>CM076850.1:110820263-111420263 GCA_039519185.1 Astragalus membranaceus | reverse complement strand
CTGGACTCATATTAAATTGCTTTTTAGGACTCATACCTAATAGAGAAGAACAAAAGCATATCCCTACAGCTGTGTAAGTAGAGAAGAGGAGGAAGCATACTTCACCAAAACTGTGTAACAAATTCAGTTAGTATCAGTTAGTAATAGTTAGCATCAGTTAGCAATACTGTTAGTACTGTTAGAATCAATTAGCAAATCTGTTAGGTAGTTGCATTTCTTGCAAACTGATGCATGTATCTTAGGTAGCATATATATGTGCACTGCTGTTTTGCTGTTTGTTTTGCTGTTTTGCTGGAAGCCTGTTTGCTGTTTGTCTGTTTTGTTTCCTCTTGTCAATAAATGTTTTAATTCTTTTGTATTAGGATACTCTTCAAGAATCAGTTGAAAATTCAAGTGAAGATGCAAAAAAAGCATTCCAATTATTGCTTGGCAAAGAAAGGCATGGTAGAACGTGTTGTTATGGAAGAACTATGACGCCATCAATAATGAAGAAAAATGAAGAAATTGCTTCTGTAAAAAAGCAATATTCTAGTAAAATTACAGTCTTGGAAAAGAAGATGCAAACATATGATGCTCTTTTAAAATGTGTGTTGATGCAACAAAATCCAAATTTAAGTGAAGAGGATGTAAACAACTTAATGCAGCGTACTTTTGAAAATGACAGTAGTGAAGCACCACACAATTTGACACCACGTTCTTCTACATCAGCTAATGCTCCTCCTATTGAAAAGGTATATGATCTTGTAGAATGTGTTTTACAATGTTTGTAATGTCATGGATATATAGATAATTTTTGTAATGTTTTATGGTTATAGGTTGGAAATGATTTTGAAGAAGATCTTGAAGATGATCTTGAAGGTTTTGAAGAGTGATGTGAAACAAGTGGAAAAGCAATGTGCTACAAATATGGTTGTAGATTATTTTGTGGATTTTATTTTAATTAATGAACATGTAGATGTGCTACAAACATGGTTGTAGACTATTTTGTTTATATTTTTTGGATTTAGTTTATGTGTCTATATTTTGAGTATTAGTGACAATTGACATGTAGATGATGAATGTTGTTTAATGCATATTACTATAAATTTAAAAAATTGATGTCTATTTTTTGTTAGTATTACTATCTTATCTTATCCTTTTTATGTCCGGTGCTTTAAATAATTAGGTTTAGTTTTAAGTCTTCTTAGTTTCTAATCACAAGTAACCCTATCAAATAATTGATAACAATTAAATAAAAGTAGTAAAAAAGTTATTTAACCAAAAGCAACAAGGCAATAGTTTGCTTATAAAAAAAAAACAAGGCAACAGTTTTTAAACCGTGGTTTAAAGTTTTAGGCCACACTTATTTATGCGTGGCAAATAGAAAACCGTGGCCGGAAACCAGACTGATAAACCGTCGCCTATTTTATAGCTCTGGCCACGGTTTCGAAAATTCGTGGCCTAATGTTAAAAAACCGTCGCCTAAACGAATAGGCAACGGCCACCTACCCCACGCCTCCAAAACCGTGGCCTCAGGTTTAGGCCACGTTTTTTTCACTTCTGGCCACAGTTTTTGGCCGTTGCGTAAACCTCTTTTTGTTGTAGTGTAAGGAAACACCAATTTTCCACTTTGGTAACAATCCATCCCTAAAATGCCCTTAACCCTACCTCACATAAAATATCTCTTCCAAAATAAGAAATTCATTTTTCTTTTCCTTTTTTTTTCCTTCTTCATTTTCGCCCCCCTCTCTCTCATTTTGTGTTTTCTTCCTACCCTCAATCCATGTGAGGATCAATCCTAACCCTCCATTTAATTTTAAGACTC
Organism: Astragalus membranaceus; assembly: GCA_039519185.1. Classification (NCBI taxonomy): domain Eukaryota; kingdom Viridiplantae; phylum Streptophyta; class Magnoliopsida; order Fabales; family Fabaceae; genus Astragalus; species Astragalus membranaceus. Next base: position 111,418,459 of record CM076850.1, on the reverse strand, counting down.
AATCCTAGAGCACATCAAAAGCACAAAGACTAAACTACCCTTAGACCTAGTTTCATCCTATAAATACCTCCCTCATTCCCACACCTAAGGATCCTTTTTTTTTGGCTTCTCATTTGATCCTTTGGCCTCTCATTCTCCTACACTCTCATTTTTTACCCTAGCACACCAAAAACTTCTCCCTCTTCCTCTCTTCCACGAAATCTCTCTCACTCCCTCACTTCATTCTTTTCATCTTTCACCATCACATCTTCCATTTCTTGCTAGATCATCATCATTCCTTCCATTTTCTTCAAGGTTGCATCATCAAATTGCTAAGAGCTAGCAATCTTTGTGGGTTCAAGGGTAGATCCAAGTTCATTTCGAGTCTATATCATCTCCTTCTTCATTTCTTTGTGATTTTGAGGTAAGCCTTGAAACCTTGCATCTCATATTTAGTTTTTCTTGCATAATCTCTCTTCTACTCCCAACTCCTTCTTGATTGCTTGTTGTTGTTGCTTTGAGGATCCATTTCAAACATTTTGACAAGGACTTAGGGAACCTTGGGTGTTTGAGATGGGTCCTTGGCCTTGAAGGAGTTGTTCTTGTGCTTGAATAATTTCCCTTGCATCTTTACATATTTTGCACTAGATTTCATAAATAAAATTGTTGTTTATGGGCTTTAGCATTTCGCATATCATAAAAATTTAGGGTTTAGTCATGTGCTTTGTTCTACATGTTGATTGTGAATCTTGACATGAAATAATTTGATGATTTGGGCATGTTGTGGTTTCGGCCTTAGAGGCCTATTTTGTGCCTATTTTTGTGCTTGAAATGGTTGTTTGATCTTGTGTAAATGAATGCAATTGTGTCAATGTGTTTTTATTTTTAACCACTCACTTACTTTTTACTTTACCAGTCATTAACTTTTTTACCAAAACATAAAAATATTTTACTACTTTGGTCTTTACCACTTCATTAATTTTTTACTAAAACATAAAAAGATTTTACCACTTCCCATTTACCTCATGCATTTTTACTTTACCATCTCATTAAATAATTACCATTTACCTCATGCATTTTTACTTTACCATCTCATTAAATAATTACCATTTACCTCATGCATTTTTACTTTACCATCTCATTAAATAATTACCATTTACCTCATGCATTCTTACTTTACCATCTCATTAAATAATTACCATTTACTTCATGCATTTTTACTTTACTTTTCACTAACTTTTTACTTCAAGTTTTACAACTTATCAACTTGCAAAAATACCCAAAACATTTTCACATTCATGCATCTTCATTCATACTTAGTTTATGTGACACTCTCATGCATCCTCATATGCTTATATCTCTTGCATCCTCTTATGCATCCTTGTATGCCATCCATTCATAAATAAGGTGCTATGCATCCATTCCTTGTACACTCATGCACTTACATGCTTACCTAATCATGCATCCTTGCTTACATATTCAATCATTTAACTTAGAATACTCTATGTTTACAATCAATTGTATTCACTTGTTCTTGATGCCATGTAAATGTCTTGACTTGATTGTGTGCCCTCCTCTCCACTTGTATGACCTTCTAATGGAGACGTAAGTCTACATGCATGTTGTAGCATAGAGCCATTAGGGTAAATACAATCCTTCTTGCACACACACAATTACTTTGAGAATTTTGTTTTGCATCTTTAATAATTGAATCCTTTGATTGTATGGGCATGTTTAATCTTGGTTAATGAATAATATGTTCATGTTTGCTTGAGTATTATTCATTCAGTTACATTTGGTTATGGATTTAGAATTGACTTGAAATATTCTACTCCTTTTCTAAAACCCATTTCCTAAAATTATTTCAAAACAAAAGGAAACTTTTACTTTCAAAACAAAAATAAATCAATCGTCATTAAACACCAATCGCGCCGTTGCCGATTAGGTTGTTAATGATGATATTGTTTTCAAAAGGAGTTAGTAGCGAGACCATTCTAACCGTTGTTGTTCGGTCTTCGCAAAAGCTCTACCCCATTTTCGAAAACTTATTCATTTCTCAAAAATAAACCAATTGTCATTAAACACCAATCGCGCCGTTGCCGATTAGGTCGTTAATGATGATGTTGTTTTCAAAAGGAGTTAGTAGCGAGACCATTCTAACCGTTGTTGTTCGGTCTTCGCGAAAGCTCAATCCTTTTTCAAAATATACCGAGAACTACGTAGCTTTGATCCCTCTTCCAGTGAGGGTACGTAGGAGCGGGGTCCTATCCCGTCAAGCACGCTCTTAAAAAATCTTTGTTTTGTCCTGATTTTCAAAGATAACCAAAAATATACCCGATAACTACGTAGCTTTGATCCCTCTTCCAGTGAGGGTACGTAGGAGCGGGGTCCTGTCCCGTCAAGCACGCTCTTAAAAAAATCTTTGTTTTGTCCCGATTTTCAAAGATAATCAAAAATATTCTTCCAAGAATTACGTAGCTTTGATCCCTCTTCCAGTGAGGGTACGTAGGAGCGGGGTCCTGTCCCGTCAAGCACGCTCTTAAAAGAATCTTTGTTTTGTCTTGATTTTCAAAGATAACCCGAGAACTACGTAGCTTTGATCCCTCTTCCAGTGAGGATACGTAGGAGCGGGGTCCTGTCCCGTCAAGCACACTTTTAAAAAAGACCGAGAACTACATAGCTTTGATCCCTCTTCCAGTGAGGGTACGTAGGAGCGGGGTCCTGTCCCGTCAAGCACACTCTTAAAAAATCTTTGTTTTGTCCTGATTTTCAAAGATAAGCCGAGAACTACGTAGCTTTGATCCCTCTTCCAGTGAGGGTACGTAGGAGCGGGGTCCTGTCCCGTCAAGCACACTCTTAAAAAATCTTTGTTTTGTCCTGATTTTCAAAGATAACCCGAGAGCGGGGTCCTGTCCCGTCAAACGCACTCTTAAAAAAAATCTTTGTTTTGTCCTGATTTTCAAAGATAACCAAAAATATTCTTCTTCCCTCCGGTTTTCAATAAAACAAACTCCTAAAGAAAAGAAAAGAAGTAGAATAAATCGCTTTCAAACTCAAACTTTTGTCCAAAGCACACATCAAGTTAATGGTTCCCTTTCGGTAGAAAGGAGGTGCGGGGCGCTAATACCTTCCCCGTACCTAACCGACCCCCGAACCTACATCTCTGCGTTTTCAAAAGACCATCCGCCTTGTTCAAAAGACTTTTTTTCAATGTTTTGGTCTTAAAATTAAAATATTGGTGGCGGCTCCAAACTTTTTCCACGTTGTCAAACGAAAAGTCCCAAACCGGATTTTTCGGGCGCAACAGCTGGCGACTCCGTTGGGGACCATTTTTTTTTTAAAAAAAAGACGAGGGTCAAGCCTAGTTAACTTTGATGTGTGGTTTTAAAATTAATTGAGTTGAAAGCTTTGTTTTACTTCTTTTATATTTGTTCACAATGCCTTGTTCATGCATCCCTCAAATCCCATGTCCCCTCTTCTCCACTCCCTTTCTTGAGGTAAGCAGTGCATATGACTGTTGCTGAAACCTAGGTTGGATTATTGGTATTGTGATATTGAACCCTAGGGTAGACGACATGTTATTGCCTGCTATTGTTTGGACTGTTCTGGGTTCTCCTTTGTAGGTGGGGTATATGTGGGTAGTTTTAGGCGGTATGCCCTTGCTGCACACACTCACACCTTATGCTTACTATGCTTTGAGAGGGGCCTAAAACCCAAGGTCTGACAAAACTTAGGAGAGTGGAAACGAGTAGTGACTGGCAATTGGACCATTGTCCTTCCGACTCTCACGAAAGTTTCAGCCAGAGTACGCTATTTCATGAGGCCTCACACCAGATGGCGTTCCATCGTTGTGGGTGCTATTGTGAGAAAGAATTAGCTCTGGTAACCTTGTGAGGAAGTGACTAGAACCCATATGGGAGGAACATTCGAGTTGTCCTAGAACTTAGGTCCCTCTCCTAAGTTCTAGGACACAAGGGGCATACCAAATTGCGTGTTGCATGGTAATATAGACATGTTTTCAAAAAAGAGTAGGAGGTTTTTCAAATAAAAAGTAGAGAAAGAGCTGTCGTTGTAGCCTTTCTTCTGCCGGTCCGTACGAAGTGACATACGGCCCACTCTTTTCAAAAAAAGAGAGAACGAGCTGTCGTTGTAGCCTTTCTCTTACTTGGTCCATATGAAACCACGTACGGCCCGCATTTTTCAAAAAAAAAAAAGAAAAAACTTGAACTAATGCCGAGATGCATTAGTTCAAGTTCTTAAGGATAAGGTTGGGGCAATGGAGGCCCAGATGCATGAGATGATGGTCATGCTGCAAAGTTTAAAGAGTGGGGCAGCTGCTGAAGGTGTCGCCGTCGTGGGTTCAGATGGTGTCACTTCTTTCGTTCCTCCTCCAATATCAGCCACAGTTCCTCCGGGATCCGGGGTCAGTCATCCCGTCTTTGCTTCAGGAATGAATGGGCCGAATCAATACACTTCACAAAGATAACCTTGGGGTATGCCTGCTGGGTACATGCCGCGAACTGTTGGACCTATCCCCGTCAGTATGGTTGCGCCTAATCAGGTCACTGCCGCCGTGTCCGGGGGAGCTGCCGGAGGACCACAGATCCAAACTCCTAGTCCTCATGCTGTGCCTAGTCCTACTCCGGGGCTTGCAACACACCCTCACAATGTTCCTCAGCCTGGAGGGTATTATTACAGTATGGGAAGTCACCCCCAAGGACATATGTTTGAGGGATCACAGCCAAATGACCCGATTCGTGCACTTGAAGAAAGAGTAAAGGCAATGGAGGGTGTTGGTGTCAGAGCCAAGGAAGCTCGTGAGCTGTGTTTAGTCCCAGATTTGGTTTTGCCACCAAAGTTCAAAGCTCCCGAAGTGGACAAATACAGAGGAACAGGCTGTCCGGAGAGCCATGTTACGATGTTTGAAAAATGGGTCCTTACGCCAATGATGACAAACTGCTGATTTACTGTTTTCAAAACAGTTTGGCTGGAGCTCCTCTGGATTGGTACATGGAACTGCAATCCTCTGAAATTCGTTGTTGGAAAGATTTGTGCGAAGCATTCATGAGACAATATAAGTACACAATGGACATGGCTCCGGACAGGTCGCAATTGCAACACATGAGTAAGGGCGAAAGGGAGACTTTCAAAGAATATGCCCAGAAATGGCGAAGCCTAGCCGCCCAGGTCCAACCTCCTTTGACTGAAAAAGAAATGGTGTACACGTTCTTGGAAACTCTGCCAGCAATTTACTATGACCGGCTGATTACAAGTGTTTCAACTAGCTTCTCCGATATGATAGTCTTCGGGGAAAGACTTGAGCATGGTCTCCGAAGTGGGAAGATTTCGAATCACCTCAGTAATGCAGGAAGCTCTGGTGGTTCAAGCAATCAGAAGAAGCCTCACTCCCATTTCCCGAAGAAGAAGGAAGGGGAAACAAATGTAATCTCGGGAGGAAGTTCATCCTTTGGTACCCCTCCACCACAAACTGTTCCATTTTCTGCTCCTGTGCCATCCCAGCAAAGCAGTGACAGTCACAGGGCTCAGGGTTATCAGAACAAGAAACGAACCAGTTTTGATCCAATACCAATGACATACACTGAATTGTTTGATCACTTGACTTCCAAGAACTTGATCAACACTCGGCCAATGAAGGCCCTGCAGCCGCCATTTCCCAGAAGTTACAACGCTAATGCTACCTGCAGTTTCCACGAAAATGGGGTCGGTCATACTGTGGAGGAATGTAAAGCCTTCAAGCATGTGGTGCAAGACCTAGTAGATGCTGGGTGGATCTCGTTCAAGCAGAGCAGCCCGAATACAACAACTAATCCATTGCCAGGTCATCAGAGGCCAGCTACTGTTGCGCCCGAAAAAGTCCCCGAGGGAGAACCTTTCTCGTTCACAACTTTTCCTAAGACAATGAAGCCGCAACCAATATTTATTAAGGAAAATATTAGGAAAACCTTTTTTGGAAAGCGATTGGTCTTGCGAAACTAGAGAATAGGGTTCGGGGGTCGGTTACGCGCAGGGAAGGTGTTAGCACCCCACACGTCCTCTCTACTGAGAGGGAACCTTTAATTAAATGTGTGGTTTTAGTGTGTTGACTTGAAAATACTTAATTTTGCCTCTCTACTTCTTATTAGAAAACTCTTAATGAAAATCTTTATTTATTATGAAAAAAGGGGGAAAAATGGGTTTTTAGAAAAAAAACGCTTGACGGGACATGGCCCGCTCCTACGTATCTTCCGGTGCGATGGAGAACTCAAAGCTACGTAGTTCTTCTTTGTCCTTTTGAAAAGTTTTTATTTTTTATCTTTTTTAGTGAGTTTTTGAAATAGGACGAGCATTAGCGAATGATTAAACTAACCAAGGTTATGGGTAATCACCGCTAAGTACTCTTGAAAATGAGAGTCACTACCGCCAGTCAGACGAACAAAGGTTCTGATTGACTATTAGTATCGACTTGTTTTTATTTGTTCTTTTGAAAGGGGTTTTCGAAAGAGATTGATTGGCAAGAATAATCAAACTAACAAAAGTTATGGGTGATCATCGCTTGTTGTTCTTTTGGGAAAAAGACATCGCCACCAATGGCTAGACGAACAAAGGTTCTGATTAACCACTAGCGACGATGGGTTGAAAATGATTTTAGAAAGGAAAAGGTTTTTGTTCTGAAAATGATCTTGGTTTGCAAAAGTGATTCTTTTTTGTTATGAAAATAACTCTTTTCTTTTTGTTATGCAAATGCTAAACTTTTTATGATTGCGCTTGACGAGAACGTGGCTCGCTCCTACGTATCCCAAAATGGGAATCAAAGCGACGTAGTTCTAACGAGCCTTGAAAATGAAAGTCTTTTTGTTTTGGTTTTGAAAAGTGGAGGGCGTTCATAATGATCAAACTAACAAAGGTTATGGGTGACCATTACTAGAACCCACTTAAGTGCATGTAGAAATCTCTTTTGAAAAATGAAAGCCTCCATGATGGCCAAACTAACAAAGGTTATGGGTGGCCATCACTAGCACTTGCTATGACTTCGATGCTTAGGAAAATATCTTTTGAAATCGAAAGCGTTCATGATAATCAAACTAACAAAGGTTATGGGTGATTATCACTAGTAGCTTATGCATATGAAAACATCTTTTTTTGAAACTTAGGCTCTTAGGACAATCAAACTAACAAAGGTTATGGGTGATTGTCACTAATTACCATTTTCATGCTAAACTATTTAGAGATTTGGAGATTCAAGCGTGGCACAATCATTGAAATCGAATCCTTAGGCAAACAACAACATGGTCATAACTTGCGATTAATCTTATTTGAATTCTTGAGCAAACACTAGCCTAGACTACACATATTAAACCACAACACATAAATAGGCAAAGAAGGAACTTGAATTGGGCATTAAGCAAAAATGCAAGAGTAGGCAAGATTGGACCTAAATGCACATCTAGTGGAAGATGCTAGGCGAGAACCATACTCAAATATTTCTACAAAACGCAAGGGGATCTAAATGCACATCTAGTGGAAGATGCAATGTATGGAATTGACCTACCTAAGTGTTGATGATATTCTTATATGAGAGTGGACAATGAAATTGTTAGCTTAAGGAAAAGAGTTGCCTCAATCATGATCATAGGCAAGCATAAGCAAGCAAATTATTTAGCAACCAAAGTATCAAAGAATGTTGAATCACTTTGGTCAATCCTCACACTTAAGATTAAGTGCACAAGTGTGAATCACCTTGCCAATCATCAACAAAACAAGTTTATTAAGGCAAACCCAAACCCTAATTTTTTTATGTTAAAGCCTAGGAGCATACATACCCTAAATCAACTATTATTCATCCCCAAATCATGAAATAAACAAAAGCATTCAAGAACCCTAAACCTAGGCCCATGGCCGAATGTTATCATTCTTGAAATGGGTTTCTTATTTTTGTGAAAATTATGCAAACATGAGTGAATATGCAAGGAAATGTGAGAAAACACAACAACAACTAGTAAATCACATTTTTATGAGAGTATGCGAAATACAACATGCCATAAAACCACATTTTATTAAGATCAACACAAATCAACATTTATTAAAGGGTGAGAAGCACCATAAGCACCCAAGCCTCCCTAAGTGCTTGTCAAAGTGCTTATGACACCTCTCACCAACAACAATCAACAATATGAGAATATGAAGATGATAGGATGAATGCTTTTTATATTTTTGAGGAAATACTCAAAGATGATGCAAGGTTTTAAGGATTACCTTAGCTTTGAGCTAGAAAGTGAGATGAGAAGATGAAGCTAGACACAAATCAACAAAACTCCAATATCCTTCAAAGAAGTACCTACTTGATGATGATGCTTGAACTTTGAATGAGAAATGGAGGGAGTATGTGAAAGAGGGATGCAAATGAGGTGAGTTGTTTGTTAGGGTTTTTGGTGTAGGAGAAAATGGGAAGGTTCCTTTGAGATGAAAGAAAAAACAAGAGGAAGTGAGGGAGAGGAGAGGGGCTACGAATTTCTTGGTCCTTTTTGGGGAGGAGAGGAGTGAGTTATCCTTATTCAAATCCTTGGGAGGCCAAAGATCTAATGGGTTTAAGGTTGTGAGAGGGAAATAAAGAAATTAGTGTGTATTTAGTGGTGTAGAGAGAAAGAAGGTAAAAATATGTTGTGTATTGAATGTTATTGGATTCAAAGGTGTGCTTGTCATGATGAAAGGCTTTTTTGTGATGTGCAGTTGATGAGGCTGAAGTGAAGGGCATGAGGGTGGAGTGAGGGAGGTTGTTTGCTTGTGAAATTGGTGCTTACTTTGGCCAAAAATGGATAAAAGCAAAAAGCACCTAAAAGGAATTAGCCCTAATTCTAAAAATACCATAAGCATCCAATATTATTTTGTTATTCATTTTTTTATTTTGATTTCAGATTTCTATTTTTAATTATACATATTTTTGAGCCTTTTTGAAAGTGAGAGAAAAAAAACCGTTATAATTGACCAAAATACCCTTTTTGGCTCTAAAACCCTAATTTTCCCGAAAAATGCGTTCCAACCCTAAAAATGATTTCAAGAACCTTGGAATGCCTTCTAGGATCCGAAATGCAGTGCATAAGGCTCTTCGCTCTTCAATTTATTTATTTTTCGTGGAAAATTAGGGTTTTGACCTAAGCCGGACAAAATTGGGGTATGACAGCTGCCCCTCTTTATTTGGATTTTACCAAGAAATATGAATTGCGCGAGACATATTTCGAAGGTAAAATAGAAATAAAGAATTCAGAAATTATACCAATTTTGTCCATTTGGAGAAACCCGAATTCCCCCATTTTTTTTTTGTTTTTGGAAAGATAAACACTTTCGTGTTGATGCGAAAACAGTAAATGAACACAGACGTGCAGACTGAAAGGTAAAATGGGCACTTGGCGTGCAGACAGAAAAGTAAATGGGCACTTGGCGCGCAAACAGAAAAGTAAATGGGCATTTGGCGTGCAAACAGAAAAGTAAAATGGGCACTTGGCGTGCAAACAGAAAAGTAAATGGGCACTTGGCGTGCAAACAGAAAAGTAAAATGGGCACTTGGCGTGCAGAAAGCGGTAAATTGCTCAGGCTGCCTAAAACCTGTAATCCTTAAACGAACTCTTGACGAATTCGAGTTTGCACGTGGCTTTGAGGAGCACGCTCTTCCTGTTGGCCTTTTCGAGCGACCGGGGGGATCGCTATCAGCTCCAGAACTGATATACAGATCAATGCACGGCGTCCACTGTATCTTAGGCTTGATACAACTATTCCGTTGAACCTCACATGGGGCTGCGGTCCATCGTGTTGCTCGTACACGATGTGAGACCTGGGCAGAAGGGAGCGATGATCTCTGTGCTCCAATCCGCAATGCGCGCTTGAGCGCTCTCTTTTTTTTTTCTTTCTTTTCTATTTCTCTCTTTTCTTTTTCTTTCTGAACTCCCAACTTGGGGGAACATTTTCTGGAATCTGGGGGCGAGGGCTAACACCGAAGTGCTCATTCTCTCTTTGTACCTGTAGCTGAAAATGAACAAATGCATGCAATGCAAATGCCATGATTGCTGTTTTCTTTTTTCTTATGATGAATGATGAGTTTCTTATTTCCTTTGTCTATGTCGGATGGATGCATGATCTTCTACTGTTCTTATATGCTTGATGAAGGCATGATCTTCTCTTGTCTGTACGCAATGCATGATTTTCTTTTTCTTTTGCTTATGTCTGATGAATGCATGATTTTCTCCTGTTCTTATATGTCTTTTTCTCTTTCTCTAGCTTCTCTTCTTTCTTTTTCTTCCCCTTTTTTTTTCTCTTTTCTTTTCTTTTTGTTTCTCCCTTTCTTTTCTTTTCTTTTCTTTTCTTTTCTTTTCTGTTTCTTTTTTTCTTCTGAACTCTCCCAACTTGGGGGAGCATTTTCTGGAATATGGGGGCGAGGGCTAACACCGAAGTGCTCATCCTCTCTTTGTACCTGCCGCTGAAAATGAACAAATGCATGCAATGCAAATGCCATGATTGCTTTTTGATGGGATGAATGTGATGTGATGCAGGAGTTTCTTTTTGCTTGCACGAATTTTTCTATGTTTGATGAATGCAATGTATGAATTTTATTTGTTTTGCTGTTCTTTTGTTCTTTTATTTCTAATCCCCTTTTTTTGTTTTCTAATTTCTTTTCTTTTGCTCTTTTATGCAGTGTTGGTATGCAAATACAAAATTTTGGTATGTAATGCTCTTGCGTTTTGATGAAATGGCAGATGACATGCAATGGAAAACTTTTTCTTCTTTGCCTTTTTCCTATGAAATGTGAATATTGCTATTACGCGAAATAAAATGATGAACAACATGGGATGTTTTAGCTTTCTTTTCTTCTATGAGATGCCAGTATTGATGTGATGCAACTGTATTGCTTTGATGTTTGAATGCAAATGTATGCGGTGATTGACGCTTTGATGAATGGAATGCTCCTGTTCTAACTTCTGTTTGTTTCTTTTTGCTTCTTCTATGAAATGCAAACATTAATATGATGCAATGCTCTTATGTTTGATGATTGAATGACAAAGGAATGCTTGTGAAATGATGAATGATATGGAATGCTGGATGACAGGGAATGTTTTTGTGTTGCTTTTGTGGTTTCTTTTCTTTGTTTTCTTTTTGCTTTCTTTGCTTTTTCTATGAAATATCTGATGCAAAATGTAATGCTCTAATGATGAATGACATGGAATGATTTTGTTCTTTTCCTTTTTTATGAAGTGCGAACATTAATATGATGCCAATGCAATGAAAAGATTTCTGCTTTTTCTTCTTTACTATTTTCTTCTATGAAATACAAGTATTAATATGGTGCAACTGACGTGGAACGTTTTTCCTTTTTGCTATGTGATGAATGCACAAAATGTGAAGGTGCAAATGTAATGCTTTGATGCATATGCTATAATGAATAGATTGAAATGCCTAGATGCATGAGGTAAACATTTTTGTGATGATGAGATGCGAGACTTTTGAATGCAAGGAGTTGAGATGATTATTGACCATTCTGTTGAAAAATTGAATTTGATTCAAACTCTGGTGTTCTCAAGGTTTTTATTTACAAACAACCTCGCTTGTTTTCTCTTTCTTTCCATGATGACTGAATTTTAGATATCACGTAAACAACTTGTGTTCTCTCCTTTGAAGCATTATCTAGTAAGCATGCATAGGAGTGCAAATGTGAATGAATGAGTCAGTTAACTTGGAATTGGTTTAGGGCATGGACATTTATGGCAAGTGAAGGAATGACAGACATGGTTATTGCCGAAGCTTATGAGGGACCAAGAGATACAAGATTGCCCCAATTCAGGTCTTCGACGAGTGAATAACTTGCCCCTGTCTAGTGGTGACAACAACTAGGGGTGTAGAAGATGATGAATTGGGAACGCTTCGGCTCTTGGGATGAAAGCTGGAATGAGAGGGGTTTTGCTTCAACCCACAGAATTTGATGTTGCCCTAGTCATAACAAGGACAAAGCTGCCCCAATCAGAATGACAAGGTCTTGTTTAGGATAGTGAGTTGAGAGATTGCCCCGGTGAGGTTTTTATGGGAATGAATGAGGTGAAGGAATGAGAATGCACTTGCCCCACTTTAGAATGACATTGACAACTGGAGTGACATGGGATGGGCATTGAACAAACTTTCCCAAGATTAGGGTGTGTGGGTGGTGAAGAGAATGCCCCAGCTTTTGGGTCTGAGTGGTATTCTCAGCGCAAATCTTTGGTTCTCTACTGATGTATTGACTTTTGGTGCGAAAGAATCCTTACCTGGTGATCACTAAACCTTGTTTTAATGCATCTTGAATGTGTTTTGGAGTGCAAGTCCCTCTTTTTTTTTATTTTGTCAGCTTTCTTTTTTCTGACTGTTCGTTTTTATTTCCTCAGTTCTCTTTTTTCCGAGGGTTTATTCTTTCTTGATCAGCTTTCTTTTTTCTGATCGTTTGTTTTTCTTTTGAGCAAACACATTGTACATAGATAAGCTTGTTCGTCCTAAGATTAGAATTTGAGAGAACAAAAGCAACCGGTCATTGATCGGAATGGACTTTTCGGGATTGTGGTGTTTTGTGGAGGAAGGAGGGTTAGGCTTAATGAAGTGTTTGAGGCTAATGGGAGGATGAGTTTTGTTCGGCGTTGATTGACGGTTAATGGTCTATGAAGAAGATGGTTATTGGGCTTGTTTGGGCTCTGTTAAAGCAAATTCGTGTCTCATGGTAGAATGGCTAAGGGGTTTGATGTTGAGGCCAAAGGAAGTGTTTGAAGGTTTATGGAACCAGGTGTTGAAATGATGAAGTGTTTGAAGGTTTATTTAGACAAGGATCTCTTGTATTTTGTGGTAACATGTACCAGCTCACCACTTACATTTCTTTTGTATTTTCTTTTGTTTTGGGATTTTCATTTTTGAATCTCCCTTTTTTTTTCTCTTTCCCCCCCCCCCTTTTTTTTTATGATTCTTTTCCTTCTTTGACTCGGGCGAGCTGATAAAAAGTGATGCACTGTTTTTTTATTTGGGGTGATCCTTGTCTAGGGTGATTTTTGGATTTTGGTTTTTCTTGGCTCAAGGTGGGTAGGAAAGGGACTTTCTGGGATTTTGGGGTTTTTGAGGAGATGGTCAAACTTCATTTCAAATCCCGATTGCTTATTTCTATAAGACTTAACAATAATTTATCTATCTTCATGTGTTTGCCCCTTTTTTTTTTACCCTAATTTTTGCCTGGACCGCTCTTTGCGAGTTTTCAATCCACCGGGCGCTCTTTTTTTTTCTAGGCCGCCCTTTGCGGGTTTTCAACCTAGCGAGTTTATTTTATGTTTTTATTTATTATATATTTTTAGAAAGACCTGCACTAAAGGAATATGATACTGACAAGGAAAATTTGTGATCACGGAATTGCCCCAGCATGGAGGACTTAAAGTGTTAGTGAGAATGAACCAAAAGTCAAGTATGCACTGATGGGAGAGAATATGCGCTTTAGGGGTGGACGGGGCGGGATTAGACTTGGATGGGGAATGATGATAAATGAAGGAAATTGACTGACTCAAACAAGAGAAACTGCACGTGGCATGCATGCTTACTAGAAGAACGCTTCACAGAGAGTTAACAATGGTTAAAACATGATATTAAAACCCTTTTTTTGATGAACTGTTTCAGTCTTTTATCATGGAATGGATGAGTTTTTTTTTGAAGGAAATACAAATGAGCTATTGATGTGAAAAAAACTGAGTGTCTTGGAACACCTTGAGTTTGCAAATGAGTGAGGGTAAACTTTTCCAAAAAGGAAAGATTACTTTGCAAGAACATCTCGTCTCTCATCACAACATTTTTGTTGACGCAATGCATGGATGAAAACATTATGATGTATACATGATGAAAATGAAATGCATGAAAGCATATTCACTTGAAAAGTGTGATTATTCTAAAAGTTTTTTTTTTCTTTTTCTTTTTGATGCTTTCTTTTTATGCAAGACGAAATATGAAATGCCAATGCATCCTTGGATGATGAATGATGCAAGGATGCTGCTTTTTTCAAAATGATTTTTTTTATAGAGGCAAGACAAGATATGAAATGCCGATGCCCCCTTTTTCTTTCGAATGATGGAAGATGTAGGAATGATGCTTTTCTCTAAATGATGATGATTTTTTTAGAGGCAAGACGAAGTATGAAATGCCAATGCCCCTTTTTTCTTTTGAATGATGAAAGATGCAGGAATGATGTTTTTTCTAAATGATAATTTTTTTTTAGAGGCAAGGCAAAGTATGAAATACCAATGCCCCTTTTTTCTTTTGAATGATGAAAGATGCAGGAATGATGCTTTTTTCTAAATGATGATTTTTTTTTTAGAGGCAAGGCAAAGTATGAAATGCCAATGCCCCTTCCTTTTTTGAAAGATGCATGTATGGAGGAATGATGTACTAAAGTGATGAGGTTAATGAAATGGTGCATGAATGCTACATTTTGAATAAATTTGATGATGATTTTTATTCATGATTATGAATGAGATGCTTTCTTGTTTTCATTTTTTTGTGCAATGAAATGCATGATACTCACAATGGTTTTCTTTTTTGTTTTTTAGTTTTGGAACATGATTTTGAAAATTATTTGGAGATGCAAATGATTTATTGGAAAAAGGTTTTAGAAAAATGTGCTTGACGGGGTATGACCCGCTCCTACGTATCCCCATTGTAATGAGGAATCAAAGCTTGCGTAGTTCTACTGGGTCCTTTTTTTGAAATAATGCTTATGCATGAATGCCATGTTTTGGATGAACTCGACGAGGATTTTTTTGCATGATTATAAATGAAATGCTTATGCTATGCAGATGATAATTGTTTTTGTTTTATCTTTATGTGATGAAAGGGAATGCAAGATGAATGATTTTTTTTCAAAATTGGAACTTTATTTAATGCAAATGACGCAATGACGTAATGATGCAATGATGTGATGATGCAAGGATGCTTCTTTTTTGTGTTTTTCCAGAAAGAGGATATTTACAGGTGGTGATTTGAAAATTTTCACACTATATGCCACCTCATATAGGCGTTTATTGAAAAGGGAAAGCATACCTTTTTTTGATTTTCAAAAATTTTGAAGGAGAAATTGATTGAACTGAATGCAACGATGCAACACACAATTTGGAAAGCCCTTGTGACCTAAAAGGGGGTAGAACCTATGATCTAAGGTATTTTAGGGATAATCTTCTCATGTAGCTCTATTCACACCCTCACAAAGGTCATCAGAGCCAAAGTCTCTCTCATGAAAATCCCCGTAAATGCAGCAAACTGCTAGATACGAAGCATCATGAAAGAGCACAACTCTGATTGAAACTTTCGCGAGTAGCCAAACGGACAAAGGTCCCGATGGGCTCCCACTACTCGAATCCACTCATCCTAGGGTATCCTAATAGACCTGCGTTATGGTCTCTTTCTCTAATCATATAGCCTCAAGGTACAAGTGTGTGTGTGTGTGTGCGAAGTGCATTTCCTTAAAAAACTACCCCACCTGCAAATGAAAATCCAGGACAGTCCAGACAATAGAAAGCAATAACATGTCGTCTACCCTAGGGTTCAATACCAATCAAATACAACTAATCTAGGGTGCCGACAACAATGCACTACTTACCTCAGAAAGGGAGCTGAGAAGAAGGGGACATGACAAGGGAGGGGAAATATGCATGAGGGAACTAAGCATTTAAGCAAAGAAGTAACTATCTATTATTTTAAACAAAAGCAAACATAGAAGAAGAATGCATATGGATGCAACATGCTTATGAAAAAGAAGAAGAATAGAGGCAAAGCAAGATGTTCAAATCAATCACACAAACCACACACTTAATTAATTAGGCTTGACCCACTTTTAAAAAAAATGTTTTTTAGTCCCCAGTGGAGTCGCCAGCTGTTGCGCCCGAAAAAGTCCCCGAGGGAGAACCTTTCTCGTTCACAACTTTTCCTAAGACAATGAAGCCGCCACCAATATTTATTAAGGAAAATATTAGGAAAACCTTTTTTGGAAAGCGATTGGTCTTGCGAAACTAGAGAATAGGGTTCGGGGGTCGGTTACGCGCAGGGAAGGTGTTAGCACCCCACACGTCCTCTCTACTGAGAGGGAACCTTTAATTAAATGTGTGGTTTTAGTGTGTTGACTTGAAAATACTTAATTTTGCCTCTCTACTTCTTATTGGAAAACTCTTAATGAAAATCTTTATTTATTATGAAAAAAGGGGGAAAAATGGGTTTTTAGAAAAAAAACGCTTGACGGGACATGGCCCGCTCCTACGTATCTCCCGGTGCGATGGAGAACTCAAAGCTACGTAGTTCTTCTTTGTCCTTTTGAAAAGTTTTTATTTTTTATCTTTTTTAGTGAGTTTTTGAAATAGGACGAGCATTAGCGAATGATTAAACTAACCAAGGTTATGGGTAATCACCGCTAAGTACTCTTGGAAATGAGAGTCACTACCGCCAGTCAGACGAACAAAGGTTCTGATTGACTATTAGTATCGACTTGTTTTTATTTGTTCTTTTGAAAGGGGTTTTCGAAAGAGATTGATTGGCACGAATAATCAAACTAACAAAAGTTATGGGTGATCATCGCTTGTTGTTCTTTTGGGAAAAAGACATCGCCACCAATGGCTAGACGAACAAAGGTTCTGATTAACCACTAGCGACGATGGGTTGAAAATGATTTTAGAAAGGAAAAGGTTTTTGTTCTGAAAATGATCTTGTTTTGCAAAAGTGATTCTTTTTTGTTATGAAATAACTCTTTTCTTTTTGTTATGCAAATGCTAAACTTTTTATGATTGCGCTTGACGAGAACGTGGCTCGCTCCTACGTATCCCAAAATGGGAATCAAAGCGACGTAGTTCTAACGAGCCTTGAAAATGAAAGTCTTTTTGTTTTGGTTTTGAAAAGTGGAGGGCGTTCATAATGATCAAACTAACAAAGGTTATGGGTGACCATTACTAGAACCCACTTAAGTGCATGTAGAAATCTCTTTTGAAAAATGAAAGCCTCCATGATGACCAAACTAACAAAGGTTATGGGTGGCCATCACTAGCACTTGCTATGACTTCGATGCTTAGGAAAATATCTTTTGAAATCGAAAGCGTTCATGATAATCAAACTAACAAAGGTTATGGGTGATTATCACTAGTAGCTTATGCATATGAAAACATCTTTTTTTGAAACTTAGGCTCTTAGGACAATCAAACTAACAAAGGTTATGGGTGATTGTCACTAATTACCATTTTCATGCTAAACTATTTAGAGATTTGGAGATTCAAGCGTGGCACAATCATTGAAATCGAATCCTTAGGCAAACAACAACATGGTCATAACTTGCGATTAATCTTATTTGAATTCTTGAGCAAACACTAGCCTAGACTACACATATTAAACCACAACACATAAATAGGCAAAGAAGGAACTTGAATTGGGCATTAAGCAAAAATGCAAGAGTAGGCAAGATTGGACCTAAATGCACATCTAGTGGAAGATGCTAGGCGAGAACCATACTCAAATATTTCTACAAAACGCAAGGGGATCTAAATGCACATCTAGTGGAAGATGCAATGTATGGAATTGACCTACCTAAGTGTTGATGATATTCTTATATGAGAGTGGACAATGAAATTGTTAGCTTAAGGAAAAGAGTTGCCTCAATCATGATCATAGGCAAGCATAAGCAAGCAAATTATTTAGCAACCAAAGTATCAAAGAATGTTGAATCACTTTGGTCAATCCTCACACTTAAGATTAAGTGCACAAGTGTGAATCACCTTGCCAATCGTCAACAAAACAAGTTTATTAAGGCAAACCCAAACCCTAATTTTTTTATGTTAAAGCCTAGGAGCATACATACCCTAAATCAACTATTATTCATCCCCAAATCATGAAATAAACAAAAGCATT
The DNA here is from genome assembly GCA_039519185.1 of Astragalus membranaceus. Taxonomy (NCBI): domain Eukaryota; kingdom Viridiplantae; phylum Streptophyta; class Magnoliopsida; order Fabales; family Fabaceae; genus Astragalus; species Astragalus membranaceus. The sequence continues at coordinate 111,400,564 of CM076850.1, read as the reverse complement.
CAAGAACCCTAAACCTAGGCCCATGGCCGAATGTTATCATGCTTGAAATGGGTTTCTTATTTTTGTGAAAATTATGCAAACCTGAGTGAATATGCAAGGAAATGTGAGAAAACACAACAACAACTAGTAAATCACATTTTTATGAGAGTATGCGAAATACAACATGCCATAAAACCACATTTTATTAAGATCAACACAAATCAACATTTATTAAAGGGTGAGAAGCACCATAAGCACCCAAGCCTCCCTAAGTGCTTGTCAAAGTGCTTATGACACCTCTCACCAACAACAATCAACAATATGAGAATATGAAGATGATAGGATGAATGCTTTTTATATTTTTGAGGAAATACTCAAAGATGATGCAAGGTTTTAAGAATTACCTTAGCTTTGAGCTAGAAAGTGAGATGAGAAGATGAAGCTAGACACAAATCAACAAAACTCCAATATCCTTCAAAGAAGTACCTACTTGATGATGATGCTTGAACTTTGAATGAGAAATGGAGGGAGTATGTGAAAGAGGGATGCAAATGAGGTGAGTTGTTTGTTAGGGTTTTTGGTGTAGGAGAAAATGGGAAGGTTCCTTTGAGATGAAAGAAAAAACAAGAGGAAGTGAGGGAGAGGAGAGGGGCTACGAATTTCTTGGTCCTTTTTGGGGAGGAGAGGAGTGAGTTATCCTTATTCAAATCCTTAGGAGGCCAAAGATCTAATGGGTTTAAGGTTGTGAGAGGGAAATAAAGAAATTAGTGTGTATTTAGTGGTGTAGAGAGAAAGAAGGTAAAAATATGTTGTGTATTGAATGTTATTGGATTCAAAGGTGTGCTTGTCATGATGAAAGGCTTTTTTGTGATGTTCACTTGATGGGGCTGAAGTGAAGGGCATGAGGGTGGAGTGAGGGAGGTTGTTTGCTTGTGAAATTGGTGCTTACTTTGGCCAAAAATGGATAAAAGCAAAAAGCACCTAAAAGGAATTAGCCCTAATTCTAAAAATACCATAAGCATCCAATATTATTTTGTTATTCATTTTTTTATTTTGATTTCAGATTTCTATTTTTAATTATACATATTTTTGAGCCTTTTTGAAAGTGAGAGAAAATAAACCGTTATAATTGACCAAAATACCCTTTTTGGCTCTAAAACCCTAATTTGCCCGAAAAATGCGTTCCAACCCTAAAAATGATTTCAAGAACCTTGGAATGCCTTCTAGGATCCGAAATGCAGTGCATAAGGCTCTTCGCTCTTCAATTTATTTATTTTTCGTGGAAAATTAGGGTTTTGACCTAAGCCGGACAAAATTGGGGTATGACAGCTACCAATGCTATAGAAAGTTCCGTTGGGCAATTGGTAAAGGATGTGCAGAAGATCAAGACCCCGTTGGGTGTTATTTACTCTGTTTTATGCCATATTGGGGTGGTTAAGAAGGGGTGTTGCCATGAAGAGGGGTGTGCTGACTCCACGTGCGTGGGGAATTGTGAAAGCTTTGAGATGATTCTGCAGGACCTGATGGATCGGTGTGTGGTCCAGATAGGAACCCATGATGTTGAAAAAGAAGTGTTGACTCTACATTCTGATAAAAGTAGAGGACCCAGAAGACCTGTCGAAATTCCTTCTTCTTTACACCAGCGGGTCAAATTCGTGGTTGACGGCCAGGTCGTGGTAGTATTTGGTGAGGAAGAGACTCTGGTTAATAAGCCATCAGAGTTCAAATATGTGGAAGCTGCCGAAGAGTCTTTGGAAACAGCCTTTCAGTCTTTGGAGATCGCCAATGTAGTATTTGAGAGGACCAAGGAGGAGGAGATGGTTGCTAAGATCATGTTAGCCCAAGGATATAAGGTTGGTTCTGGCTTGGGAAAGTTTGGTCAGGGAATTCTAGCTCCCATTCAACTGAAGGAAAGCAAGGACCGTTGCGGGCTGGGATACACCCCAAGTGAGGAAGAAAGGAGAAAAATGGCAGATGAACGAAGGGGCAGATGGTTGGCCAAGTCCAAAGGCCAGGATCCATGGCCCCAGAGGATTCCACTTTGCGACATCAGTCAAAGTTTTGTGAGTGCTGGTTTGTTGGATCCCAATCAAGTTGCTGTCATCAAGGATGGTTCTGAGTCTGAAGAGGGTGGTGCAAGTTTAGTTCGACGCTGCGGTGCCAGTGAAAAATTAAAGAATTGGAAAGCTGCTGATCTTCCTGTGACTTTTAATTTAAAATAATCATTTGTAATGCAACCCTGTGGCTCTGCCCAAGGCCATAGGACAAGTTGTTAGGGGCAAGCATGTTTTTATTTTCAGAATCATCATCATTAATAAAAACGTTGTTTTTGAATTTCAATCAATAAAAATCAATCCTTTTCATTTCATGTGTCTTTTCCTCGCTTTATTATTGTTTTCTTGCTTGTCTCGCCTTTCATTCTGCTTTTTCACTTCGGCAAAATGCAGATCCACAGCAATTGTCTCCCAAAATAACAGTGCCAACAGTCCATATTTTGACTTTGATCACCCTATTAATCAAGCTGAGGGGGATGTTGAGGAAGACTGGGAAGCTCCTCCAAAACTCATGAGGTTAATGAAACAGGAAGAAAGGGTAATTCCGCCGCACGGAGAATCTACTGAAGTGATCAACTTGGGTACAGCTGAGAGCAAGAAGGAGGTCAAAGTGGGTACCGCCATGAATGACGAGGATTGCATGAAGTTGGTTCAGCTGTTGCACGATTATATGGATGTGTTTGCATGGTCCTACCAAGATATGCCTGGGTTGGATGCCGACATTGTGATGCATAAGTTGCCAGTCAAACCTGAATGCCCGCTTGTGAAGCAGAAACTTAGAAGGATGAAGCGTGAGATGTCCCTAAAGATTAGGGATGAGGTAAAAAAGCAGTTTGACGCCGGATTCCTAGCGGTGGCCAAATACCCACAGTGGGTTGCCAATATTGTCCCGGTTCCGAAGAAGGACGGGAAGGTCAGAATGTGCGTTGACTACCGAGATCTGAATCGTGCTAGTCCTAAAGACGATTTTCCTTTGCCCCACATTGATGTCTTAGTGGATAGTACAGCTCAACACTCGTTATTCTCCTTCATGGATGGATATTCGGGATATAACCAGATCAAGATGGATCCCGAAGATATGGAAAAGACAACTTTCATAACGCTTTGGGAAACGTTCTGTTACAAGGTCATGCCATTCGGGTTAAAGAACGCTGGTGCAACCTACCAAAGGGCCATGGTCACGCTGTTTCACGACATGATGCATAAGGAGATTGAGGTTTATGTGGATGACATGATCGCAAAATCTAAAACCGACGAGGAGCATATTGTCAATCTGCAGAAGCTCTTTGAACGGTTGAGGAAATATAAACTCAAGTTAAACCCGGCCAAGTGCACGTTTGGGGTGAGATCAGGGAAGTTGTTAGGCTTCATTGTCAGCCAGAAGGGAATCGAGGTGGATCCAGACAAAGTAAAAGCCATCCTCGAGATGCCGGTGCCCAAAACAGAGAAAGAAGTCCGTGGTTTCCTCGGAAGGTTGAATTACATCTCCCGATTCATCTTCCAGTTGACTGCTACTTGTGAGCCGATCTTCAAACTGCTGTGCAAAAATCAAGAGTTGAAGTGGAATGACCAGTGTCAAGCTGCCTTTGAGAAAATCAAGGTGTACTTGCAGAATCCACCAGTCTTAATGCCACCTGTGTCAGGCAGGCCTCTCATCTTATACCTTACAGTGCTAGATAATTCAATGGGCTGTGTGTTGGGGCAGCATGATGAATCCGGAAAAAAGGAGCATGCCATATACTATCTTAGCAAAAAGTTCACCGATTGTGAGACAAGATATTCTATGCTGGAAAAGACTTGTTGTGCTCTAGTTTGGGCTGCTCACCGTTTAAGGCAGTACATGCTGAGTCACACCACTTGGTTGGTGTCAAAAATGGATCCAATCAAGTACATATTTGAGAAGCCAGCTCTTACAGGACGAATTGCCCGTTGGCAGATGCAATTATCAGAATACGATATCCTGTATGTCACACAAAAAGCAGTTAAAGGTAGTGCACTTGCTGAGTATTTGGCATGTCAGCCGATTCCAGACTACCAACCAATGCAGCATGATTTTCCTGATGAAGATATCATGGCACTGTTTGATGAGGGGAAGTCCCAAGAAAGTGAAAGGTGGAGAATGATCTTCGACGGTGCGTCACATGTATGGGGGCATGGGGCAGGTGCTGTGTTAATATCTCCTGACAATCGCTTCGTTCCTGTCACTGCAAGGTTGAGCTTCTATGTCACAAACAACATAGCAGAGTATGAAGCGTGCATCTTGGGTATTCAAGCAGCCCTAGAATGGAAAGTTAAAAGGCTAGATGTGTATGGAGATTCAGCCCTGGTTATTCATCAAGTAAGAGGCGATTGGGAGACCAGAGATCCCAAACTGATTTCTTATTGTGTTTATGTGCAAGAGTTGATGGAGTCTTTTGACGAAATCACTTTCAAACACATCCCTCGAAGCGAAAACCAGCTGGCTGATGCATTGTCAACTTTATCATCCGTGTTCAATATCAATTATGATAAAAGCTTGACTCATGTCACAATCCAGCACCGGAGTCTACCTGCGCATCACTACTGCACAGCCATAGATGAAGAGCCGGATGACAAGCCTTGGTATCATGATATCAAACAGTACATCATCAGCAGAGAATACCCTCCCGGGGCATCTGAAAATGACAAGAGAACTCTTCGGCGACTGTCAAGGAATTTCTTCCTCAGCGGTGAGGTTCTCTACAAAAGGAATTATGACATGGTCCTCTTAAGGTGTGTTGCTAAAGAAGAAGTTGAAAGAATCATGAAAGATGTACACGAGGGCTCATTCGGAACTCATTCCAGTGCGCATACTATGGCTAGACAGATTTTAAGGGCGGGCTATTACTGGTTGCAGATGGAAGGTGACTGCTACGGCTTTGTCCGAAAGTGCCAGAAGTGCCAAATCTACGCTGACCACATTCATGTGCCGCCTGCCAAATTGAATGTCCTGACTGCATCTTGGCTGTTTTCAATGTGGGGAATGGATGTCATCGGTCCCATTGAACCCAAAGCATCAAATGGGCACCGCTTCATCTTGGTCGCCATTGACTATTTCACGAAGTGGGTTGAAGCTGCCTCATACTCCAGTGTAACCAGTTCAGTGGTTGCCAAATTTGTGAAGAAGGATCTGATTTGCCGTTATGGTCTTCCTAACAAGATCATCACTGATAACGGCAGCAATCTGAATAGCAAAATGATGAAGGACCTGTGCGCAGAGTTCAAAATTCAGCATCATAATTCTTCCCCCTATCGGCCCAAGATAAATAGAGCAGTGGAGGCAGCTAACAAGAACATCAAAAAGATTTTGCAAAAAATGGTGGTCACATACAAGGATTGGCATGAAATGCTTCCCTTTTCTTTGCATGGTTATCGTACTTCAGTGCGTACCTCAACTGAGGCAACTCCTTTCTCTCTGGTATACGGGTCAGAGGCGGTCCTCCCAATCGAGATTGAGATACCATCCCTACGGGTACTCATGGAAGCTAAACTGGAAGAAGAAGAGTGGGTGCAGGCTCGTCTGGATCAGCTAAACCTCATTGAGGAAAAAAGAATTGCAGCTTTGTGTCATGGGCAGCTGTACCAACAGAGAATGAGAACAGCTTTTGACAAGAAAGTCCGACACCGTGAATTCAAGCAGGGAGATTTGGTGCTTAAGAAGATCTTGCCCATCCAGACTGATCCCCGAGGGAAATGGACACCCACTTATGACTGTCCGTATGTGGTCAAGAAAGCCTTTTCTGGAGGAGCACTGATACTCACGAATATGGACGGAGAGGATTTAAGGAACCCAGTCAATTCCGATCAAGTGAAGAAGTATTATGCCTGAAAGAAATAGACGAAAAAAGAGAAAGACAAGCCAAGTAAGAGTTAGCTCGCTAGGTTGAAAACCCGAAAGGGCGGCCTAGGCAAAATCAGAGCGACCCGGTGGATTGAAAACCCGCAAAGGGCGATCCAGGCAAAAATTAGGGTCAGAAAACTTGGGCATGAAAAGTAAAGAAAGGCATACAACTCCTCTGAAGACTTGGATGAGGGAGTGATCAAGGTCAAGGACATAAATGTTTAGCACTGTTCCACAGAGACGGACAGTCACAATTTAACTTCTCTCTTTGTTCGTGTCTTTTTATGGTTTAAACTTTCAAGTGTAATAAACAATCGGCGTAACTTCTTGTGCGACCGGTTTCCACATTAATAAAGTTCAACTTTCTCATATCTGTTCACTCTTTTATTTTCTGCTTTTTTTGCTCAAAATAAACGTTTTAGAATCATGGTGATGATGACCTGTAAAACATGTGCATAAATCATGGAGCATTACAATTATTGCAAAGTCCCTAAAGGTCGCGAAAAAAAGCAATTCCCCAAAACCAGTTAATCATGCAAGAGAAAGCGATTGCACTCACGATTGCTTCAAACGGCGAAGTCAAAGCCAACATGCACTCGGCCCATGAGCCCCGCAATTCCAGTGGGTTCCTCAGTCTCGTGCCATGAGTGTCGCGGGTTGGCTGAACCAGCAAAAATAAGCCAAAAGAGCAAAAGAAAAAACAAATGATCAGAAAAAAGAAAGCTGATCAAAGAATGAAAAGCCAAGAAAAAAAACAAACAGTCAGAAAAAAGAAAGCTGACAAAAGAAACGAAGAATCAATAATAGCATCCCATTGCATTCATCATTCCACTAAATCATCACATCGCATGCACTCACATGACATGCATTCGCATAACGGACTTTGCATAGCATGCATTCATATTCCATGCACCATGTATTGCATCTGCTAACGTGTGCAGGTGTCCTGGATCAGTGCAATGGCATTGATCATCAATCAGAGCAAGCTGAAGAAAGGTCCGCTAACCTGAGCAGACATCCTAGATCAGTGCAATGGCATTGATTATCAATCAGAGCAAGCTGAAGAAAGGTCCGCTAACCTGAGCAGACATTCTGGATCAGTGCAATGGCATTGATCATCAATCAGAGCAAGCTGAAGAAAGGTCCGCTAACCTGAGCAGACATCCTGGATCAGTGCAATGGCACTGATCATCAATCAGAACAAGCTGAAGAAAGGTCCGCTAGCCTGAGCAGACATCCTGGATCAGTGCAATGGTATTGATCATCAATCAAGAGAAAGCTGAAGAAAAGTCCGCTAACCTGAGCAGGCATCCTGGATCGGTGTGGAAGCATTGACCGACTAAAGGAAACCAACTGGATTTTGGAATCCCCTCTGGACCCACGTGTCCCCAGCAAGATTGACTTCACCTTGTATTCGAGCTGCAGGTAAGTCCCCCTGACCTCAATAGGTCCAGTCGAAGAGGATAGCTGTGTTAGCCTAAAACATGGCGCAGTCCTAGGGAAATATCGAGATCCAAACTTGATATAGTACCCTCCCCTGGTCGCTCGCAAGACCACCCCTTTGGAGCCCACGTGCTCCCAGGCCCAAGTGCAAGCTCGAATCATTCGCGATTCGTTAAAAGGCTTTAGGCAGCCTCCGTCGCCGGCTTAACGAGGGCCGGCACCCTTTTTGCTTCCCTTTTTATTGCTTTCTTTATTGCTTTCCGCTAGCTTATTGAGGGTTGGCGCCATTTAGTTTCCTGCTTACTGAGAGTTGACGATTCATCCATTGCATTCACCTTGGGCTAACACCCAATAAAAATAGAAAAAGAAAAGAGGAAAATTCGGGTTTCCCTAAGTAGACAAAATCGGTATAATTTCCGAATTCTTTATCTTCATTTTGCCTTGGAATATGTTTCGGCCAATTCATATTGCTCGTTAAAGTTCAGATAAAGAGGGGCAGCTGTCATACCCTAATTTTGTCCAGCTTAGGTCAAAACCCTAACTTTCCACAAAAAATAAATAAATTGAAGAATGAAGAGCATCATGCATTGCATTTTTAGGGTTGGAATGCACTTTTTAGACAAATTAGGGTTTTAGGGTCAAAAAGGACATTTTGGTCATTTTTCGCAAAAAGATGATTTTCTTGCCAAAAATGCACATCCACAAAAAGTACATTTTTATTCTATCAAAGATAATTTTTGTACAATTTTTTAGAAAGAAAACCCTAGTCAAAAATAATTAAAAATGTATTTTTCCATTTTTAATGCATAGGAAAAATAAAAAGGACCATTAAATATTCCTCAATTATTAAATGACAATTTTATTGTCATAAGTGACTAGAGGGAATATTTTATGGTGCCCAAAAAATATGTGACACATTTCCAATAGGTGCACTTTTATTCCCATGACCAAAATTCAAAACTCAAAAGAAGGAAGTGTCCTCAATAAGACAAAAGACCAAAAACAAGTTTTTTTTTCCTCTCTCTCTCTCTCCCCTCACAATTTCGAAATCCTCTCTCTGTCTCTCCCCCCCCCCCACCACAATTTCGAAATTCCTTCTCTCTCTCTCCCTCTCACAAAATTCTTCTACACTCTTCTTCATTTTTCTTTTCCTTTTTTTTTTCCTTCTTCATTTTCGCCCCCTTCTCTCCCTCTCTCTCATTTTGTGTTTTCTTCCTACCCTCAATCCATGTGAGGATCAATCCTAACCCTCCATTTAATTTTAAGACTCAGTCCTAGAGCACATCAAAAGCACAAAGACTAAACTACCCTTAGACCTAGTTTCATCCTATAAATACCTCCCTCATTCCCACACCTAAGGATCCTTTTTTTTGGCTTCTCATTTGATCCTTTGGCCTCTCATTCTCCTACACTCTCATTTTTTACCCTAGCACACCAAAAACTTCTCCCTCTTCCTCTCTTCCACGAAATCTCTCTCACGCCCTCACTTCATTCTTTTCATCTTTCACCATCACATCTTCCATTTCTTGCTAGATCATCATCATTCCTTCCATTCTCTTCAAGGTTGCATCATCAAATTGCTAAGAGCTAGCAATCTTTGTGGGTTCAAGGGTAGATCCAAGTTCATTTTGAGTCTATATCATCTCCTTCTTCATTTCTTTGTGATTTTGAGGTAAGCCTTGAAACCTTGCATCTCATATTTAGTTTTTCTTGCATAATCTCTCTTCTACTCCCAACTCCTTCTTGATTGCTTGTTGTTGTTGCTTTGAGGATCCATTTCAAACATTTTGACAAGGACTTAGGGAGCCTTGGGTGTTTGAGGTGGGTCCTTGGCCTTGAAGGAGTTGTTCTTGTGCTTGAATAATTTCCCTTGCATCTTTACATATTTTGCACTAGATTTCATAAATAAAATTGTTGTTTATGGGCTTTAGCATTTCGCATATCATAAAAATTTAGGGTTTAGTCATGTGCTTTGTTCTACATGTTGATTGTGAATCTTGACATGAAATAATTTGATGATTTGGGCATGTTGTGGTTTCGGCCTTAGAGGCCTATTTTGTGCCTATTTTTGTGCTTGAAATGGTTGTTTGATCTTGTGTAAATGAATGCAATTGTGTCAATGTGTTTTTATTTTTAACCACTCACTTATTTTTTACTTTACCATTCATTAACTTTTTTACCAAAACATAAAAATATTTTACTACTTTGGTTTTTACCACTTCATTAATTTTTTACTAAAACATAAAAAGATTTTACCACTTCCCATTTACCTCATGCATTTTTACTTTACCATCTCATTAAATAATTACCATTTACCTCATGCATTTTTACTTTACCATCTCATTAAATAATTACCATTTACCTCATGCATTTTTACTTTACCATCTCATTAAATAATTACCATTTACCTCATGCATTCTTACTTTACCATCTCATTAAATAATTACCATTTACTTCATGCATTTTTACTTTACTTTTCACTAACTTTTTACTTAAAAGTTTTACAACTTATCAACTTGCAAAAATACCCAAAACATTTTCACATTCATGCATCTTCATTCATACTTAGTTTATGTGACATTCTCATGCATCCTCATATGCTTATATCTCTTGCATCCTCTTATGCATCCTTGTATGCCATCCATTCATAAATAAGGTGCTATGCATCCATTCCTTGTACACTCATGCACTTACATGCTTACCTAATCATGCATCCTTGGTTACATATTCAATCATTTAACTTAGAATACTCTATGTTTACAATCAATTGTATTCACTTGTTCTTGATGCCATGTAAATGTCTTGACTTGATTGTGTGCCCTCCTCTCCACTTGTATGACCTCCTAATGGAGACGTAAGTCTACATGCATGTTGTAGCATAGAGCCATTAGGGTAAATACAATCCTTCTTGCACACACACAATTACTTTGAGAACTTTGTTTTGCATCTTTAATAATTGAATCCTTTGATTGTATGGGCATGTTTAATCTTGGTTAATGAATAATATGTTCAGGTTTGCTTGAGTATTATTCATTCATTTACATTTGGTTATGGATTTAGAATTGACTTGAAATATTCTACTCCTTTTCTAAAACCCATTTCCTAAAATTATTTCAAAACAAAAGGAAACTTTTACTTTCAAAACAAAAATAAATCAATCGTCATTAAACACCAATCGCGTCGTTGCCGATTAGGTTGTTAATGATGATATTGTTTTCAAAAGGAGTTAGTAGCGAGACCATTCTAACCGTTGTTGTTCGGTCTTCGCAAAAGCTCTACCCCATTTTCGAAAACTTATTCATTTCTCAAAAATAAACCAATTGTCATTAAACACCAATCGCGCCGTTGCCGATTAGGTCGTTAATGATGATGTTGTTTTCAAAAGGAGTTAGTAGCGAGACCATTCTAACCGTTGTTGTTCGGTCTTCGCGAAAGCTCAATCCTTTTTCAAAATATACCGAGAACTACGTAGCTTTGATCCCTCTTCCAGTGAGGGTACGTAGGAGCGGGGTCCTGTCCCGTCAAGCACGCTCTTAAAAAAAATCTTTGTTTTGTCCAGATTTTCAAAGATAATCAAAAATATTCTTCCAAGAACTACGTAGCTTTGATCCCTCTTCCAGTGAGGGTACGTAGGAGCGGGGTCCTGTCCCGTCAAGCACGCTCTTAAAAGAATCTTTGTTTTGTCCTGATTTTCAAAGATAACCCGAGAACTACGTAGCTTTGATCCCTCTTCCAGTGAGGATACGTAGGAGCGGGGTTCTGTCCCGTCAAGCACACTTTTAAAAAAGACCGAGAACTACGTAGCTTTGATCCCTCTTCCAGTGAGGGTACGTAGGAGCGGGGTCCTGTCCCGTCAAGCACACTCTTAAAAAATCTTTGTTTTGTCCTGATTTTCAAAGATAAGCCGAGAACTACGTAGCTTTGATCCCTCTTCCAGTGAGGGTACGTAGGAGCGGGGTCCTGTCCCGTCAAGCACACTTTTAAAAAAGGCCGAAAACTACGTAGCTTTGAATTCTCCATCGCACCGCGAGATACGTAGGAGCGGGGTCCTGTCCCGTCAAGCACGCTCTTAAAAAATCTTTGTTTTGTCCTGATTTTCAAAGATAACCAAAAATATACCGAGAACTACGTAGCTTTGATCCCTCTTCCAGTGAGGGTACGTAGGAGCGGGGTCCTGTCCCGTCAAGCACACTCTTAAAAAATCTTTGTTTTGTCCTGATTTTCAAAGATAACCCGAGAGCGGGGTCCTATCCCGTCAAACGCACTCTTAAAAAAAATCTTTGTTTTGTCCTGATTTTCAAAGATAACCAAAAATATTCTTCTTCCCTCCTGTTTTCAATAAAACAAACTCCTAAAGAAAAGAAAAGAAGTAGAATAAACCGCTTTCAAACTCAAACTTTTGTCCAAAGCACACATCAAGTTAATGGTTCCCTTTCGGTAGAAAGGAGGTGCGGGGTGCTAATACCTTCCCCGTACCTAACCGACCCCCGAACCTACATCTCTGCGTTTTCAAAAGACCATCCGCCTTGTTCAAAAGACTTTTTTTCAATGTTTTGGTCTTAAAATTAAAATATTGGTGGCGGCTCCAAACTTTTTCCACGTTGTCAAACGAAAAGTCCCAAACAGGATTTTTCGGGCGCAACACCCGTGTCACAAGTCCATATCATTATGATAACGACATTTCGAGCGCTGTCTTGTTTTAATTTAGACCGGTTTGTCTAATTGGGCCTATGTCTAACATTTTGGGCCGAATTTTGGTGATTTCTCTAATTGGGTTTACGCTTAACATTTTGGGCCAGTTTTTAATAAGTGGGCCTATGTCTAATGTTTTGGGTCGTTTGTCATTTGGGCCTATGTCTAACTTTTTGTGCCAATTCTTAGTAAATGGGCCTATGTTCGGTATTTTGGACTTAATGTAGTCATTTTGATCAAAAAGCCATAAAAATAAGGCTTAAATATCACTTACCCCCTGCAAATATCACGTTTATCCATTTACCCCCTGCAAAAAAAAGTTTTAAAACAAACCCTGCAAAATGTAATTGTTTCTAGTTACCCCTTGCTGTTAACTTTTCTGTTAAATATTAACTGTGATGGCGTCAGCACTGACGTCAGTGCCACGTGTCACCATATTATTGGGCCTCTGTGACACATGGCACTGACATCCCACATCAGCTCCTATGTCACCACTGCCACGTCAGCAACCAATGGATGGCTGCCACGTGGCACTAGTTATTACACTCAAAAATAAAAATTTTTGTGGCCAATGGGTGTTGAACTCGTGACCACTCAGTCATACCCACGCCTCCTAACCACTGAGCCACATTAGTATTTGGGATTATTAACTCACCTACAAACATGTAATACATCATTGCAACTTAATTTAAAAAAAAAATCTGGAACGATGTTGAACTCTCTTTGTCATTTCCAGAAACTCAACAACAACACCCTCAACGAATTCATGTAACCTTCAATCTCTCATCATCAAGCATTATCCCCAATAAAATCAAGCATTCATCAAGCATTAAATAACAAAATCAGATTGTGTTATCTTCCACAAACACCAATTTTTTTTGAAGATCTGGAAAACAATTGTGTTATCCCCAAACTCTCCATCTCAGCGCCGTTTGGCTTCTTCACGGAGAGAGAAAAGATTTTGCTTCCATGAGAGTGAGAGAGAGAGAGAGAGAGAGAGAGAGAGAGAGAACACGAAAAAGAGGAGAAAACGGAGGTGAGAAGAGGAAGAGAGGGAAGGGGATACGGCGCGACGGTGGTGGCGACGCGACAGTGACAGGAGGGAAGACGGACGAGAGAGAGAGAACGTGTAACAGCCCAAATAATTTATTTAATTATTTAATTGATTTAATGATTTAGTTGATTTAATTATTTATTAATTGATTTAATTATGTCCTGAAGAAAGTAAAATAATTAGAAAGGTGTTATTATATGTGAGCCTAGTTGGGTTGGAAATAATTAAATTAAGGAGTGGTGTGTAGCATTTGGGCTTAAGTGGTGGAAGAAGGCCCGTGATCCATGGGCCCATGTGGTAGGCGCATAGTTGAGGCATTAGGGTTGGCTAGGCATTTGCGAACTCTTGGAGAAAAAGAAAGAAAAATTAGCGTGGAGAGGAGAGGAGAAGGAGTAGGGGCGCGGCGCCCATGGAGAAAAAGAGAAGAGAAGGCGCGACTTGGAGGAAGCGAGAGAAAGGGGCGTGAGGCAAGAGGAGAGGGGGATCGGGTTGCGGCGATTCTTGGAGCTTACGTATAAGGAGATCGTGTTCGTCATAACCTAAGGTAAGGGTGGGTCTTATCTTCTCTATAATAGGGTTTTTATGATGGGGATTATGTAGGGGCTAGGCTCTATGTATGCCTTTTTATGTATTCCTAGTGATTATTGATGAACCCTAGGCATATGAAGACTTGTTGTTAATAAAATCATGTTGTGCGTGCCGAGTGTTCGAGTAATTGTTGATGATACTGTGATTTATGATGATTGGGGATGATTATGATAATTTGATGTTTGTATTGTTGAATTGAGCCTTGATGATGGAATTTGGTGTTTAATATGTTGTATGTGATTTGAGGAATTTGTGTTGCTCGAATTCGTTGTTGATGGTGTCATAGGCGCATAGGGCGCCATTTTTGTGTTTATGATGTTGCTGGATTTTGTTGTCTAGGTGCAGAATTAGGCGCCCTTGAGTGGGGTGCCCTGTGCCAAGCATTGTTGTTGCTGGAATTTTGGCCACGGAATTAGGCGTCCTCGTGAATGGGGGCCCCGTGCCAAGTTGTTGCGTTTTTTTTTGTTGAATTTTTCATTGCAGGAATTGGCGCCCTTGTGCTGGGCGCATAAGCCAAAGTTTGTGTTGCTGAATTGTGCTTGCTGTTGTGCTGAATTGTGCTTGCTGTGTGTGCGTGTCAGTGTGCGTGCGTTGTGTTGCTTCTGGAATGTCTAAGTTGTGTCTTAGGCGCGCAGTGCCTGGGCGCCATTTTCAGGACGTTCCCGATTTTTAATAAAAAACTGTTTTCGCTATAACTTTTGACTCGGATGTCCGTTTTAAACGTTTCAAAAAGTGTTGTGAAGCCCATTTCGTTGTCTATCTGTGTGTCCTATTTTTAAAATGCGAAAACTTATTATTTCTGATGGTTCTGGGCGCCCAAGTGGCTGCCCCGATGGTAGTTGTTGTTGCGTTGCAAAACTGTTTTCGGTGCCTAAAACCTTTTTGGTGTCAATGATGATGTTCTAAATAACGTTTCTGCCCTTAGAGACCGACTTTAATGATAATGATGTGTAAATGACGATGATGCCCCTGGTGACTAGTTTATTGACGATGATGCCCCTAGTGGCTAGTTTATGGATGATAGTGCCCTTAGTGGCCAATGTTTGATTGACGATGATGCCCTCAGTGGCTAGTACCTTGATAAGTTGATGATTTTGACGGTAATGCCCTTAGTGGCTATGCTTGTGATTGACGATGGATGTTATATTGATGATGATGATTCTAAATGATGATGATGCCATAACGGCTAATAGCGACGATGAATAATAAGCGACGATGAATATAAGCGACGATGAGGCCTAAAGGGCTAAGCGACGTTGTTATGTGTAATCATGAATTGAAATAAGTGACGGGTCACATAGTTGACCGTGTTTGTGTGTGTTCGTGCGTGGTGCATGTCATAGTGTCTCATGCATCCCATGTGCATAAACCCAGTGACGTTTGAGGCCCAAAAGACTAAGTGACGATGAGGCCCAAAAGGCTAAGCGACGTTTGTGAAAGGTACCTCATGCATATGCCCGCGAGTGGGTTGCACTTCATATACTTACATGACATTGTGATCAGCTTTTGTAGTGATTGAATTGATGTTTGTGATGTGGTTTATATAGCTGGCATTGCGGTGATTTGTTGTGGTGATTAATATTGATGACTGACTTGATGTGTCGTGATGTGGTTGATATAGTGTCATAACTCTAGCATAGTGCTTATCATAAGCTTTATTATATTGATAGATGAACTCACCCCTTCTGTTTGAATGTTACCCCTATGCGGTAACGTGCAGGTGATCTCGAGTGAAGGCTTAAGTATCTCCACTAGCTGAGTCGGGTCGTCTGCTCTGATTATGTAACACTAGGGGGGAATGACGTTGTTTAAGTTACTTATGATTGTTGTTGTTGTTGGATTTTAGTATTGTAAGCCTTGCCTGGTTGTAATGCCTATTATGATTAAATTTGTTGGATTTTCCGCTGTGGGGTTATATTTTTAAATTACAATGACGTTTTGTAAGTATTCTAAGACTGTTTTCGAAAAGCGAGTAATTTGGCGCGTGACGTTTAACGAAGTAAGTGTGACATCCCTTGTGGTGTATTTAAAATTTGAAAACTCTGATTTTTACGCAAATAAATTAATGGGTAGAAAAAGGGGTGTTACATTAGTGGCGCTCAATTGGTAGTGGGAGGTGTGTTTAACTTGCACTTATGCCTCAGGTGCAAGGTTCGATTCCCACGGAAGGCAAAAATTCTACAAGAGGGGTAGAGAAGACCGTGAGGTAATAGTGCCGGGGTGGCCAATGCGTTGGACCTGGGCTGTTACAGAACGCGACAGTGGCTTACGGTAGTGAAATACTTCACAGCATTTCGAGATCTTCTTGTTAATTTCCAGCGTTTGTTGATTTGTTGGCTTCTGCGTTTTCGTTGATTCGTTTGTTGATTTGTTGGCTTCACAGATCTGCGTTCTTCAATCATCTGGGTTTCGATTTGAAGATTTGTAATTAAGATTTGATGAACGAAACGAAACAGATTTGATGAACAAAACAAACAGATTTTCGATTTGAAGATGAACAATTCTGGGTTGTAATTTAGTTGATGAATCTTCAAATCTGGGGTTGTTTGTTGGTGTTTGTGTTTGCAGATTCATCATTCATCATCTGGGTTTCCAAATCCAGATTTTTTTTTTTAAATTAAGTGGCAATGATGTATTATATGTTTGTAGGTGAGTTAATAATCCCAAATACTAATGTGGCTCAGTGGTTAGGAGGTGTGGGTATGACTGAGTAGTCATGAGTTCAACACCCATTGGCCACAAAAATATTTATTTTTGAGTGTAATAACTAGTGCCACGTGGAAGCCATCCATTGGTTGCTGACGTGGCAGTGGTGACATAGGAGCTGACGTGGCATGTCAGTGCCACGTTTCACAGAGGCCCAATAATATGGTGACACGTGGCACTGACGTCAGTGCTGACGCACTGACGTCATCACAGTTAATATTTAACAGAAAAGTTAACAGCAGGGGGGTAACTTGAAATAGTTACATTTTGCAGGGTTTGTTTTAAAACTCTTTTTTTTGTAGGGGGTAAATGGATAAACGTGATATTTGCAGGGGGTAAGTGATATTTAAGCCTAAAAATAATAATGAAATAAAATCAGAAAATAAAAAATATATATTACAATAAAGTGTCCAAATATATACAAAAATCCCAAAAATACAAAAATATCACCAAAAATATACAAAAATAAGAATAATCCAAAAAATAGAGAAGAACGAAAATAATAAAAGGGGGGGTGTCAGTAGCATTAACCTTCAGCCCAACAAGCTGCTTGCCCAGCAAGTCGACTTGCCCAGCAAGTCGACTTGCCCAGCAAGTTAACTTGTCCACCAAGTCTCTTCACCTAACCCTTCACCTATTAAAGGAGGCCCCGTCCACGGTGAAAACACACCACAATGATTCCGCAAGAACATTGAACACATTCTCTCTCTCCCAGCAGAGTTCTCTCTCTCTCTCTCCCCCCCCTCCCTTTTTTTATTTTGTTTTTCTTTTAATTAGTTTATTTTTAAATATTATTGATAATTATTTTTCATTAGTTGCACTTTTCATTTTTTCTTCTTTGTTAACTTTTCGTTCATATTCAAAACAGAAAAACAAAATAATCATTTTCCTCCAAAAATAAAAATCTTATTTTCAAATAGGGGATTAAGTCAGCCATACGGCCAGGTTAGTCATCATTTTAGGACAAATGGGCCGTACGGCTCAAGAGTCCTAAAATACCTATTCAAATAAAATCACTCCCTATACAAATCGTTTTCTTCCAAAAAATCAAAAATGTTATTTTAAAAAACATGGGATTAAGTCGGGCGTACGGTCGGGTTAGTCATCGTTTTAGGATAAATGAACCGTACGGATCACAAGTCCTAACCAAACTTTTTCTACCCAAGAACTACGTAGCCTTTGATTATCTACTCGGAGATACGTAGGAGCGGATGAGGGCCCACATCTGTCAAGTGCATTAATAAAAAACCATTTTTAGTCTTTTCTAAACATTTTCTTTCTTAGTTTTCAATAAAAATACAAAAACATTTATTTTCGTTAAGTCTTTTTCAATTCATTATTTTAATAAAAGGGAAATAATTATTTTTAAAAGTTAATATAGTTTTGCACAATTAATTAGAGGTAACATTTTTCTAAAGGATGCTGTACGTGGGGTGCTAATACCTTCATGGATACTCGACTCTCGAACCCAAAATCTGGTTTTCAAGACCATTTTCGTTTTCAAAGGAATTTTTCAATGTTTTCCCTAATAATTAAACATCGATGGCAACTTTATTGAACGCGAGAGATTCTCCAAATTTTTCGGTCGGTACACTCGCTCTCTCTCTCCGTCGCTCTAGAAGTCTAATCTACTTGAACAAGGTGCCCTTTGAAATTTTCCCTTAATCTAGGCTAGTGTTAAATCAAAGATGTGCTGATACTGATAGGATACTCTTCACCAACCCATTCACAACGACATCATAGGAAGAGGACCCACTAACTCCCCCCCTAATCCGCTGTTTGAGTTCTAGTGCTCTCTGTCCCATCTCCTTTCCTTCTGGATTCACCATCAATCTTCTCACTACATCTTCTATCTCATCCCTTTCTATATTATGGGACCATTCTAAACCTACCCTCCAAACATAACTCAACAACCTCGCATTTACCCTCTGATCTCCAAAAGAAGGTTGACAAATAATAGGTACTCCTTCACACAAACTCTCCAATGTAGAATTCCAACCACAATGACTCCAAAATCCTCCTATAGCTTGGTGGGCCAAAACCTCAGCTTGAGGTGCCCATTCCACTACGTAACCTCTTTCAGCTACTGCTATTTTCACATCTTCGGATAATGATTCTAGCCACTCCGAAACATCGTTAATTGTCCCTTGTCGAATAACCCAAAGGAAATTTTGTTTGCTGTTGGCTAAGCCACAAGCTACTTCAGTTAATTCTTTCTCGTCCCAGCTAGCTATGCTTCCTAAACTCACATAGAGCACGGATTTTCTTGCCTGGTTATTGAGCCAAGCTATGCAGCTATGAATATGATCGTTTTCTTGTGGAAAGCTACTGCTACTGCTGGAATCATTGGCAATCACGTGTAGTGGGCCTATGGGGAAGAGTTCAACATTGTATAGCTTTCGGAGGTTATTTAGTGATGATGCTTCTAGGATTTCCATGGTGTTGCAGATAACACCCAAAGAAGGTTTTATTGCAAGTGTTTTCGCCATCTGCTTTAGAAAATCATCTGGATTTGTTGAATTGAAAATTGGTAGATCTTTGAATCGTAGAAAGTCTAGTTCTGGCACCAAGTCCCACGACATAGAATCTGCCATGCAGAAGCAATTAACATGTTAATCATTTATAATCATTAAATAGGACAATCAAGCGATAAATTGGAAAATTTGTTAATATTCAAATCTAAAGAGAAACGATTTATCATTAAAGAGAACCAATTTATCTCTTTAGCTAGGGGCGGAACCAGAAAAAAACATTAAGCGGCGAAAATTTGACACACGATAATGAAAATTAAGAATATTCGAATTTTGATGTTGTCTCTTTTTTACTTTTCCACGACAATTTTTTTTCTTCAAACACAAATCAAATAAAGGGGTGGATTCGGCTACTACCTAGATTTGATCCCCGGCGATAGAATAAATTGGAGTCAAAAATTACTTACCTCCCGGCCGAACTCCAGACCCAGGGCCTCTTTCCCCTGAATACCGGAGCAGGGTCAAAGACCCTTAAACCAAAAAAATATAAAATAAAATATAAATGAAATATATATATAATTACTAAATATTAATAGAATACTTACTACTCAAGGTAATTTAAAATCTAAATATAAGTCCATTTCTCATTGAGGGTATATATAATAAATGTGCCTAGTATAAAAATAAATAAATAAATGTGCCTAATATATACACCTTCAGTATTTGATCAATATTTGATAGAGACGTTAATATGATTTTCTTAATATTTGACAGGCTCGAACGTGTTTTATACTGGATATATATATATATATATATATATATATATATATATATATATATATATATATATATATATATATATATATATATATATATACTATCACATTTTGTTAAGAGCCAGTTTGTTACAGCTTTTAGGGGAAAAATCACTTTTTTTAATAAAAAAATCATTTTGAGAGATCTCGATTGTGTTTGTTTCTGCTTTTGTGAAAAATCATTTTCTTAAGAAAATCATTTTTATCCTTAAAATGAGAATCTGTTTTGAGTAGCTTCTCATAACAATTATTTTTTAAAATAAGTGATTTTCAGTATGTTACACAAACACAAAACAATGTCTCATTTTCTTAAAAATCTCTACAAACTAATCTCTAAATTATTTAACAACAAAATCACTTATTTTTTACTCTACATTGGCTTTTTCATATAGCCTAGTTCCATCTTTCAAAGGATCTAATCTTTGTTATATATTATAGCAAATGTCTCAAAAGGATCTAAACTACAAGAATGCTTTCACAAGCAAACTTTCTTCTGTATCTATTAAAATTTGGGTTGGGCCTAAAATTTCTATTGATGATCGGTCTATTAGAATTTGGGTTGTGTACGACCTAATTCAACCTTACAATAGTGACTTATAGCTAGAGTGAGGGATGTCTGCCACATATAAACTATTTTTTAGGCCATATCACATCAGACATAGGGCTCTTAACACATTCCTCTGCGTCTAGGATTAAACAACTTGAGCATGACCTGAGTGCCCCTATAATGAGGCCCAACAAATTTTGGATAGACTCTAATATATACTAATTAGAATTTGGGTTGGCTCAATCCCTATAAAAGCAGCTTGTAGAGATAATGATGTCTTCTATGTATAAACTATTTTTCACACCATATCACATCTGACGTGGGACTCTCACGAGTATCAAACATTTTTTTACATTTTTTTATTTCCCTCTCTAATTATTTTTGAATAGATTCCTCCCTATCCCACTCTAAATCTAATCTTTATAACCAAATCTCGTGGTAGTCTCCTTAGCGCCATCCCACCCTACTTGGCGCCAAATCTCCCGCTCCCTTTCCCTTTTTTTTCTCTTTCCCAAAACTCCCCCCTTCCCTTCCATCTTTTTTTCTTTCATATTTTTATGTTTTAGGGGTACTTTACGGTCCGATAAAAATTTTAATTGTTCAAAATCCTCGAAGTTTGTTCCTCCATAATTCGATTAGCTAGTGAAAACTAAAATTAATTTCGTAACAAATTACGTAAAGTGTGACGATAGACAGTGTGTTTGGGGTACTTTAGGGTCTGAAAAAATTTAATTGTTCAAATACGCGAAGTTTGTTCCTCAATAACAAATTTCGTTAAAAACAAATTAATGTTGTAACAAAATATGTAAAGTATGACGCTAAACGGTGTCTTTTGGGGTGCCTCAGGATTCAGAAAAAAAAATCGGATGTACAAATACACAGTTCGTTTCTCAATAATCGCTTTGGTCAAACCAGAAATTAATTTCAACTGTTCAGATATGCAAAATAATTTAATGACAAAATATGGAAAGTGCAATATTAAGCAGTGTTTTTGGGGTACTTTAGCGTTCGAATTTTTAACTATTCAAATACACTCAAAGTTCTTTAAACTTTTTCTTCTTATTATCTATAGATGTTCAATTTCAATATCTTTGTTAATTAAAAATGATATTTTTTAACTATAGTTTACATTATCAAATACTTCTATCATATATAATTAATTTTATATTCACTCATACAATGCTACGATATTTATGTACTCCCTCCGTTCCATATTATATGACTTTCTAGCCAAAAAAATTTGTTCCATAATACATGACTTTTTAGAATCCCAATGAAACATTAATCTTTTTTTCCTACTATACCCTTCATTATTTAACAATATCCCTTTCATAACTCTACTAATTTATCTTTCCAATATCATTAATGAAGTTTAATTTGGTAAACTAACTCGCAATTTCTCTTTTCCATACAAAATTAAGTAATTTTCTTAATATATGTAAAATAACCTAAAACGACATATAATATAATATGAGACGGAGGGAGCGTTAAATAAAGCTTTTATTTCGTGCATAAGATAGGTCAAAGGACTAGCGACTCTTTAACTGCGCACATGTAAGGCGCGGCATAGGATATTAGGATGGATACCTTTTTGTTGGGAGGAATGTGCATCTTTAACCATGTGCTGCTTTTAGTAAGTGCGTTTGCGTGTATGCTAAATTTTCAAATGATAGAGTCGTACAAGAATGCTCTAACGAATTTTTTTTCTACTTTGACATTAATTATGTAGGGTCTTCCGGAATTTAATGATTTTTTAATAAAAAATGATAAAAAATATATTTTGAGTGAAAACCCTTAATGAAAGTTTGTATTCTCAATATCTGGATTCTGTATACACACGTGTATCGTAATCGTATGAAGACATGCATGAAGACTGAAGAATATGAAGCAATATTGATCAATTAGAAATTAAAAAAAAAAGTAACAACGTAAAGTTATGACAATACCTTGCAAGGGAAGGTAACCTTTGCTTTGTAGCTGAACACAAGCATGATAAGTGAATAAATTAGTAGCACTAGTGGTTCGAAAGACTATGCTGGGTAGATTTAATTCTCTCGCTACAGAATCAGCAAAGTACATCAATCCATCATATATGATACAAGCAATCTTTTCATTCGATTTTGTCATATGATGAACTAATATTTCCTTAAGTGGAGATACACACTTAGTATTTAGAGTTGAAGTAATATCTACAAAATTCTTGGAGGAGATATGAGTATGATCAGATAAATCATCGAAGAAGGGTAGAAAAGTAAAGTTAGGGTGATTAGAAGGGTTAGGAGAATTGAAAAGGGTATGTGCTACTGTGATGGAGAAGCCTTTTGAATGAAGAATTGTGGCTAGTTGAAGCATCGGTGTTATGTGGCCTTGAAATGGAGGTGGTAGTAGAACTAAGCGATGCCTTTGATTTTCCATCATTCTCTGTGTTGGTTTGATGGCTAGTAGTTTGTGCTGAAAAGATCAACTGGGTAGGGCCTTCTTAAATAAATTTTCTATGTTCCCTCATGGCTCATGCATGTATCCATCACATTCGATTGTTACAGGAAACAAATGGATAATACAATATAGTTTTTTTTCTTTTCATTTATTAAGAATGTCTAAAAGCTTTGTTGGTCGGTTGAATTAATGTTTTTGTCATTTTCATTTGTTTTATTAATAATCTACAAAATATTATTATTTTTTGCTAAATTTGTATATTGTTTTAAAACTTTTAATTAAGGCTGGAGATTGAGATAGATTCTGACATCATTGTTCGTAGTTTGCGCGACCAAGGTCCTGGTAACGGGGAAGGAGTGGCGTTGATGAATAGAATCAAAGCTTTAATGATGGAAGGGATCGAGTTGAGTTTCGAGCACATTTATCGTGAAGCTAATAGGTGTGCCAACGCACTAGCTAGTATAGGGAGTAGTATTCCACAAGGTCACGTTGTTTTTGATAGAGTGCCAGCATCTGTGGCGCATCTAGTTACTCATGATGTAATTGGAGTTTCTACTCATCGATCGGTTGTTTTTTAGTTTCTTGGGCGAAAGCCCTCTTTTATCCCAAAAAAAAAACTTTTAATTAATAATTTGCTAGCATCAACGTATATAATGAGTAGAGATTTTAACCGCTATATACATATTGAAGCTATGACCGTAGAGAAATTTGATCATAAATTCTGATTTTCATTCAATCTATCCAACGAACCAAGTTACAATGAATTATTGAGTAAACAGGGCAACCTCAAGGGTTGGCTTAGTAAACCATGACATGATTAGTATCTGAGATGATGTAGATTTTTCACTCACCCATATTATTTTCCATAAAAAAATTGAGCATAATAGGCTAAGGCTTCAGGAGAGAGGAAAGGTAGAGAGGAAAGGCATTAACGAAATTGACCTTCTTGGGGCTGATGTTGAAGCAAGAGAATTTCTTGGCTTTATCAGGGATATGACCCTTTTTCGACCTCCAAATGTTGGGTCGTAAGTTCACCTAGTTCCAACCAATGGGCCTGCTATGAGTAGGTTGGACATTCCTTGTGTATGATAACTGGTTTGAAACTTGGGGTGATGGATCTTTATGGGCCCTTGAGCGAAACGTTTCTGACCATTGCCCTTTGGTTCTCAAGTTTTCAGGCGAGGAGTGGGGCCCTAAACCGTCTAGATTCAATAATCACTGGCTGGATCACAGGGACTTCAGTGACTTGGTCAAGACATCTTGGTGTGCTTCCCCTGGATGGCTGGATGGGGTTTTAGACTGAAAGAGAAATTAAAAAGGTTGAAAAGTACCTTGAAACAGTGGAACGAATTCGAAGATAAAGTTGTTGGTGGACTCTATTAAGGCCCTTGATCTTAGAGGTGAAGAGGTTGGACTCTCTCAAGAAGAGATGACTGAGCGGAAAGACTGCTTTGCACAGGTTAGCCATCTGCTTAAGAGTAAGGACTCCTTGATCTTCCAGAGGTTGAGGTCTAGGTGGCTAAAGAAAGGGGATGCCTACTCTTTCTATTCCTACTTAAGTGTAAACTCTCGAGGGGCTAGAAATAGACTCTCAGTTTTAAAGGTGGGGAATGGTTGGGTGCAGAAGGTTTTCGATATCCGAGTAGAAATATGTACTTCTTTAGAGACCAACTCTCTACGGATGATTTGGAGAGACCTCATTTGGATGGAATTTCCTTCCCCATTCTCTCACCCGCGCAGGCTTCTTCCCTTTCCCAACTTTTCTCTCTCGAAGAGGTGGATAGAGTGGTGGCTGACTGTGATGGTAAATTGGTAATAAAAGCCCGAGACCAGATAGATTTAGTTTTGCCTTCATTAAGGAATTCTGGGATATTCTGCGTTTAGAAATGGGTACTTTTTTTCCGACGAATTTCATAGCAACGCTATGCTCCCAAGATCTTTTACTTCCTATTTTGTCGCTTTGAACTGTAAGTTTCAGTGTCCTTTTACCTTGGGGGACTGCCGTCTAATATCCTTACTGGGGTGCTTGTATAAGATACTAGCTAAGGTTCAACACTGTAATGGATGACGTCATCTCTCTAGTTCAGTCTGCTTTTGTTAAAGGAAGAAACCTAGGTTTGATGGTGTCCTTGTGGCTAATGAGGTTATTGATTATGCTAAAATAAAGTCCAAAAAATGCCTCATTTTTAAGGTGCATTTTTAAAAGGCATACAACTCAGCTAGTTGGAGTTTTCTTGAGTATATGTTGAGGCGCTTTGGTTTTGATGATAGATAGAGGGCTTGGATTCGAACTTGTGTGTTCTCTGAAAACCTATTTGTTCTGGTTAGTGGGTGTCCTACTAACAAGATCACTATTAAGAGGGGTCTGGAGCAAGGTGGTCCCCTTGCTCATTTTCATTTCCTTTTAGTTGTGGAAGGCTTGAGCGAACTGATGCGTCAGGCTGTCGTTCGTCATCTTTTTGCTGGAGTGGATCTTGGGGATGAAGGGGTGACAATTTCGTACCTGCAGTATGTGGACAATACTCTTCTAATTGGAGAGGCATCGGTCAAAAACTTGTGGTCCATGAAGACTGTTCCGCAGACTTTTGAATTGTGCTCAAGTCTCCGTGTGAATTTTGTTAAGAGTAGGTTTATTGGCGTCAACGTATCAGATGATTTTTTGGCCATGGGAGCCAGATTCCTGAACTGCGAGCGAGGTGCATTTCCTTTCAAATATCTTGGGCTTTCGGTTGGGGCGAACCCTCGTAGGGCCTCAACTTAGGATCATATGCTTCAAGTGATTAGGGGTAGGCTACAAAGTTGGAAACACAAGTCTATCAATCTATGTGGGAGGATGGGTATAAGGGATCTGCATGCTGTTAATGTTAGTTTGCTTGGTAAGTGGCGCTGCAGGCTTCTCGCTGGTAAGGATGCCTTATGGACGCTAGTTCTTTCTTCTAAGTACGGTCAATAATAAGAAACCTACAATAAAGTTGTTCTATGTGGCAGTCCAAATTTGAGAAATTTAGTTACTCTCAACTTTTTCACTATCTTAAATTAAGAATAAAAAATTGTTCTCTCTCTCTCTCTCTCTCTCTCTCTCTCTCTCTCTCTCTCTGTATGTGTGTGTGTGTGTGTCTCACTTTCCACAGATACTAGTATATCAATTCAGAGCGTAGGGTTCAGCGGTTGGGGCTGATCCTCCCTTAACCAAGGGTCGGGGGTTCGATCCCCACCTTGGGTTCGGAGCAACGTTAAAACTCTGGGCCAGCTGTCCTGTCCCTCGAGGCACCTACAATTCAGCGAGGGGATTAGTCACTGCAGTCGGCGGTGGATACCATGGATAAAACAAAAAAAAACAGATACTAGTATATCAAATAAATACAAATGAAAAATATAAATAAGTGGGGCTAGGTATAGTTCCTTATAAACAACCACTATTGGACTTAAAACTACTTTTGCCAACAATGGGTTGCTTAAATCCTACGTGGCAATTTGAGCCCACAAAAATCACTTTACTTCACCTTTTAACACATTACACACATCCACTAAAGATGCTCAGAGTAATAAAATTTGTATCTGTCAGACCAGAAAATATGCGACTTAAGTGTGCTAGTCACCTGATTATTCAAACCAAAGTAGTTAATATGTGTTGTTTAGAGTAAAGGAAGGTTGAAACTGATTTGTGATCATTTGACACTTTTGGTGCCTCATGTTGTATTTTGATGTGTTTTTTCAATGCTACAGCATTCGATGCCCCAGCATTGGTGACACTGCAATGCCCAAGCAATTGTTGCCCCAACATCACTGGCAGTCAAATGCTCCAGCATCATCCTGATGATGTCATGATGAGCTCATAGTCAAAGATTGCGGAAAGTAATCACTACCAGAATTTCGTGCATTTCCGGCGGGCAATTTCTGGCGGATTTAGTCCGCCGGTATATTACCGGCGGATTCTGGCACGTTACCGGCGGTCTGGATCCCCGAGTATATTACCGACGGATTTGACAAGGTTATCGGCGGATTTTATTCCGACTGTTAAAATACCGGCGGATTTGGTATATTTACCGGCGGATATATTTTTCGCAGAAATTTAAAAGCCAATGCGCCGGTAAATGTCATTACCGGCGGATATATCCGCCACTTTTTTAAAAAAAAAATCAAAAATCCGCCGGTAATATACGCCAAATCCGCCGGTAACGCCTTTTACCGGCGGATATCATTTAAATTTTAAAAAAAACCATCCTCCGGTATTTTTAAAATCTGCCGGTAAGCTAATTTTATCCGCCGGTACCTTCTGCCCGTTGGGAACTAGCCGTTGGGATCCAGCCGTTGGGATCCGCCGGTATACTTAATTATAATCCGCCGGTAAGCATCATTTCCGACGGATTTTCGAAACTATCTGTTGCGCGCCTTTCCCCTATATATTCCCACCCCTCCTCACTTCTTCTTCACTCACTCTTCACCCTACTCCGAAATCTCACTCTTTTCTCCTAAATCTCTCTCTTTTTTTCCTAAATCTCACTCTTTTCTCCCAAATCTCTCACTATTTTCTTCTCAATATCTCTCGATTCACTCTTTTTGAAGTCAGTTTTGTTTAAGGTATGTTTTTTAACTAAATTTTGATTGTTTTGGTTAATATTTAATTTTTAAATATGTGTTGTCTAATATTGTTTTTGTTATTATTTGTTTTGCAGATTAGAGTTGCCACTTTGGAGTTGCCACTTTGGAGTTGTTAGTTTCGAGTTTAGTCACTGCATTACCGGTTAGTTAACAAATTTATTCGTTATTAAATGTATTTGTTGGTGTTATTATAAATTATAGGTTTTTTACAAAAATAAAATAAATTTTATTTATTCTGTAATAATTAAATTATGTTTACACTATTTGTATAATAATAATTATCTCAAAATTTTGAGATTTTTAATTCATACTTATTTTTTTAACTTATTCTGTAATACTTATTCTGTAATAATTAAATTATGTTTACATTTTTTTTTAATTCATACTTACCTTCAATTTAAACAATATTTTCTCATGTAGTGTATTTTTGGATGCTTTAGTGATCGCAATAGTATGTTTTTTGATGCTTTAGTGTATGCAAAAAAATCCAACTATTCAAATATGCAAAATTTGTGCCTCAAAAACCGGTTTGGTGAAAAAAATATAATTTTGTGCCAAAATACATAGTGTGATGCTAAGCAGCGTGTTTTGATGTACTTTAGCATTCAAATGATCAACAAATGAGACTTTTTCATATTGCAATTTTAAAAACAAAATTTAACAAGACAAGAATTTCGTATTAACTGAAGTTGTTGCCCCATGCATCGCACGGGTCCACGCGCTAGTTTTTACATCAATGCCCGACTTCTTTCACCCGTTTATACGGGTTACTTATCCCCCCCCCCCCCCCCCCACTTCAATATAGTATTATGACAAAAAAAAAAACCAACTTTATTATGACCTATTTGGGCTGATTATTAGAAAATTCTTTTAGAGTTGTTGTCGATCGAGTTGGAATTGAAAGGAAACATGATAACTATAAACAATGCTAAATTAACTAAAAGAATTTGCTTTCTCTTGCTGCAACAGGTAAAGTAAATATGAATATGTGATAAATTAAGCTGATCATTATTATTATACATGAAAATTCCTTCTGTACAACACCAAATCACCATGTAAGATCATATAATATTTATATTGAAGGCTGCAAAATCATGAAAAAACATTTACAACATCATCTTTAAAAGCATTCCATTTCCTCTTGGAGGAGATGTGAGTATGATAAGATAAATCATCAAAGAAGGGTAGAAAAGTAAAGTTAGGGTGATTAAAAGGATTACGAGAATTGAAAAGGGTATGTGCCACTGTTATGGAAAAGCCCTTTGATCAAGGATAATGTGTTGGAAATCCAAGTGAGTGGTTAATCCCACATCGACTAGGAATGATTTAAGGTTTTGAGTTGAGATATGATGTCCAAGTCTCTTAATTGGTGCTCCAATTCATTAGCTCGTTATTACTGTTTTGCTTGATGGGTGGCTACCTAATGCCTTAAGCAATGTTTTAAAACTCGGACCGGTGACCGACTCGGTGAAGGTACCGGGTCAAGGGTCGGACCGAGGGGTCGACAGTTGAACCGCATGACCAAAACCGGAACCGGATGACTCGGACCCGGTCTCTATTTCGAGAATTTCCAATACCTATATAGTATATAATATAAATTTCGTCCCTGTAAAATTAATAACTATGTTTATTTTATATTTACTAAAAGAGCGTACTTGACTAAAGTATATATAAAACTTTAATATACCATGATAAATAAAAATTATACTTTAAAATACCTAATATACCTATGATATATTTATTTTTTTATGAAGATATTTATACAAAAATATGATTACTTTTTTTTTAAAATATATGGTTACTTTTTTTTTGACCAAAAATATATGGTTACTTATCAAGGCATTTTGGCTAAAAAATAAATTGCTAACGCATATAAATCGTATGGTCCATCACGTTCCACCAAAGTACTGAATGATAGATATTATATATTCTTTTTTACAAGGAGTAACAACATTCCCATGGCTTTAGTGGTAAGGCTTGTCCAAAGTTAGAGTCCTCTCATGGGTTCGATTCCCATGTTTTACTTTTAACATGTATTAAAATTAACAAACACAAGCAGTTCTGGTTGCGCCCCAGTTCAGCTGACCCGCGGTTCACCGGATTTTCAAAAAAACCGACCGAGTCATGCGGTTACCGGGTCAGCTGCATGTCCGATCCAATGTGTGGCCCAGCCCGGTTATACCCCCGGTTCCCGGTCGGTCCGGTCCGAGCCGGGTTTTAAAACACTGGCCTTAAGGCACAAGGTTATAGGTGGAGATGTGATGTTACCTGGACTAGAAATGGAGGTGGGATTAGAACTAAGCGGTGCCTTTGATTTTCCATTGGTCTGGAAGATAGTAGTTTGTGCTGAAAAGATCAACTGGGTAGGGCCTTCTTAAATAAATTTTAGATGTTCCCTCATGCATGTATCGATCACATTCGATTGTTACGGGAAATAAATGGATAATACTATATAGTTTGTTTTTCTTTTCATTATTATTAAGGATGTCTGAAAGCTTGGTTGGTCGGTGGAAATGATATTTTGTCATTTCCATTTGTTTTGTTAATATTAATAATAATTTACAAAATATTACTTTTTGCTTAAATTTATATTTTTTAAAATTTTAATTAATAATCTAGCATCATCGCGTATATAATGAGTAGCGATTTTAAAGATCAACTGGGTAGGGCCTTCTTAAATAAATTTTAGATGTTCCCTCATGCATGTATCGATCACATTCGATTGTTACGGGAAACAAATGGATAATACTATATAGTTTGTTTTTCTTTTCATTATTATTAAGGATGTCTGAAAGCTTGGTTGGTCGGTGGAAATGATATTTTGTCATTTCCATTTGTTTTGTTAATATTAATAATAATTTACAAAATATTACTTTTTGCTTAAATTTATATTTTTTAAAATTTTAATTATTAATCTAGCATCATCGCGTATATAATGAGTAGCGATTTTAACCGCTATATTACTGAAGCTATGACAATAGAGAAATTTGATAAGTTTAATTCTCATTCAATCTATCAAAACGAACGAAGTTACAATGAATTATTGAAAATGTTGGAAATTCAACTGTGAGTGGTTAGTCTCACATCGGCTATGAATGAGCTATATGAAGGATATATAAGAGAGGGGTGAAGGATTCAATCACAGAGGGCGAGAGGGAAGAGCCATGGCACAGTCACAGAGAAACGTGAGAGAGAGAATGAATCTGGAAAACGATTCTGTATTATTGTATATTCAGTTACTACAGTGATGTGGCATATTTATATGCTGTTACAATATTCAACTATACTAGTTACAATCTAACTAGTTGTGGTTATATCTTAACTAGGCCTAGTTACTTCTAATTACATATATAGCATTGTATTTCTATTCTATCATTCCCCCCTCAAACTTAAGGAGGTTGCAAGGGAAGCACCTTAAGTTTGGATCGCAAAGCTTGAAACTGGGTTGTTGATAATGCCTTTGTAAGAGCGTCGGCTATTTGAGCGTGAGCTGGGACATGTTGCACAACGAGATGCTTGTTTTCCACCTTTTCACGAACGAAATGAATGTCAAGCTCAAGATGCTTGGTGCGTGAATGAAGTACGGGATTATGGGCAATGTGCACAGCACTAAGATTATATCACATAGAAGTGTAGGCCTTTGAAAGGGAACCTGAAGTTCACGAAGTAAGGATTGAAGCCAAAGGAGTTCGGAAGTAGCATTGGCCATAGAGCTGGCAAAATGGGCCGGGCCGGGTTAGCCCGGAAAATGGGAGGGCTTGGGCCGAAGGAATTGAGCCCGTTTTTACATTCGGGTTTTTAGCCCGGTCCGCAAAAGCCCGAGCCCGTATCGGGCTAGCCCGACCGGGTCATGGGTAGCCCGCAAGCCCGTGAATAAAAAATCGCCAAAGGGTGTCTGGACTAATTTTAGTACAAATTAGTGATAATACTATCCTTTTAATTTATGCATGTTGTACATAATGTTCAACATCCACATTATGCAGACAATTGATTTTGAAATGAAACACAAACCATATAAAGCATTACCAACTCTGACATTTCCCTTCAAACATCTATTTGATAGAGGAAGTTAAAATCAAACCTGGACAACACCAAATGCTATGCCAAAATTATCAAGGAGTACTATTTGACTGGCCAAAAACCCAAAACTTGAAACCATAGTGGACCAATTGAATGCTTCATTTAATATATTTTCAATGCATAACATTCAAGTCAGTGTGATTAGTTTGGTACTTTGTTTGTGATATTCTGGTATCTGGTATATCTTTGCTACAATTTCAATCACTTGATTTCTTTGTGCATTTCTGTGATTAAAAATCTTAATTTGCAACAATCTGTTATTATTTTGGTATTTGGTATTGTATTGTTGCGCATCATTTTGTCCGGTTACGTGATAGTGTCGCTAAAAAATCGCGCATAATGCGGGCTAGCCCGAAAAGCCCGTAGCCCTCATAGGGCCGGGCTTGGGCCATAAAGGGTGAGCCCGAATTTCAACCCAGGCTTTTTAGCCCGACCCTTAAAAGCCCGAGCCCGTAGCAGGCCAGCCCGATATGGGCCGGGTAGCCCATTTTGCCAGCTCTAATCGGCCATACCTCGGTATTCCGCCTCGGCCCTAGAACGAGCCACCAAGGTTTGTTTCTTGGAGTTCCATGAGACTAAGTTTGGTCTAAGAAAAAGGCATGCTCCGGATGTAGAGCGACGGTCATCCACGTCACTAGCCCAGTCGGAGTCCGTGTATGCCCGGAGAGAAAGAGCACAGTTCGTAGGAGCTGGTTGAAGGACGAGGCCATAGGTACAAGTGCCACTAAGATACCGTAGTATCCTCTTCACAACAAGCCAATGAGAGTCAAGAGGTGTTGCAAGAAATTGGCACATTTTGTTGACGCTAAAGGAGAATTCCGGTCTTGTGAGAGTGATGTATTGAAGAGCTCCAACTATGGATCGATACAAAGAGGGATCTTTGAAGACGTCCGAGCCATTTTTGCTAAGTTTTGTAATGGAGAGCATAGGAGTCACCACACCATTGCACCCAACCATGTTGGCGCGTTCAAGAAGATCCTTGATGTACTTTTGTTGTGTAAGAAGGATAGAGCCATTTTGTTGATAGCAAACTTCAAGACCAAGAAAATATTTCGGCTTCCCAAGATGTTTGAGAGCAAAGGTGCCATGTAGCTTGTCTAGAACATCTTGAACAAGGCGTGATGAAGAGCCCATGACTAGAATGTCGTCCACATATACCAAAATGTACAACTGGACATCGGTGGACCGATAGATGAAAAAAGAGTGGTCACAATCGCTAGCTTTGAAGCCATACCCAAGAAGAAATTTGCGAAGACGTTCATACCATGCCCGCGGGGCTGGCTTCAAACCATAGAGGGATCTTTGCAACTTGAACACAAGAGACTTGTCCTTGGAAGTGAACCCCGGTGGTTGTGTCATATAAATGTCTTCTTGCAAAAATCCATTAAGAAATGCATTATTGATGTCAATTTGTTGAATGGGCCAATGATAGGTAAGGGCCAAGGTGAGGAGGACACAAATGGTGGTAGGTTTGACAACCGGAGAAAAGGTTTCACTATAGTCTTTGCCATGTTGTTGGTGAAACCCCTTGGCTACTAAGCGGTCTTTGTATTTGTTGATAGTGCCATCCGGATTCTCCTTAATTTTGTAGACCCATTTGCACCCAATGGCTTTCCGATTCGTGGGTAAAGGGACAAGAGACCAAGTGTGGTTAGTGACAAGGGCATTATATTCGGTTTTCATTGCTTCAAGCCACTTGGGGTCGGCCATAGCTTGTTTGACCGATGTTGGTTCAAGTTGGGCAAGGTATACCTTTGGTTTGAGGTTACCGGTTCTTGAGCGGGTGGTCATTGGGTGAGTGTTTGTAGGGTTAGTGGAGGCTTGATCAATCAGAGGTATAGGAGCTGGGTTGGGTAAGGGTTCGGATTGATTGACATCACTTGGTGGAGTGGGTTGACTACTTTGGCATTCATCATTTGTTGGTGACGCGGGAGGTGAAGGAGGAGAGACAGGTTGAATAGTTGGGCTTGGTGTGTTTGTTATAGGCAAGGGATGGGCTGGGGTAAGAGGGTTAGGAGTGGTCACCGTTTGGGAGGTGGGTGAGAATTAGGGATGGCAAAACGGGTTTGGCCCGCCGGGCCGGCCCGCTGACCCGCCAAAAAAAGGCGGGTTGGGCTGGGGTATTGGGACCGCTGACCCGCCGAACCCGCCCCGCCAAAAAAAAAAACCGCGGGCTAAAGCAAAAACGGGGCGGGTCAGCCCGCCGGCCCGTTTTTTTTAAAAAAAAAAAACTTTAAACAGAATCACTTTATGTTTTCAACTTTCCCCTTCTTTCACTTCTCACTGTACAAACAATAACCAAACACGCTCTTCTCCCTTCAACGGCGTCTCATCTCCTTTCAACGGTGTTCCTGAACTCTTCTTCTCTGCAAGATCGAACATCTGAATCGCGTTTTTGCTTTCTGGATTGCTGAATCATCCAACGCGATTTATCTCTAGAGCGTCTTGTGCAGCATCACGTTTTTCTGCTGAATTATCTCCTGAATCACGGTTTGTTCTCTGGATCATTTTTTTGTTCTCTGGACTGTTTTGTTCTGATTCACGTTTCCCTGGTTCGCATTTCTGAATCACAGTTTGCTCCGTATCCTCCATAATACAAGTTTTGTTCCAAGATTTCTTGAACAAAAAAAATCGATGCATGGGCTGTCTTCGTTCGCTGGAAATTGGTGCCTGTTTTTGTCAAATTGGTCCACAAAACAATAAATACAATTTTGATAATTGTTTGTGTATTCAATCTTTTGATCTGTGCCATATATTGTACTTATTATGGTTTTTTGGTTCCTGAAAATATTTATTTTGGTTGCTTGAAGTTGATGGTTAATCCCTAGTTATCATTATCAAGCAATCAAAATACTTATTTTGGTTTTTAAGATCGAATTATGGATTTGGACCTTTTGGTTGATGGTTCTAGCCTTTTAGGTGACATTTCTTAATGGTTAATCCTAGTAATTCCAATGTTATTTTTGTTTTATACTTTTAGCTGCTATATAGTTAATCCTAGTAATTCCAATGCTATTATTGTTTTATACTTTTATTTTGAATATGTCAAGAGTTTTTAAAGTAAAAATTTGTTAAAAATGCTTTATAAAAAATCTATTTTAAAAAGCAGGTGAAAAATCTTATTGAAATTGAAATGTTAAAAACATGTAAGTTTTTTGTTCAAAAATATTGAGAAAAAAAAATTCAGACGGGCCGGACCGCCAACCCGCCAGCCCATCACTTAGCGGGCCGGGCCAGTCTTTTGAACTCGCCATTTTTGGCGGGCCGACTCGCCCCGCCCCGTTTTTAGCGGGCCGAAGGCAAAACGGGCCGGGCCGGGCCGGGCCGGACCGTTTTGCCATCCCTAGTGAGAATAAGGTGGTGTATGGAAATATGGTTTCATGAAATTTGACATCTTTGGAAATGTAAATGCGACCAGATGCACTAAGACATTTGAAGCCCTTGTGTTGGGGGGAGGGACCAAGGTAGACACAAGGAGTGCTTTTGAATTGTAGTTTGTGTTTGTTGTATGGGGTGAGAAGAGGGAAACAAAGGCATCCGAAGGCTTTGAAGGTTGTATAGTTGGGAATATGAGTTGTGAGAGCTTGATATGGGGAAATGGAGTTGGGCAATTTGGGAGTGAGAAGGTGATTAATGAGTTGCATTGCGGTAGTGAAGCTATGGTCCCAATATGTAATAGGTAAAGAGGCATGGGCAAGAAGGGTGAGGCCCATTTCAGTAATATGATGGTGTTTGCGTTCAACGGTTCCATTTTGGTGAGAGGTGTGTGGGCATGTGAATCGGTGTTGGATGCCTAGGTTTGTGAGGTGTTTGGTTAAGGGTTTGAACTCGCCTCCATTATCAGATTGAATGGCCTTGAGGTGAGCATTGTATTGTGTGGTGATTAGTTGGTGGAATTGAGTGAATGCAGTGAAGGTGTCTGGTTTATGTTTTAAGAAATAGATCCACGTGTACTTGGTAAAGGCATCCACAAAGGCTATATAGTATGAGAAACCACAACTGGAGGGAGATGGTGACGGTCCCCATAAATCGGTATAGACAAGTTCAAATGGTGTCGTGTGTATGGTGGTAGAGGGTGGCGCATAAAGTCTATGGCATTTGCCTAGGCAACATGATTGGCACAATTCAAATGTGTCCTTAAACGGAACTTTTTCATTACACAAATTCAAAACACGAGTTACAATGGTACTATTTGGGTGGCCAAGATGATGGTGCCACAAGAAATAAGAGTTCTTAGTACAAGTATTAGGAAAGGACAACACTAGTTAAAAGTAACGGAGAGGTGCTATGTGTGCTTTTATTCTCATCCATGGTCCCTGGGATGGGTGTAAGGCCAGTGATGCTGTATAGTCCATCGGGTCCAACCTGTCCAGTCAACAAAGGTACTCTACAGCCCTGTGATTTGACAACACATTCAGTAGGATGCAACTCAAAATATACATTGTTATCAGCCGAGAACTGTGCAGCAGAAATCAGATTGTGAGTAATACCAGGCACATGCAGTAGATTGTTTAGTGTAAAAGTGGTATGTGGTGCGTATTTAGAAATCAATTTTGCAGAGCCAGTGGCTGCAATCGGTAAACCAGTGCCATTTCCGACAAATAGCTTTTTGTGACCTCTATAGGGAATGTATTTATGGAAATAGCATGAATTAGGAGTAACGCTATGTGATGCACCAGAATCTAATTTCCAAGGTTTGCCTTTGCCAGAAGATTTTACCTTACAGAAGTTAGGGTCCGAAGTATACATGTTTCGTCAGTAGCAACGGAGGCCAGGAAGGCGTTTACGGCGTCAGTGTCCTCTGAATCTTCATTGGTCTTAGGCTTAGTGGTATTGTTCTGAGTAGTTGCTGTGGGAGGTAGTTGAGGGACGAAGTTTTCATCGTAACGATGCCAGCAATCAGCCACAGCATGTCCGTATTTCCCACAGAGTTGGCAAGTTGGACGAGATCCACCGGAGTTGCTTGAGTTTCAACCGGAGTTGCGTCCACGACCACGGCCTCTGCCGTAACGACCTCGGCCACGACCGTAGGAGTAGCTGTATCTCACATTTGGATTAGAGTTTTCATTGTTGTTGTTGTTAGAACCAGAGGCGCGTGCGATGTTCGCTGAAGCATTGGTGACTGTTAATTCTTGTTTGAATTTGTCAAACTGTGCCTCCTGTACCAGAAGAAGAGATTCCAGATCTGTGAGGTTGAGACTATCAGATCGGCTATACATCATCATGATAAACGGAGAATACTCCTCCGGCAAGCCGTCGAGCACAACATACGTCACATATGTCCGACTCAGAAATAGGTGCGCCTATGGCAGTGAGGGAGTGTGAAAGATCTCTGATCTGTGATACATACTCAGAAACCGATTTGGTGCCTTTCTTTGTCGATTTCAGTTCTGATTTAACCTGGCGAGTCTTGGCCTTCATGTGTGCGTAGTAATGAGTGTGGATCTTGTCCCACACTTCCCAGGCGTGTTGATAGGAGAGAACACGAGGGAGCACAGCATCGGAGAGGGTGGATAGAAGCCAAGTGAAGACCGTTTGGTCCTGTACCAGCCACTGATCATAGGCATCGGAGACTTCTCCGGCGAGGCGAGCGGTTTCCGACGAGAACTGCGGTGGCACATCAGGATTCACAAGGAATCGTTGAAGTTTGTGAGTTTTGATCACACCTTCCACTTGTTGGTTCCAGATCAGGAAGTTGCGATCATCGTGCTTGACTGATAGTTTCGGAGCCTTGCGAAAACAGAACGCATCGGAGTTTTCCGATTGAGAAAGCGTTGCAATCTTCGGCGAACCACCGGTGGTGCTCTTGGGCGAGGTATCTCCAAGAGGAGTGGTCATCGTTGACGATTTGCAGAGGAAAGGGAAGCGGAAGCAGTGACTGATGATGGTTCCAGGACTTTGGCGAATGATACCATGCAGGATTCAATCACAGAGGGCGAGAGGGAAGAGCCATGGCACAGTCACAGAGAAACGTGAGAGAGAGAGAATGAATCTGGAAAATGATTCTGTATTATTTTATATTCAGTTACAACAGTGATGTGGCATATTTATATGCTGTTACAATATTCAACTATACTAGTTACAGTCTAACTAGTTGTGGTTATATCTTAACTAGGTCTAGTTACTTCTAAATACATAGCATTGTATTTCTATTCTATCAAGGGGACCCATATACCCATTGCCTTAAGGTTTTGGGTGGAGATGTGGCGTCCAAGTCTCTTGGTGGTCCGGTTTATTGGCTAGCTCGTTGTTGCTCCCAGTGCTCCCCCGGACTCCCCAACAAGTGGTATTAGAGCCATGGTTTGGCTTGGTGGGGGAGCGGGTAGTGGATCCTGGTTTGGATCAAGTATAGTGATGTGGGTGACTCACACTTAGGGGGAGATGTTGAAAATTCAAGGGTGATTTATATCCGGCTTAATTACAGTTTTAGGTCCCCTATTTTTATCAACTCACGATTTAGTCTCTTAAGAAATTTTTTCACGAATTTAGTCACCTTATTTTCACCAACTCACGATTTTAATTCCCCTATTTTCCCAATTTGTAAAAATAAAGTCCCCTTATTTTCACAATTTGTAAAATCAAAGTCCCCCTCATAAAAATTATTATTATTATTACAAAAAATGTTTTCAAGTTATTATCTAATCTAATATCTATTTATCTATTTATACAAACAAACCACCTATAAAATTACTAATCTATTTATCTATTTATTTATCTATTTATAAAAACAAACCACCTATAAAGACACATATTTAATTTAAGGGTAAAAATGTCATTACTCTCTCTTTCTTTCTTTTTCTTTTTACACTCTCTTTCTTCCTTTTTTCTCTTTTTTCTTACACTCTTTTTCCTCATTTTCACTTTTCTCTTACACTCTCTTTCTTCCTATTTTCTTTTTGGTTTACTTTTACTTTTCCCATAAACAATTCTTCTCTTTCTCTTATCACTTCACTTTAGTTTTTTTAACTAAATTTCTAAATTTATACAAACACTACTCTATTAAGTTTTTTTAACTAATAACTGCACTGATATATAAAAAAATACGAGATTAATATTTGTTATTGATAATTAAATTTTTTGAAGATTACTACTACAAACCTACTATCTAAAAAAGAAGAAGAATTAATGACTATTTAAACTACTAATTAATATTTAAAACAAATATTTCTTAATCTACTATCTAACTTTTACTATCTATTATACACTACAAAAAAAATTGGTTATTAGCGACGGTAATTTCCCTCGCAAAATGACCAAAATCCGTCGCTAATGGTCATTTGTGAGGGAATTAGCGACGGACTGGTTCCCTCGCTAATTCCCTTCTCGCTACTGGGATTAGCGAGGGAATTGAATCACTCGCTAATTAGCGAGGGAATTTTCCCTCGCTAATGACTGCAGTTTTTCAAAAAAAACCGACACGTGTCCAGTGCTGAATGGTTTGTTTTTTTTATATATATTTATTATTAATACGGTTAAAAAATTATTATATTATTAATGAATATTATATTATATTATTAATTTTGTGGTTGTGGTGGTGGGGGTGGTGGTGGTGGAAGGTGGAAAGAAATTCGTATAGGTGAGAGAAGAGGAATTCGTAGGTGGAGAGAGGAGTTCATGGTCGTGGTTTCGTAGGTGGTGGCAGTGGTGGTGGTGGTGGTGGCTGTGTGGTGGTGGTGTGGTGGTGTGGTGGAAGAAGGTGGGGAGAAGAAGAGGGAAAGTGGAAATCATAAGAGAGAGAGAGAGAGAGAGAGAGAGAGAGGAAGAGGATGATGAGGAGCTCCGGTGGTGGTGGTGGTGGTTGTGTGGTAGTGGTGTGGTGGAAGAAGGTGGAGAGAAGAAGCGGGAAAGGGGAGAGTAGCTCCGATGGTGGTGGTGGTGGTGGTGGTGGTGGTGGTGGGTTAGGGTTTGTAGGTGAGAGAGAGAGTAGAGGAAGAGGAATGGGAGAGTAGGTTGGTTGTATGGTGGTGATGGTGGTGGTGGTGGTGGTTGTGTGGTGGTGGAGAGTAGAGGAAGAGGAAGGGTGAAGAGGAGAAAAGAAGAGTGAGGGTGTTGAGAGTGAGAAAGAAGAGTGAGGGTGTAAACGGATTTAAGAAAAAAAAAGTAAAAAAATTTGCGAGGGAATTAGCGACGGAAATGTCCGTCGCTAATTGCTGCACATTTACCAACCCCTGCACTGAGTCCAATCATCTGAAAACTCTCAAAAATTAGCGAGGGACTGAAATTCCGTCGCTAAATACCTGCACTGAGTCCCATCATCTGAAAACTGTAAAAAAATTAGCGAGGGAATTAGCGAGGGACTGGAATTCTGTTGCTAATTTTCAAAATTTCCGTCGCTAATCGTCAAAATTCCGTCGCTAATTTTCAAAAATACGACAGCCCCTATTCCCTCGCAAATTCCATCGCTAATTCCAGTTTTTGCGAGGGAACATTAGTCCATCGCTAATTTCCGTCGCTAATGGGCAATTTTTTTGTAGTGATAATCTACTAATCAACTAAAGTAATCAATTGAAACTACGAGATAACTGCACTGATATAAAAAACACGAGATTAATATTTGCCACACGGGAAAAATAGGGGGACTTTGATTTTACAAATTGGGAAAATAGGGGGACTAAATTTGTGAAGAAAAAAAATCTGGGTGACTAAAATCGTGAGTTAGTGAAAATAGGGGGACTAAATTCGTGAAAAAAATTCTTGGGTCACTAAAATCGTGAGTTGGTGAAGGGGGACCAAAACTGTAATTAAGCCTTTAAATTCAATAGCCTTTAGGTTTTCTCCTCACCCTTATTTTTTTTCATAAAAAAGTGAAATTGAGCATCATATATAGGCTTTTGGGATTTTCATATTTGATGGGGGTATTTTGGGATTTTCATATTTGATGGGGGTATATTGCGATCTTCTCATCTTCTCATCCACGTGCTCCCACCTAGAAGGATCACGCTTGACATCATATAACTTCTGCTTTTTCTTTTTTGGTGCACCTTTTGTTTTAACTTTAAATGGTGGTGCAACCATTGAAGAAGTGGTAGGGAATGCAAGCTCATTAAGTTGTTTCTTGAGGACAAATCTCTCCTCAGGAGTCATACGATTATATCTCGCCCAAATCATCTCCATTTGGTAAGAAATATCACAGTCAGCAGATTTTTCTTGGGAGAATTTATCATCTATAGAATCCAAACTCAAGTTTTTCTAATGGTCGTCTACAACATCCAACGGAATAGGAGTACCGGAGACATGGTACACACCTAGCTCACAAGCACAAGGAAGAAGATGTGTCTTTCTAATAATGCACCCACAGCGGGCTTTGTCATATCCAACCCCAGATGTCGATTTTGAAAACTCTTTAACAATATGATCCAAAGCATTTAAAGACACAACACCGCAAAGCTTTTTAAACAAAGGAGTATTGGAAGCCGCTTCAATACGGTTTATGCTTCTTTGAAAAGACCCAATGACTTTATCAAATTGAAGAGTAAGCATCTCATGCATAGATTTAAAAGACTTAGACAAGTCACCTCCAGAAGTCCTCAAATGTCTCTTCAAAGTCCAATGAGCTGACTCGACTCTTAAATAATAACAATAAACACGCATAAAAATACTAAACACGTGTCAAGAAAATTTAAACTACGATAAAAATACTAAACACGTGTCAAAAAAATTTAAACTACGATAAAAATACTAAACACGTGTCAAAGTACCTATTGGTGGTCTGATTCCCGAAGTGTGGGATCTGGTTTGTCCATGCCAAGATAAATCTTTCCTTATGCTTTGTCAACCACGCGTCATGCACATACTTAATAAGAGCGGGCAAATCAACGCAGGAGTCCTCAAAAATCTTCAAGTGAGCTGAGTACTCTGACTCGTCAATTGAATCAATAATGTTATGCCAAAGAGAGAGGACGTCATTTTGCCTATCCACGTGCACCAACTCTTTAATCTTCGCTTTCACATTTTTAGTCACGTGCCAAGACATTAACAAATTTTTAGCTGAAGGAAAGACATCAAGAATACCAGACATAAGACCAAGATCTCTGTCAGTCAAGAATACCTGAGGCCGAAGACCGTGCAAGTCAAATAATTCTTTTAGTTGCGGCAATGCCCAAGTAAAATGAATTTCAAGCTCGTGTGAAATATAGGCAAAAGCAACCGAGAAAGTTAACTCTGTTGAAGTGACTCCTACAATCTCCAATAGAGGTAGATTGTATTTGTTTGTCCTGTAGGTGTCAAGAATAAGAACTTTTGTAAACAACCGGAATAACTTAATAGAAGTGGGATGCGCCCACATGATGTCACTGATCACATCGGAACCCTCAACTTTTCTGCTCCAACATAAATAATTTTGCGACTCAATCAATCTCAAAAGCTCCTGAATGTCCGTTCTAGGACCCCTCTTAGAAGACCTATAGGCGTAACGGTGCCTATATATTTGAGGAAGAGAAGTGACGTTGTCCGGATAATGGTTCTTCAAAGCAGTAAGACAATCTTTCGGGGCAACATTCAGATCAGTGTGCTCATTAACAATAGCTTTCTGGACTTAGTTAAACGACCCAAAGCTGTCGACCCGACCGGGGTAGTAAGCAACTCATGTGTGTGAATACCACACCTAACATTCACACGCCAACCCCCATGACGTATTGTACAAGTAGCTTTCAATGTAAACGGACAGCTTCTTTTCTTAGACCTGAAAACTCTAGAATCATTAGACCACTTCCCTTGCTTCTCGCAACAAAAAATAATCTTATCTCTAGAACCCCTTTTAACTCCAGCTTTGTCAGATCTTAGATTGATAACCACAACTCTAATACGTCTCCCAACCGCTTTAGCCCACTCATCTACATCCTCGCGTGTAGAAAATATCTACAAAATAGAAAAAATAGAAAAATGTTACGTACTTAATTAATTAAATATCTACCAAACTTTGAT
The DNA here is from genome assembly GCA_039519185.1 of Astragalus membranaceus. Taxonomy (NCBI): domain Eukaryota; kingdom Viridiplantae; phylum Streptophyta; class Magnoliopsida; order Fabales; family Fabaceae; genus Astragalus; species Astragalus membranaceus. The sequence continues at coordinate 111,358,315 of CM076850.1, read as the reverse complement.
TAAAAAAATTAGTATGAAAAATACACCCTCTCCGTCCAGAATGCCTCTGTAGTGTCTACCACGAAAGCAACAACCGGCGACTCTGTATGCGTGTCAATATCTGTTTCAAAATAGAACAACAGTTATACAGAAATTAATTTAAAAAAAAAACAAATCGGATTTACGTACCCCAAACGTAAATCCGCTTTGTATTTTTCAAAATCGGATATCCCCCCATCCAGGTAAATCGGATTCATTAAAAGACATAATCGGATTTATGTTTGGGGTACGTAAATCCGATTGCGCATCGGATTTAGTTATATCCGTCAGGACAAAATTTCTTTTTCTATACTGAAATAAATGGTCAAATCGGATTTATCTGTCAGTTTGATACATCCGATTTGACTTATGCGTGTGTATTTATTACGTATTTAAAGCTAATCGGATTTACCTTGTATTTAGGTAAATCCGATTACCAGATAAAGTAGTTCCCCACCAGAGAATATTCAAAAAAGTGAATTTTTGTTAATTATGTCAGGGATATTTTTGGGATTACAATAATGTGTGGGGGTATGAGGGAGTTGACGGGGGTATAAAAAAAAAACTATAGGCTAAGGCTTCGAGGAAAGCCCAAAACACAAATTATAACAGATATAATTCGGTACTGATAAAGTGATTGTCGAGATTGTGATCAATGTTTTAAAACTCGGACCGGTGACCGACTCGGTGAAGGTACCGGGTCACTGGGTTAAGGGTTGGACCGAAGAGTCGACAGTTGAACCGCATGACCAAAACCGGGACCGGATGACTCGGACTCGGTCTCTATTTCGCGAATTTTCAAGACCCATATAGTATAAATTTCGTACCTGTGATGACTGGTTCCTTTCTTTTTAATAAAAGTAAATTCACGTTTCTTATTCAAATGCATAATGTGTGATGCTGTTTGTTTAATTGAAATGAGAGATGTTATAAAACAAACATAATTGCATTTAAATCTCAATAGTATCGTTGGCCCAGTGGTTGGTTCGCACAGAGGTGAAGACCAAGTGCTGGGTTCGAATCCCAGCTTTGGACTTTTGCAAAAATTTCGAAAATGATGCATAGCCATTTGTTGCCCGGGCCGAGTCAAGTTGACCGAGTTTCGGCCGAGTTCTACCGAGTTGACCGAGTTTCGTCCGAGTTGATGACATAATCACCGGTTCAGTGCATATCCGATCCAACAATCAACTCGACTCGGTTACCCCTCCGGTTCCCGGTCGGACCGGTTCAACCGGCCGGTCCGAGCCGGGTTTTAAAACACTGATTGTGATAGATTTCCCTAGTTAAAACTTGTGTATTTTACAATCTTTCCACTACAATGGCTAGGCATCCAGTATTTAGAGTCACAAGTCATTTGTAATTTTTGACTTATTGTTAGTGCCCTGTTCCTTTTCTTAACAAAGAATTACATCTTACAAAAAATGACTTAATTAACGGTGTGCTACTCACGATCACTCGCCCAGCCCCATCACTCGCCCAGCCCCCCCAGACATGATTATCAAACCGATCTATAATTCTGTTATTCCGTGTGTTTGGATTGTCTAACTTTGTTATTCCCACCTTTCTCTCTGTCTCCCTTCACTTGTCTTTGCAATGGATTTACTGGACAAAATTAAGCTTGTTTTAAAGAAACAATTTTCTTCTAGAAACCAACTTGCAAAACATAGATAATTCTGAAATAAAAATAAAAATATATAATTTTAGTAATACATTATATATTATCGAGCTAATTTATAAATCAAGCGAATCGAACTATACCTAGCTCATGTTCAACATATTTTTTTAATGACTTTAATTTTCAACTCATGTGACTCATGAACCAAGTTCAACAAGCTATTTAACATGTCGAATTTTGAACTATATATGTTTGAGTTGGTTCTGTTGATTGTCAGCTCTACTACCTAGTTCCTACAACCTCTCAGAGATAAATAATATGGAAATTATCCTTTTGTCAAAAGATTTTCTTTTGGGTAAGTCTTTTTGTCAAAAGTTTCATCTGCCTACATTTGACAAAATCACTACCCACCCCCTTTGTCCAACAGATAGTCATATACAAAGATAGTATTATTTTTTTGGTGAGAAAAAAGGGGATTAAACCCCAAAAGCGACCCGGACAACTACAGAAGTTATTCCTTCGCTACCCTCAAAAATAATCGAGCGGATAGAGAGAGGGACAGAATCGTAACAACATTACAATTTAAAGATAAACTCTTTCTAGCTAGAGTATCAACAGCTCTATTATTAGTTCTTGGAATCTTTGACCACTTCACACAAAGCTTCTCATGCACCAAGGTCTTGATACCATCAATAATAGAAGAGAGAGAGTGGTTGGTAGTTGCACCCTCATCAATAGCATCTAAGGCATATTGACAATTACTCTCCACCACCACTTGAGACAAATCTTTCTCAGCCAGAAACCTACACCCGTGAAGAATTGCAAGCAACTCAGCTTGCAGAACAGAGCACCGATCCAACTTCAAAGCAAAACCAAAAATGAAGCTTCCTTGATGGTCTCTAATAACTCCACCGCAATCTCCACTATTTCCATTATTTGTCACAGAGGCATCTATACAAAGATAGTATATAAACAACGTAGTAGTTATAAGTAATGTTCTTTTTTTCATTGTGGTTCAACTTCATGGTTTTTGTATTTATATTCTTATGTTATTTTGTTTTGATATTCGTTCTAAAAAAACATTATGGGATAAGCTTTTGAAATTTGTGTGCTGTTGTTTCATGTATAAACCATATATAGCGGACCTAAGACCTTTGGGAGTTAGGGTGCAAATTTTTTAAAATCATACCTAAGAGAAAAATATAAATAAATTTAGGGGTGTTATTGCTCACCCTCAGCATAACATGAGTCTTCCTATGATCATAAGTCATAATAGCTTTGACAAAGCTAAACCACAATGAATATTGTTTTCTAGAGCCCAAATAGAAAGGATGTTTGATTATGTAAAATAAGGTACACAATAAGGAGTCTATGTTTTATCCAATGGGTGTTATAACACCAATATCTGATTTTATTTTCATTTTTAATTTTTCTTGGAAAAACCATTTAAAATATAGTTTTGATACATAAAGAGGCCCACCATTCAACTAACATCATATTAAAAGGTTTTCACCTTGACCAAAAAAATAAAGGTTTTCACAAAAAGAAACCTCATATTAAAAGGGGCACACACATATATATTGGAAGATATCGATAGTTTTATTTAGGGCCGGTCCAACATCTCTTTCTACCTAAATCAAAATTTTGAGGCGAAATTTTTTTAAAGGTTTTTTTTTACCCCCACAACATGCATCTATACACCCACACAGTAATCCGAACATAACAAAACACTTAAGGGATTTATTTAGTTAAATATAAATCCTTTTTAGTTTTTTTTCCCAAAACAGATTTATCTATTTATTAGATAAATCCGTTTTGGGAAAAATCCAAAAAACGGATATATTGAATTATATAAATCCGGTTTTCAAAAATAGCAAAACAGATTTACCTAAGAACTACATAAATCCGTTTTGGTTATTTTACAAAACGGATTTATCTGTTTATTAGATAAATCCGTTTTGAAAATATTCTAAACGGATTTATCTAATGAATAGGTAAATCCGTTTTGTGTATTAAAAAGTAACCGTTTTTTATTTAATTTTTTTAAAAAATGTTATAAACACACTACTAAAAATCTATTAAAGAGTCAAAACTAATCTAAAAATTATAAAAACACCACTAAAAATCTAATAAAACCAAAATAAGGTTATGCAATTTTTTTTAGACTTTTTAGAGATTATGAAAAACTAAAAAAATTAACAAAAAATAGTAAACGATAGAATTTCGGATTTTGAGCCCCGTTATCCCAATAGAAGTTTCATTTATGAGAGTCTTGATCCCTGATTTTTTTCGGATTTAATAGCTGCGGTTTCATTAAAATCGGAGTATGTTGCCCGAAAACAGATTTTTTAGCCTAAATTATTCACTCGACGTACAACATCGTCACGTGATAACGAACTACACACTAAACGGAACCAAAAGACGACCGATATTCATATCTATTTTATATTTTAAAAAAAATTAATTTTGATTTTTTAACAGATTTATCACTTTCATTTATTAATTATTCTACAAAACGGATTTATCTATTTATTAGAAAATTTTGTTTTGTAAAATAACCAAAACGGATTTAACCCAACCATAGATAAATCCGTTTTTGTTATTTTTCAAAAACGGATTTATTTATTATTAGATAAATCCGGTTTGTAAAAATATAAAAAACGGATTTAGGTAAATATATTTCTTGAAAACAGACTTATCTGATTTAAACATAAATCCGTTTCGGAACAAAACCAAAAACGGATTTATCTTTAAATTAGATAAATCCGTGCGAAGAAATGTATCAGGGGTATTTTTGGATTATCATATTTTGTGGGGGTATAACTTGATAAGCTGGGGGTAGAAAAACCCTTTTTTTTTAAGTTGAAGTCTTTTTTCAACTTATATTCCATAGGTTCTTAAAAAAAAAACTTTACTATAATACTTAAGCCCTGTTTGGGGTGGTTTTCTGTTTTTTGTTTTGAAATTTTCAAAAACCAAAATCAGTTTCTGTTTTGTGTTTTAAAAATTTCAGAAACCAAAACCAGATTCAGTTTTGAGTTAAGAAATTTTCAAAAATCAAAACTAGAGTTTAAAACATGAACATAAAAGTGGTATCAAAATGGTAGTTGATGGTGCTCGAAGTGGTGGTCGGCGGTGGCCACAGCGATGGTCGGCGGTGGCTGTAGTGGTGGTCGGCAGTGGTCAGAGTGGTGGTCGGTTGTGGTCAAAGTGGTGGTCGGTGGTGGTCAAAGTGGTAGTTGACGGTGGTTAGAGTGGTGGTCGCTGGTGGCCAGATTGGTGGTCGATGGTGACCAGAGCGGTGGTCGGCGGTGGCCGGAGTGGTGGTCGGCGGTGGCTGACTAGAGTGGTGGTTGACAGTGGTCAGAGTGGTGGTCGATGGTCAAAATGGTGGTTAGTGGTGGTTAAAGTGGTAGTTGATGGTGGTCGGAGTGGTGGTCGCCGGTTGCCGGATTGGTGGTCGGTGGTGACTGTAGTGGTGGTTGGCGGTAGCCAGAGTGGTGGTCGGCGGTGGTCAGAGTGGTGATCGATGGTTAAAATGGTGGTTAGTGGTGGTCAAAGTGATAGGTGATGGTGGTCTGAGTGGTGGTCGCCGGTGGTCTGAATGGTGGTCGCCCGTGATCGGAGTGGTGGTCGACGGTGGCTGAAAAGGTGGTCGGTGGTGGCCGGAGTGGGGGTTTGCGGTGGCTAAAGTGGTGGTCGGTGATGGTCATAGTAGTGGTCGGCGGTGGTCAGAGTGGTGGTTGGTGGTTGTTGAAGTGATGGTTTGTGATGACGTGTTAGTGTTAAAACAAAAACTGAAATTAGAAAACCTATTTTTTTGGTTTTGTGTTTTGATAGAAAACTATTTCGAAAATAAGGAAAAAACCAATTCAGCACTATTTTACCAAACATGTTTTGATTTTAAAATTGACTTTCAAAACCAAAAACCCAAAACTCGCAACCACCCCAAATGGGCCCTTAGATTTTAAACCGATGGCAGTTTGCCGTGACAAAATCTCAACAAATATAATGACTTACTATCTATTTTTTTGACGACCACTGCTATTTAGTAAGAATACTTTTTGTAAGAAACACACTAGAAGCTGAATTGTAGACACCAACTAACACCATATCCCAAGTAGGTAGCTCAGTTGGCGAGCTAAGGGATACCGAATAAGTGCACCCAAATGAGTGCAAGAAGGAGGTCTTGGGTTCAAACCCGAAAAACAAACATCCCCCCTCCCCACTAACATTGCTTATAAAAAAAAACCAACTAACACCATACACCAAGTGTCTTGTTTTGTTATTCTTAGTTTTCTTACTTTTCTTTTCTTACCATCTAACATTTCTCTTTTTTGACATCATGACTTACAATCTATTTGACAAAAAATAAGAGGCCTTTTTATTAATCTAAATTATATATAACATAAAAAATAGATTTTCAGAGCCCTATTTGTTAATATATTTTTTTGTCCAACAAACTGCAGTTTCATTCATTCATAGCCATAAACGCCAGAGAAATTACACCAAGTTAGGGGTGTCAAAATGGTCCATTTGTCCACCGGATATCCGGTCCATCCATAACAAAATCCATCCAATCCATCCATTACAACAAAAAAAAATATTAATGGATTGGATTGAATCCATCCGTTTGATTTTGTGGATGGTTGTGATCCATCCATTATATTTTCTAAATTCATTGGATTACAATAACTACAAAATCAAAATCCATTGGATAATTAATTTTTTTGAACAAATCCATTGTATAATTATAAAAAAAATTTTTTTTAAAAAAAATATTTTTTTAAATATATTTTTTACCAGAAATTTTTTTTTAAAAAAATTCATTAAAAAAATAATTTTTTTGACCAAAAATCATTCAAAAACTAATATAATATATAATATATATATATAATATAATATAATAATAATATTGACCACACCGGAGGGCCACCGTGAACCACCGCCGGCCACCGTCCGCCGCCGCCGGAACCACCGCCGGCCGCAGGAGCGCCGCCGCCGAAACCACCGCTGGCCGCCGGAGCTCCGCTGTCGGCCGCCGTGCCGGCTGCCGGAGCTCCGCGCCGGCCGCCCCTACCACCACCACATATATAAATATATATTTATATATTATATTATATATAATATTTACAATATTATATATACATATAGTTATATATATATATATATATTTATAAATCTAAAAAATTCAATTTTATCAAAAAATAATAATAAATTTAATTTCTGCAAAAAAAAATGTTAATTTTTTTTTTGACTCAAGATTTTTTTATCCAAAGATTTGTTTATATTTTAAATATATTAGTGGATGGATTGGATATCCATCCATAAAAAAATTGCAATTGGATGGATTGGATAAATTTTTTTGTAAACGGATGGATTAGATTGGTTTTTTTTGACACTCAAGGCCCAGTATCAAGACACTCAAGGCCCAGTGGAATTGATCATTGTACGCGAGGAACACAGAGAAAGGAAGAGAAAGGTGTTGTCGAGAATTGCTGATATGGCTGTAGTCGAAGGATGATGACTGCATTCGAAATTCTATAGTCGAATTTCAGAAGCAAAATTTCGACTGATGCTGTTGAGTGTGAAGGACTGCTGCGAACTAAATGTGCAGGAATAGAAACTATCGAAGAGGAAGACCTTCTGTCGAATTGTACTGATGCTGTCGAAATTAAACCTGCAAACACAGAAATGTTATATGAACAACCAGAGGCGTCTTGCGACTGCCCTGAAGAATTTATCCGCCTCTACAGCGCAAATTCCCCGAGGTACAACCGGGTCTTCTCAATCGCAGTAGCGAAAGAGGTATCAGAACTACCAAGAATAGATTGTGTAGCAGGAGAGCAACCCAGAGCTCTTTTTCAAGAAGGTAGGAAAATGAGTTTTCTGATATATCTTTCAAGTGCAACCCGAAATTGTTTATATAGGCTTTTTAAGAAAAATAGCTGTTAGAGATATAGGCTCCAGCAATCAATAGCCGGTCAAAACCGTTTCGAAAATCAATTGTAATCAAAAGGTTTTAACTCTGCGGTTACGGAATAAATGGGTTTAAAAGAAAAAGAAGTCGTTGGAAGAAACCGACAGTTACAAAATAAAGGGAATTAAGGTTCAGTTTTCGACCAAATCTTTTCGCCAGTCAGTTCGACCAACTTTCAGTTTTCGACCAGATTGTATTGCCAATCGGTTCGACCAACTTGCAGTTTTCGACCTGAGCTTTCCGTTACAAATTATTTCATAAAACATTTCGACCCATGATTGGGCGTATACGGAAAGGCTGATAAAAGTAATATTTCATTTAATAAAATTAGTACAAAGCCAGTCGAGCGCGCAGGGGGGGGGGGGAATCGAAAGATTCGCACTGAACCAAGCCATGTTGGTCCCTGCTTGTGCGCGCGAGGGAGTCCCTTTTAGTTACTTGTTTACTAGCTCTCATTAAGCTTTAGTATATGAAGACTTTGGTGAATCCAAAGCCAAGCAATGTGGGACTTCTCACTTTTGAAATATCCTTTTATTTTCAATAAAATACAACAAAAGGAAGGAAGAAGATACAAGAACTTGATGAATAATATCTTCAAAATTGAATGAGAAAGAGTACTGTACACCAGGGTATTTATCAAAGTATTACAACAAATCCTTCGGTTAGGAACTAACTAACACTATTCACTCTAACTACTTTGCTAACCATCTAACTAACTAGATACAAAGGTAAAACAGTACTAACAGAAATTAATTTTTTACCTAAACTAATTACAACTCAATCCTATGAAATAAAAGATAAGTTATGAACTAATACTCCCCCTCAAGTTAGGTGAATAAATGTCCAATGCACCTAACTTGGCCATGAATTCAGCAAACTTAACATGAGGAAGCGCCTTGGTGAATATATCAGCAAGCTGCTGATGAGTAGGCAAGTGTAACACCCCGGTATTTCAATCAAATAAAAACACCCGAGTGTACCAAACCTAAATCATCAGAGATAATAATTCCTGCTCAGACACTGAATACCACTATAAAATTTTTGCTGAAATATAACTTAACCGTCTTATACACAAATAAGACTATACGGTACTCAGACCATAAACTGTCAGCAACTATGGTAGTCAGAGTCATACAAAAAAGCGGAAAGAAAGATAAACAGAACACTAATGCCACAGTGCTGTGATACATAGACAACAGAAGGAAAATAAACTTGAATATAAAGCTAAGTCATCATCCTTCTCCCGGGGCCACCTACTCGTGCCTTTGTGGATTCTTCTGTCCCTGTTTATCTGTAAAACAACAACATTTAAACAGTGAGATACAATCTCAGTGAGTTCTACCGAGACCCCTACTAACACTCTCGGTCCAATTATAAACCCTATTTAATTTAACACGACACCGACTGCACTCACTGCTAATCCCGGTAAACCGTGTGATAGTATTCTGACTTAGTACGACACCGACTGCACGCACTGCTAATCCCGATGAACTGTACTACAAAACCATTCTACGTACCACCGACTGCACGCACTGCTAATCCCGGTGAACGTAGCACATAACTTTTTAACATAACACCGACTGCACGCACTGCTAATCCCGGTGAACCCCATAACCAATAGTGTTTCCTAATGGCACAGAGCCTAGGGTAAGGGTTCATGACTTCCCCGCCCAGTATGTCAACATGGGTCGTCACCCAAACTTGATATGATACACATATAGCTACAATCATACGAACATTTAGCTCGTTAAATTATACCTTACCACACAGAACTCATAGCCCGCTTTGTTATCAATAAAACATGTCCGCACACGCATACTATTATTCGGCTATTTGAAAGGATTTCAACTTCAAACTCTTTTATTTAGAACCCTTTTTAAAACATACCCAAAATCGTGGCATTATTAGCCCAATATCATTATAGAAGGGTTAGGAAAGGATTGGAATCGAAACGGAATCATTTTGGGCACTTTGAAAATTTTGGACAGAACTAGGCGCACGGGTCGTACCCCTGGACGCACGGGTCGTGCGCCCTGTTAGACAATTTTTAAACACTGAACCCGAACCAGGCGCACGGGTCGTGCCCCTGGACGCACGGGTCGTGCGCATTTGACAGCATTGCTAAAATGGCCTGTTTTATGAAAATTTGCTTTTCGATCAATCCGAAACTCGCCCCGATCGATTCCTAACTCAAAAACAGACAATACCAGGCAATTTTCCCGTCCAATCAACATCAAACAATCAAATAATTCAATCAAAAACTCAACGATTACAAATTTCGTCAAAACGCGATATATTTCAAAATAACGTTTTCGACTCAAAATCTTTCGAAACCATGTCACACAATTCATTTCAAAACGGGATAAACCTAAACGTGAGTAAAACTCACCCTTGAAGCGAGAGTCGTTGCCGAGCCGAAATCACCGATATGTCAAAATCACCGAATCGAACCCAATCAACACCGAATCGCTCCTAACTTCGTTTTGAGCTTCCAATCGCGTTCAATCCGCTTCTGACTTCGATCCTAAACATAACCCAATCATTGATACAACCTATGAATCCTTGATTTCAACAAATTTCCCCACAAAACCCTCAATTTTCGAAATCAAAAAGGAAGGGAAAAATGGAGGGGAATCTTACCAAGTTCTTGGGTTATGATGAGGGAGGGAAGATGATGAAGATGATGAATTTTGGGGGGATGGGTTTTTTTTCTCTTTTCCTTCTCTTTTCCTTCTCTGCGTATCCCTTTCCTTCTTTCCTTTCTTTTATTCTTTTCTTTCTTTCAACACACACACACACACACACACACACACACACACACACACACACACACACACACACACACATATTTAATTAATAAATAAGTGGTAGCGTGGTCCAATTACCATATTGATTTTAATCCCGTTATTTCGAATCCAAAACTTCCTTGACCCGTATTATCCGGTTAACGATCTAATGTCATCCAATAAATAATTTTAGCACTCAATAAATTTACCAGTCAAGTACTAAATTATTCCTATTGGGTTAACATCCAAATAATTCGCCTAATTATTTTGAGGATGTTACATTCTCCCCCACTTAAAAGAATTTTGTCCTCAAAATTAAACACAACGTACCTCAAGAAAACAAATACGGATACTGAGTCCGCATATCGTCCTCCAACTCCCAAGTAGCTTCCTCGACGGAAAAACCATCCCAAACCACCTTGACAATGGGAATCGACTTCGTCCGTAGCGTCCTCTCGCCACGTTCCATGATGTAATTTGGATGAGGTTGGAAAGACAAGTCCGGTCGGAGGTCAATCGTTTCAAAATCTAACGGTTGACTTGGATCGGGAACGTACTTCCGCAACTGAGACACATGGAATACATCATGTAGATTTGACAATGGAGGAGGCAACGCGATGCGGTATGCAAGAGGCCCAACTCGCTCGATAATTTGGAAGGGTCCAATATACCGAGGACTGAGTTTCTTCCCCCGTAATGCCCTACCTGTGCCAATGGTTGGTGACAATCTCAAAAACACATGATCACCCGACTCAAACTCTAACGGCCTTCTCCTTTTGTCGGCATAACTCTTTTGCCTACTCTGAGCAGCTTTCAATATTCTTTCCCTGATCTGACGGATCTTTTCAGTAGTGTCATGAATCATCTCGGGTCCTAACAATCGGTTCTCACCGACTTCCCACCAACACAATGGAGTTCGGCATTTCCTACCGTACAAAGCTTCAAAAGGGGCCATTCCGATACTGGAATGATAACTGTTGTTGTAGGAGAATTCCACCAATGGAAGATGATCCTCCCATTTCTTCCCGTTATCAAGTACCGAAGCCCTAAGCATATCCTCTAATGTTTGGATAGTCCTCTCGGTCTGACCATCGGTCTGCGGATGATAAGCGGTACTAAGAAGTACTTTAGTCCCCAATGCTTCATTCAGAGCTTTCCAAAATCGTGAAGTGAATTTCGGATCTCGATCCGACACTATACTGGTAGGAACCCCATGTAACCTTACTATGTTCTTTAAATACACCTCAGCTAACTTGGATACTTTACTGCTCGAACGAATTGGAATAAAATGAGCTGATTTAGTTAATCGATCCACAACTACCCAAATGAAGTCGTTACCGGCTTGGGACCTTGGCAATGCCATTACAAAATCCATGGAAATGTCTTCCCATTTCCACACTGGCACGTCTAGTGGCCGTAGCAAACCAGCAGGCTTCTGATGTTCTATCTTAACTCTTTGGCAAGTTAGGCATTGAGATACGAATTCAGCAATCTCTAATTTCATTCCATGCCACCAATACATCTGCTTTAAATCTCTATACATCTTGGTGGATCCAGGATGTACAGAAAATAAACTTCGGTGTGCTTCCTCTAGCACTTGCTTTTTAATATCTTCATTATCGGGCACACAGATCCTACCGTTGAAACAAATCACCCCATCACTATCTTCGGTAAAGTCTGGCAACACTTTTTGTGATTGTAGCTTCACATCAATTTCCTGCGCTAAGCGAATAGAATCCCTCAATGAACTGGAGATCCTCATATGGCTCAACACTAATCGGTTCTTCCTTGGTCTTGCATTCAAATTTAAGTCCCTAAAGGACTCCAACAATTTCATTTCATGCATCATAAACTCTGCTATGTGAATGGATTTCCTACTTAGTGCATCAGCTACGACATTAGCCTTTCCCGGGTGATACTTCAATTCGAAGTCATAATCCTTCAGAAATTCCACCCATCTTCTCTGCCTGTTATTCAACTCCTTCTGGTCAAATAAATATTTCAAACTTTTATGATCACTAAAGACTTCAAAACGAGACCCATAAAGGTAATGTCTCCAAATCTTCAGTGCGTACCCAATAGCTGCCAACTCCAAATCATAAGTCGGATAATTCTCTTCATGAGTCTTCAACTGTCTGGAGGCATAAGCTACAACTTGTTGGTTCTGCATGAGAACACATCCCAAACCCTTTCCAGAAGCATCGCTGAAAATTTGAAAATCCAAAGACGGATCTGGAAGAATTAGGATTGGAGCAGAAGTCAACCTAACTTTCAATTCTTGAAAGCATTCCTCACAATCGGTATCCCATGTAAACGGTTGGGCCTTACGAGTTAACCGAGTAAGTGGAAGAACCAATTGTGAAAAACCTCGAATAAATCTCCTATAGTAACCAGCTAGACCCAAGAAACTTCTTATTTCTGTGACAGATGTTGGTCGTTCCCAATTCAACACCGCTTCCACCTTACTGGGATCCACCGCAACTCCCGATTGGGAAATCACGTGTCCCAAAAACTTCACTTCCGGCATCCAGAAGTCACACTTCGACGGCTTGGCATACAATTTCTTTTCTTGGAGTACGTTCAGAACAATGCGGAGATGTTGAACATGATCCTCAATGGTCTTAGAGTACACCAAGATATCATCAATGAAGACTACAACAAACTGATCCAGGTATGTGTGGAAAACTCGGTTCATGTAATCCATGAATACTGCCGGAGCATTAGTCAAACCGAATGGCATCATTACGAACTCGTAATGTCCATACCTCGTACGGAAAGCTGTCTTCGGAATATCTAAGGCTCTCACCTTTATTTGATGATAGCCCGACCTCAGATCGATTTTTGAAAATACCACGGCACCTCGAAGTTGGTCAAGCAAATCGTCTATCTTTGGCAATGGATATTTGTTCTTAATCGTCACCTTGTTGAGTTGACGGTAGTCAATACACAATCTCATGCTTCCGTCTTTCTTCTTAACTAGCAACACCGGAGCACCCCATGGAGAGGCACTCGGTCGGATGAACCTCTTTGATATTAATTCTTCAAGTTGGGACTTTAATTCCTTCAATTCCAAAGGAGACATTCTATAAGGAGCAATAGATATTGATCCCACACCAGGAATCAATTCTATTGAGAATTCTACCTCTCGGTCAGGAGGTAAGGATGAAACTTCCTCTGGAAAGACATCTAGAAATTCATTTACCACTTGCACAGATGACAAGTCTAAACCCGTTTCAGTAGTTGCAGACAACATAATAAGAATAGCTTCCGCACCTTGGAATAATGACTGGCTTGCTTCGGTGTAAGAGATCGTTGCTTCAAAATCTGCCCGTGTCAACCCTACGGATTCGGAGGCGAAGCTAATGGTTCGATTGGCACAGTTGATTGTTACATGATTTTCAGCCATCCAATTCATACCCAGAACAATGTCCATACTTCTCATAGGCAAGCAGATAAATTTCACAACAAATTGTCTGTCCCCTATGACAAGTAGGCAATTTTCACACAATGATTGGGTCTGGACGCGACCCTTGGCAGCAGTTAAAATAGTTATTGGTTCGGATAGCTCAGATAATGCTAAACCCAACCGATCCACACACGCTTGTGATATAAAACAATGAGTTGCACCGGAATCATATAAAATATTGACTGAGTTATTAAAAAGAGATCCCGTACCCCTCAGAAGATTATCAGTAGGAGCGATAGTTCGAGCATCCAATGTGTTGATTCGCCCCTGCCTAGGAGCATTGGGTGCTCTTTGAAAACTCTTCTTTTTCGGGCATTCATTTGAATAGTGGCCCTCTTCGTTACAATTATAGCACCGGTTTGGCCTTTGTCGACAGTCACCCTGATGATGTCTTCCACAAGTGTCACATTTGCGGAACTTTGATGAGTCAAAGGATTGTACCTGCTTTCCTTTATAATTGTTTCCCTTGAATTGTCTGCTTGGAGTAGAAGATTCAGCAACCTTTTTCTTACCCTTCCAATAGTCTTTCTTTTCAGCATACATTTTCCTCAGATCCTCCTCAGCAACATATGCTTGTTGCACTAAGGCAGGATAATTAACCAAAGTGTAAGAACTGAGTCCTTGGCTCACATCAGCTCGGAGACCTTCTTTGAACATCTGCATCTTCCACATATCATTTGGGGCATACCTCCCCAACTCATAGAACTGAGACAGTCTTTCAAATTTCGCAGCATATTCCCCAACTGACAAATCACCTTGCTTAAGATTCACAAACTCTGCTTGCTTGCTTAGTCTCTTCACTGAAGGGAAATATTGCTTCAAAAACAATTCCTTGAAGTTGTCCCAAGTGAGGGGGGTTCCTTGGAGTTCCATCATTTGCCTTGCATTACTCCACCAGGTATGGGCATCTTCATCGAGCACATTTGCCGCACATATTACCTTCTCTTCTTCCCCGCATTGCAAGGTTTGAAAAATTTTCTCCATTGAATCAATCCAATAATAGGCAGTCATTGGATCCGGTCCACCCTTGTAAGTCGGGGGCTTCATCTTTTGAAATTGGAAATATGTCCGGTTAGGATCTTCTTGATGAGGTTGGAAATTGGGCTGTTGCAGACCCATTTGGTCCTGCTGCATTTGCAACATATCCTGCATCATCTTTTGCTGATTCTCAATGACATTCTGCATCCACTCAAAGTTCGGATCAACAGGAGGAGGAACGCCTCTACCTCTTCTGGCCATGATTCTGCGAAATATACACAAAGTATTAAGTTGATCAAGCTCAATGTCTAATAGCATACTAAGGAAATCACGATTGGAGAAAGCCTAGACCCTAAAAGCTAAGTCCGACTAGGTCGAACCGCTCTGATACCAAATGTAACACCCCGGTATTTCAATCAAATAAAAACACCCGAGTGTACCAAACCTAAATCATCAGAGATAATAATTCCTGCTCAGACACTGAATAGCACTATAAAATTTTTGCTGAAATATAACTTAACCGTCTTATACACAAATAAGACTATACGGTACTCAGACCATAAACTGTCAGCAACTATGGTAGTCAGAGTCATACAAGAAAGCGGAAAGAAAGATAAATAGAACACTAATGCCACAGTGCTGTGATACATAGACAACAGAAGGAAAATAAACTTGAATATAAAGCTAAGTCATCATCCTTCTCCCGGGGCCACCTACTCGTGCCTCTGTGGATTCTTCTGTCCCTATTTATCTGTAAAACAACAACATTTAAACAGTGAGATACAATCTCAGTGAGTTCTACCGAGACCCCTACTAACACTCTCGGTCCAATTATAAACCCTATTTAATTTAACACGACACCGACTGCACTCACTGCTAATCCCGGTGAACCGTGTGATAGTATTCTGACTTAGTACGACACCGACTGCACGCACTGCTAATCCCGGTGAACCGTACTACAAAACCATTCTACGTACCACCGACTGCACGCACTGCTAATCCCGGTGAACGTAGCACATAACTTTTTAACATAACACCGACTGCACGCACTGCTAATCCCGGTGAACCCCATAACCAATAGTGTTTCCTAATGGCACAGAGCCTAGGGTAAGGGTTCATGACTTCCCCGCCCAGTATGTCAACATGGGTCGTCACCCAAACTCGATATGATACACATATAGCTACAATCATACGAACATTTAGCTCGTTAAATTATACCTTACCACATAGAACTCATAGCCCGCTTTGTTATCAATAAAACATGTCCGCACACGCATACTATTATTCGGCTATTTGAAAGGATTTCAACTTCAAACTCTTTTATTTAGAACCCTTTTTAAAACATACCCAAAATCATGGCATTATTAGCCCAATATCATTATAGAAGGGTTAGGAAAGGATTGGAATCGAAACGGAATCATTTTGGGCACTTTGAAAATTTTGGACAGAACTAGGCGCACGGGTCGTGCCCCTGGACGCACGGGTCGTGCGCCCTGTTAGACAATTTTTAAACACTGAACCCGAACCAGGCGCACGGGTCGTGCCCCTGGACGCACGGGTCATGCGCATTTGACAGCATTGCTAAAATGGCCTGTTTTATGAAAATTTGCTTTCCGATCAATCCGAAACTCGCCCCGATCGATTCCTAACTCAAAAACAGACAATACCAGGCAATTTTCCAGTCCAATCAACATCAAACAATCAAATAATTCAATCAAAAATTCAACGATTACAAATTTCATCAAAACGCGATATATTTCAAAATAACTTTTTCGACTCAAAATCTTTCGAAACCATGTCACACAATTCATTTCAAAACGGGATAAACCTAAACGTGAGTAAAACTCACCCTTAAAGCGAGAGTCGTTGCCGAGCCGAAATCACCGATATGTCAAAATCACCGAATCGAACCCAATCAACACTGAATCGCTCCTAACTTCGTTTTGAGCTTCCAATCTCGTTCAATCCGCTTCTGACTTCGATCCTAAACATAACCCAATCATTGATACAACCTATGAATCCTTGATTTCAACAAATTTCCCCACAAAACCCTCAATTTTCGAAATCAAAAAGGAATGGGAAAAATGGAGGGGAATCTTACCAAGTTCTTGGGTTATGATGAGGGAGGGAAGATGATGAAGATGATGAATTTTGGGGGGATGGGCTTCACTCCTCTTCTTCCTTTCTCTTCTTCTTTCCTTTTCTTCTTTCTCTTCTTTTCTTTCTCTTTTCCTTCTCTTTTCCTTCTCTTTTTCTTCTTTCCTTTCTTTTATTCTTTTCTTTCTTTCAACACACACACACATATTTAATTAATAAATAAGTGGTAGCGTGGTCCAATTACCATATTGATTTTAATCCCTTATTTCGAATCCAAAACTTCCTTGACCCGTATTATCCGGTTAACGATCTAATGTCATCCAATAAATAATTTTAGCACTCAATAAATTTACCAGTCAAGTACTAAATTATTCCTATTGGGTTAACATCCAAATAATTCGCCTAATTATTTTGAGGATGTTACAGCAAGTGTATGAGCTTGAGAAGACCTGAGTTGACATGTTGCCTGATGAAATGGCAATCAATGTCAATGTGCTTTGATCTTTCGTTTGAGGTGGGATTCTCAGCCAATTGGATGGCAGATCTGTTCTCACACATGACCAGAATTGAGTTCACAGTGATTGAGAATGGTCTCAGAAGTTGCTGCAGCCAAAACAGTTCACTAGTGAGGCTAGCAAGTGCCTTGTATTCTGCTTCAGCTAAAGAACGGGCTACAGTGGTCTGTTTCTTTGATTTCCAATAAACTAATGAAGAACCAATGTAGACACAATAACTAGTTGTTGATTTTCTGTTGATTTTGCAATTGCCCCAGTCAGAGTCAACATATGTAGTGACTGTGGAGTTGCTGGTGGCAGGGAATAGAATTCCTTGACCTGGAGCAGCCTTTAAATATTGGAGGACATGATGTAAAGCATGAAGATGAGGAGTCCTGGGAGATGCCATGAACTGGCTTAATTTGTGAATGGCAAATGTAATATCTGGCCTGGATATGGTTAAGTACATGAGTCCGCCCAGGAGTCTTCTGAAGATGGAAGGGTCGGGCATTAAGTTTCCTGAGATATCATCAAGCTGGGTTCCTGGATCCATGGGCACTTTGGCAGGCTTTGATGAAGAGAACCCTGTGTCATCAAGTAGCTCAAGAGTATACTTCCTTTGGCTGAGGTGAATGCCTTCAAAAGACTTGGCAATTCCCAAGCCAAGGAAGTATTTGAGATCCCCAAGAACTTTTAGTTTGAACTTGGCTTGCAGTTGAACAATTGCTTCATTAATGAGACTTTGATGTGGGCTGGCAAGGATAATATCATCGACGTAGACAAGAAGGATGATTAATGAGTCCTTGGTGCCCTTGTGAAACAATGAATAATCTGCTGAACTTTGAAGAAAGCCAAGAGCAGTGAGAGCAATAGAAAATTTTTGGAACCACTGCCTTGAAGCTTGTCTTAGCCCATACAAGGATTTATGTAATTTGCAAACTTTGTTCTCCCCTTGCTTGGATGACCCAAGGGAAGATCCATGTACACTTCTTCCAACAGATCCCCATTTAAAAAAGCATTATTAATGTCAAGTTGAGAAAGATGCCATTGCCTTTGAGCAGCAATAGCAATTAAAACACGAACAGTGGTTAGTTTGGCAACAGGGGAAAAGGTGTCAGTGAAATCTATGCCTAACTGTTGGGTGTAACCTTTGGCCACTAAACGACCTTTGTGTCTATCAATAGAGCCATCAAAGTTGAATTTGGTCTTATAAAGCCATCTACATCCTATTGTTTGTTTGCCAACAGGGAGGGGAACAATTGCCCATGTATGATTATCCTCAGGATATTTGACGGCTTGGTGGTAGAATTGAGGCTCAGAATGAAGACTGAGGTTGAAGATGAATGACCGATACTGTTTGGATAGGTTCGTGTAGGAGACATAATGAGATATGTTGTAAGAGGTATCATAGTCTTGCAAATAGGGAGGGGGATTGTGATCTCTGGTTGACCTCCTAGGAGGGCTATGAGGAATGTTTGGTTCATTGTTGATTATATCAGAGGTGGTGGGAATAGTAATGGGAGCAGGGTTGGTGGCTGGAGAATCAGCAGCAGGTGATTGGGGATGGTCAGGGCCAGTGACTGGTGGAGGGGTGACAGTGTGTGCCTTTGTGTCATTTTCAGGTAGAAGGATGTGTTTGGGAAGGACCAACGTAGGGAATGGGTCATGACCAGTTTTTGGATTTGAGGCGTGGAAGGGAAATTTATCCTCAAAGAATTGGACATCTCTAGAAATGAGGAATTTGTTTGTGGATGTGTCAAATAGTTTATAGCCTTTGTAACCAATGGGATAACCCATGAAGATAGTGGGGACAGCCCTAGGGGATAGTTTGTTTCTCTAGTGAAGAGGGACAGCAGCATAGGCCAAGCAACCAAACACTCTAAACTGTTCATAAGGTGGTAGTTTGTGGTAGAGGAGTTCATAAGGTGACTTGTCTTTTAGGGCAGAGGTGGGGACTCTGTTAATCAAGAAAACAGCAGTATGAAGACACTCCCCCCAGAACTGAATAGGGACTTTTGATTGAAAAAGAAGGGACCTAGCAACATTTAACAAGTGTTGATGTTTTCTCTCAGCCACTGAGTTTTGTTCAGGTCTGTAAGGGCAACTAAATTGGTGAAGGGTGCCTTGTTCAAGAAGGAAAACAGTGAGTTTGAGTTCAGGTGCATTGTCAGATCTGATTTGTTTAATGACCTTACCAAAATTTGTTTTGACCATGGCAAAGAAAACTTTAATAAGGTGAGAGGCTTCAGATTTAGTCTGCATGAGGTACAACCAGGTAAATCTAGTACAATCATCAACAAGGGTTAGGAAATATTTCTTACCATCATGGGTGGGATCATGATAAGGCCCCCAAAGTGTCTATATGAATCAAATCAAAAGGCTCAGCAGCATAATTATTAGGCTTAATTACAGTTTTGGTCCCCCTATTATGACCAACTCACGATTTTGGCCCCCAAAGTTTTAATTTGACGATTTTGATCCCCCTATTTTCCCAATTTGTAAAATCAAGGTCCCCCTCTTAATTTGGTCAAAATTGAAAGTCAATTTTGACTATTTATCCTACGTGGCAGTCCACGTAGACTGCCACGTAGGCGCACTGTTACTTTTTTTTTCAAAACTGTTCCTCCCTCTCCCTCCCCTCGCCCCACCGTGAATCCCTCCCCCCTCCCTCACCCCCCTCCCCACTGTTCCTCTTCTTCACTGTCGCTCTCTCCTCCTTCTTCCTCACTGTTCATCTTCTTCTTCCTCCCATCACCGTCGCACCTCCCCTCCCCCCACCGTAACCCCTCCCCCCTTCGCACCTCCTCCCCCCTTCGCACCTCCCCCCCTTCGCACCTCCCCTCCGTAACCCCCATCGCACCTCCCCTCTGTTGAACCAAGGACAAACACTCTTTGTTTTGAATGATAACAAATTACATCTTGTCTACTAATGGTTGCAGTTGAATGAAAGTACAGGGACAAAATCAAAGAACGGGGATTAAATCAAAGAGCAGAGACTAAAGTGCAATGGCTTGCAGAAGAAGCAACAATGAAGTTGAAGACCTAATTGTTTATCTGCTGTTGATAGGACTCAAATGTAAGATCCTATCCCTTCAGCTTTATGACATTTAGTAGAAGAGAGATGAAGTTTTTAAAAATGTTTTAAAAATAAAATTGTTGTGTTGAAAGTCTTGAAAAATATTTTAGTCAAATGCATGCATGCATGAGAAAGGCACACAACATGAGAAAATGTTTTTTAAATGAAAGAATCGATTTTCCATTGTCTCATAGGAGTATAAAATCGATTTCTAACTCTCAATGAGACATGATAAATCGATTCCCAAGCCTTTCCTAAGCAAAACAATCGATTTCCAAGTTATCTTAAAAAGGCAAGAATCGATTACAACATCTCCTTTATTCAAGCAAAGAATCGATTCTTTCTTTTTCCTATGAAGCTTCATAATCGATTGCTCCTATATTTTAGCAAAACTAAAGAATCGATTCCTCCTTCTTTAAACCAAAGTTAAAATCGATTCTTGCCTACTCAGGAGGTCCTAAGAATCGATTCCTTCATTCTTCCAAAGACAAATGAATCGATTCCTAAGTTGTCAAAATGCAAAGAATCGATTCTCCTACTTTTTCATTTCATCAAACAATCGATTCTTCATTTACATTAAATGTTTTTCAAAATCCTACGTTTCCTAAACCTATAAATAGAGAGGTGCTTCACACTCCTCAAAACACCATTTTCCACTTCTCTGCTACGTACTTTCAGATCAAAAAGTAAAGAGAAAAAAAATAAGAGCTTTCATTTTCAGATCTATATTTCAAAGTTCTTCATTTTCAAAAACCAATCATCTCTCACTCTACTATATTGTTACTATACTGCTGAAGTGATTGGTTCGTAGATCTCATATTGTATTCGTTTTCTAAGTGGTTACTTTGAAATCCTGGGATTTGTTCTTGGGTCTCTCAATCAGGAGATTGAGTTGGTTTGAAATCCTAGGAAGTTTTCTTGGGTCTCTCAATCAGGAGATTGAGTTGGTTTGAAATCCTGGGAGGTGATCTTGGGTCGTTCAATCGGGGAGATTGAAGTGGTAGTGAAATCCTGGGAGGTGCTCTTGGGTCGTTCAATCAGGAGATTGAAGCGGTTGAAATCCTTAGCTAGGTGCTCGGGTTCTCAGTTCGGGGGAATTGGGATTTGCTATCTGAAGTTGTCTGTTTGTAAAACATTCTTCATATAGTGGTTATCAGCAAAGTCCAAAGGTTGCAAAGCCGGAGGCCGAGGACGTAGGGCTTTTATCCCGAACCTCGTAAAATTCCTGGTGTATCTCTATCCCTCTCTCTTTACTTTATTTACTGTTTATGTCTGTTTATAATATCACTACTCTGATCTGAATCTGTTAATCTGGTTGTATAACTATATCCCTACTCTGATCTGAATCTGTTAATCTGGTTATAGTTATACTCGTTGTACTACAGATCTGTTTATCCATCATCTTCTCTATCACTACTGTAGATCTGCTATATTCAATATCATTGCATTACTTATAAAACAACCTTATTGTAAATATTGAATATAGAATAATATCTCATTGTGCCTAATCTGCCTACTTGCATATATCTGATAAGTTCAAATCTCTTTTTCCGCATTTGATTTAAACAAACTTATCATTTATTTTGAAAAGAATCCAAGAATTACACATAACCTTATTCACCCCCCCCCCCTCTAAGGTTATACTATAGTCTAACAAGTGGTATCAGTAGCTAGAAATTGCATATAGAGCTTTACATCTCGCAATTTAAATTTTATTTATCTATCTGTGATTATGGGTTCTTTTTTGAAAGAGGGGATGTCTTTATTTAGGCCACCCCTGTTTGATGGGACTAACTATGACTATTGGAGTAGTCGAATGAAATGTTATGTGCAGGCTATAGATTTCACCTTATGGAGGATCATTGCAGATGGACCACTGATCCCAATGAAAATCAAAAGTAAAGCTACCGGCAAAGAAGAAGAAGTGCCAGTTGAGGATATCTACACCATTGACCTGAAAGAGCTGAGAAAGTCAGAGTTGGATAAGATATCTCAAAATGCCAGAGCAATGAATATTCTTCACTTATCCTTATGTGAAGAAGAATATGGTAGAGTCAAAGGATGTCAAACAGCAAAGGAAATCTGGGACTGCTTGCAAGCTACTCATGTAGGTACGAGCCAAGTAAAGGATACTAAAATCAGAATCCTCACTTCTGAATATGAAGCCTTCAAAATGAAAGAAGGTGAGTCTGTCGCAGCTATGCACCAGAGACTGAATCTGATTATAAACAACTTAAGGGCACTGGGAAAGAGGTATTCCACAAAAGATATAAATGGGAAAATTCTTGCATCTCTGACTGGTGAGTTCTTTCCAAAAACTTGTGCAATCACTGAAGCCAAAGATATTGGCACTCTGCCCCAAGAAGACTTGATTGGGTCACTTCTAGCCTTTGAGGTTGTATTGGCTGCTAACAAAGATCAAGAAGCAGAAATGGTAAAAGAAAGAAAATCTCTTGCTCTTGCTGCTAAAACACCTAAGGTAGCAAGGAAAGAGGTTGAGTCTGATGAAGAATCTGATGATGAAGACATGGCTGAATTATTTGAAGAATTCATGAGATTCAACAAACTTGAAAAGAGAAATAACTCAAAGAAATCCAAGAAAGCTAAGAAGGCTACATGGAACAACTATACTGATAGTGAAGAAGAGGAGGTTGCAAATGCCATTTGTCTCACGGCATGTGAAACACCTAAGGCTACTATATGGGATTGTCTTGGCACTGATAGCGACACAGACGAAGAAGAGCAAATTGCAAATGGTGTTTGTCATATGGCAAATGACTCATCTAAGGTAAGCCTTAACTCTTCTAGTCTTTCTGATTCCTCTATGCATGATGATTTACTTGATGATAGTTGTAGTAGTCAAGATTTGAGTGAGGCTTTTGATGCTCTCTATTTTGAACATGAAACTCTGTTATTAAAATCTAAGAAATTGGCAAAGAGTAACAAAAGCATGCTCACTCAAATTGAGAAACTTGAAAATGAAGTAGATAGATTAAAGAATGAACTACATAAATCTGTCAACCTTGAGTTTTGTGAGCTTAAACAAAATTTTGAAAAAGTCAAGGTTGAAAATGAATTTTTGAAAGAATCTTTGAAAAAGTTTGAGGTTGGTGAAAAGACCTTGACCAAGCTACTTCACTCCCAACATGAATATGTTGATAGGAGAGGTATTGGGTACAAAGGTAATTCCACCTCCCCTATTTTGAAAAAGAAAATGACTTTTGTAGCTGCTACTTCAAGTTATACACCTACTGTTTTCTCTTGCACTTATTGTCAAAAAGGGAACCATAGCTCACTTAAATGTCCTATTCGTAAATTGTGTGAGCTTGGTACCCTTATACCTGCTTGTGAGAAACCAAGGTGGATTGTGAAAACAAACCCCTTGATGACTAACCCCAAAGGACCCAAAGAGAATTGGGTACCAAAATTTTCTACTTGATCTTAGTGCAGGTGTGCTACAAGGTATGGGGGTCAGATCGATACCTTGATAGCAGAGACTCAAAGTTCATGACTGGAGACGCAAAAAGATCCTTAATACTCAAAAACAGCAGTCATGTGAATAGTAATATCAACAATAGAGGAAAAATCACCGGTGAAGGTTAGATTGGTAAAGTTCTATTCACCTTAAGAATGATTTATCACTTTTGTGAAATAAAAAATTTTGTGTGCACCAAAGTTTTTTTCTTCTGTAATGGATCTTTGATGCAACATATTTTTAAGTTAAATATGATACCTATATTGTTGAACCAAGTATGGCATATTATCTTGGGTATCCTATTTTCTCTAAAAATCTTTTTTAAACTGTGATGGTCCACCCTCTTTTGGCTAAGCTTTGCATTCTAAAATTAATCAGGGGGATCACCAAGTAAGGGGGAGCATAGCATGAACTACTGTTTTTTTTATATATATCATATGCTATGCAATGCTGCTTATTTATTATGCAAGTTTATATAGTGCTCATGTTGTATGTGTTCACCCCCCCCCTCCTTTTTGATGAAAACAAAGGGGGAGAAATTGTATGCAATTTAAAAGGGAGAGAATATGCATGTTAAGGGAGAGAATATGCATGTTATTATTTAATGAGGGAGAAAATAATTGCTGCTATCCTGCTGTCGTACTGCTTATTTTGTTATGCTTATGCTTAGGGGGAGCTTCTGCCATTGTTTCTCTATTATGGCCTCCCTATGCATAATGTAATTTGTTATCATCAAAAAGGGGGAGTTTGTTGAACCAAGGACAAACACTCTTTGTTTTGAATGATAACAAATTACATCTTGTCTACTAATGGTTGCAGTTGAATGAAAGTACAGGGACAAAATCAAAGAACGGGGATTAAATCAAAGAGCAGGGACTAAAGTGCAATGGCTTGCAGAAGAAGCAACAATGAAGTTGAAGACCTAATTGTTTATCTGCTGTTGATAGGACTCAAATGTAAGATCCTATCCCTTCAGCTTTATGACATTTAGTAGAAGAGAGATGAAGTTTTTAAAAATGTTTTAAAAATAAAATTGTTATGTTGAAAGTCTTGAAAAATATTTTAGTCAAATGCATGCATGCATGAGAAAGGCACACAACATGAGAAAATGTTTTTTAAATGAAAGAATCGATTTTCCATTGTCTCATAGGAGTATAAAATCGATTTCTAACTCTCAATGAGACATGATAAATCGATTCCCAAGCCTTTCCTAAGCAAAACAATCGATTTCCAAGTTATCTTAAAAAGGCAAGAATCGATTACAACATCTCCTTTATTCAAGCAAAGAATCGATTCTTTCTTTTTCCTATGAAGCTTCATAATCGATTGCTCCTATATTTTAGCAAAACTAAAGAATCGATTCCTCCTTCTTTAAACCAAAGTTAAAATCGATTCTTGCCTACTCAGGAGGTCCTAAGAATCGATTCCTTCTTTCTTCCAAAGACAAATGAATCGACTCCTAAGTTGTCAAAATGCAAAGAATCGATTCTCCTACTTTTTAATTTCATCAAACAATCGATTCTTCATTTACATTAAATGTTTTTCAAAATCCTACGTTTCCTAAACCTATAAATAGAGAGGTTCTTCACACTCCTCAAAACACCACTTTCCACTTCTCTGCTACGTACTTTCAGATCAAAAAGCAAAGAGAAAAAAAATAAGAGCTTTCATTTTCAGATCTATATTTCAAAGTTCTTCATTTTCAAAAACCAATCATCTCTCACTCTACTATATTGTTACTATACTGCTGAAGTGATTGGTTCGTAGATCTCATATTGTATTCGTTTTCTAAGTGGTTACTTTGAAATCCTGGGATTTGTTCTTGGGTCTCTCAATCAGGAGATTGAGTTGGTTTGAAATCCTAGGAAGTTTTCTTGGGTCTCTCAATCAGGAGATTGAGTTGGTTTGAAATCCTGGGAGGTGATCTTGGGTCGTTCAATCGGGGAGATTGAAGTGGTAGTGAAATCCTGGGAGGTGCTCTTGGGTCGTTCAATCAGGAGATTGAAGCGGTTGAAATCCTTAGCTAGGTGCTCGGGTTCTCAGTTCGGGGGAATTGGGATTTGCTATCTGAAGTTGCCTGTTTGTAAAACATTCTTCATATAGTGGTTATCAGCAAAGTCCAAAGGTTGCAAAGCCGGAGGCCGAGGACGTAGGGCTTTTATCCCGAACCTCGTAAAATTCCTGGTGTATCTCTATCCCTCTCTCTTTACTTTATTTACTGTTTATATCTGTTTATAATATCACTACTCTGATCTGAATCTGTTAATCTGGTTGTATAACTATATCCCTACTCTGATCTGAATCTGTTAATCTGGTTATAGTTATACTCGTTGTACTATAGATCTGTTTATCCATCATCTTCTCTATCACTACTGTAGATCTGCTATATTCAATATCATTGCATTACTTATAAAACAACCTTATTGTAAATATTGAATATAGAATAATATCTCATTGTGCCTAATCTGCCTACTTGCATATATCTGATAAGTTCAAATCTCTTTTTCCGCATTTGATTTAAACAAACTTATCATTTATTTTGAAAAGAATCCAAGAATTACACATAACCTTATTCACCCCCCCCCCCCTCTAAGGTTATACTATAGTCTAACACCCTCCCCTTCGCACCTCCCCCCCTTCGCACCTCCCCTTCCCCTTCGCATCTCTCCCCTCCTCTCTGGTTCGCTCTCCCCTCCCCCTCTCTCACCGCTCTCTCTCTCGTCGCTCTGGAACGAAACGCGAAATTAATTTCTGGAACGAAACGCGAAATTAATTTAATGGTTGTGTTCAATCAAAAACGCGTACTGGATCTGTGTTGCTGGATTGTTGAGGGGGGTGCGACGGTGATGGGGGGACTGAGAGTGAGAGAGCGACAGTGAGGGAGAGCGACGAGAGTGAGAACGGCGAGAGAGGGAGAGGGGAGAGCGAACCAGAGGGGGGAGAGATGCGAAGGGGAAGGGGAGGTGCGAAGGGGGGGGAGGTGCGAAGGGGAGGGGGAGGTGCGAATGGCGGAGGGGAGGGGTTACGGTGGGGGGAGGGGAGGGGGGAGGAGAGATCGAAGGACGATGAAGGAGGGGGGAGGTGTTCAGGAGGGGGAAGGGTCACGCTGAGATGCGAAGGGGGGGTCACGGTGGGGGGGAAGGGTTCACGGTGGGGGGAGGGTCACGGTGGGGGGAGGGGTAGAGGAGGGAGAGCGATGGTGATGGGTAGAGGCGGAGGGGTGAGGGAGGAGGGAGGGGGAGGGTCACGGTGGGGGGGAGGGGGGAGGGAGGAACAGATCTAAAAAAAAAAAGAACAGTGCCGCCTACGTGGCAGTCTACGTGGACTGCCACGTAGGATAAGTCAGTCAAAATTGACTTTTAATTTTGACCAAATTAAGAGGGGGATCAAAATTGTCTAATTGGGAAAATAGGGGGATTAAAATCGTCAAATTAAAACTTTGGGGACCAAAATCGTGAGTTGATCATAATAGAGGGACCAAAACTGTAATTAAGCCTAATTATTATTAGAAATGAAAGACAATCTACGAAATTTGGAAATGGGGCATATCAAACAATTCTTAGAATCATGAGATTTAAAATTGATAGAGACTTTATTACAAAAGATTTTGAGAACTTTGGCAGAAACATGCCCTAGCCTAGAGTGCCACAAATTGTGGTCTTCACACTTATTATGAACAACATTACAAGTAAAGGGAATGAGGGAATTGAAATCAAAAACATTAGAAAGCATGTGTACAACAGAAACAGGTCTTTATGGAGGTCACCTCTGCCAATCCTCTGGAGGGACTAGGTGTCCTGGAAAATAACACATGTATCTTCAAAATGAACACTAATATTTCATTTAGGAGTAAGTTGAGGCACAGAAATCAAATTAACATGGAAAGACGATATGTAAAACACATTATGCAATTCAAGATTAGGGTTAATTTGAACACTACCAGTGCCTAAGACTTGGACCCTAGTGTTATTTGGTAGTAGGACAAATTTATTAGACAAAGGTTTGTAATTGTAAAGAAAATTGAGAAAACATGTGATGTGCACAGTGGCACCAAAGTCCACAATCCATGCATTCAAGGCTTGAAAAGTAGAATGTAAAGTAGAGAAGGACATACCAATGGATTCAATACCTGCAGCATTAGTTTGATCTGTAGAAGGAGCAGTAGAGAATTGAGCCATTTGAGCTTGAAACATTGCCAAGACTTGTTGGCATTGCTGTTGCGACCAAGACTGATTCTGATAAGAAGTGCCCGAATCGTTGACATTGTTCACAGAAGTGGTAGAAGCATTGTTGGACTTCTTGAATCTAGGAGGAAATCCATGGAGTTTGAAGCACTTGTCTTTGGTGTGGCCGTGTAGGTTGCAATGGGAACAAAAAGGACGATCTTTCCTTGGATTCTTGTTGCGATAGGAGTTCTGAGGAACAGCGCAGGCCATCTCAGCGACGGGAGCAGATTGGATACTAATAGCGCGCTGGGTTTCATCTTGAAGGAGAAGGGAAAAAGTTTCATCAATATCCGAAATGGGTTTCATCAACAAAATTTGACCACGCGCATGATTGAAAGCTTCGTTGAGACCCATAAGAAAATCCATGACATGCTCTTCTTTGAGAGATTGAAGAAGGAGTTCCACACCCTAGCAAGTGCATTTTTGAACAGCCTTGAGTTCCCCCAATTCAGCCCAAATGGCTTTGAAACGAGTGAAATAGACACTCAGAGAATCATTACCTTGAACACAATTGAAGAGGTTCTTGCGTAATTAAGATTCGAGGGCCGTTCTTGATGTTGAATCTCTTTTCAAGGTCATTCCAGATCAAGGTTGCAGAAGCGGAGTAGATTACGCTCGCGCTGATTTCTTTCGTAAGCAAGTTCAAAATCCAAGATGCAATGATGCTGTCATTGCGATTCCATAAACGAAGCTTGGAAGTATCAGATTCATCGGGTTTCGTGAGGGTGCCGTCGATGAACCTTAATTTGTTATGACCGTCGAGGGCAAGAATCATGGAGTGACGCTAGGAGAGATAATTGGTGCCGTCGAGGGATTTTGAGACGAGAACTAACCCCGGGTTGTCCGTGTGATGGATGTAGTATGGATCAGAGTTCTCCATTTGGGTTGTCATTGCCGAGAAGAACGGGAACAAAAAAGGGAAACGGAGAAGAAGGCGAACAGCAACGGAGGTATCAGAAGATTCCTACTGATACCATATCAAGACACTCAATGCGCAGTGGAATTGATCACTGTACGTGAGGAACACAGAGAAAGGAAGGAAGAAGATACAAGAACTTGATGAATAATATCTTCAAAACTGAATGAGAAAGAGTACTGTACACCAAGGTATTAGTCAAAGTATTACAACAAATCCTTCAGTTAGGAACTAACATACATTATTCACTCTAACTACTTTGCTAACCATCTAACTAACTAGATACAAAGGTAAAACAGTAATAACAGAAATTAACTTGTTACCTAAACTAATTACAACTCAATACTATGAAATAAAAGATAACTTATGAACTAATACCGAGTTCTGGGAAAGATAAGATCAAAAGGTTGATATCTCGAACTTAGAAAAGTTTTGCTTCCATCGAGTGACTTGGGGGAAGGCCGAGAATGTGATGGGTTGAGATAAGGAGAAGAGTCGGGTGGTTTTGGTGGAGGACGAGAGCCCACCGTAACTAATAACACAGAGAACCACCCATGTCGTCAGCATGCAACCACCAACTGTGGGGAGAATGGAACGAACACCGATAATGAATATCAGAAAAGAGTAGTTGCTTACCCCTTGTTGTAACTAAAGGGGATGAACTGAGGAGCAAACCATAGAACCACGCCGCCACTAGGTCGAATGTAGCCAAGCAAGACTTGGTAGAAGGCGGCGCCTGTTCCACCGAGAAAACCCTAGCAGAGTCTATCTAGGGAGGCCTATTTGTTAATATAAACTACATATTTTGGGGAGGACTAAAGCCCTTGTTTTATTGCCTCCCTCTTGAGCAGTTTAGATTCTCTCCCATGAACTGTGTTGAGTTAAATCCTAACCCTCCATTGCAAAATAGAGAGAACCACATAGGGAGCAAAAGGGGATTTTTAAGGGTGGAAATAAAAAACAGGTTAAATCTCAACATGAGAGGAATAAAACCAAGTGTTTAAGTATCCACCGTTGAGCTTGCGGTGGTATTGGCCACTACAGATGCAAATGCTAACTTGGTTAGCTTTGATAGTTAGAATGATAGTATATAGAAAGAAACTGTATTGTAAAAATACCATTAAGTTCAATGGATCATGTTCATTCATTTCACTCCGATAATAACAGTTGGTGTTGGTGGTTCATACTTTATACCAAGCTTCAACTTTATGTGATTCTTCATTAAGCGCTTTTTGGGAGTTGCTGCTTCAATGAAGGAAGGAAGACTAGCAAGTCCTATGATATTGTAAATTTGTAATTAACAGCATATATACATCATCATGTACCCTGTCGAGCCACTTCAAGATTTTTAGCATCATAATATGCAATGCAGCTGATAACTAACCGTCACGCAATCCTTCAAGAATATTGGCAATAGCAAGCACATACTATAACGTTCAACATATATAACAGGTTCATCCCAATCACTACTACAACTTTAGACATATAGATACATACATAATATATGCATTCATTTAACATACGGATTGGTAGCACACTACAATTATAACACACAACATGAAACAGACACATACAGATATTATTACATGATTAAAAACAAAAGACTACAAGGAAAACACAATTTTAGTCAGTACCCTCAATTTCAACGACCCTGATGTTTCTGCCTCCAGAGGGTTGGACAAATTTGGGAACAGTGACAACGAGAACCCCATTAAGCATGTTGACTTTGAGTTCTTGAAGGTTGGCATCTTCGGGAACCTTAAACCTGCTCATGAAATTGCCGCTCTCAACGCTAACCTGCAGCATCCTGTCATCTTGGAGTTCCACCAGAACATCTTCGTTGGTGAAGCCAGGAAGCACCACCTTCCATACGTGGGCTCTTGGTGTCTCGTTCCAGTCAAGACGGGTGTTCACGGATGACCCGATTCCGAAGTCAGGGAAGAAATTGGAAATGGAAGGAGGAAAAGGGAAGTGAAAATCCATGAATGGATCCCATAGAGACAGAGAAGAGTTGGAGCCGCTGTTTTCTCGACCCTCGTTGATCGGCACTATGGACATCCTTACTTGCACAGATTCTGTTCTTTAGCAACCTGGTAGTATGTGCTACCGACACTGTCACTGACTCCGGAAGGTGGTGAACTGGAAACTGAGAGACTTCTAACTTTTCTATCTACTTTTTGTAGCTGCGTATTTATTGGGCTTAGGAAAACTGATTTTCAAAATTTCGGGTAAAAATGTTATGGTCCATTCTTATTCGACACCTCCACACTACTACTCTCACACCTCCCCCCTCAAATTGGTAAAAGGTCTAAGATAGCCTTAAAATATAAAAAATTCCAATTCATCTTCATTTCATTCTTTTTTCTACATTTTCAACAGGTTCAGTACCATAATATTGAACCAGATTCGGTACCATAATATTGTTTCTTATAGTTTTGTATACACTTCAAGTACGGTACCAAGGTACCGAACCTACCCGATACCAAAATATCGTGTTTGTTAATTTTGAAATAGCTCACACCATATTTGAATGTACCAAACTTGTACTTAGTTGCGAAAAATAAAATATAGAAAACGGAGAAGGGAGAAAGAGGAGGTGGTGGTGGTGGTTAGAGGGAGAAGATGGTGGCGGTGGTGGTGGTGTGAAGGAGAAAGAGGTGGTGGTGAGAATTAGAGAGAAGAGAAAGAAAACGTGAAAGAATGGAAGTGGGGTATTTTGGGGGTTTTAAAAACTGAGGGGAGTGGGAGAGTATGAGGAGTGTGAAAAAAAAAGTTCATGTTATTGAATCAAGCCATGCTAATAATTAGGCTAACATAAAAGGATAAGGAGGTAGCCTGTTTTTTTTTGTAAACCCGGGTATCCACCGCACGGACAGCAGTGACTAATCCCCCGCTCATTGTAGATGTCTCGAGGGGTAGGACAGCTGGCCCAGAGTTTTAACGCTGCTCCGTAGCCCGCTTTTGTTAATACACCTTATGAGTTCGTTCATATTTTTTTTCTTTTAAAAATACTACTATTTGAAAGTCAACTTTTGGAGGATTTTTGAGGTTGTATTAATTTTTAGAACACACTAGTATTTTACCCGTGCATACGCACGGGGGCACGGGTGATACTGTATGATTGGTGTATTGCCATGAAGTCATAATAGTAATTTGGAAGATAATTATAAGTTGTGAACAATGTCCAAAATGTATGATTTGAAATTCAAAGTGGAAAATTATATTGAGTCGAAAAAATTAAAGGAGATTGACAATCAGAATTACATTGATCCATAATAATGTATTTGAACATTAAAGATAAAATATGCATCCCCGTTGACCCGTTGGCACTCATGTTGATAGTCCCGTTGGCACACCTGTTGACGCTCGTTGCCACCCCCGTTGGCATTTTACTCCCTTTTAGTAATTATCAAATACTTATTTGCATAGTTTGATTGATTGTAATAGTTTGAGTAAATTATAAAAATAAATAAATAAAAAATATATTTTTAGAAAAAAAGCTGACAACAAAATTGAATTTTTTTAAAAAAAATGAAACAAAAATTCAGAAAAAAAACCGAAAAAAAAATTATTTTCTTAATAAAAAACGAAAAAAAACAGTTATAAAAGAAACTGCTTTTTTAAAGAAAACAGTTTTTGAATAAAAAAAAGTAAAAACTGAGAAAAAGTGATTAATTTAGTGGTTTGAGTAGATTGTACAAATAGTGACTAAATTTTTTTACTAAAAATGGAAAAAAATATTAATATATTTGACAAAAAAAGTGAAAAAAAAATTATGAAGAAAAACAGTTTTTTTTGACTAAATTTAAAAAAACAATTTTTTAAAAATAAAACACTTAAAAAAAAAACTGACACGCGTCAGCGCGTGAGACTGACAGCGCGTCAGTTGACCAGAAAAAGTTTTTTTTTGAAAAGTTGCGTCGAAGAAACTATATCGAGTCGAAGAAATTAAAGGAGATTGACAATCAGAATTACATTTATCCATAATAATGTATTTGGACATTAGAGGTAAAATATGCATCCCGTTGACCCTCCCGTTTGCATCCTCGTTGGCCCTCCCATTGGTGCTATCGTTACCTCTCCCGTTGGTACTCCTGTTGGCGCTCTCGTTGCCACTCCTGTTGGCACTCACGTTGGTAGTCCCGTTGGCATTTCCGCTCTCGTTGCCACTCCCGTTGGCGCTCTCGTTGCCACTTCCGTTGGCACTCCCCTTGGCATTTTACTCCTTTTTAGTAATTATAAAATACTTATTTGTTAATTAATATTGGTTAAATTTGGTTAAAGGTATAGGTTCAATTAGTAGTGGTTAAATTTTGTTAAAGGTATAGGTTTTTCTGACAATTAATAGTGGTTAAATTGATTAATATTAGTAGTTTGAGTAAATTATAAAAATGAATAATTTTTTTTAAACTAGTTGTATTGGAAAAAGTTTAAAAAAAGTTGGTACTCCCGTTGGCACTCTCATTGGCATTTTACTTCTTTTTAGTAATTATAAAATAGTTATTTGGTAATTTTTTGTAATGAAAAAAAAATTATTTTTTTAGTAACAAACCAACAAAAAAATGTATTTTCTGAAAAATAAATTTAAAAAAAATTCAGGGAAAAATGATTTAAGAAAATGATTAAAAAAATGGAAAAAAGTGATTTAAATTTAAGAAAAGTGATTTAAAAAAAAAACAAATTTTTTGTTCTTTTTTAAAATTTTGATGCCGCTAACGTCAGGCTGCTTTAGGCAGCTTTTTGTTGTTTTTAATTTTTTTTTGTCAACTTTTTATGCTGCTTTTGCAGCTTTTACTGTTTTTTTTGTTTTTTCTCTCTAACTTTTCCTACTTTTCAGATGCTTTTGTAGCTTTTTAGTGTGAAATGTCTAAAATGTCCAAAAAATTGAATACGTGGCGGCTTAGTAGAATGTCTAAAAATATCATTTTGTTAGTATATGTTTTTATTATAGTGAAAGTAGATAAAATAGTTATTTGGTAATTAATAGTGGTTAAATTTTGTTAAAGGTATAGATTCAATTAATAGTGGTTAAATTGTGTTAAAGGTATAGGTTTTTCTCACAATTAATAGTGGATAAATTGATTAATTTTAGTAGTTTGAGTAAATTATTAAAATAAATAATTTTTTTTAAAATAGTTTCTGTTGGAAAAAGTTTAAAAAAAGTTGGTACTCTCGTTGGCACTCCCATTGGCATTTTACTCATTTTTAGTAATTATAAAATAGTTATTTAGTAATTTTTTGTAATGAAAAAAATTTATTTTTTTAGTAACAAACCAACAAAAAAATGTATTTTCTGAAAAATAAATTTAAAAACAATTCAGGGAAAAATGATTTAAGAAAATGATTAAAAAAATGGAAAAAAGTGATTTAAATTTAAGAAAAGTGATTTAAAAAAAATTAATTTTTTGTTTTTATTTATACTCCGATGTCGCTGACGTCAGGCTGCTTTACGCAGCTTTTTGTTGTTTTTAATTTTTTTTGTCAACTTTTTATGCTGCTTTTGCAGCTTTTACTATTTTTTTGTTTTTTCTCTTTGACTTTTCCTACTTTTCAGATGCTTTTGTAGCTTTTTAGTGTGAAATGTCTAAAATGTCCAAAAAATTGAATATGTGGCGGCTTAGTAGAATGTCTAAAAATGTCATTTTGTTAGCATATGTTTTTATTATAGTGAAAGTAGATAAAATAGTTAATTGGTAATTAATAGTGGTTAAATTTTGTTAAAGGTATAGGTTCAATTAATAGTGGTTAAATTTTGTTAAAGGAATAGGTTTTTCTGACAATTAATAGTGGTTAAATTGATTAATTTTAGTAGTTTGAGTAAATTATAAAAATAAATATTTTTTTTTTAAAATAGTTCTGTTGGAAAAAGTTTAAAAAAAGTTGGTACTCCTGTTGGCACTCCCATTGGCATTTTACTCCTTTTTAGTAATTATAAAATAGTTATTTTGTAATTTTTTGTAATGAAAAAAAAATTATTTTTTAAGTAACAAACCAACAAAAAAATGTATTTTCTGAAAAATAAATTTAAAAAAAATTCAGGGAAAAATGATTTTAGAAAATGATTAAAAAAATGGAAAAAAGTGATTTAAATTTAAGAAAAGTGATTTAAAAAAAATTAATTTTTTGTTTTTTGTTATATTCGGATGCCGCTGATGTCAGGCTGCTTTACGCAGCTTTTTGTTGTTTTTAATATTTTTTGTCAACTTTTTATGCTGCTTTTGCAGCTTTTACTTGTTTTTTTTTTTGTTTTTTCTCTCTGACTTTTCCTACTTTTCAGATGCTTTTGTAGTTTTTTAGTGTGAAATGTCTAAAATGTCCAAAAAATTGAATACGTGGTGGCTTAGTAAAATGTCTAAAAATGTCATTTTGTTTGCATATATTTTTATTATAGTGAAAGTAGATAAATACATGTCATGAAATTTACATTTTTGATTATTTTTTAAAAACTAGCAAGATACTCGTGCATTCGTACATATGACTAAATTTCCACACATATTTAAAATAAAGTTTAATTTTAAAATAAAATCTTTTCATTGTGACAAACATGACTAATCGTTGTTTTGGTTCTCTAAAAATGCATAAAAGGTGAAAAATATTCAAGTAAAATAATTATATCAAAGACAATGAAATTATACCGACAAAACATAATGTTTTTTCATCTCCACTACAAAACAAGAGAATCATTTATAAAAATTAAATGTATTTATAAAGAAAAAATACAAAATAGTTATACTATTAATATCTAGTTTTTTTCGTCGGGATATAAAAGAAAAATAGTCAATTATAAAGAAATAAAAACATTTGTGAAGACAAAATATAAAAAATAATTATACCGATAATAAATATATTTTCTTTTTAGGACTCAAAAGCAAAATAATCATCGAAAAATAAAATAATTATTAAGACTTGTAAATAAATTATATATTGATAATATATAATATTGTCTCGTTGGGACTATTAAATACACGATGTAGCTGATTTTATCATAGTAGTAATAAAATAGATTATAGCTATTGAAAGTTAAAATATAAAAAAAAAAAGTCAGGAGATGAGAGGAAAAAAGAGAGAAAAGAAAAGGTGGGTGGGAGAGAGTTCATCATATCATAATTACTGTCATTCATTTGTTCTATAAATGACTGCATTGCACTATTAGTTAATTCTTCCATTCATGTTGTTGGGTCGCTATGCCCATATTTCCCATTCCTCGATTTGAAGTTCCCTGAAAACCAGGAGGAATAGTTGAACCAACAATTGTCATCCGAGGATATATGGCAGTTGGTTTGGATTCACATTTTGATTGATTGGTTCGATGGATGTATTAAGAACTAGTGCGTATGACCCGTGCGATGCACGGGTATACATTTCCTTGTTGAAAAAACTTTAAATTAGAGGTAATGTATAAGTATATTTTGTTTATTCAATTTTATATCCATCAAATAAAATTTAAGGAATTTATATTTTATACATCTTTGTGGATATAGATGCTATATTAGTATTTCAGAAAAATGCAAATAAATTATTATTTGGTAAAGTAAAATATGTGATTTCATAGTGTGGACAATAAAAATATTCACTTTTAGATATTATGATGCATTTAAAATTATATTACAGGATAATTTAAAATTCATTTTTAATTTGAGATGTATATTTAGAACTATCTATTTTAGCCTGTTAGAAAAATAAATAGTAAAAAATGCTTTCAAGTTTAAAATCACATTTCATATTAAGCATTTTAATTTTTTTATAACTAATATATTGTACATAAATATATAGATAATGTTTAGATTACTATTAATAAAAATATATTATTTATCTATATCATTTTATCTAATTTGACTAAATGATCAAATAATATTTACCACTATTCTATTTAATAACTATTTTAAAGATTTAAATTAAATATAGACCACCGATGAAGAATGAAATAAAAAGTGATATAAATAAAAAGTGATATCAAATTAAAAGTTAAAAGAAAGGAAAGTGAAAGAGATATCAAAACAGATTCAACCATATGACACGTAGGACTGATTATTTGACATGGACCAATTAGAAGCTTAGTTTTAAAAGTTGGTTTATTTAGTTTGTTCGTAATTGTATTTTATATAGATTATTTGGCTTATAACATGATTAGGCCTGAGTTTCCCATCGCCAACATGATCCACATTAGTTGCTTGGAAAAATTTGCATTTTATTTTGGCTTAGTTATTATCCCCCGCAAATATCTTCATTATCCAGTTACCCCCTGCAAAAAAAAAAGGTTTAAAAAACACATTGTAAAATGTAACGTCAGTGCCACGTCAGCAACCAATGGATGGCTGCCACGTGGCACTGACTTGGCTAAGTCGAATATTGTGTGTTACTAAAAAAATCAAAATTTTGGCATTAGATGAGTATTGAACTCGTGACCTAGTGGTTGTTGGGAGTCCAATTACCACTAGGCCACAACATGATTTGTTTTTCTAAACACAAATACTAATATATATTACATGATTATTTATTTGATTTCCCAGAAACGCAGAAACAGTTTCTCTTCCCTGGAACGCAAAAACATATTCCTCTTCGTTTTTTAGGCTTCTTTTTTCGTTTTCATCACTTACTTAGCATGAAGATTGAACATGAAGATTGAAATCGAAATCGTTTTTTCCAAATCGTTTTCGTTTTTGTTTTTTCCAAATCGTTTTCGTTTCCAAATCGTCTTCAAAACTCAAACCCAAAATCGAAATCGTTTTCGTTTTTTCCAAATCGTTTTCGTTTTTTCCAAAAATCGTTTTTTCCAAATCGTTTTCTCCAGAAATTGAACATGAAGATTTCGTTCTTTCCAAATCATTTTCGTTTCATAATTTCGTTTTGTTCGTTGTTGTTATCGTTTTGTTCCAGAAATATAGTTTCAGTATCTGGATTTCGTTTTGTTTAAGATCTGGATTTCATTTTGTTCCAGAAATCGTTTTCGTTTCATTGTTCGTTGATGATGAAGATTTGTTGAAGATGAAGATTTGTTCGTTTTCGTTTCATTGTTCGAAATTTAGGATTGAAGAAGATGATGAACGATTTCTGGGTTTTGTGGATCTTATGTTGTTGCGTTTTGGTTTCAATGGCGTTGGAGAAGATGAAGTTTTATGTTGTTGGTTTTCATTGAAGTTTTTTATGTAATCTATACAATTAGTTGCCTTGATAAACACAAGAATTGATTTGGCCAAATGGTAATATGGAGAGGGTTTAACAAAGTGGTCACGAGTTCAACACCCTTTGGCCACCAAAATTTTTATTTTTAAAGTAAGATTTTACCTCCACTTAGCAAGTCAGTGCCACGTGGCAACCATCCATTGGTTGCTGACGTGGCACATGTCAGTGCCACGTGGCTCAGGTGACATAGATGCTGACGTGGCATGTCAGTGCCACGTGTCACAGAGGCCCAATAATATGGTGACACGTGGCACTGACGTCAGGGGGGTAACTGGATAAAGTTACATTTTATATTTTTTTAACAGAAAAGTTAACAGCAGGGGGGTAACAGGATAACGTTACATTTTACAATGTGTTTTTTAAACCTTTTTTTGTAGGGGGGTAACTGGATAATCAGAATATTTGCAGGGGGTAATAACTATTTAAGTCTTTTATTTTTGGCTTGGAGAACTAGTAGAGGGTCTACTTCTGTTTCCATGAGCCATTTTTCCACTACTAACATCGTACAAAATTAGTCTTGACATCTAGTATCTCATTCTCAAGCTTTTTGCCACCAGGTATACCAATTTGTTTACTACAAATTTTCGTTATAGATAAATGAATTTGTTATGGTAATAAGTAAAATGTCTTAATAATATTTACACCCCCTGCGAGGCCCATTAACCAACCAGCCCATATCCAGAAAATCTGGCCCAATCAATCAACGGTTCAGATACCTCTGCAAGATCTAACGACTCAGGATCGTCAGAACGAACATCACTCAATCTCTATAAATAAGCATTCAATGCTTCATTAAAGGTACACACTCTTTCCTACATTCCTAACTCTAATCAGTTCTCTAGCTGACTTGAGCGTCGGAGTGCCTTCGCAGGTACCACCTGCCCCGGATCGGACGCGGAGCTCGGTTGATCAAGCCCAACCCCTACCAACTATCTAGGATCGGACTTTGTGTCTAAGATCGGATACAGGTCTAAAGACATTTCGCTTCCACAACCTAAGAACATCATCTCTAAGAGGACCACATAAGCATTAAAAACACTACTCATAGATTGTTTAGAAACTATGGAAATATAGACAAACCAATCACGCCAATCTAACAACCAAACTATCAATAGCTTCATCGCCCAGTCATTGGCAATCATGACAAGAGAATCTCCCATCTTTAACTCCAATCCATTTACGGATGATTGTTGACTTCTGAAAGGCACAATTCGACTATTTGTGTTCTCAGGATTCGCCAAATTTCCCTGGTATTCGGTAGCCGAAAGATACTTGGAGAGACCGAAGCAAAAGATGCTAATCACATAAGTCTCTTCAGACACTATGAGGTGCCAAAATGCACACAGCAAAATACAAAACACACTAGAATCTCTGTGAGGACTTTTGATAAGCAACATGCGTGCAACTCTATGTTGAGTTTGATTAAGGACCAAAAGAGAAAGTAAAGCAACCATAGAAGCACCATACATAAGACTAATCCTTGACAGAGTAAAAAAAACCTGTAGTAAGCCCATGGTGGCTTTGGGGGTGGCCGAATGAGAATCAGTCCAGCAGGCAGATGAAGCACCAAATTCAGCTTGAGATGTGAGGAATCAAATCTCCATGAATGCCCAACCACAAAAGGTTCTTTCACAACAGTAACATGATCTGGAGGAGGTGGCTCTGGAAAGGGCCGTGGCGGCGCAATGGTGGATCGTGGTGGAAGGAGAAGTACTCACGAAAGACTTGCCGAGAAGAGCAGTGGAGGGGTCGTGACTGACAAAGCAAATCTTGCAGTCACGGGGTTGATTTGGAGAAGGAGTTTAGGGTTATGGTGAGGGTAGTTTCTCGTGAAGGTCGATGAGAAGAGGGGTGGAAGGATCGGTGAAGGAGGGTTTCTGGTGGGGGTGATCGGGAAACGCAGAGAGAGGGATTTGGTGGGTAGGCATGGATGGGTGACGGTGCAATTGAGGGAGCAGCGGTGGAGGAAAACGGTTGCAAGCCCCAACCTGTGGGGGGAAGGAGATCCTCCATGGTGGAGGGGGTGGGAATCTCCAAGGTGGAGGGGGTGGGAGCCTCCATGGTGGAGGGAATTGAAAAGCCTCCACTAACCCTAGGGTTGAGAGGAGATGTTGCGGTTCTAGAGAGAAGGGAGAGCTTCTCTCTCATTCCGCACGGTAACACCAAAGCTAACATTAGAGGGAACACAACAACACCAAAAACGGAAAAAGAGAGCACTCCTAAAACAAATGCCAAGAAACATCCCAAAGTCGTGCACAGCTCAACGAGGATCACCACCAAATGCCAGAGCGCTAATACATGCTTCAACTCAAGTGCAACTCGAAAAACAACACACACCACTCTCATAACAGCTGCCTGACACCCCTAGCAAAAGCTTCACTCCTCAACACCATCTAAACTACCAAACACCTTGAAACATCCAGCAAAGCATAAGGCTACGCCATAAAACTCAAAGAGGAACCCGAAGTGAAAAAAGCAGAGACGTTAAAGATAATTTAAACTATGTAAAAAAAAAGTAAAAGAGCATGGTGGTGAAGAATTGACTGATAAGAGCACGAAGTAAACAAAACTATGGCTATTTAAAAGCATTAAACTGCATTGAATTGAACTAAATTGAAAAGGACAATGGCAAGAATGTATAGAGTTCGCCATGGAGCTAACAATCTAATGTAGTCGAATGTGAACTTTAGGTGACAGAATAAGAAAACTGTGCCTTTTGTCCCTGATACTTACAAGTAATCATATCATATCATATCATATGCCAATAATACTAATAACTAACTACTTGCATGACACTTGTCTAAAATAGCTATTATGACGCAGTTATATCAAATCTTCTTTGAAAAGCTTCCCTCAGACACATCACTTTGGACCCCCCCCCGGTCAATTGTTTTGTTACCTTCTTGATTTCGCCATCATTTAAATGGTTAAAAAAAATACACTTGCGTTTGTAAATTAATACTTCACGACATTTGGCTTCGAAAAGGTTAGCTCGTAAATCAAATTCAAAATTTGTTCTAAATATTGTCTTTAATATATTCTATTTGCTTATTGTTCTGGACTGGACCAGGAGGTCTATTCAGCAATACCAGGAGGTGCACTTAGCAATTGGATATGGATTGGCCCAATCATTTCGGCCCATATCCACAAAGCCCAATTAAGGCCATCACACTTGAATGGTTGATATCGATTCTACTGATCCGATGATCCACAAACGGGCATGATTTCCTATAAATACCGGCTTCCATAGCCTTCATATGGTACATACTCTAATTCCTAGCTAAATCACTCGCCTATTCTCAATACTGACTTGAGCGTCGGAGTGGCTTCGCATGTACCCCCTCGGGCGCACACGAAACTCTAGCAAGGTAGCAGGAGACCTACCAACTGGCAACTGCAGTCAACCCAATACTGCAAGGTACAGAACATTGGTGACCACAGTGGG
The DNA here is from genome assembly GCA_039519185.1 of Astragalus membranaceus. Classification (NCBI taxonomy): domain Eukaryota; kingdom Viridiplantae; phylum Streptophyta; class Magnoliopsida; order Fabales; family Fabaceae; genus Astragalus; species Astragalus membranaceus. The sequence continues at coordinate 111,316,560 of CM076850.1, read as the reverse complement.
AGATATCTATCTTTCACATCATCACTACTCCTTGAACTTTTCTCTTGCTACTCCATGGCTCCCAGAGGCAGACCCCGGATTCAAAGCATTGCCATACCCGCACCCCGACCAGAGGATACTCCTGAGGGCAACGTTGCCAGCCTGCCTGACGAGGATACCACCCAGCCTGCCCAACCCTCGAATGTAAGCCAACTTTTGGATCTCCTGGCCAGCCGCACTCAAGCTATACTGCAGCAGGAAGCTCGCCTAAGGCAGATTGAAAGGCGTGTGGCTTCCCTACCCGAGTAGCCTCCTCCGACAACGGTGGCTTCAATGCGCCATCGGTCTCCCCCTCCCCCCAAGGCGAAGGCACGTGCACCGATCTCCCACTCGGCGACGCAGGCATGAAGGATCGGGCTCGCCTCCAAGGACCCCTCCATCCCCTCCAGAGGATACCTACCAGATTCACAACTCCCACTCCAGGACCTCCTCACGTGCATCCCCCGATTCTCGTGAGAGGCCAAGGAACCAGGTCAATACCCACCGGAGGCACAACCGGGGATCACCATCGAGGAGATCCCCCTGACCAGCGCTGGTATCAAGATTCGGACTATGAAGACACCTCCCCTCGAAACTCAAGAAGGTTTTCCGATGAAGGACCCTTCACTCGAAGGGTGGATGAATGTCGAATCCCAAGGGCCTTGGAGAAGCTGCCAGCTCTCAAGATGTATGATGAAACCGGAGATCCAGACCGCCATCTGACACACTTCTCCCTGATGATGCGCTATAGAGGCACCAGGGAGCCTGTTCTCTGCAAAATCTTCCCCCTCACTCTCGAAAATTCCGCATTAGAATGGTTTCAAGAGCTGAGGCCAAATTCCATCCTCATGGAGTCAGTTGGCGAGAATGTTCACAGCTCGTTTCACTGCCTCCCGGTTGAAACCCAAGTCTGAAGAAGTGTTGAGGGCCGTCAGACACCGTGATAATGAGACGCTAAGAGAATACATTGAGTGTTTCAATAAGGAGGCTTCTGTTGCGCTCGTGTGTTCGTCGCAATGTCAGTGCAAGTATACACGTCGTACAAGTAATAAAGTGGATAAAAGTAAGAGATCGTTCCCACGAGGATTGATTAACTTTCAGAGTTCAAGTCTTTAAAACACAAGTGAAACAAGTAACAAATCGACACTAAAAGTTGATATTAAGACTAAGAACATAAATAAAGCAAGTAAATGAGAAGTGGGTGTGAATAATGAAGAGTATGAGTTGGATTGCTGCATGCAAGTAAATCTCCTCTAGTCAGACGTTATAACGTTTACACGTTAACACGTACAAATGCTATGTTGTATAGACGTTATAACGTTTGAACGCTGTTGCAAAAGAGCTGTGCTTTTCAGTCACAAAACGTCAGAGCTTCAAGTACTAGAATTCCTATGTCTAGGTTCTAAGTAGGCCTACTCCTGTATTTTAAGTACCCACAGCAATGTCCTATGAACTATTATCCATTCTATGTCTAGACTTAGATAAAAATGCCTAAATGTCTTTAGTGCATCTTTTCATTCACATAAATCTTTGAGTTCTTTTCATAGACCATGTCTGTACCTATGAATCTACTTATTTTAAGTGATCAGTTCAAAACAAGTTTGGAAATATTAACATGCAAAGATTTAAAGCGCATAAACATCAATACTTCATAGCATTAGACTAAAGATTCATTACATGCAAAACAACAACCCAACTACAAATGTTTAGCTCATGCTGAGCATCCTTACAGAAATAAGAGGAGTTAAAATCCAAATACCGTACATAGAGGAAAGGAGACTAAACGCAAAAGATACGCCTAAGTGGCCTTCCTTCATGCACGCTGTAAAGACGTTACAACGTCTGAGCTTTACAGTAATGGCTGCGGATGGATATGGAAATTGGGGCCTTGAGAGAATTAAAAATGAAGAAGTCTGTGTCCAGAACTTCTCTCAGAAAAACTATCTCTGAAAAATGGGGGAAGGTGGATGATGAATGGCGTCTCTCATCCGCATGGTGCACCCTTGCCTTTTTGTAGAGAGAGAATAGCCATGGTCAAAAGCGGGTCACATGTTGCTGATGTCATTCCCCCACCTTCCAAGCTTGCTTGCGAGTTGACTCTGCCCTGAAGTGACACCGCACTGCTACAGTGCGTCAGCCGCGTCAGTGCTGAAGAAAGAGAAGATCTTCTTCATTTCCAGATCTCTGGTCATCATTACATGCGCGCCAAAATGATATATATTATTTTCTTGCTCTGCTGTCCTACTTCAGACGTGATGAGAGACGCTGCCACGTTTGGATTACTGCACAAACACAAGAAGCATCAAAACGCTCACAAAGGCGCCAATTGGCACCAAAATGCCTAGAACTTGTAATTTAGCCCCTTTCTAACTAAAAGCAATAAACTTAACAGAAACTTTACTAGAAACAACCTACTATTGCCAGAGAACTTGCATGATTTAACTTTGAATAAGTATAAATAACTCATATAAACATGAGTTATCACACCCCCAAACTTAAACCATTGCTTGTCCTCAAGCAATCAAAACATGACATGACATATGAAAAGATGCATGAAATTAAATACACCATCAGTTTACACCCTACTCATCTATTTTTGATTAAAAATTTTCTTCAAGGGGCTAATTCCTTCAGATTTGCACTACACACTCACGCACCAATGCACAATTACATTCTAGATTCATTACTGCCCAAAGTGAGTGTGTGATCTCTGTATCAATTCTTTTCCTAGCTAGGTTCAGAACTACCCTAGCCTATGAAAGAGTGGTTTCCAAATGGTGAGAGTATAACATCTTTCAAAACAAAGAGTAGGCTAACATTTTCACATAAGACATGAGGGTTATTTGAAGTAGAACAAAGGGTCTTATCTTGGGTGCTAGGACTAGATTTGTGCAAACTACTTCTCTAACTCACACAACGCAAAACACACACAGCTGCAATCCCTCATTACTGAGCAACTTTTCTCTTTTTCTTCACTTTTGGTTTGGAGCTTTTGTGATTTTCTCCTTTTTGATCTTTTGGATTTGACACTTTTGGATTGAGATATTTGGGGTACTCAGCATTTGTTTCGGGAAATTGCAGCAAACACAGAGGGCATGTGGATTTTTCCACTTATTTGAAACAACACACACTTTTTTGGTCTTTTTGGAGTAGACGTTATAACGTTTATAGGAGAGGCGCTACAACGTTTGATAACACAGAACACAACACACAAACACACACGGCATACGTTATAACGTTACGGGTAGACGTTACAACGTTGCACTCACACTACACAAGCACTAATCATCCTACAGTCTTTGCACCCAGCCTTAGTACAACCTGATATACCCCCAAACTTAGCTTCTACTGCTACTCTGAGTTTTTAATCAAGTTTTACCATCACCATAGTCAACCAAAACTAGCTTTTTGCATCACATAGTCCCTAGCTAACTAGGTTTTCCTCAAAACAGAGTTTGTGTGGAAGCAGTAATCAATTCTATTCATCTAAGCATGCATCAGCTACTCACACAAATTCACACATAGTCATTACTAGATTTAGCCCAAAGAGAAACATTTTTGATGATTAATAGAGTAGGAAAGTAAACTGATTTTGCATTTGATTTCATGCAGACAGGAAACTTAAAAATGATCCTCCCCCCCCCGAACAAAAAGATGAGCAGTGTCCCCACTGCTCACTGATTTTGAAAAATGAAAGAGGAACATTTACACAAAACAGAAACAAAACAACTACTAACTCTCAAGACGTTGTAACGTCTAGACAGCTATTTATTTGTACTGAAATTGGAAACTAAAACTATTCTACTGCTAAAAGAGGGCTACTTACTTGTTCAGAGCACCGGCCCTGAGCCTTCCACTTTGTCTGGCTGGGATGCTTGCTTGCACAGCCTTCTTTTCTTTTCCTTCTTCTTCTTTTCTCCTTCACCGTCACCAACATCAATTGAGACTTCAGTTTCCTGGGGCCTCTTTACACTGCTCTCAGCAACTCTTTTCTTTGCTTCCTCCCATGCTTTCTGCTTTTCCAGCTCTGCAGGATGAATCTGCTGCTGCTCTTTGGGTTCCCCCTGGGCTTTTTCAACCTCTGGCTCATGAGACGTTGTAACGTCTGCAGCTTCCTCATCAGCAGCAACAGCAGGAGCATTATCTGAACCACTTGCAGCAACAAATGCTGCGCTGGTGGCTGTTGCTGGCTTGTCTTTAGCAGCTTCAGATCTCTTTTTTACCTGCAACTTTTGCCTTTTGGGTGCAGGAGGATCAACTAGTTGCTCTTCTTCTTCACCATGTCTTGCTTTTTCACTTGCAGCGGCTACTTCACGCCTTTTCTTCTTCCCAAATGGACTCTGGGTGGGTACAGTCTTGAATCTTTGCCTTTTGGGTGGGGGAATGAGTTGTGGGTCTGGGTTGGTTTCAACAACAGTTGGTTCAGACGTAGTCACATCTGCACTGGTTACTTCTGGAATGGATGGTTGCGATGGTTCTTTAGTTGGTTCAGGTTGAGTGGGAGTTGGCTTTGAAATGGGTTGATCTTTGAGTGTTTGGGGTTGTTTGTCTTTTGGTGATGGAGGTGTGGGTTGGGCTGGTTCTTTGAGTGTTTGGGCTGGTGGAGAGTCAGCCTCAATATCAGTCTTGTCACTGGAACTTCCTTTCTCTTCTGAATGTGTTTCTTCCTCATCATCACTTAGGATTTCCCTACTCACCTTCTTTGATTCCTCTGCATCACTCTCACTGATGCTATCCATATCAGCTGATTTAAGCTCTTCTTCCTCACTACTTACTTTCTTCTGCTCCTTCTTTGCTGGGCTCTTTCTTTTTGTGGCTGGTTTTCTTGTTTTCTTGACTTTTTCCTTCTTCACTTTCTTGGGGTTCATTGCTGATAGGAGTATGTTGTCTTCATCTTCCTCTTGCATCCAATCTGGAAGTACTGGTTCTTCAATCACCATCTTGCCTTTTGTTGTATGTGCATTCACCTTCTTTTGCCACTCAAATTGCTCCTTGACAAACTTGGCTAGGCTGTTTTGCTGGTCTACCAGACGTTGTAACGTCTGCGCATCAACTGACGTGGTAGCATCTGCAGCTCTCTGCCTAGCTTTGAACTTTGTAGAGAATGCCCCCTGGGGTTCCTCTCTTAGCTCAGATGCTTCAATCTCCACTCCAGCCTCCATGCAGAGATCGGTGATTAAACAAGGGAAGTATAGGTATCCATCCTTCCTGTTCTGCCATTTGTTAATCTCTCTGTTGATGAGCTTACCCACTTCAATCTTATCTCTTGACATAATGGCATCAATAGCAATCAGCCTCTCTTTATCAACCCAGAGAGTGTGGGAAGTGGGTATCAAGCAATGCCTGATGAAATGAAACCAAGCACTGGCCTCATCACAAAGGTATCTCTTCAAAATTTTGAATTCATTCCCATGGTCGCCTCTTCGCTCCCAAACAGCTCCTTCAACACATATCCTTTCTTTGATTTCAGTCATTTCTGCCACTCCGTAAGTCTTTTGCTTCACCTCAACTGCCTTGCCATAGTAACCTAGCCCAAAGTAGTCATTTATGACTCTTACACCAAATTTGACTTCCTCACCTCGTACGATGGAGGTGCTTGAAAGTTCTCCATCGGTTCTTTCAACGATTCCTTTATAAAAGTCATGCACCAGAGTTGCAATGTATTCCTTTCTGTGAACTACAAATTTCTGCCATCCCAATGCTGCCACTGTTGCGATAAAGTCAGGATTTGGGTTTTCCAAGCTAAAACCCCTTTCTGGCAGCAAGGCTTTCTTCTTTGAAGGAATGGGGATTTCTGGGTTTGGAACAGAAGAAGAACTTGGGTTGACGTTCTTTCCTTTACCAGATGATTTTACTGCAGCTTGCTTTGTTTTAGTCATGGTGATTGTATGAGTTTTCTGGAGAGTGGGGGATTTGAGATTGAGATTTGCGATTTGGGGTTTGGGAGAAGGTATAAGATTGCGGTTTCTGAAAGTGTATGAAGGTGGTTTTGATGATTGTAACTGGTGTGTGTCTATTGGGGAGGTTTTATGGGAAGTTGGGAAGTAGGTGGTGGCGTGGGTTTGGGAAAAAGGGGTAACCGTTGGAAGTGACGTCATGGTCACTTTGGCAGTCACGTCTCAAAAAAAATCATTAAAAATTGTTCCATTTGAAAACTGCTTGACTTATTTTCTTTTCTTTTTCATTTAAAACTTTACCCAGGCAGCGAACGTGACAACATCCCAGACAAGCAGAGACGTTATAACGTTTTTACTACTTCAGCTCCCATTCCTGCACAAAAATTTAAAGACACAAAATTGCTGGTTAGTTAAAACCATTGGGTTGCCTCCCAAGAGCGCTTGCTTTAAGAGTCTTCAGCCAGACTATCCCCTTTTTTTGAATTCAGAGGTTGTTGAGAGTCACTGTGGTCTTGTCCCTAACCACATGTTCTCCATGGTAATGCTTCACTCTTTGGCCATTGACCTTGAAAATGGAATTAGTTTTCTCATCAAACAGGTCCACAGCACCATGACTGTAGACTTTTACTATCTTGAAAGGTCCTGACCATCTTGATTTTAACTTCCCAGGGAACAACTTTAATCTTGAATTAAACAACAAAACTGATTGTCCCTCTACTAGCTCCCTTCTTTGAATTCTCTGATCGTGCCACTTATTGGTTTTCTCTTTATACATTTTTGAATTCTCATAGGCAGTGTGCCTGAATTCATCTAGCTCATTTAGTTGAAGGAGCCTTGCTTCTCCGGCCTTTGAATGATCTAGGTTCAGTTGCTTCAGTGCCCAGTGAGCTTTGTGTTGGAGCTCAATGGGCAGGTGACAAGCTTTTCCGAAGACTAACTTGTATGGTGACATGCCCAGTGGTGTCTTAAATGCTGTTCTGTACGCCCACAATGCATCATCGAGGTGCAGGGACCAATCCTTCCTGTTTGGACCAACCATCTTCTCAAGTATCCTTTTAATTTCTCTGTTGGAAATTTCTGCTTGACCACTTGTTTGTGGGTGATAAGCTGTAGCAATCTTGTGCTTCACTCCGTACTTAGCCAATAGGTTCTCAATCAGCTTGTTACAAAAGTGAGAGCCTTCATCACTGATTATAGCTCTTGGAGTACCAAATCTTGTGAAGATGTTTTGCTTCAGGAATTTGCTGACTGATTTGGCCTCATTATTGGGTAATGCAATGGCTTCCACCCATTTTGACACATAATCCACAGCTACCAAAATGTATAAATTTCCATGAGACATAGGAAATGGCCCCATGAAGTCCATTCCCCAAACATCAAACAGTTCCACTTCAAGAATATTTGTCAATGGCATTTCTTGCTTGTTGGAGATGTTTCCAGTTCTTTGGCATTTATCACAGCTTTTTACTAATTCATGAGCATCTTTGAAGAGTGTTGGCCAATAGTATCCTGACTGTAACACCTTTGCTGCAGTTCTGGTTCCTCCAAAATGTCCTCCATAAGGTGATGCATGACATTGTTGTAATACATGGAGTTGTTCCTCTTCAGCCAGGCATCTCCTAAGCAACTGATCTTGACACATCTTATATAGATAGGGCTCATCCCAAAAATAGTGCTTCACGGTGTGGAAGAATTTTTTTCTTTGCTGATGGTTGAAATCCACAGGCACAATCTTGCTGACTAGGAAGTTAACTATATCAGCATACCAGGGAGCAGTAGTATCAGACGTTATAACGTTTGAAGAAATAGTCATAGACGTGGTAACGTCTTCAGCTACTGTGGCTACTGTCAGCAGTTTTTCATCAGGGAAATTTTCTTTTATTTCTTCTGCACCTGTACCTGCATCAACATTCTCAAGCCTAGAAAGATGATCAGCAACTTGGTTCTCCACCCCCTTTTTATCATGAATTTCCAAGTCAAATTCTTGGAGGAGGAGAACCCATCTAATGAGTCGTGGCTTTGCATCTTTTTTAGAAATCAAATACTTGATGGCTGAGTGATCAGTAAAAACAATAACTTTTGCACCCACCAAGTATGATCTAAATTTGTCAAAAGCAAATACAACAGCCAGTAACTCTTTCTCAGTTACAGTATAATTTAATTGGGCATCATCTAAGGTTTTACTAGCATAGTATATAGAGTGAAAAATTTTGCCATACCTTTGACCCAATACGGCCCCCACAGCGTAGTCACTCGCATCACACATTAATTCAAATGGTTTGGACCAGTCAGGAGTGACTATCACAGGAGCTGTTACAAGGGCATTCTTCAATTTCTGGAATGCTTCATGACAATGCTCATCAAAGTTGAAGACGTTATCACGTTGCAGCAGCAGACACAAAGGTTTGGAAATTTTTGAGAAATCCTTGATAAACCTTCTGTAAAAACCAGCATGCCCTAAGAAACTTCTAATACCTTTGACAGTTGTAGGTGGAGGTAATTTGTCAATAACATCAATTTTCGCTTTATCCACCTCCAACCCTTTCTTTGAAATTTTATGCCCCAAAACAATTCCCTCTTGAACCATGAAGTGGCATTTCTCCCAGTTGAGTACTAAGTTGGTTTCTTCACACCTTATTAAGACTCCTTCTAAGTTATCCAAGCATGCCTTGTATGAGTCTCCATAGACTGAAAAGTCATCCATGAAAACTTCCATGGATTTTTCAATAAAATCTGAGAATAAAGCCATCATACACCTCTGAAATGTTGCAGGCGCATTACACAATCCAAATGGCATCCTTCTGAAGGCAAAGGTACCATAAGGACAAGTGAATGTGGTCTTCTCTTGGTCCTCAGGCACAATAGCTATCTGGTTATATCCTGAGTAACCATCAAGGAAACAATAGAATTCTTTGCCTGCAAGTCTATCCAACATCTGGTCAATAAATGGCAGAGGAAAATGGTCCTTCTTGGTTGCTTTGTTCAGCTTCCTGTAGTCCATACATATCCTCCATCCAGTCACTGTTCTTGTTGGAATTAATTCATTTTTTTCATTGGTTACCACAGTGACTCCACCCTTCTTTGGCACACATTGAACTGGGCTCACCCATGAGCTATCACTAATTGGATAAATGATTCCTGCATCTAACCATTTGATGATTTCCTTCTTGACCACCTCCTTCATTATCGGGTTCAATCGCCTTTGTCCTTCAATGCTGTTCTTTGCATTCTCTTCCAAGACAATTCTGTGCATACAGATTGTGGGACTGATACCTTTGATATCTGCCATTTGCCAACCAATGGCTTTCTTGTGCCTTTTCAAGGTGCTAATGAGATCACTTTCCTGCTCTTGTGAGAGGTTAGAAGAAATGATCACTGGTAAAGAATCATTTTCCCCTAAAAAGGCATACTTCAGGTGATCAGGCAACACTTTCAATTCCAGAGTGGGTGGTTTTTCAATGGATGGTACTATCTTCTTGAGATTGGAGTCTTCTTTCCCCAAAGATTCATACTTCTTTGTCCACGCCCTGGGTACATGGGAATCAGACGTGACAACGTCTGTGGTTGACGTTGTAACGTTTGACTGATCAGCTTCTTCTGATAACAATTCTTGAATTTCATCATTGCCCAGAATATTTTCCAAGTGGTCATTATCTTTATTGAATTGCTTTTGAACCACATGGTCAAGGGCAACCACAAAGGAACATTCCTCTGTGTTAGGTTCTGGATACTTGAGTGCGTTGAGGACGTTGAATTTGACTTCTTGGTCATTGACCCTCATGATTAATTCTCCTTTCTGCACATCAATGAGTGTCCTTCCAGTGGCTAGAAATGGTCGCCCCAAGATGATAGGAACTTCCTTATCTGCATCAAAATCCAAAATAACAAAGTCCACTGGAAAAACGAATTTGTCAACTTTAATCAAAACATCTTCTAATATGCCCTCAGGATAAACTCTACTTTTATCAGCTAATGTAAGACTTAAAGAAGTAGGTCTGGCAGTTCCTATACCAAGTTTTTCATAAATGGACTTGGGCATCAAGTTAATACTTGCCCCCAAGTCACATAAAGCTTTGCCAAGGTAAAAATCTCCAATGGAGCATGGTATAGTAAAACTGCCAGGATCTTTCAGTTTTCTAGGGAGTTTATTCTGCATGATTAAGCTACATTCTTCAGTTAAAGCAATAGTTTCAAACTCCCCTAGCCTTCTTCTTTTGGTGATGATATCCTTTAGGAACTTGGCATAGTTTGGCATCTGTTGTAGAGCTTCAACCAAAGGAAGGTTTATGTGCAGCTGTTTTAGCATCTCCATGAACCTGCTGAATTGCTTGTCTTCATGAGCTTTCTTGAGTCTTTGAGGGTAGGGTGGAGGAGGATATTCAGGTACAAGCTTAGGAACAGTCTTGATTCCTGGTTCAGAACTAGACGTTGTAACGTCTGGCTTAGACATCACAATGTCTGGAATATTCTTCTCTTTTTCTCCATCTTTGTTTTTCTCTTTTTCCTTGTCTAGCACCTCAGATTCCTTAGGCATAGATGGTTCTGGATACTCAGTGCCACTTCTTAATGAGATAGCATTTACCTGTGCATTCACCACATCTTTACCATTTGACTTTGATGAAGATGGTGTTTCAGTTGTGGATGGAAGAGATCCATTCTGTCTTTGAGTAAGAGCTGAGGCTATCTGTCCAATTTGGTTCTCCAAAGTTTTGATTGAAGACTCATGGGTCTGTAAGGTTGCCCTACAATCACTTATGAAAGTTTTCATCAAGGCTTCCAAATTGCTGTTGTTGTTATTCTGCGTATACTGCTTTTGTTGTTGAGGGGGAAATCCTGGGGGTATTGCAGGAGCAGCATTGCTAGCATTCAAAGAATTGTTGTTCTTCCAACTAAAATTTGGGTGATTTCTCCAATTTGAATTGTACAAGTTGGAGAAGGGACTGTTACCTTTGTTATGTGATACAAAGTTTACAGACTGGGGGTTATGGGGACACTCTTCGTAGACATGCCCTCCTTCACAATATACACACACTACTCCCCCAGATGGTGTTGGCTCAATAGCTGCAGCAGTCTGTGTTTCAGACGTGGCCACGTTTGGAGTGCTCAAGTTCTTAATCATGTTGGTCAGAGAAGCAACCTGAGCAGAAAGGGCAGTTACTTCACTTATCTCATGGACACCAGCCTTCTTTCCAGGAGTGAATCTATCAGAAGGCCAATGGGCATTGTGAGTGGCTATGTCTTCAATAAGTCTGCATGCCTCAGAGAAAGACATGTTTAATATGACACCGCCTGATGAAGCATCAAGTATAAGCCTGGTAGGTTGATCTAGACCATTATAAAAAGTCTCCATTTGAATAACTACGGGAATGCCATGGTGTGGGCACATTCTTAGTAATTCCTTCCATCTTTCCCAAGCCTCAAATAATGATTCCCCTTCTCTTTGTTTGAAGGAAGTGATGTCATTTCTTAACTTGGCATTTTTGTTGGGAGGGAAGTATTTTCCAAGAAATTTCTCAGCTAGCTCATCCCAAGTATGAATTGAATTTGGCTCTAAGGAGTTCAACCAATTCTTGGCCTTGTCCTTAAGAGAATATGGAAATAGCTTCAGTTGGAAGGCATCTTCTGAGACTCCAGGGATGACAAAGTTGCTACACACATCCAAAAATTGCCTTAGATGTGCATAAGGATCTTCTTGAGGGAAACCCCCAAATTGCCCTGCAGTCTGCAACATTTGGAACATCATTGGCTTGAATTCAAAGTGACCAGTATGAATAGGTGGTCTTGCAATGCCTGTTTGTAAATGTGCAGGATTGAGCACGGCATAATCACGCATAGGCCTGTCCCTGTCATTGACCATGTCTTGTGGCCCTGCATTGATGAGTTGCTGTCTCTGCCAGTGTTCATCATCAACATAGGTTTCTGTATGAGTTTGTGGTCCACGACCACGTCCTCCAGCATCAGAGTGCCTTCCTCCTCTTGGAGTACGTCCACCTCTAGAGCTTCTACCACCAGTACCATGTTCAGACATGTTTGGTGGCTGAAATTGCTGTTGTTGTTGCTGCCTTCTTAGCCTTTGTTGTCTCCTTAGTCGCCTGAAGGTTCTTTCAGGTTCTGGGTAGAATTCAGGTTCAGATCCACTCCCTGGTTCTGTTGAACTAGAGCTTGAACTGGAACTAAGCATACGCTGTAACGTTTACCTGTTCACTCACAAAAACAACAAACAACACAGCAGAATTCTTTCACCTAGTGTTTTAATTCTTGTTGAACAATAAAAGTTAAATACAGTCCCCGGCAACGGCGCCAAAAACTTGTTGCGCTCGTGTGTTCGTCGCAATGTCAGTGCAAGTATACACGTCGTACAAGTAATAAAGTGGATAAAAGTAAGAGATCGTTCCCACGAGGATTGATTAACTTTCAGAGTTCAAGTCTTTAAAACACAAGTGAAACAAGTAACAAATCGACACTAAAAGTTGATATTAAGACTAAGAACATAAATAAAGCAAGTAAATGAGAAGTGGGTGTGAATAATGAAGAGTATGAGTTGGATTGCTGCATGCAAGTAAATCTCCTCTAGTCAGACGTTATAACGTTTACACGTTAACACGTACAAATGCTATGTTGTATAGACGTTATAACGTTTGAACGCTGCTGCAAAAGAGCTGTGCTTTTCAGTCACAAAACGTCAGAGCTTCAAGTACTAGAATTCCTATGTCTAGGTTCTAAGTAGGCCTACTCCTGTATTTTAAGTACCCACAGCAATGTCCTATGAACTATTATCCATTCTATGTCTAGACTTAGATAAAAATGCCTAAATGTCTTTAGTGCATCTTTTCATTTACATAAATCTTTGAGTTCTTTTCATAGACCATGTCTGTACCTATGAATCTACTTATTTTAAGTGATCAGTTCAAAACAAGTTTGGAAATATTAACATGCAAAGATTTAAAGCGCATAAACATCAATACTTCATAGCATTAGACTAAAGATTCATTACATGCAAAACAACAACCCAACTACAAATGTTTAGCTCATGCTGAGCATCCTTACAGAAATAAGAGGAGTTAAAATCCAAATACCGTACATAGAGGAAAGGAGACTAAACGCAAAAGATACGCCTAAGTGGCCTTCCTTCATGCACGCTGTAAAGACGTTACAACGTCTGAGCTTTACAGTAATGGCTGCGGATGGATATGGAAATTGGGGCCTTGAGAGAATTAAAAATGAAGAAGTCTGTGTCCAGAACTTCTCTCAGAAAAACTATCTCTGAAAAATGGGGGAAGGTGGATGATGAATGGAGTCGTCTCTCATCCGCATGGTGCACCCTTGCCTTTTTGTAGAGAGAGAATAGCCATGGTCAAAAGCGGGTCACATGTTGCTGATGTCATTCCCCCACCTTCCAAGCTTGCTTGCGAGTTGACTCTGCCCTGAAGTGACACCGCACTGCTACAGTGCGTCAGCCGCGTCAGTGCTGAAGAAAGAGAAGATCTTCTTCATTTCCAGATCTCTGGTCATCATTACATGCGCGCCAAAATGATATATATTATTTTCTTGCTCTGCTGTCCTACTTCAGACGTGATGAGAGACGCTGCCACGTTTGGATTACTGCACAAACACAAGAAGCATCAAAACGCTCACAAAGGCGCCAATTGGCACCAAAATGCCTAGAACTTGTAATTTAGCCCCTTTCTAACTAAAAGCAATAAACTTAACAGAAACTTTACTAGAAACAACCTACTATTGCCAGAGAACTTGCATGATTTAACTTTGAATAAGTATAAATAACTCATATAAACATGAGTTATCAGCTTCATGTGTGCGAAATTTGGAAGATAAGCAAAGGTTATTTTGGATGAAAGACGGTCTAAGGAAGGGAAGTATTTTCCAGATTGACGTAGGGATCAACAAACTCGGGAACTTGGGCGAATTCCTTCAAAGGTCACAAAAATACATGGATTATGAAGAAGACGATATGGCTTACCGTGAGGCAGCTAAGGTTGGTAATGATAGGGGGGACGCCCGGGAAACCCGGCAACGCAAGGAAGCAGGAGGCGAACATCATGAGGTGCGCCCCTGCAGGTTCGCGGAGCATACCCCCCTCAACTCATCTCGAGCCAAGATCCCAGCTGAATGTGCTAATGCTGAGTTCAAGAGCATCAAGAGAACTCAGCCATTGGTACTAAGGGAAGGCCAGAACCCCTCAAAGAAATGGTGTCGCTATCATCGAAGTGGAGGCCACGATACCAATGGTTGCCGAGCTCTCAAAGATGACATTGAGAAAATGACTCAGAGAGGGAAACTGTTGCAGTACGAAAAAAGGAGGGGGAACCAAACAGCTCGCGCAAAAGACCCAGATCCCCCCACAAGAAGGTCCAGGTCCCCTAGGAAGGGGAAGGCCCCAGCTGGTGAAGGGGTCAAAGCGGAAAAAGATAAGGACGACGAATCTACCGAGAGGGAAGACACCCGAAAATCCAGAGGGAGGCCAGTGGCCATGGTGATTCACGGAAGCAACCCCCTCGACGATTGGGGATCAAACAAGTCAATGAAAAGGAAATGGAAGGAAATCCTGAGCGTTGCATCAACCTCAGCCCACAGGAAGGGACCAACCAGGCCGCCCTTATCCTTCGGCGATGAGGATTTGCTGGACGGAAGACCAAATAAACACGTCCCATTGCTCATCACGGCTGTTATGGCCAACATTGAAGTGAGAAGAATCCTGGTCGACCATGGAAGCTCAGTGGACATCATTTTTGAAGACTTGCTGCAAGTTTTAAACATCTCCCCTGATGATCTGACTCCCTACCAGGGGGGACTTGACCGGGTTCAACGGATCAAAAACAAAACCGCTGGGCCACTTGGAGTTGATGGTCACTTATGGAGACCCTGATAGTGAGTCACCTTTGTTCAAAACTGTCAAAACGGCCTTCCTGGTCCTCCCATGTAAGTCTGTCTACCAATGCATTATCGGGAGGCCCACTCTGGGCAGGCTAGAGGCGGTAACCTCAACAGTTCACCTGAAGATGAAGTTCTACAATTTAGAGAATAAGGTTGTGACCCTCCAGGCAGACCTGGGCGCGGCGCGCAGGTGTTACTACATGAGAATTAAGGATGAAAAAGAGACTACTGAAGTAAGAGACTCAGGCAGGGGATCCGGGAAAGAAGCTGAAGTAAATTTGGCAGACTTAGATGCCAGATATGACCCAGACAGTGAAGAGGAGGAAGAAGATTCCACCCTCACCAAGGAGCTCAAGAAGCGGTTGAAGAGGCCTGAGCCAGATGGCGCATTCATCTCCATCCAATTAGGAGAAGAACCTACCAGGACCATCAAGATAGGCTCCAACCTCCCTGAGGAGGTCAAGGAAAAACTCACCATCTGCCTGAGGGAGAATGCGGACCTATTTGCCTGGTCTGCAGGTGACATGCCAGGGATTCCACCCGAGGTAGCCTGCCACCATCTCGCTGTTAATCCCAACGCTAAGTGGGTTGCCCAGAAGAGGAGAGTCCAGAAGGGAGAGAAAACTGAAGCTGCTGCTAGGGCTGTTAAAGACCTCATAGAGGCAAATTTTGTAAAAGAAATTAAGTATACCACATGGTTGTCAAATGTAGTCCTTGTTAAAAAATCTAATGGAAAATGGAGGATGCATGTGTGTTGATTATACTGATCTCAACAAGGCATGTCCCAAAGACGCCTTCCCCGTCCCTAGTGTAGATAAATTAGTTGATAGCACCTCAGGTTTTCGTTTGTTATCTTTCATGGACACATACTCGAGAAATAACCAAATCCCAATGTTCCCGCCCGACCAATAGAAAACGGCGTTCATGACAGAGCAAGGGAATTATTGCTATCGCATAATGCCCTTTGGGCTCAAAAACGCTGGGGCGACTTACCAAAGAATGATGAACAAGGTTTTTAAAAATCAAATCGACCGGGTAGTCGAAGTATATCTGGATGACATGATAGTCAAGAGTAAAAACAACCCAGACCATCTCCAAGATTTGACAGAAGTATTTTCTGAAATCCGAAAGAACAGTATGAGGTTAAATCCAGAGAAATGTACTTTTGGAGTTCGAGCGGGGAAATTCCTCGGCTTCTATCTCACTGAGAGAGGCATCGAGGCCAACCCTGACAAATGCAGGGCCGTGACCGAGATGGCTTCACCAACTACAAAGAAAGAAATTCAAAAGCTCACCGGGATGGTAGCAGCGCTGTCCTGGTTCATTTCAAAAGCAGCCCACAAGTCCCTACCTTTGTTCAAACTTCTAAAGAAAGAAACAAAATTGAATTGGACCGCTGAGCAAGAGCAGGCGCTAACCCTGTTAAAAAAGACCCTCTCTGAACCACCCATCTTAACACGTCCCGAGGAAGGAGAAACTTTGTATTTATACCTCGTTGTGGCCGACGAAGCGTTAAGTGCAGTACTCGTCAGAGAAACCAACGCTGGCCAAAGGCCGGTGTACTTTGTAAGTAAGGCACTGCAGGGACCCGAGTTAAGGTACCAAAAGGTTGAAAAGGTCGCTTTGGCGGTCGTAATCACAGCCAGGCGCCTCAGACCATATTTTGTGGCACATCAAGTGGTGGTTCGAACCAATCAGCCAATCAGACAAACCCTCCACCGTCCCGACCTGGCGGGGAGAATGATCAAATGGGCGGTCGAGCTCTTAGAGTTTGGGATCAAGTACGAGACAAGACCAGCCATGAAGGCTCGGGTTTTGGCAGACTTCGTAGCTGAAATTACAACGACGCCACATGAAGACAGAGCAGAAACGGCATGGACCCTCCACGTGGATGGGTCCTCAAACCGCAAAGGAGGTGGAGCCGGTCTGATACTTGAAAACTCAGAAGGATTAATGGTTGAGGTATCCCTGACTTTTTCGTTCTTCACATCCAACAATCAAGCAGAATATGAGGCTTGCATAGCCGGCCTACAGCTGGCCAAAGACTTCGGCGCCACACAACTTGAGGTCCACACATACTCACTGTTGGTCGTCTCACAGATCAACGCAGCATTTGGAGCTTACGACCCGGTACTTCAGAAATATCTTGCCAAGATACGTGAAATCCTTGGATGGTTCAAAAAGGCGGAGGTAAAACATGTACCCAGGGGAGACAACACCAGGGCTGATATACTCTCCAAACTGGCGAGCACCAGAGCACCAGGGAATCTTTGGAGCGTCAGTCAGGAAACTCTATCTAATCCAAGCGTACTCTTAAGCAAGGAATCGCCTACCTCTGTCCTCACCGTCGAAGCAAGCCAAAATTGGATGACCCCAATCCGTCAGTACATTCTCGAGGGGCAAGAGCCCACCGACGCAAAATAAGCGGCTTCGGTAAGGAGGCGCGCATCATCGTACTCGATCATCGAAGGACTTCTTTTTCGTAGAGGCTTCTCTATGCCTCTATTAAAATGTGTAAAAGGACCAGAAGCAGATTATGTGCTCGCAAAAATCCACGAGGGAATCTGTGGGCAACACCTGGGAGGATGAGCCTTGGAAGCAAAAGCACTCTGGGCAGGTTATTACTGGCCTGCCATAAAAGAAGATTCGCAGAATTATGTAAAGAAATGTGATAAGTGCCAGAGGTACGCCGATGTGCACGTCGCCCCCTCATCTGAACTGACATACCTGAGCTCTCCCTGCCCTTTTGCTTGGTGGGGAATCGACCTTTTAGGTCCCTTTCCACCTGGCCCGGGGCAGGTAAAATACTTAATCGTCGCGGTCGATTACTTTACCAAATGAATCGAAGCTGAGCCCTTAGCCACTATCACGGCAAAAAATTGTATGAAATTCTTCAAGAAAAATATCATGGCTAGATTCGGCATACCGGAAGTGGTCATCACCGACAACGGCACTCAGTTTGCAGACAAAGGTTTCACACAGTTGATGGCCGGCCTGGGCGTCAAACACTGCTTCACGTCGGTGGAACACCCCCAGACCAACGAACAAGCTGAGGCAGCCAACAGAGTAATTCTAAGAGGTTTAAAGAGGAGGCTTGACGAAGCAAAAGGCTGCTGGCCGGAAGAATTACCCTAGGTCTTATGGGCCTACAGAACCACCCTGCACTCGTCAACAGGTGAGTCACCCTTCCGAATGGCATACGGAACGGAAGCAGTTATACCCGTCGAAATCGGAGAACTAAACTGGGGAACCAAGCACCCAAACCCCCCAGAGACCAATGATCAAAGACTCCGAGAGGAGCTGGACTTCGTTGAGGAAGTCAGAAACCAAGCAGCATTAAAGGACATGGTGATCATGCAAAGGATGGCTGCAAGATTTAATGCTAAGGTGGTCCCTAGAACCTTAGAGGTGGGCGACCTAGTCCTACGAAGGGCAAACATAGGGTAAAAGAATGCATTCCAAGGGAAGTTAGCCCCAAACTGGGAAGGTCCATACAGAATAGTGGCAGAAACAGGGAACGGAGCTTTCAAACTGGAGACCCTGAGCAAGGAACCAATACCTAGAACTTGGAACGCTGATAAGCTAAGGAAGTTTGTTGTATGAACAAGACATAAGTGTTAAACCAATGTAATAGCGTGGACTGTTAATGCGCGTAAATGAATGAAATTTTACTCTTATGATTCAAAATTTCATTTTTGCAATACTTACTATTACTTGCAGGATAGAAAGCCAGGTCCTAACACCAGCAACGGGGGACCAGGCAACTATGTAAAAGCCTGACGGTAGAAAGGGGCGGCATGAGATCGACGCTACGATCGTTTGCGCTTTCCTACAAACTGAGGCGCGAGTCGACCAACTCGCTTCGGGAAGCAACTCGCAAGTCTAAAATGAAAGATCGATAAAAGCAACGTTGTTTTGATAAACTATCCCCAGAGCATACTTGACAAAGAGATGGTGCAAGCCTAGAACGAAAGATCGATAAAAGCAACGTTGATGACTCTTGAAATAAATTCGCGCGTGGTAAAACAAAAACCAGCGTTAAAAGCAAACACGAACAGGTCATCGTCTCAAAATTACATAAACATAGATTAGGGCAACCTCGAAACAACGATGAGGCCCCCCATCACAAAGCGCCAACAAGAAGTACATAACTAAAGGAAATTCAAACAAATACATGATCATGGAGAATCAGGAGAGGCTGGGGCAATGATGTCATAGCCAGACTTATCGACACGAGCCTTCACAATTTTTCCACAACGAACCTCATGATCAAAATGGATGATTGAAGGATCCATCTCTGCATCTGGATACAAGCAGAGAACCTGGGCCACGCAATTCTTGAAAGAGGCCTTGGCAAAATCCTTGGCCTTACATGCCACCGTTTGCAAATTCTCCTGGGATTCCTGCTTCACCTGACTCAGCTCCTTCTGAGAGCCTGCAAGCTGGCCTTGGAGGTCTCTATTTGCAGCCTCGAGCACTTTCATCTTCTCATCTGACGCAGACTGAGACTTCTTTAATTCTAGCACAGTACTTCCGGCATCAGCAAGTTCCTTCTAGAGCTTTTCCTTCTCCAACTTGAAGCACTCTCGCTCCTCAATAATCCCTGCAAAAACAGATTGTAACTGACTCAAAGGCATATAAACAAAAATTTACGAAAACCGCAGGAATAGGAGCATCAAAGAATACCTGACTCAAGGTCCACAATTTTAGCCTCACGTTTCTTGAGCAGCCTAGAACCATAGTCGGTCACTTGAGAGCACAAAGCAAAGGGATCACTCTGGTAAGCCTCATACCCGGCCTGGTCAAAGCCTTCAAAAAGTCCCCCAGGGGAAGGATGGTCCCTCCTACCTTTATGACGCTTAAGGTTCCTAATCTGGGCACCTTTGGGCGACACCTGCAGATTCTTGCATTTTCGATCAGATAGCAACTGGACTTGAGACCTGCCTTTCCCATGAGAGCCTGCTCCTAAGGACATCCCTGCCTTAGACTTCCATCCAGATACCTTACAAATGGTCTTAGAAGCAGGAGGCGGAGGATTGAGACGGGCTGACTCAGCGGCTTGAGCATCATTACCACCAGCCCAAGAAAGAATGTCTTCAAAAGACCCCTCTGATAACTCTATTTTATATAGGTTATTTGTGTTCTTAATACTTAAACCAAGCTCACTTCTCAAGTAATTTTAGTACTTAAATATGTGAATATGTGATTAATAGTGTAAAAACGGGTTATAAGTCAATTCCCTAAATATTGGGCATAATAGGTGCCTTTGCGAATATATTGATGTTCTGCCTTAGTGCTACAGAGGTATTCCATCACTGAGACGCTACAACGTTATGAGGCGGCTGGCCATTGGGATATTTGTGTAACCACTTGCTGAAACGCTGAGTCATCACCCTTATCTCTTATCCTCAGCATGACATTGAAGCCCAAGTGGAGTCAACAAGACACTTGGCGCCTCCCAATTGATTCCCACTTGATAGTTGGTAATTATTTTAATCATTACCACTTTTTGTAAAGTAGCTTTATGGATAACCAAGATATTATCTAATTAAGATATTATCTAATTAGGATATTATCTATTAGGGATATATCTAATAGAAGAGACACACAAGATACATTATTATCATTCCTACGTGAAAAGAGAGTTTTAACTTGGAGAAGAGCTAACATGACATTTTGGTTTTCCTCCACTGTTATTCCAATCTTGAAGCTTTTATTTGTAATATAGTTTTTAGATTTCATAAGAGGTTTTGTTCAAGCCATAACTTCATCTAACGTATATGACTTGGGATTCTTGGAGTGCATTTTTTGCAACCATTCTCCTCTTCTCTACCTACGGTAATATAAGCTTGTTTGTTTGTATTGCGATGATGAAGCTTGTCATGAGCTAAATCACTTTGTAGTTGGATTGTTCTTAGTGTGTAATGAACCTTGAGTAGCTTTTATATAATATTATGATGTTTGCGTTTCATTCCTTATGTTATAATGCTTTAAACTTTGTTTTGGGACTGATCAACTAAAATAATGGAGCTTTGTGGGTACAGACATGGTTCACAAAGAGAACTCAAGGAATGATATGAATGAAAAACCCTTTAAAGACATTTAAAGGAAGTACTACTTAACCCTAGACATAGGGGAGTAATAGTTCATAAGGTGTATGCTGTAAGATCTTAATATACAGGGGTAAAACTTATTTAGAACCTAGACATAGGAGTCTTGTAACATAGCCTTGACGATAGTGACTGAAAGGCACGCCACCATGACGCTACAGCGTCTGTTGATTCTGTAAGCGCTACAGCTTCTAATATTATAGAACACTACTCTTGGGAATTTACATAACTGCTGAGCTATCCAACTCACTCTTAAATATCTTCAATTCATTACTATTTTATCTCAAATCAATATTGTTACAACTCTACACTTTTATTTGTTACCATACTTGTTTTACTAAGTTGCTAATCATTTAAACTTCTTAGATTAATTCCAATCCCTGTGAGAACGAACTTTACTTATCATTGTATTACTTGTTGCGATTGTGTATACTTGCACATCTACTTTTCGCACAAGTTTTTGGCGCCGTTGCCGGGGATTGCATTTCATTTTTATTGTTTAAGTTGTTAGTAAGCTTAGTGCCAATTTTACACTGGTGTGTTGTTTCTTGTTGCTGCCGCAGTAAGCGCTACAGCGTATGCCCAGGTCTCAACCACTAGAATTTGAGCCATTCTCAGAACCAGAGAGAAGGTTCAGGAAATTAAGACATCTTCAAAGACTCAGACCCACCATGTCAGAACATAGTCAGAGAACCAATTCTGGTAGGTCTATCACTCCACATGGAAGATCTAATTCTGGTAGAGGAGGAACTGAACCAGGTGGAAGGGGTAGAGGAGGAACTGAACCAGGTGGAAGGAGGAACTGAACCAGGTGGAACTGAACTGAACCATGGAAAAGCCCTGGAAAACAAGGTGTAGACATGGGGAGATGTGGAAATGGAGGAAGTCAGAGAGCGCATCTGTGTTGAAGGGGCTAAATGGGATAAGTTTGGTGCTGAGTACAAGATCAAGAGGGCTTATCTATGTGAGGAAGCTAACTTGTGGTGCAGCTTTATTAAGCACTCCCTGTTACCTACTTCTCTCACTACTATTGTGGAAAAAGAAAGGCTAATAGTCATAGATGCAATTATGGCTTGTGAGAAGATTGATGTTGGGAGGTTAATTGCAAAGGAGATAGAAAAGTGCAGAATCAAAAAGGGAGGTAATCTTTACTTTCCATGCCTGATTACTGACTTGTGTTTAAGTGCTGATGTTGAGGTCGAAATGAAAGAAGAAAGGAGATCCCCTCAAGGAGCATTCCCTTGTGCTTTTAAGGCAAAGCAGAAGCCTGCCACTAGAGCGTCTACTGACATTGTAGCGCTACAGCACCTGTCGCTGAAGCAGCAGGCTCTCTACAAATTTGTTAAGGAAAAGTTTGAATGGGAGAAGGCAATGTATGCCCAGATCTCAAAAGGAAAAAGCTCTGTTCCACCCCCTGAATTCCCTGAATGGCTAATGGATGAAGAGCCATCAAAAAGGGTGGAACCTAAGGAGAGTAAAGCTGAGAAAAGGAAACCAGTAAAAAGCCCAGTCAAGAGGCCAAAGAAAAGCCATGTCAAAAAGGTAAAGAAGGTGATAATAGAAGAGGAAGAAAGTCTGGAATCAGAAGGAATGGAGGAAATTAGTGAGAAAGATGAGGAAGAAACAAAGCAAGTAATGAAGGAAATGGAGAAGGGTGATGAAGAAGAAACATCAGAGGAGGAATTTGAGAGCACTGAGGAAGAGGAAAGCAGTAGTGAAAAAACCCTAGCCCAAGCCCTAAAAAGCAGAAGTCCCCACCAAAACACCCACCCACCAAAAGCATTCCCTCATCAATCCCCGCCCCCACCCCAGAAAAACCCAAGAAAACACCAAAGAAAACACCACCCAAAGAAGCCCAAAAAGAAGTTGAGAAACAACAACCCCATCACCAACAAAAAACACCTGAAACCCCATATGCAAAAGCCACCAACATTCAAAAATCCTACTCAAGGGCAAGGAGAAGCCCAGGAGTCAAACTGACTGATCACCCAGCAGAAGGTGTTCAGACAGCAGATGCTGCAGCGGCTATGCCTGCAGTGTCTGGTGACGCTATTCCTGAGGTAATTCTGACTGAAGAAGATAGTGAGAAGACCATTGATAACTCTATTTTATATAGAGTTATTCATATGTTTAAACTTAGTAAATTGCTCTCTTTCAATCAAAGATAAAGATTTTATATAGTATTTTATATAATATGTGATAACTTGAGTGTTTGACATGGTTATAGTTGTTAGTAGGCCATTTTGGATACATTGTGGTATGTTTGATAAAGTTTGTTCAGTGCAGTCTAGATGCTCACTGCATCAAATGCTCCCGCATTGATTCTGCACTTACAACTGCGCTGGCTCAGCACAATGCTACTGCATCGCAACTGCATTACTCGAAGAATGAAGCCAGCCACTTGCACATCCACTTGCACGTGATGACCTCATGCGTGGTCTCCTAAAGCAAGAACACATCATATTTCGGCGCCTACTATTCCCACATAGCTTTGAAGAGTCATCTACATAGGGACACATGTTCATATCTCATTGGACCTCCCTACTCACTAGATTGAAGACCTCAACTTGGGAGACAACTTCTGAATACTAACCATGATCCAACTTCTAGTTTACTTCAACATGAAGGAAGGAAGCGCCTCTCTTGAAGACTATATAAAGACCTCACTCCTTCACTTGAAGATAGATCACAATCCATAAGTTAGATTAAAATTTCACTCCACATAGATAAGTTCTATTTTGTAAGAAGGAAAGGAAGGAAGTGACAAATCCTCCTTACCTCGATTTCATAGTTTTACTTAAGTGCTAAGGAGCTAATGCAATTACATTGCTAGGAGGATTCATGCTAAGAGCTACAACTTGTGTAAACTCTATCTTGTTGTTTCTCTTTTGTGATTTCAATTATATAAACATGTTCTATTCTGTTTATATTTGCACTGCAATGTCTATGTTGAGCTAAACCTCTCTTAGTTGGAATGTTCTAACCATTTAATGAGCTTTTAAGTAAGTTTAATACAAGTATATGATGTGTGCACTTTAGTTCTTGCTTGATAATACTTTCAACACTTATTTTGAGATTGATCACTTATAATAAGTAGATTTGTAAAAGCAGACATGGTTTACAATTAAGAACTCAAGAACTAATATGGGTGAGTGTTTTACATAAAGGAAACTTGGTGAAAACCATACTAAGTCCTAGACATAGGATAGTATAGTCCATAGGGTGATACTGTGGGTACTTTAAAAGACAAGAGTGAACTTATTTAGCTAAGCCTAGACATAGGAAGCTTGTAATGAAACTCTGAAGAAAGTGACTGAAAGGCACACAACTAATGCAACAGCATTCAGTGCAACTGCATCATAACTACATTAAACACTTATAAGTAAGTTACTTGGGGAAGACATTCCAACTAGCTTTTCTCTATTGCATTACAACTACTTACACTTTGCTTTATTCTAACTTACTTGTGATACTCACCATTATCAACTATCTTGTTATTTGGTTACTTTCCTCTAAATTACAAAGTATTGAATTTCGAAAGAGTTCATCAATCCCTGTGGGTTCGACCTGTTCTAAACACTATATTACTTGTTATGGACTGTGTATACTTGCACATGTTTTCCACACACCAACCATTGAGGAGGAAGCTGCTGAAGAATTGGTGCACATGAAAGAAAGCAAGGAAGGACAGCTGAAAGAAGGAGCTCAGTTGGAAGAAGAGCAAGAGAAAGGTGAAGAAGCAGCAAGCGCTGCAGCGTCTACCGCTGCAGCGGTGGAAAAGCCAAAACCACCAGCACAAAAGAAGAAAGGTGCCAGGGCAGTGCCAATTGCCCCTTCCAGGGCCAGCAAGCGCCTAAAGGCAGAGGCAATCTAAGGCAAGTGTTAGTGGCTGTTTAAGCCTAAATGCTGTATTTTGTGGTGTGTTTTGTATTAGCTTTTGTTTAAGGCCTCTCCCTTTTTGCCAAGCAGTGAGGACACTGCTAAATTTTAAAGTCTGGGGGAGGACCTTATGGTCATTAAATGATGTTTTGTTAAGTACAATTATGTGTTGTTAATTATAATTAATTAAAGTATGCCATGTTTTGTGTGTTTAATTAGAAAATATGAGTAGCTGCATGTTTTAAATTTTTTAGTAAACAAAAAAACTGAAATTGTGTAGCCAAATAAAATGACAATTGAATGATTTTGTGTGCAAACAATTGAATGGTTTTATTGCTGCTTTTGCACAAAACTCTAAGCTTAGAAAAGAACTAGTTGGCTAGGGATAATCTAAGGCTAAAGTTAGTCTTGTTTAACCAAGGGAGAGTCAAGTTTTTATTAAAAATTAGTTTTTAAGCCTAAGTTTGGGGGTGCATCGGTTATATTAAGCCTAGGTGTAAAGATGATAGCTTGGTCAAGTGCAATAAGAAACAAAAGTGTATAAATGGTCATGAAAAAGTTGTAAAAAAAAACCTAAAAACAAAATGCTGAGCTGTTCCAAAAGTGCATAAAAAGAAAAGAAAAATCAAAAGAAATGCAAATAAGGAGCTCAGTAATAAAGACAGTAACTCTTTTGTTCAATCATATCACCAGCGCTACAACGTCTAAAGCGCTACAGCGTTGAGAAATCTCCAAATTAAAAACTTAGTGCACTGACCAACCAATAATCTGAAATACCTAATTCAAGCCCTTTGCTGTGTTTTGAAGCCCCCCATTACTTAGGTGATTTTGTTAATCCACTCTCTCTTTTGAAAAATTCTTTGGCTAATCCAAAAGAAGGTCCCTCTATCCAAAGCCTTAGAAAAATGTTGAAACTGGCTAGGAACTGAGCTAAGCTTTGATGTCACACACTCACAACTGAGCAGTAATGATTTTATTCTATTGTGAACCACAATGGTGTGTGAAAATGATCAAATTGGCTTATGCATAGTTTTTTTTTGAAATTCTGTTTAATTTAAAGACTGCAGTTAGTTATATGGTTAAGTAATCTTATTCAAGTGTCATTACTTGGGGACAAGTAATGGTTTAAGTTTGGGGGTGTGATAACTCTATTTTATATAGGTTATTTGTGCTCTTAATACTTAAATCAAGCTCACTTCTCAAGTAATTTTAGTACTTAAATATGTGAATATGTGATTAATAGTGTAAAAGCAGGTTATAAGTCAATTCCCTAAATATTGGGCATAATAGGTGCCTTTGTGAATATATTTATTTTCTGCCTTAGTGCTACAGCGGTCTGCCATCAATGAGACGCTACAGCTTTATGAGGCGGCTGGCCATTGGGATATTTGTGTAACCACTTGCTGAAATGCTGGGTCATCACCCTTATCTCTTATCATCAGCATGACATTGAAGCCCAAGTGGACTCAACAAGACACTTGGCGCCTCCCAATTGATTCCCACTTGATAGTTGGTAATGATTTTAATCATTACCACTTTTTGTAAAGTAGTTTTATGGATAACCAAGATATTATCTAATTAAGATATTATATAATTATGATATTATCTATTAGGGATATATCTAATATAAGAGACATACAAGATACATTATTATCATTCCTACGTGAAAAGAGAGTTTTAACTTGGAGAAGAGCTAGCTTGACATTTTGGTTTTCCTCCATTGTTATTCCAATCTTGAAGCTTTTATTTGTAATATAGTTTTTAGATTTCATAAGAAGTTTTGTTCAAGCCATAACTTCATCTAACGTATATGACTTGGGATTCTTGGAGTGCATCTTTTGCAACCATTCTCCTCTTCTCTACCTACGGTAATATAAGCTTGTTTGTTTGTATTGCGATGATGAAGCTTGTCATGAGCTAAATCACTTTGTAGTTGGATTGTTCTTAGTGTGTAATGAACCTTGAGTAGCTTTTATATAATATTATGATGTTTGCGTTTCATTCCTTGTGTTGTAATGCTTTAAACTTTGTTTTGGGACTGATCAACTAAAATAAGGGAGCTTTGTGGGTACAGACATGGTTCACAAAGAGAACTCAAGGAATGATATGAATGAAAAACCCTTTAAAGACATTTAAAGGGAGTACTACTTAACCCTAGACATAGGGGAGTAATAGTTCATAAGGTGTATGTTGTATGATCTTAATATACAGGGGTAAAAGTTATTTAGAACCTAGACATAGGAGTCTTGTAACATAGCCTTGACGATAGTGACTGAAAGGCACGCCACCATGACGCTACAGCGTCTGTTGATTCTGTAAGCGCTACAGCGCTTAACGCTACAGCTTCTAATATTATAGAACACTACTCTTGGGAATTTACATAACCGCTGAGCTATCCAACTCACTCTTAAATATCTTCAATTCATTACTATTTTATCTCAAATCAATATGTTTACAACTCTACACTTTTATTTGTTACCATACTTGTTTTACTAAGTTGCTAATCATTTAAACTTCTTAGATTAATTCCAATCCCTGTGGGAACGAACTTTACTTATCATTGTATTACTTGTTGCGATTGTGTATACTTGCACATCTACTTTTCGCACAACAAGTTTTTGGCGCCGTTGCCAGGGATTGCATTTAATTTTTATTGTTTAAGTTGTTAGTGTAACGCCCAAATAAATTATTTATTTAATTAAATTATTTAGGTGTTTTATTGATATGGTCATTTTAAAATAATAATATGGTGTTTTATTTAAATCAGGGAGTGGTGTTTAGTAATTAAGTTGAGTAGTCGAAGGAGGCCCGTGATCCAAGGGCCCAAGGGCATAGGCGCATGAAGGAGAGCATTAGCTAGGGTTTGGCTCATTTGCGCATCTTTGAGAAAAAGAAAGAGAGATTGCGAAGAGAGAAGAGAAAGGGTGGAGGCGCAACCAAGGAGAAAGAGGAGAGGAGCTCTTGTTGCTGTGGTTCTTTGGAGCTTCGTTTAAGGGGATCTCGTATTCGGCAAATCTAAGGTAAGGGTGGGTTGTACCTTTATAATAGGGTGTATGATGGGTGTTATGTGGGAGATAGGCTCTATGATGTCTCTTTGATCATATTTGGTGTTGATTTGATGATGTTAGAATGTATTAATAACGATTGCAATTGGTGTTTGGTGATTGATCATGGTGAAAATCAAAAATTGGTCCCTAGGCGCCATGGGCGCCATTGATGTTGTTGCGTGTTGCTGTCTTGGTTGCTGGAAGTGGCGCCCTAGGCGCCCAGTGTTGTTTCGGTGTTGCTGAGAAAGGCGCCTTAGGCGCCCAGTGTTGCTGTCTTGGTTGCTGGAAGTGGCGCCCTAGGCGCCCAGTCATGGTGTCCTGTCTTGGTTGTTGCTGGAAGTGTCGCCCTAGGCGCCCAGTGTGTTTCTGTGTTGCAGAAAGTGGCGCCCTAGGCGCCCAGTGGTGATTTGTGCGGTTCTGTGTTGCTGTGAAGGGCGCCCTAGGCGCCCAGAATTTTCTTGTGTCACTGGGAGAGGCGCCCTAGGCGCCCAGTAGCGTTTGTGTGTTGCGCCCGAAAAAGTCCCTGAGGGGATCTTTCTTCGTTTACAACTTTTTAAAACAATATGAAGTCGCCACCAATATTTTTTATACGAAAAATATTGAAGAAAAACCTTTTTGGAAAGTGAATGGCCTTTTGGAAACCGGAAAATTTGGGTTCGGGGGTCGGTAGGCATGGGGAAGGTATTAGCACCCCACACCTCCTTTCTACCGAAAGGGAACCTTTAATTAAACGTGTGGTTTTAAGTGTTGATTTGGAAAATACTTAAATTTGCTTCTTTATTGAAAAGGGAATGAGAAGACTTAATGAAAATTTTTATTTTTGGCGCTTGACGAGAGTTAGCCTCTCGCTCCTACGTATCTCCCGGTGCGATGGAGAATTCAAAGCTACATAGTTCTTGTTTGTCTTTTTCTTTGAAAAGGTTTTTGTCTTTTATCTTTTTAGTGAGTTTTCGAAATAGGACGAGCATTTAGTGAATGATTAAACTAACCAAGGTTATGGGTAATCACCGCTAAGTACTCTTGAAAATGAGAGTCACCACCGCCAGTCAGACGAACAAAGGTTCTGATTGACTATTAGTAGCAACTCGTTTTTTATTTACTCTTTTGAAAGTGGTTTTCGAAAGAGATTGATTGGCACGAATGATCAAACTAACAAAGGTTATGAGTGATCACCGCTTGTTGTTCTTTTGGGAAAAAGACATTGCTACCAATGGCTAGACGAACAAAGGTTCTGATTAGCCACTAGCGACAATGGGTTTGAAAATGATTCTTTTTGTTTGTTTTATGAAAATGATTTGTTTATGGTTGCGAAAAGGATTTTTATTTGTTGCGCTTGACGAGAACGAGACTCGTTCCTACGTATCCCAAATGGGAATCAAAGCGACGTAGTTCTAATTAAAATGTTTTTGAAAGGGTTTGGAAAGGGGAAGAGCTTTCATAATGATCAAGCAAGCAAAGGCTTTGAGTGATCATTACTAATAACTCTTGATGGCGTTCATGACAATCAAACAAGCCAAGGCTTTGAGTGATAGTCACTAATAACTTGCATTAGTTAGCAAAGAGTTTGAAAGATTTTTGGGAAAAGGGTGAAGTTATTATCAATGATTGGTTACAAAATTCAAACACATTCAATAATCAAGTAATCATGCATATGTCAAACATCAACTAAGACTAAACATGCCAACACAATCAAAGATTCAATTGTCAAAGATGCAAGGTGAATTTCTCAAAACAAATGCGTGTGTGTAGGAAGGAGTGTATTTACCCTAATGACTCTATGCTACAACAAGCAAGTAGGCTTACGTCTTCATTAGGAGGTCATACAAGTGGAGGGAATGGCATACAATTAAATCAAGACATTTAAATGGCATCATGAACAAGAGAACACTATTGATTATAGACATAGAATGATCTTAGTTAAACTAGTGAACATGTGAGCAATGATTTCTCAATAACATGAACAAAAGGAATGGCATCAAGACTAGGGTAAGCCTATCCTTTGCAATCAACAATATGGCCAAGTGCCCAAAGGCTAATAACACCTTCAAAGAGGAGGGAGCATCAAGGTTTTGGGTAACCTATCCCTTGCAATACCCCACGAACCCTAAACCATAAACCTAACTATCTCATCTTTTATTCATTAAGAAATTAAAAGGGGAAGGTTGAATCATCTAAAACCATCTTCACCACTTAGAACATGATGCACTAGGCATAAGTGAGAGTCATGTGATTTATCACCAACAATAAACAATGATCAAACTAGAGTATAAGAACAAGTAAATGAACATTAAAACCAAGTTGAATCACATAGAGCAATCTTCTCACTTGAATCAAAGTGCCCTAGGCACAAGTGAGAATCAACTTGCCTATCATCAACCACTAACAATAAGCAAATTAAAATACAAAGATTAAATAAACACATAACTAAGTTGAATCACATAGAGCAATCTTCTCACTTGAATCAAAATGCACTAGGCATTAGTGAAAATCAACTTGCCTATCATCAACCACTAACAATAAGCAAATTAAAATACAAAGATTAAATAAACACACAACTAAGTTGAATCACATAGAGCAATCCTCTCACTTTGAGAAAAGTGCTCTAGGCACTAGTGAGAATCAACTTGCCTATCATCAACCACTAACAATAAGCAAATTAAAATACAAAGATTAAATAAACACACAACTAAGTTGAATCACATAGAGCAATCCTCTCACTTTGAGAAAAGTGCACTAGGCACTAGTGAGAATCAACTTGCCTATCATCAACCACTAACAATAAGCAAATTAAAATACAAAGATTAAATAAACACACAACTAAGTTGAATCACATAGAGCAATCCTCTCACTTGAGAAAAGTGCACTAGGCACTAGTGAGAATCAACTTGCCTATCATCCACAACTCACAATAAGCAAATTAAAACAAGACTTAAATAAAAGAACACATAAACAAAGTTGAATCACATCTAGCAATCCTCAACTACTTAACATAAAGTGCACAAAGCACAAGTAGGAATCATCTTGCTAGATCATCAACAAATATTTGCAAGTGAAATATGTTGAAAATAACATTTAACACTAAAATCAAATACCAATGCCAAGATTGTACATCATCAAGCAAAGAGGAACAACAAAATTAGCTTAAGAACACATTAATCATAGTACGCGAAATACAAGAAATTAATATCACACAACATGAAACCAATTATTCAAGGGTGAGAGGCACCTTAAACACCCAAGCCTCCCTAAGTGCTTGTCAATAGTGTTTAAGGCTCCTCTCACCAACAACAACAAACTACATTTTAAACAAAATGATAATGATATGCGAAATGAAAAATGAAGAGGAAAATGGGTTTTAATGCAAAAAGATTGAAGATGATGCAAGGGTTTTAGAGTATACCTTAGATCCTAGCTAGATTATGCAAGAAATGGAGAGCAAGAACACAAAGCAACCAAGGACACCAACAAAGAAACCCACGCCCAAAATGAAGATCAAACCCCTCTTGATGAAAGTTCTTGAGTTTTAGTGGAGAATGGAAGTAGTATGTGAGAGAGGGATGAAGGGGAGATGGATTGGTGGTGTTTCGATGAAGAAAAATAAAATAAAATGGAGGAGAGGAGAGTGGTGTAGCTTCGCATATGAGAGGGAAGGGAGGAGAGGAGAGTGGTGTGCTAATTTTAGTGTAGGAGAGAATGAGCCAAAAGTTTTTTGGAATGAGTGAACATGAGAGGTATTTATAGAATGGGATTGGGTCTAGGGTTAAAATGGTAATCAAGCAATAAAAATGAATTAATAATCAGCTGAAAATAAATGGAAATGAATAATTGAACTTGGGCACCAAGCAAAGGGGTCATTTTGGTCATTGTTCTTGAGAAGTGCCTAAGGATTGAACTTTGAATTTGAATGAAGGGTTGAGATCACTTATCACATGGATTAAGGATAGGGAGAAAACACAAATGAGGGAGTAAAGGGGTGTGATATGCGCAGCTCATGAGGGGAGTGGAGAGGGTGTGAATTTCCAAAAATGTTTTCTCCACAATTTTATATCACAAGATTGCCATTAACTATGAATGAATGGTGGAAATTTGCATCTTAATTTGAATGGAGGGTCATGATTGAGATACACTTTGCAAGTAATGAAAATAAATCAAAAATGGGGGCATAATGGGCTGGTCATGCACAGCTCATGAGGAGGGAGAGAGTGAGTGGAATTGCAAGTTGTCATGTTGCACTATACTTGACCTTTCAAAATTCCAAAGATTATTGATTATTCCTTTCTAGATAATTCCTCATTATTCATGCCATTTTGGGCCATATCCTAGGAATCAATCATTGGGCCCAAAATTCTATGATATCATCAATCCCAAAATTGATTTGATACCTCACCTTGAAGGAAATTCCCATTTTGCCCTTTTCTTTGAAGTTTGACTTTTTATGCAAAAATTTACTAATGCATGCGCATAAAAAATATGACCCAACTCATTTTGATCCAAATAAATTCCTCCAAAGTTGCACAGTGATTTTTACTGAGAAATTATCTTTTTGGGTAAAATGACCAAAATACCCTTTTTGCCCGAAAAGCCCTAATTCTGCCCCGAAGTGCATCCCAACCCTAAAAATGATTTTAAAAACTTTGGAATGCCTTTCAAGACTCAAAAATGCATGCCCATAGCACTCCTCATCTTTCAAACTAATGCCACACCTCTGAAACTATTTGTTTTTGTGGAAAATAAGGGTTTCGACCTAGGCGGACAAAATTGGGGTATGACACTGTGTTGTTGGGGAAGGCGCCCTAGGCGCCCAGTGTTGTTCCCAATCTCTGTTGTTGCTTCTGTTGTGCTAGGCACCCTGCTCTGGGCGCCATGTCTGTTGTTTGCTTCTGCCCTGCTCCTGAGCGTCATGTCAGTTTGTGTTGCTGTTGTGTTAGGCGCCCTGCTCCTGGGCGCCATGTTAGTTTGTGTTGCTGTTGTGCTAGGCGCCCTGCTCCTGGGCGCCATGTCAGTTTGTGTTGCTGTTGTGCTAGGCGCCCTGCTCCTGGGCGCCATGTCAGTTTGTGTTGCTGTTGTGCTAGGCGCCCTGCTCCTGGGCGTCATGTCTGTTGGTTGCTGTTGCCTCTTGGCGCCCTGTTGCTGGGCGCCAGTTTCTGGTTGTTGCTGTTGCCTCTTGGCGCCCTGTTGCTGGCGCCAGTTTCTGGTTGTTGCTGTTGCCTCTTGGCGCCCTGTTGCTGGGCGCTAGTTTCTGGTTGTTGCTGTTGCATCGCCCTGTTGTTGGGCGCCAGTTTCTGTCTGCTGCTGTTGCCTGTTGGCGCCCTGTTGCTGGGCGCCAGTTCCTGCCATGTCCTATTTGGTTGTTGGTGACTGGGCGCCTGGGTGGCTGTCCCGGTGGTTGTTGGCATTGGTGTTGTAAAATCGTTGTTGTTCCAGGTGATGTAAATTGTCGTTGTTCTCGGTGTCGTATAATTGTTGTTGCCATTGATGTTGTAAATCCATTGGTGTCTTTGGTGTCGGTGGTTGTTGATCAAGTTGTTAGATTGTCCTACAGGTGTTGGTATTATTGGTGATGATTGGTGTTATTGGTGATGATATAACAGGTGATGTGCCTATTTTATTGGCTAAGGTGATAGGTGATGGGTCTATGACCATTTGTTGATATTGGTGTCGTTCTGTCACTTAGATGACTATTGTTGTTGATTGTCTCTGGTGTATTGTTCATGGTGTCGCATACATTTCATATGCATTATTTTGGTGCTGAAGGCTTCGGCCTTGGAGCTATAGGTGATGATATAGGTGATGATGCCCTTATTGGCTATTTTATTGGTGATGATTGGTACCACATGCATATACCCGTTGGTGTGGGTTGCATCTCATTCATTTACTCATGATATTGGTGATGATTCTTGGTGATTGCGATTTGATGTTGTTGTGAAGCGGTAGATATAGTTGTCATAACTCTAGCATATTGCCTATCATATATGCTATTATAATGTTAGATATCTCACCCCTTCTGTTTGAATGTTACCCCTATGCTGGTAACGTGCAGGTGATTGCGAGTGAAGGCATGTCTACCTTCGCTAGTCGAGTCGGTGTCGTCGCTCTGATACGTAGCACCCGGGGGGATGAACGCTAGTTTTATTAGATGTCTCTATTATTTAAATTTCTGAAGTTTTATGGTGATGTTATGATTATTCGTTGAAACCTTCATTTTATTCCGCTGCGTGGTGATGGAGTTACTGTTATGTATCGTACTATTTTAATGATGAATTTTATTATTAGCGTGCGATGTTTTAATGGTGAAAATGTGGCATCCCTTATGGGTGTAGTGAAGAATGTTTTTGAAACTCTGATTTTTGTCAAAATTTACCGGGTAGAAAAGGGGTGTTACAGTTAGTAAGCTTAGTGCCAATTTTACACTGGTGTGTTGTTTCTTGTTGCTGCAGCAGTAAGCTCTACAGTGTATGCCCAGGTCTCAACCACCAGAATTTGAGCCATACTCAGAACCAGAGAGAAGGTTCAGGAAACTAAGACATCTTCAAAGACTCAGACCCACCATGTCAGAGCATAGTCAGAGAATCAATTCTGGTAGGGCTACCACTCCACATGGAAGATCTAATTCTGGTAGAGGAGGAACTGAACCAGGTGGAAGGGGTAGAGGTAGAACTCATCAACCACCCACTCCCACCTTACATGACCAAGAGGACTGGTACATAAATCAATTCATAAATGAAGGACCTGCTCAAATGGTAAATGACAGAGATAGACCAATGAGGGACTATGCTGTGTTTGATCCACAAACAATGGAGACAAGCATAGCAACACCCACTCTCCATACAGCTTAGTTTGAATTCAAACCTATGATGTTCCAAATGTTGCAAACAGTGGGACAGTTTGGTGGTGCTCCTCAAGAGGACCCATATTTACACTTGAAGCAATTTTTGGAAGTCTGCAGTAACTTCATCATTCCAGGGGTAAGTGATGATGCATTCAGACTAAAACTTTTTCCTTATTCCTTGAAGGATAGAGCAAAGGCCTGGTTAACTTCTCTAGAGCCTAAATCTATCCATACTTGGAATGAAATGGCTGAGAAATTCTTAGCAAAATATTTCCCCCCAAGTAAAAATGCTAGAATGAGGAATGAGGTTACTGCATTCAGACAAAAAGATGCTGAAACACTATTTGAAGCATCGAAGAGATGGAAAGAGCTGTTAAGAAAGTGCCCTCATCATCGTATACCTGTGATTATCCAAATGGAGACCTTCTACAATGGACTAGACCCAACAACCAGACAAATGTTAGATGCTTCTTCAGGGGGTGTGTTACTGAAGACCTCCTATAATGATGCATGTGATCTAATAGATGATATTGCAACAAACAGTTATCAATGGCCTACAGAAAGGTTAGCTCCACAAAAGAAGGTAGCTGGATTGCATGAGATCAGTGAAGTTTCTGTTCTTTTTGCACAAGTTGCCTCTTTGACCAACATGATAAAAGCTATGAGCACTTCAAACGCTGCAGCGGTTGCCGCTACAGCACCAACAGAAAAAGCTTTGGCTGTTATTGAACACGCCTCTCTAAGGTCAGTAAGCTGTGTATATTGTGGAGGAGAGCATTTGTATGAAGAATGTCCTGGTAATCCTGTCTCTGTGAACTTTGTGGGTTTCAACAAGAATAATAATCCTTATTCAAATACATATAATCCTGGTTGGAATAATCACCCCAATTTCAGATGGGGAGCCAACAACGCTACAACACCCAATTATAGTGCTCCAGCAAATCCACCAGGATTCCCTACTCAGAACTACCAAAGGCAGAATGCCCCTGTTCTTGATAATTCCATGGAAGGTTTATTGAAAAGCTTCATGAGTGACTGTAAGACAACTATGAAAACTCATGAAGCTTCCATTAAGAATCTGGAAGTTTAGATGGGGCAGATAGCTAATGTACTTACCCAAAGAGCTAGTGGATCATTACCATCCACTACAGAAGCCTCAACTTCAAATACTACAGGGAA
The DNA here is from genome assembly GCA_039519185.1 of Astragalus membranaceus. Classification (NCBI taxonomy): domain Eukaryota; kingdom Viridiplantae; phylum Streptophyta; class Magnoliopsida; order Fabales; family Fabaceae; genus Astragalus; species Astragalus membranaceus. Next base: position 111,280,709 of record CM076850.1, on the reverse strand, counting down.
GGAGCATGTAAAAGCTATATCTTTAAGGAGTGGGAAAGATTTGACAGGACCATCAGCTGTTTCATCTGATAAAAAAACAAAAACTCTGAAAAACAAAAAGAACTTGCAAAAGACGCTACAGCGGCTAAACCTAACGCTACAGCGCCTGTTGCTGAAAAGATACCACCACAACCCAAAATTATTCCAACATATCCTGACCCTCCATACCCTCAAAGACTTCGAAAGGCTCATGAAGACAAGCAGTTCAACAAATTCCTGGAAGTTCTTAAGCAATTGCATATTAATGTTCCTTTGGTGGAGGCTCTCCAACAAATGCCCAACTATGCAAAGTTCATGAATGATGTGCTCACCAAGAGGAGAAGACTTGGGGAATTTGAGACAGTAGCAATGACTGGGGAGTGCAGCATGTTGATGCAGAACAGGCTCCCACCCAAATCAAAGGATCCTGGCAGTTTTACTATACCATGCTCAATTGGAAATTTTTACTCTGACCGTTCTCTATGTGATTTGAGAGCCAGCATAAATCTTATGCCCAAGTCCATATACACACAGCTAGGAGTGGGGACTTCCAGACGTATCTTACTTACACTACAGCTAGCTGACAGAACCCTTGCTTATCCAGAAGGAATCTTAGAAGATGTTCTAATAAAGGTAGACAAATTCGTATTTCCTGTTGATTTTGTAATTTTAGATTTTGATGCAGATAAAGAAGTACCTATCATACTGGGAAGGCCATTTTTGGCTACTGGAAGAACTCTAATAGATGTGCAGAGAGGAGAATTGATCATGAGGGTCAATGACCAAGAGATCAAGTTCAACATCCTCAAAGCTATGAAATTTCCAGATCCCAACATTAAAGAGTGCTCCTTTGTTTCTGTTCTTGACCAAGTGGTTCAGAATCATTTCCAAAAAAGCACAGATCATCTGAGGCAATTACTGAATAACACTGAAGATGCAGGATCTGATACAGAAGCTACAGAAGAGGAGGAACTGACAGTTAAAGAAATTTGGGCCAGAAAGTATGAATCTCTGGAGCAAGAGAATTCTGACATAAGGAAGAATCTGCCCTCCACTGAACAGCCACCAACTCTGGAACTGAAGGAGTTACCTTCACACTTCAAATATGCATATCTTGGGGACAATAGCACTTTGTCAGTTATAATAGCTTCTGATCTTTCTGAACAGCAGGAGCAGGATCTGATTCAAGTGCTGCAGCGGCATAAAAAGGCTATTGGGTGGCAAATGTCAGATATTAAAGGTATCAGCCCCACCATCTGTATGCACAGGATAGTATTAGAGGAAGATTCTAAAAACTGCATTGAAGGGCAGAGGAGGCTGAACCCTATTATGAAGGAAGTGGTGAAGAAAGAAATCATCAAATGGTTGGATGCAGGTATTGTGTACCCCATATCAGACAGTGCATGGGTTAGTCCTGTGCAGTGTGTGCCAAAGAAGGGAGGGGTAACAGTAATTACTAATGAGATGAATGAGCTGCTTCCAACCAGAACTGTGACAGGATGGAGGGTCTGCATGGATTACAGGAGGTTGAATAAAGCCACAAGGAAGGATCATTTTCCATTGCCTTTCATTGACCAGATGCTGGACAGGCTAGCAGGTAAAGAATTTTATTGCTTTCTTGATGGTTATTCAGGTTATAACCAGATTGCAATAATACCTGAGGATCAGCAGAAAACTACATTCACTTGTCCATATGGTACCTTTGCTTTTAGAAGGATGCCATTTGGACCGTGTAATGCACCTGCCACTTTCCAAAGGTGTATGATGGCAATTTTTTCTGACTACATTGAAAGATCCATGGAAGTTTTCATGGATGACTTCTCTGTGTTTGGAAATACATTCCATCTATGCCTGTCCAACTTGGAAGAAATCCTGATTAGGTGTGAAGAAACTAACCTTGTGCTGAATTGGGAGAAATGCCATTTTATGGTACAAGAAGGTATATAGTTTTGGGTCACAGAATATCCAAAAAGGGGCTGGAAGTGGACAAGGCAAAAATAGAGGTCATTAAAAAGCTACCTCCTCCAACAACCATTAAGGGCATAAGAAGCTTTTTAGGGCATGCTGGATTCTATAGGAGGTTCATAAAAGATTTTCCAAAAATCTCCAAACCTCTGTGTCAACTGTTACAGCATGATGTCCCTTTCATATTTGATGAACAATGCATGCAAGCCTTCCAGAAACTGAAGAAAGCTCTAATAACAGCACCAGTTATTATAGCTCCTGACTGGAGTAAGCCTTTTGAGCTTATGTGTGATGCTAGTGACTTTGCCATTGGAGCTGTGTTTGGGCAAAGGTATGATAAAAATTTTCATTCAATTTATTATGCTAGTAGAACACTTGTAGAGGCTCAACTGAATTACACAGTTACTGAAAAGGAATTATTGGCAGTTGTCTTTGCATTTGACAAGTTTAGATCGTACTTGATAGGTACAAAAATAATTGTTTTCATTGACCATTCTGCTATCAAGTACTTGATCACAAAAAAAGATGCAAAGCCAAGGCTAATAAGGTGGGTTCTCCTACTCCAAGAGTTTGATTTAGAAATTAGAGATAAAAAGGGAGTGGAGAACCAAGTTGCTGATCATCTATCTAGAATAGAAAGAGAAAATGCAGGTATAGTAGGAGGAGAGATCAAAGAATACTTTCCAGATAAACAACTATTGGCAATAACTGCTGAATCATCAACCGCTGTAGCGGTTAGCGTAAACACACTAGACGCTGTAGCACCTGAACCTGCAACACCTTGCTATGCTGACATAGTAAATTTTCTGGTTAGCAAGGTGGTACCTGCTGAGATGACTTATCAGCAAAAGAGAAGGTTCTTCCACACAACAAGACAATACTATTGGGATGAACCTTTTCTGTACAAGAAGTGTCAAGACCAGTTAATGAGGAGATGCCTAGCAGAGGTAGAACAAGACCAACTGCTAAAGCACTGCCATGCTTCACCATGTGGTGGGCATTTTGGTGGTATTAGAACTGCTGCTAAGGTATTACAATATGGCTATTATTGGCCTTCACTTTTTAAAAATGCTCAGGACTTTGTGAAAAAGTGTGACAGATGCCAAAGAACTGGGAACATTTCAAATAAACATGAAATGCCTTTAACAAACATTCTAGGGGTTGAACTCTTTGATGTTTGGGGAATGGATTTCATGGGACCTTTTCCCCCTTCTCATGGAAACCTGTACATTTTAGTAGCTGTAGACTATGTTTTAAAATGGGTAGAAGCTGTAGCTCTACCCAATAATGATGCAAAGTCTATGAGCAAATTTTTGTTGAAAAATATATTCACAAGGTTTGGAACTCCTAGAGCCATCATAAGTGATGAGGGATCTCATTTTTGTAATAAATTAATTGAGACCCTCTTGGCTAAATATGAAGTTAAACATAAAATAGCAACTGCTTATCATCCACAAACTAGTGGTCAAACTGAGTTGTCAAACAGAGAAATAAAAAGGATGTTGGAGAAAATGGTGGGGCCTTCAAGAAAAGAATGGTCAATGCACCTAGATGATGCATTGTGGGCCTACAGGACTGCTTTTAAAACACCTCTAGGGATGTCTCCCTATAGGTTGGTTTATGGAAAATCCTGTCACTTGCCAATTGAGCTTCAACACAAAGCCCATTGGGCATTAAAAAAACTCAATTTTGACTACAAGGAAGCAGGAGGTGCTAGCTAGGTTGCTGCAATTAAATAAATTAGAAGAAATTAGGCATTTTGCCTATGAAAATGCAGCAATCTACAAAGTAAAAACTAAAGTATGGCATGACCAGAAATTGCTCAAAAGAGAGCTGACTGAAGGAGGGGATGTGTTATTGTTCAACTCCAGATTAAAACTGTTTCCTGGTAAGTTGAAATCTAGGTGGTCTGGCCCATTTAAATTGGTGAAAATATATAACCATGGTGCAGTAGACCTCTATGATCCAGCAACTAACACTACCTTTAAAGTTAATGGTCAGAGGGTTAAGCAATACTTTGATGGAAATGTGGTAAGAAACAAAACCACAATTAAGCTTAAAGATCTCTAATTAAAAGAGAAAGTCTGGCTGCAGACTCATAAAGCAAGCGCTCTTGGGAGGCACCCCAAGGATTCTAACTAATTTACTGTTCTGTTGTGTTCTTCTGTCTGCAGGAAATTTCAGATATTAGATTTAGCGCTGCAGCGTTCAGCTATGCAAAGGCGCTGCAGCGTTCAGCTATGCAAAGGTGCTACAGCGGTTGTTATTGAAGGACATGACCAGAGTCAAACAAAAAAATAAGCTGTCTTAACTCAATAATGACGTGGCAATGTCAGAACCTTATCCTGACTGCTCCTGCTGCAGTAAATAGTAACTCAACCACTCCACTTTCTCTCTCTCTCTCCCATCACTCACTCACAACGGTCACTTCTCCCTTTCCCCCACGCACGCATTTACTTTTCTATTTTCAAAACCGCCTTCAACGCCCCACTCGCAAGCAAAAACCGTCTCCACCGTTACACTCAAAGCCATAACCTTTTCTTCTCTTGTCTTTCCAACACAGAACACATCATTTTCCAAAAACCCTAACCGTCCATCACTAAAACATTTTCAAAACCACAGCAATGGTTAAAAAGCAAGTTGCAACAAAGAAATCTGGAAAAAGGGCTAACATGGAAACAGAAGTCTCAAAACCTTCTAAACACGCTTTAGACCCTCAAAGATTCTGGAAAATGGACTTTATAGCAGAAAGGGGGTTTAAAACTGAGAAAGCCCCAGATTCCTTCGTAACAGCCGTAACAGCGTTGGGTTGGGAAAATTTCATCAAACATCGCAACGAGTATGTGACAGCGCTGGTTAGGGAATTTTACACAGGGATTGAAGAACCTAAAGATGGAAAACCCCAAACCTATTCCATGGTTAGGGGTGAGACGGTCAATTTCAACGCCAGAGCCATAAACGATCTTTTCCATCTTGGATACCATGGAAAAGCCCTGGAAAACAAGGTGCAGACATGGGGAGATGTGGAAATGGAGGAAGTCAGAGAGCGCATATGTGTTGAAGGGGCTAAATAGGATAAGTTTGGTGCTGAGTACAAGATCAAGATGGCTTATCTATGTGAGGAAGCTAACTTGTGGTGCAGCTTTATTAAGCACTCCCTGTTACCTACTTCTCGCACTACTTTTGTGGAAAAAGAAAGGCTAATAGTCATAGATGCAATTATGGCTGGTGAGAAGATTGATGTTGGGAGGTTAATTGCAAAGGAGATAGAAAAGTGCAGAATCAAAAAGGGAGGTAATCTTTACTTTCCATGCCTGATTACTAACTTGTGTTTAAGTGCTGATGTTGAGGTCGAAATGAAAGAAGAAAGGAGATCCCCTCAAGGAGCATTCCCTTGTGCTTTTAAGGCAAAGCAGAAGCCTGCCACTACAGCGTCTACTGACATTGTAGCGCTACAGCGCCTGTCGCTGAAGCAGCAGGCTCTCTGCAAATTTGTTAAGGAAAAGTTTGAATGGGAGAAGGCAATGTATGCCCAGATCTCAAAAGGAAAAAGCTCTGTTCCACCCCCTGAATTTCCTGACTGGCTAATGGATGAAGAGCCATCAAAAAGGGTGGAATCTAAGGAGAGTAAAGCTGAGAAAAGGAAACCAGGAAAAAAGCCAGTCAAGAGGTCAAAGAAAAGCCCTGTCAAAAAGGTAAAGAAGGTGATAATAGAAGAGGAAGAAAGTCTGGAATCAGAAGGAATGGAGAAAATTAGTGAGAAAGATGAGGAAGAAACAAAGCAAGTAATGAAGGAAACGGAGAAGGGTGATGAAGAAGAAACATCAGAGGAGGAATCTGAGAGCACTGAGGAAGAGGAAAGCAGTAGTGAAAAAACCCCTAGCCCAAGCCCTAAAAAGCAGAAGTCCCCACCAAAACACCCACCCACAAAAAGCACTCCCCCATCAATCCCCACCCCCACCCCAGAAAAACCCAAGAAAACACCAAAGAAAACACCACCCAAAGAAGCCCAAAAAGAAGTTGAGAAACAACAACCCCATCACCAACAAAAAACACCTGAAACCCCATCTGCAAAAGCCACCAACATTCAGAAATCCTACTCAAGGGCAAGGAGAAGCCCAGGAGTCAAATTGACTGATCACCCAGAGGAAGGTGTTCAGACAGCAGACGCTGCAGCGGCTATGCCTGCAGTGTCTGGTGACGCTATTCCTTAGGTAATTCTGACTGAAGAAGATAGTGAGAAGACCATTGAGGAGGAAGCTGCTGAAGAATTCGTGCACATGAAAGAAATCAAGGAAGGAAAGCTGAAAGAAGGAGCTCAGTTGGAAGAAGAGCAAGAGAAAGGTGAAGAAGCAGCAAGCGCTGCAGCGTCTACCGAAAAGCCAGAACCACCAGCACAAAAGAAGAAAGGTGCCAGGGCAGTGCCAATTTCCCCTTCCAGGGCCAGCAAGCGCCTACAGGCAGGGGCAATCTAAGGCAAGTGTTAGTGGCTGTTTAAGCCTAAATGCTGTATTTTGTGGTGTGTTTTGTATTAGCTTTTGTTTAAGGCCTCTCCCTTTTTGCCAAGCAGTGAGGAAACTGCTAAATTTTAAAGTCTGGGGGAGGACCTTATGGTCATTAAATGATGTTTTGTTAAGTACAATTATGTGTTGTTAATTATAATTAATTAAAGTATGCCATGTTTTATGTGTTTAATTAGAAAATATGAGTAGCTGCATGTTTTAAATTTTTTAGTAAACAAAAAAACTGAAATTGTGTAGCCAAATAAAATGACAATTGAATGATTTTGTGTGCAAACAATTGAATGGTTTATTGCTGCTTTTGCACAAAACTCTAAGCTTAGAAAAGAACTAGTTGGCTATGGATAATCTAAGGCTACAGTTAGTCTTGGTTAACCAAGGGAGAGTCAAGTTTTTATTAAAAATTGAGAGTAGTTTTTAAGCCTAAGTTTGGGGGTGCATCGGTTATATTAAGCCTAGGTGTAAAGATGATAGCTTGGTCAAGTGCAATAAGAAACAAAAGTGTATAAATGATCATGAAAAAGTTGTAAAAAAAAAAACCTAAAAACAAAATGCTGAGCTGTTCCAAAAGTGCATAAAAAGAAAAGAAAAAACAAAAGAAATGCAAATAAGGAGCTCAGTAATAAAGGCAGTAACTCTTTTGCTCAATCATATCACCAGCGCTACAACGTCTAAAGTGCTACAGCGTTGAGAAATCTCCAAATTAGAAACTTAGTGCACTGACCAACCAATAATCTGAAATACCTAATTCAAGCCCTTTCTTGTGCTTTGAAGCCCCCCATTACTTAGGTGAATTTGTTAATCCACTCTCTCTTTTGGAAAATTCTTTGGCTAATCCAAAAGAAGGCCCCTCTATCCAAAGCCTTAGAAAAATGCTGAAACTGGCTAGGAACTGAGCTAAGCTTTGATGTCACACACTCACAACTGAGCAGTAATGATTTTATTCTATTGTGAACCACAATGGTGTGTGAAAATGATCAAATTGGCTTATGCATAAATTTTTTTTGAAATTCTGTTTAATTTAAAGACTGCAGCTAGTTATATGGTTAAGTAATCTTATTCAAGTGTCATTACTTGGGGACAAGTAATGGTTTAAGTTTGGGGGTGTGATAACTCTATTTTATATAGGTTATTTGTGCTTTTAATACTTAAATCAAGCTCACTTCTCAAGTAATTTTAGTACTTAAATATGTGAATATGTGATTAATAGTGTAAAAGCAGGTTATAAGTCAATTCCCTAAATATTGGGCATAATAGGTGCCTTTGTGAATATATTGATGTTCTGCCTTAGTGCTACAGCGGTATGAAATCAATGAGACGCTACAGCGTTATGAGGCGGCTAGCCATTGGGATATTTGTGTAACCACTTGCTGAAATGCTGGGTCATCACCCTTATCTCTTATCATCAGCATGACATTGAAGCCCAAGTGGAGTCAACAAGACACTTGGCGCCTCCCAATTGATTCCCACTTGATAGTTGGTAATGATTTTAATCATTACCACTTTTTGTAAAGTAGCTTTATGGATAACCAAGATATTATCTAATTAAGATATTATCTAATTATGATATTATCTATTAGGGATATATCTAATAGAAGAGACACACAAGATACATTATTATCATTCCTACGTGAAAAGAGAGTTTTAACTTGGAGAAGAGCTAACTTGACATTTTGGTTTTCCTCCATTGTTATTCCAATCTTGAAGCTTTTATTTGTAATATAGTTTTTAGATTTCATAAGAGGTTTTGTTCAAGCCATAACTTCATCTAACGTATATGACTTGGGATTCTTGGAGTGCATCTTTTTCAACCATTCTCCTCTTCTCTACCTACGGTAATATAAGCTTGTTTGTTTGTATTGCGATGATGAAGCTTGTCATGAGCTAAATCACTTTGTAGTTGGATTGTTCTTAGTGAGTAATGAACCTTGAGTAGCTTTTATATAATATTATGATGTTTGCGTTTCATTCCTTGTGTTATAATGATTTAAACTTTGTTTTGGGACTGATCAACTAAAATAAGGGAGCTTTGTGGGTACAGACATGGTTCACAAAGAGAACTCAATGAATGATATGAATGAAAAACCCTTTAAAGACATTTAAAGGAAGTACTACTTAACCCTAGACATAGGGGAGTAATAGTTCATAAGGTGTATGCTGTAAGATCTTAATATACAGGGGTAAAACTTATTTAGAACCTAGACATAGGAGTCTTGTAACATAGCCTTGACAATAGTGACCGAAAGGCACGCCACCATGACGCTACAGCGTCTGTTGATTCTGTAAGCGCTACAGCACTTAACGCTACAGCGCTTAACGCTACAGCGCTTAACGCTACAGCGCTTAACGCTACAGCGCTTAACGCTACAGCTTCTAATATTATAGAACTCTACTCTTGGGAATTTACATAACTGCTGAGCTATCCAACTCACTCTTAAATATCTTCAATTCATTACTATTTTATCTTAAATCAATATGTTTACAACTCTACACTTTTATTTGTTACCATACTTGTTTTACTAAGTTGCTAATCATTTAAACTTTAGATTAATTCCAATCCCTGTGGGAACAAACTTTACTTATCATTGTATTACTTGTTGCGATTGTGTATACTTGCACATCTACTTTTCGCACAACAAGTTTTTGGCGCCGTTGCCGGGGATTGCATTTAATTTTTATTGTTTAAGTTGTTAGTAAGCTTAGTGCCAATTTTACACTGGTGTGTTGTTTCTTGTTGCTGCCGCAGTAAGCGCTACAGCGTATGCCCAGGTCTCAACCACCAGAATTTGAGCCATACTCAGAACCAGAGAGAAGGTTCAGGAAACTAAGACATCTTCAAAGACTCAGACCCACCATGTCAGAACATAGTCAGAGAACCAATTCTGGTAGGGCTACCACTCCACATGGAAGATCTAATTCTGGTAGAGGAGGAACTGAACCAGGTGGAAGGGGTAGAGGTAGAACTCATCAACCACCCACTCCCACCTTACATGACCAAGAGGACTGGAACAGAAATCAATTCATAAATGAAGGACCTGCTCAAATGGTAAATGACTGAGATAGACCAATGTGGGACTATGCTATGTTTGATCCACAAACAATGGAGACAAGCATAGCAAGACCCACTCTCCATACAGCTCAAATTGAATTCAAACCTATGATGTTCGAAATGTTGCAAACAGTGGGACAGTTTGGTGGTGCTCCTCAAGAGGACCCATATTTACACTTGAAGCAATTTTTGGAAGTCTGCAGTAACTTCATCATTCCAGGGGTAAGTGACGATGCATTCAGACTAAAACTTTTCCCTTATTCCTTGAAGGATAGAGCAAAGGCCTGGTTAACTTCTCTAGATCCTAAATCTATCCATACTTGGAATGAAATGACTGAGAAATTCTTAGCAAAATATTTTCCCCCAAGTAAAAATGCTAGAATGAGGAATGAGGTTACTGCATTCAGACAAAAAGATGCTGAAACACTGTTTGAAGCATGGGAGAGATGGAAAGAGCTGTTAAGAAAGTGCCCTCATCATGGTATACCTGTGATTATCCAAATGGAGACCTTCTACAATGGACTAGACCCAACAACCAGACAAATGTTAGATGCTTCTTCAGGGGGTGTGTTACTGAAGACCTCATATAATGATGCATGTGATCTAATAGATGATATTGCAACAAACAGTTATCAATGGCCTACAGAAAGGTTAGCTCCACAAAAGAAGGTAGCTGGATTGCATGAGATCAGTGAAGTTTCTGTTCTTTCTGCACAGGTTGCCTCTTTGACCAACATGATAAAAGCTATGAGCACTTCAAATGCTGCAGCGGTTGCCGCTACAGCACCAACAGAAAAAGCTTTGGCTGTTATTGAACAAGCCTCTCCAGGGTCAGTAAGCTGTGTATATTGTGGAGGAGAGCATTTGTATGAAGAATGTCCTGGTAATCCTGTCTCTGTGAACTTTGTGGATTTCAACAAGAATAATAATACTTATTCAAATACATATAATCCTGGTTGGAAGAATCACCCCAATGTCAGATGGGGAGCCAACAACGCTACAGCACCCAATTATAGTGCTCCAGCAAATCCACCAGGATTCCCTACACACTCCTCACTCCAAGACAAGGAGAAATTCTTCTCTTCAAATTCACCATTTTCATCTAAGGTTCCCACAGTCCTCGCCGTGTTATCGTCACTAGGCATGACCCAGAAATACTTGTGCCTCCACTTCTTCTGAGAGTCCGCATACCTCTTGAAAATGGGAAGGTTAGGTCGGTTGCGAAAACACACATGCTCATAGCGATATCGATCCGAGCCACGAATACGCCTCCAAGAGACCTTGAAAACGGTAAAGAAAACATCGCTAGACGGAGTCCTCCGCATAGCCCGCATCACAAGCTCGAAAGCCCTCAGAAAGGCCCACCCGTTAGGATGTAAGTGGGAAGGGGCGGCCCCAATGAATCTGAGGATCCCCTGCTGAAAAAAGGTGAAAGGGGGGCGAACACCTATCTTGGACAAGATGCAGTGATAAATCATGAATTTCAAGGTTTTGGGAGCCTGACAGATACGCTCTCCTTGCTTAATGCTCTCTAGACGCCACGCTTGGCCTAGGTCCTCAACGAAGCACTCAAGATCCGACAAGTCCTTTTCAAAAGTAAGAATACTCTTTGCACCACGGAGAGTCCGAGAAACCCAATCATAATCAACCTCATCAAACCCTTCTGGCTCGGATTGAACCAGCTCTACCTCCCCAATTTCAGATTCAGAGCCAGACATCTAAGAAGTTACTGGTGAGTTTGGGGACGTCGGGGAGTCAAGAAGTTTCTCTCGCCGGACAGGCATGCGACCACCGTACGTGACTTTTTTCACTGTCTGCTTAGTGCGGCTCATCAACCAAACCTGCAGGGTGGGGGCATATAGTCAAAACAAGTATCTAATAAGAAAAGGGATGACTTGTTCTTGACAAGCTCCCCCTCCTGTGGCCGCCCAAGAAGAGTTTAAGAGAAGGGAGAAGACCTACATATCCAAGACTTCCCGAAAATATAGACCAAAAGAAATTAATGTTTATCAGATGCGGAGACGAGCAAATACCTTGAGTTGGACGCTCCGATCAAATGTTGGCCCGACGCGCTAAGATTTTGATCCTGAAAAAGTCATGAGACAAAAGGGTTAGCACAAGTCCTCATACTTCATGGGTACAAGAGAAGAGATCACAAAAGTAGCATTGAGGGAATAAAATGATGCATGAAGTGAAGAAATTAGCAAGTGAGGGGATCAAAATGATGAGTAAAGTGATGGACTTGGCACGAGAAGGAAAATTCAACTCTATGCTCGCCCTCCATCTCCTGCGCGCCCCTCTGCTCTGTGCGCCCCTCTGCTCTCTGCTCGGCCTCACTTTCTCTACTCTCCCTCGCTCTCCTGCTCACCCTCCATCTCCTGTGCGCCCCTCTACTCTGCTTGCGCCTCATCTCTCTGCGCTCGCCCTCAACTCTTGTGCGCCCCTCTGCTCTACGCGCCCTCGTCTCCTGCCCGCCCTCCATCTTCTGCGCGCCCCTCTGCTCTGCGCGCCCTCATCTCCTACGCGCCCTCCATCTCTTGCGCACCTCTCTGCTCTACACGCCCCTCTGATCTGCGCGCCCCTTTGCTCTGCGCGCCGTCGTCTCCTACGTGCCCTCCATCTCCTGCGCGCCCCTCTGCTCTGCTAGCGCCTCATCTTTCTGCGCACCTCTTCTCTGCGCGCCTCCTCCATCTGCTCGCCCTCTCTGATCACGCCTCCATCTGCTCGCCCTCTCTAATCACCTCCCCTCTCAAACGCGCGAAGGGACAAAATAGGTCAAGATTAAACAAGAGAGAAAGAAGGTACCTTGAAATTTCCGTTTGTGAAACGTGATCAGTCTTGGACAATGAAGAAGTAAACGTGATTAGGCTAAGAGGAGAAATTGTGGTCTCCCCTCACTCTTCCTCTCTCTAAGAAATTTTGTGGTGGCACTTGACAAGAGTAAACGGGAAAGGGGAACACCCCCTATTTATACAAGGGGGACCACCTCTCGGGCTTGTGCGAATGCACGGGCTTCTATCTCATATTGGAAGGTACCGTGTCAGGCTAGCTTCAGCAGCAGCAAATACCTCCACCCCTCGACAGTGGAGGGATAACGAGATAATTAAAAATTACTGGCCATCAATCTCCTCGATCAGCCATCAAAACTAACAGGCCCGACGACGGCACGAGCCGTAACAGCAGCCCAGCCTGCGAAGGCATCCTTAACGACAACATCAAGTCAAGACCATCCCCCAGGATAGTCTCGACTTGGGGGGCAACTGTTCTGGACTGGACCAGGAGGTCCATTCAGCAATACCAGGAGGTGCACTTAGCAATTGGATATGGATTGGCCCAATCATTTCGGCCTATATCCACAAACATACAAGCCCAATTAAGGCCATCACACTTGAATGGTTGAGATCGATTCTACTGATCCGACGATCCACAAATGGGCACGATTTCCTATAAATACCGGCTTCCATAGCCTTCATAAGGTACATACTCTAATTCCTATCTAAATCACTCGCTTATTCTCAATACTGACTTGAGCGTCGGAGTGGCTTCGCAGGTACCCCCCCCCCCCCACCCCACCGGGAGCACACGAAACTCTGGCAAGGTAGCAGGAGACCTACCAACTGCAGTCAACCCAATACTGGGGGATGCTTATTAATAAATAAATAAATAAATAACATAAGAAGAATAAAAATTTAACAACACTACTAAAAATCGATTATACATTACGTAAAGACATATTCTGATTTATGGCCTAGGCTTTAATTCCATGATTACCAATATAAAATGGCAATGTTGTAATCAACATTGTTGGTCCAGTGGCATAAACTACCATAGGGCACGGAGAGTCGATTTGGTGCATTCAGGTTCAATTTCCGTGTAGGAAACAAACTTGGTGTTGGCCAATGCGAAATCTGCTTTTAAGCACGAGTGGAGATTAGTTTTTCATTCAAAGCGTTACGACACTCCGTGAGTAGTCAATAATGATCCGAAAAAATAAAATAAAATGGCACTGTTGTTTTCCATAGTGGTATTTATAATGATGTAGCTAGACCTCACTCTTTTGCTGAGAAATTTTGCATATGAATCATTGTGTTAATATGTTGTCAATAATTGGGCTCGAGACATCTTTAACTAGCACTTATTGTGCCATATATTGGGTTTGAGATTGAGAGTAAAGTGAATTCCACTTGCTATTATGATATTTTGATTATTTTCTGCTTTGCTATTATAAACTATGGTTGAAATTGGTTGTTTTAGCTAAGAGTATGTTTGTTTAGGATTTTAGAGGTTCCAAAATGCTGACAGACTTTATTACAGATTTTTTAAAACTTTAGGGACCCAATCATAATTTTTTAAATTCAATTATGTATTTAAAAATTTTCAAATAATTGAAAGACTATAGAGTAGTTAAACTTTTTTTCTTTATGGACATACATTCCATATTGTGCTATGCCAGGAAAGATGAAATTTTCTCTTTTGGATTACTGTCAGGAACACAATGACTATTTTATAAGATCCGAATCAATCGTGCTACGCGAATTAGAGCATGGTGTGCAACGTGCTGGTATTATCTTATATTTTGAAAAGTGGTAGATTTATTTATTTATACTACAATACTAGCAAGATATAGCATCATTACAGTCTTTGATCTCATTCGTAATAATGATGTCCAGCTCATGGTTGTTAAACTCTTTGGTCAACTCTTACGAGTTTACGAGTCTACGAGTCTATATCACAAACACGAGTCAACTAGCAGATAAACTCTCTTTCAAGTAAACTCTGAAAGAATCCGTAAACTCTCAATTTTATTGCGAGTTTACGAGTCTACAATTTTACATTTGATTAGGCCTTAAATGTAATTATTGGTCAATATTGATAGCTACTTAGGTTGAATTACCTAGTTTCTGTAGTATATGTTGGATTTATAAAGTTACTTTTACATTTTCAATACTATATTTATTTTGTTTTATTCAATTACCAAATAAAGTATTTAACTAAAAATTATGAGTGTTGGGTCAATTAGCTCTTGTCTTTTGAATTTTTTTCATTTTAAGAACTTGTATTTTTATGTATTTTTTGTATGATTTAGTCATCAATGTAGTATGATCGTATCTAGTAGTAATAATGCACTAACACACTTTAATATCATGGTTTGCTACTTTGATTTATTGTTGAGTTGAAATGTCGAATTATTGTTGTGCTAACCTATATTATATTATGTATGTATGTATGTCATTTATAGGTTACTTTGATAGTAGGTAGTCTCTTACGAGTTTACGAGTCGAGTCTACCTATGCTCCACGAGTTTACGTAGACTCTCGAGTTTGACAACCTTGGTCTAGCTTTGAACCTTCAACATATTTTATTCATGGTATAATTAGTTATTCAATCTTAATTACATGTCCTTTTCTGGGTGGAGATTCTCTCCATTTTTCAAAAGAAATGGATGGCTTTCCTCCGTCATTATCGAGTTTAAGAGTTTTATTATAAAAGGTTGAATGCGATGGAGATCTGTAAAAAGGCGGAAGTGAAACCGTGGTAGATTTTCAATTAATCGTGTGCCGCTCCGAGACAAGTCAACGTAAATGTGCATGTTTGGTTTCGCGATTTGCACCCCAAATGCAAATCTACAACATCTTCGACCGTGAAAAGGCTAGAAAACCAAGCTTCTAAATTGTCGTAGAAAACCCACCGCACAACCAAACAAGTGCTAAGTTGCAGTGGGAGCTTCAAACCCATTGTGAGTTTGGTTATCTCTAACGCATAACCAAACAAGTGAGTGTTGGTTTTATTGGAAGATAGTTAGTAATTCAATATTGCTTAATTCACTTGTAATTAGTTTAGTTTTCAGTTTTGAAAAGTCAATGCCTATGTGGTTAATTGTGTGGCATATCACTAAGCCTAGTTGGCTACACTTGTACATATATCTCAGTTGTTAACTCATGCATACTATGATATATACACTTTACTTTCAATATTAGGTTGTTTCTGTTACTGTTGCAATCTGTTTTCCTCTCTGCAATTATGTTTCCTTCTGTTTTCCTTTCGTTTTCTTTGTTCATCCCTTCCATCTATATCCCAACAAATTGGTATCAGAGCTTCAAGATCCAACAAGGTTTATCAATGGCGACGCGAGATAATCAAGGGATTCCGTCGAATCTGCCCATTTTCAAACGTGACAACTTTATTGCAGAGAGAGTGGAATTTCATCTTTAAGTGCGTGGTGGATGCCACCGCTCCGAGCCTACCTAGAGTCGGTCTTCCAATGATAACGTTGTAGATGGATTCGCAAGGTAGGATAAGGAACTTGGTTTTGATGGTTCTCATCATTGGCTCAGCTCCGTAGGAAACCATCAATTCCAAATGGCCTAGTGGTTTTGTCCGGGATCTGTTAAATCCGGATAGGGACGTTCCTCTGTATGGAGTGAGCTCCTCTCTGTCAATCCCCATTCTGTCAAAGAGATCGACAAAGATGATGTCAGATGAGCTCCCTTGGTCCACCAAGATTCTTCTCACTTTTTTGTTGGCAATGACTGCCGTGATTATGATGGGTACGTGCTTGTTGGGTTTCCCATCCATAAGATCTTCATCACCAAAAGATAGTGGAGGTTGGTTTGTCGTGGTTGGTGTAGCTGAGGTTAAGGCCGCACTTAACAATTCTTTCCACTTTCGCTTCATTGTTTTCACGGACTCCCCATGCTCGAAACCTCCTGCGATCATCATCATCACTGAGTGACCTTTCGATGTTCTAGTATCATGATCTTCATCGTCGGAATCGACCTTTGGCTTACCCCTTCTTCTTGGCTCCTCGTTCCTCTCGTCTTTAACCTCGCGGGTATTTGCCCCTGTCTTTTTCACATAATCGGATAATTTTCCTCATTTGATCAAGTCTTCAATGTCGTTTTTCAAAGCATTGCAGTGGTTGGTGTCATGACCATTACTTCTACGATACCTGCAGTACTTGCTGGATCGTTGTCCAGATCGGGGAGGTAAAGGTTTGGGTGTTTTAACGTCTCTGAACTCGATATTCCAACATTCCCCATATAGTTGGGCGCTGGAGACGTTGAGTTCAGTGTATACTTGGTGACGATTCATCTCTTCCATTGTGGGGTTTTGATGGTCCGGCTTGTTGTGACGGATTTCCGATCTTGGTTCTTTCCTCCTCGTTCATGAAACATTGGGATAGTTGGAGGAAATCCTGCAAGGTATTAGGTTCCCAAGTATTGACATGTTTTTTGAAAGGGCTTCCGGGGAGTAGGTCCTGCGCCATGAAGAAAATGCGGAAAGCGTCGTCTAGTTCTCGAACTTGAAAAGCTTCGTTGTTGAACCTCTTTATGTATTCTCTGAGAGGCTCGTCTTCCCTTTGGACAACGGACATCAATGCCGCTTTGTTCTTGGATTTACTTTTGGAATGTGCAAAGTGAACTGAGAAGAGTTTTGCCAATTGGTCCCAAGAGGATATGGTGTTCGTCCTTAAAGCCCGAAACCATTCCGACGCAACTTTGTCTAGAGTCAATGGAAAAATTCGACATTTCATCTCCATGGGTACGTTCCGGTATTGCATAGTTGTGTCGAATTGATCGAGGTGCCTATCTGGATCGCCCGTTCCATCGTACGTTTTCAGACCTCCGGGCGGTTTTTTGAGGTACCTCGGAACTCGGCAGCTATCGATTGTTACAGTGAACGGGCCCTTTCGCTCGGTTAGCAGCGCCTGAGATCGTGGCTGACACTGGTGATGGGGATCGGGATAAACGTAGTGTCGAGGTTGTTTCTCCTTAGGGTTATCCTCTCGACTTCTGGAACGTTGTCTTGGCGATGAAGAGGCTAAAAATGAGCGAGGTTGGGGGGAGTTATCCAATTCATTAAGATCGTCATGTTGTCGAGCCGGAGGAGAACGTGAACCATTCCCTCGTTGTCGGCGAGGAGGAGAACGATGATAGGGGGAGTTATCCAATTCGTCAAGATCCTCATATTGTCGAGCCAGAGGAGAACGGGAACTATTCCCTTGTTGTGGACGAGGAGGAGAACGATGATAATGTCTTCTCCTGGGTGGAGATCGATGTCTCCTTCAAACCGGGGCTCTCTTTTCAGGGGAGCTCGGTCCGGGTGATTCCTGGTCCGGAACGCCCCGTGCCCGGAGATTTGCTACCTCGGCCTCAAGGTTAGTGAAGCGACAGCTTCTTTATTGGTTTACGACCTCCTGTCGAGCCAGGAGCTGGACGAGCTGTTGAATAGCGTCGGTTAGGGCTGGAAGCAATAGAGGGGCAGGTGGTAAACTATTACTGTATGAGCTTGTATGGGAACAGGCGAGGTTCGGATTGGGGAATTGTGCCCGAGCTTGGGTGGAATTTGTAAGGTCTTGAACATGGCCCTTGGGGGTTTGTTGAGGTTCGAGCTCGGGTATAACCAATCCTACCCCGGGCCCGACCATAAGACTGGCTGGTCTTGAACGGAGTTTGGGCGCCATTTGTGGATCAAGGTAATGGGAAAGGAAATTGAGTACAGATCCTTCCACTGTGGTCACCAATGTTCTGTACCGTACTTCCGATCTTGGTGAATAATCCGAAGTAGTTGGTAGATGTCGTCCTTGATCAATATGGTTCGATCTTGAGGGGGCGATGTCGTACCTCCAAGAATACTCCGACGCTCAAGTCAGTGTTTGAGTGAATCAATGTTTAGTTTTAGAAGTTGCTTACATTTATGAGCATTTGAATGTGGTATTTATAGAGTTTGAGTGATGTTTGTTTTGACGATCCTGAACCGTTAGATCTTGCAGAGGTACCTAAATCGTTGATTGATTGGGCTAGAATTTCTGGATACGGGCTGGTTGGTTATTGGGTCTTGCAGGGGGTGTAAATATCATTGAGACCTTTTACTTATTATCATAACAAAAATCAATGATGGAATCCTCGTTGACAACTAACTCATCTTATTTAGTGGCCATGGAGGTAGATAAGTCGCGGACAGTACAAGAAAAAGATAGACACAAAAATTGAAATCTCTTGCTACTTTGGGCATAACAAAATTTTGTGACCAAGTTAGAGATAGATTTTACATTTAATTTCCGTCACTAGTTTGTCCAATTTATTTTCACCTTTTTAGCAATGAGAAATCGAAGAGGTAAACCACAAGAATCGCAAAGGAAAAAACAAAGAGAAGGAGTAGTCCTCGAATCAAAGGAAAGAATCGAAGGAGAAAAGAGCAGATATCAACGGATATCAAAGAAAGATGAGAGATTAAAGCAAGAAACTGAGATTCAATTGAAGCAAAAGAATCCCTACTTTGATATAATACCATGGGAAACTCAAGGAACTAGAATGCGAGCATGAAAGAAATCATTTCTACTAAATGGATTCGGAATAAACCAACTAGTTACAATAGGGGAACGGATCCTCTCCCGTGAAGCATTCACGGGAGGAAATAAAGTGGGTAAATTCTGGCTGTCTTTTTTTAATAAGTGATCGATGGTCACGATTAAAACACTTAAATATTTTTTTTTGGGTTTTTTTTTTTTGTCTTTTTCCAAAAAAAATTCTTACTTTCTCTCCCATTTATAGCTTTCCGCCAATTCCTAATCCCCAAATTGCATCTCTCTCCTAAGCCTCTCATGTTCTTCCAGCCATAAACAACCACCATGAGGAAGCCTTCAAGGAGCCATGGCCAGCTGCACACGAAAACCCCCTAACCATGGCACCTTCTGTTCGCGAAACCACCCCTATCACCAGATAAGTCGTGATCTTTCTCCTTCTTCCTCCATTCGCGATTTCACACATTCTACCCTGGCTGACCATGACTCACCACCACCACACCTTGCTCGAGCTATGCCCGCTTGGAATCCTTGTCATTCCGCCGTGAACCACCATAGCCTCATCGTGGTGGGCCACTCATGGTGGTTGTTGATGGCTGGAAGAAGATGAGAGAGTTAGGAGAGAGATGCAATTTGGGAGAGAAAGTCAGATAAAAGAATTGGAAAGAGACAAAAGAAAAATCAAAATAAAAAATATTTAAGTGTTTTAATTGTGACCATTGATCTCTTATTAAAAAAAATAGACAGTCAAGATTCATCCACTTTATTTCCTCCCGTGAATGCTTCACAGGAAAGGATCTCTTCCCATTACAACAGGGTACAATCCATTAAAGATCATGATGCAAAGCTAAAGTAAAAGAAATTACTTTAACTATACAAGTAACTTAATGACAGATTATAAGGGTGAATAAAGTAAACTTTTTTTATTTGCAAAAGAAATGACAAGTACCACTATAAACTCATACACATAAAGTAGAGATCTCGATTCGAAGCTACAAAAATTTTTAGCCCAACAACATCAACTTTGTGGGTCTGTTTAGGCCTTACAGATGTTAATAAAGTAAAGGCTTAATTATAGTTTTGGTCCCCCTTGTTTCACCAACTCACGATTTTGGTCTCCTAAGTTTTAATTTTACGAATTTGATCCCCTTATTTTCCCAATTTGTAAAATCAAAGTCCCCCTCTTAATTTGGTCAAAATTAAAATTGACTTTTGACTCACTTATCCTACGTGGCAGTCCACGTAGGCAGTGCACTGTTCCTCTTTCTTCCTCCCTCACCCCTCCCCCCACCACAGCTCACTGTTTTCTCTTCCTTTCCCTCCGTCAGCCACCAACGGCCACCCCACAACCACCTCCCTCCCTTTCCCTCCGTCAGCCACCACACCCTCTCTCTCTCTCTCTCTCCTTTCTCTCTCACCGTGACCCCACCACCACACCCTCTCGCCGTTCTCTCTCTCTTCACATCTCCCCCTCGTTTTCCCTCTCGTCGTTCTCTCTCTCTTCGCATCTCACCCCCAAATCATTGATCCTCCTCCCTCTTCTCACTGTTGTAAACTCTCTCTCGCTCACCATCGCTCTCCCTCCTTTCTCAAACGCCGTCGATCCTCCTCCATCACCATCGCAACCCCCTCCCCTTGCTGCGAACACAGTCGCGGTGGTCTCCATCATTGTTGCTCTCTCTCCCTTTTTAAATGTGTGAGTAAAAGTGAAAAAGTATATGAGATAGAATGAAAAAGTGAAAAAGTTTGAAAAAAGTGTGAGAGTGCAAAAGTTTGAAAAGGTACGTGAAAGACGGTAAAAAAGTTTGAAAAAATGAAAAAGTTTGAAAAAGTGAAATTACATAAATATCTTAAAATTGTTTAGTTGGGAAAATGGTAAGATTGATATTTTGGTAGTATGTTAATGTTATAGATACATACTAGATGGTAGATATTTAGCAAGTGTTTGAATTTATATGATTCTCACAGCAATCTTTGTAACAAAATGATTCTCACAGCAATGTCGACGACGTGACCATGAAAGCTACAATGTGTAGCTTCAAAGCTTAACACGCGTTTCTGTCATATTGTTAGCAGTTCGCATCGCATCGCATTCGCATTCGCATTCGCATTCGCAACCCACGACTTGAAGTTATTAACGTCCAAAATAGAAACCAGTAACCATTGCCCGACGACGCTGAACGTCGACAGGGAACTGAACCACAGAACAGCCACGAAAACAGGCAAAGGAAATAATCAAAACTAGAGATAAAAGTGAACACAATTGATTCTGAATAAGGACAACGCAAAACGACAATCTCTTTCTATCCCAGCTCCAGCCTAATCGAACGGCCCATACGAGAGAAGAGTTAAGTAGGGCCCATCAAGCCCACACACTCAGTACCGTTGACAGATGGGTCCACTATTTTTAATCACCACGAAGAGAGATCAAAGGCAAAGCCAATAAAATAATGCTTCACGTGGGACCTGGGATCATACGCTATCTCTTTATCGCCACCGCCCCTTTCATGTCACTATCACCCTTTGATTATTTTTCCATAATTTTTAGCCTTTGGATCACTGAAAAACGACGGTCCCCTCCCCCCCACGAGAGAGAGAGCATGACAACCTTTTGATTCGAAAAAAGAAGTAAAGAAATTTAGAAATTTTGTTATTTTTCATTCCAAAGAGGAAAATGCTGAGTTAAGACTTAAGAGGCGTTTTACAAATAAGGCGTTCATCAGAACCAAAAACTTGAACTGAACTGTCAAACTGAACTGAACTGAATCAAAATTAATTGAATTTTTGCTAATAGTTTAGAACTGAACTGTTCAGTCAGTTCGACCGAACCAAACCGAATTGTCTTAGCAGTTCGACCGAACCGAACTGAACTGTCTTAATAGTTCAGTTTGGCAGTTCGAACCAAACTGTTTTAAATTTTAATTTTTTTTTCGAATTGTTGAGCCCGTAAAAAAGAGTTCGAAAAAAAGTTCAAAATTTAAACAGTTCGGTTCGAGCTCGAACTGTCGAACCGAACTATTAAGACAGTTCAATTCAGTTCGTCGAACTGCTAAGACAGTTCGGTTCGGTTGAACAGTTCGGTTCACGGTGCAGTTCACCTTTAGAACTGGACGGCCCTATTTAGAACTTGTGTCAGTGCCTTATTCTATAGCTATAGCTCTATAGCTAGTTGTAAGTGTGGCACGCACTCACACACAAAAAAACAAATAACCTCAGATCAGTTTCAACTCCAGCTCCCCCATTTTCTCTCTCTATTTTCACTACCAAACAGAACAGAGTGTTGGTGTGTACGCGGTCTAAGGCTAGGTAGGTGTCTTGTTTCAGGTGATATTCTCTGAGCCATTAGACTTTTGAGGAACAAAGAAAGAAAAGTGAGGCTCTGATCCATTTTACCCTTTGGTATATACTCGACTCGACGCAACAATTTTATTCATTTATCTTCTGTTACTCTTGCCAAATGCCACACCCTTTTCCAGCACCGACACCGCTCCATTCATCTCCAATCTTTGCTCCTTCTCTGCATTCTTCACCATCACTCTCTCAGGTATACATTCCCTTTCCCATTTTTAAACTTTAATTTTTTAGCTTCTTCTTTTCATGTCTTTTATTTGACTCTACTTGTTGCTGTTCCTTTCTTATGTTTCGACTTGAACCCTGAATTTTGCATCACTGTATACATAATGTTTGGTAGAGAAAAATGGGAAAAAATGAGGGCTTTTTTTGAAGCTATTTTTCTTTGTCATGTGCAATTTTATCGTTTTTTATCTTCTTAGATGGAGACAGTTCTCTAATTTGATTTTGAAATTTTACTGAATGGCTGAAAATCTTTGTCTCCATGAAGAACGGTCTCTGTCCGTTATCTTTTATATTTTCAAATTTGGTTTGTGTCATTTGTATGGAGTTATGGACCACTACCACTTGATTTGTGAGTGTGTTAGTTTCCAATCTGATTCAAAAAAAATTCTGGTTTTTCTCATCTTGAGAGCAACGCTATGTCACTCCAGTCACGTGTTACATATTAAAAGGTAGTGCATTGATGTAAATAACGACCCCACAACCTTTACAGCTTAAGGGAAGAGGGAATAGTTGTCCAGAATCTTACTTATATGCCTTGTTAGCTGATAAATTTTCTGTCATTTTCCATCAATTTTGATTCTTAAGTTTTTGATTTTGTTTAATACCATACAATCTAATTTACTGCCTTATGATATTGCTAACTGGTCTTGGATTTGGTTAACTTAACAAACTCCTGAAATATATTTTTTCCATAAAAAGCAACAACTTACTTGGCTTGAAATGTATGTTTTTAAGAAGATTGATTTTTAAATTATAATCCAGTTAAGTTATGGAGAAGAAAAACTAGCTGTAATATTTTTTTTATTGCAATCTCTTTCAATGACAGGATGGAAGATTGGTTTCCAGTGTGGTGCTCGGAAAATTGATGGATGGTTGTCTGATCTAAAATTAAATTCAGAAAATTATCTATCAGCATGAGTAGAAAGCTTTGTGACCAGTTGAAGTCAGAGAAGTCTTCTTTGCCATATGATGATGATCAGCATCATAAAATTAAGAAAAATGCGGAAACCAGCACTTTAAAATCTCAAGAGAAGCACCACAAGCAAGGGAAATATGGAAGGGAAAGTGAATATGAAGATGAGATGGTTAAGTACATGTCCAATTTGCCAGGTTATTTACAGAAGGGAAGAGAAACTCGTGAGAAAGTTTTAAATGTTGGGGTTCTTGATTGGACCCGATTAGAACAATGGCAGTACAGTCAAAAACATGTTTCACATAGAAATAGCAGGAGTTCAACATCTGGTAATAATAATGCATCCTCTTCTGTCTCAACAAACAGATTATCTGGTCAATGTAGTAAAGGTCAAAGGACATTCCATCCCTCATTACAATCTCACTTTATGGCATCTCCAATTCAAGACCACTCTCTAGCCGTCAAATCCTCTACAAGAAGTGTTGGAAATTCTCAGGATTTTAAGAGACAGAGCAAACCTAATAGAGCAGATGATCATATTTCCCTGAGCCATCCTAACAGTAGACTGAAAGGATGCAATAGGAAATATTTGGATTCATACATTGATAAGGAAAGTCGAATCTTTCAAAAGGACCAAATGAAAGAGGCAACATCATGTGCTAAGCGAGAAATGCGTGCTAAAGATGGTGCAATGGAAAAAGGAGTAGAGACTTCGAACGAACCAAATATTGATAATGTTGTGCAAGCTATGCTCCAGAAAAATGAGCCAGTTATTCATCTTTTGCCTAGAGATAGCTCTCAGAATAGTCATTGTGGAGTTACTCATTTACGAACATCCTTTGCTCAAAAGTCAGAAAATTATAGTCGATTGAGCTATTCAGAAGAGCCTAAGGAACTCTTTCGTAAAGATCCAAATTACGACGCGCATTCCCGCACTCATCCAGATGAACTTAGCTGTAATGATTCTCAGCGTAAAGGGTCCGGGTGCAGTTCCACAGATCTAGAAAGCTTCAAACTTCCTGCTTCTACTTTCTCATCACCCTTATCTACTTTATCATCACCCTTTTCAGTTGGAATGGGAATAAGTCCTTCCAAACCGAGACAAGCTGAGGAAAGGAAGCAAACCTTTGCCAAAACTTCACCTGAAAATGGACCTGTCCATGAATTAGACCAAAAAGGAACATCTGAAAAGTCAAGAAGCTCTTCAGCTTTTCGTCGATTAAGCATCAGCAGTGGCCATGCAAGCATAGGATCTGCTTGTAAAGAGATTGGGTATGTGCCACATCAGAGCTCTATAACAGCTGCTAAATCTAGTTCAGAAAATGTGAGAGGTTATACCAGCTCAAACATTTCAGACAATGATAAACCCGGTGATGGTGGCAGAAACAGGACAAGCCCTTTAAGGAGGTTACTTGATCCATTACTGAAATCGAAAACAGCTAAGTTCATTCACTCCTTGGAGTCATCTCAGAAGGATTCAGTGTTAACAAATAAGAATTGTAGGTCTGCTAATGGGAGATTCTCCACTCTACATCCAGGCAAAGAAGTGGATAGGGACCACAGGATCGGTTGTAATCCAGTCGATACCATTGATTCTTCAAAAAACAAGAAGCACATCCCATCAAGGACTCAAGCCTTCCTGAAAATTTCTGTGAAGAATGGCTTGCCCCTTTTCACATTTGCTGTTGACAACAATGATAGCACCATTCTTGCAGCAAGAGTGAAGAACTTAGGTGCCTTGGGAAAAAACGAATGCAACCGTATCTACACATTTTTTACTTTTAGGGAGGTTAAGAAGAAGAATGGAAGTTGGATGAATAAAGCAGGCAGAAGCAAAGATCCTGATTACATTCCCCATGCCATCGCCCAAATGAAGGTTTCCGATTCGCTTTGTTATGATTTGACCACACAGAATTGTGTGGACTCCTCTACCTTGAAAGAGTTTGTTTTGTTTTCTGTAAAGCTCAGGGAGGGAGATATTCAGAACACTGACTATCAGCCAAACGACGAGCTTGCTGCTATTGTTGCTAAAGTACCTAAAGCTATCAGCTTCATGGATGATCAACATCAAAGACGTTGTCCCAGTGATTGCGGTGATTATGTCCATGCAACGGTTGTGCTCCCAGGTGGCGTTCATAGCCTTCCAAGTAAAGGCGGACCTTCATCATTGCTTGAGCGATGGAAATCAGGTGGATCATGCGACTGTGGTGGTTGGGATTTGGCTTGCAATCTTAGAATTCTTGCTGGTGAAAATCAAGCATTTAGAAAATCAAGATCATCCCAAGCTTACTTTGCAGATCAACTTGATCTTTTTGTTCAGGTACTTTCTATCTATTCATTATACTTCTTTTGCATTTTGCTTTCTCCGTAGCACTGTCACTTCCAGTTGAAGACGTGTCTGATGTCTGACACGTATCATGTCGGACACCGACACTTCTTTTTTTTTTTGACAAAGACACCGACACTTCTATTACTTGTATTTTTCAATATTTTTCAAATTAAAATCAGTGTATGCATGTCTGTGTCGTATCTGTGTCTGTGTCGGTGCTTCATAGTTTGAATCTATTGTTGTAGAGTACTAAGATTAGCAATTGACACTATTTACTTTCGTGCAAACCACAGGGGAATGAACAAGATCTCCGGCCTGCATTCAGCTTAACACCCTTTGAGCATGGAATGTGTTCCATAACCTTTGATTTGTCACTCTCGCTTTTGCAAGCATTCGCGATCTGCATAGCATTAGTCGATAGCAAGATACCTTGTGAGGTTTCTGGATCAAGAGACTCCATTGAAGGGAAAAATCCAAGGGAAACATTACTGATTCCAACTAAGGAACTAAAGGCTTTTGGTAAATCTGATGATATGCCTGCCAGTTATGTTTCTTATCCACCGGTTTCTCCTATTGGTAGGGTCTAGAATTAACTAGTAGTAGAGACTTGCCTCCAAGCTCATGGGGATAAGTCACTGTTACTCATATCTGCTGTGTATTGGTAAATACCTGGCAAGTTCACCACAAGCTAGAGTATAAGATTGAATTAGCAGGATATTAGTATTTATTATTATCACTATATCAACCAATGGAAGTGTGTATAGTATGAGTAAATTTTAATTGTATTCTATCGATGTAACCTCTCCCCCACCCACACCCACACACCCCAAAAAAGTTGTTTTCTGTTAGGGATTACATACTTTTGTCAATATTGGCTTGACCATTGAATAAAACTAGCCTTAAGATGGCTCTATGGGGAACAACCTGACTACCTCTCTTGTTTCCTATGGTTTGGCATCTAACTTGCAATATCTACCTATTCCTAACTATTTCCTTGAGTAGGATTTAGCTAGAACACAAGAGTATGATGACTATTAGATAATCACAAGGTAATTCGTGAAAGTATAGAGAATGAGAGTATACTGTATGAATCAAGAATGTTCTCTCTTTCATTAGCCTCTAAGGGCACTATATATAGTACATTGGGTGTTTAATGACAGTAAATACATTTATAGCCGTTACAACCTTACTGGCGAGATTATAGGAGCTTCCTTAAATACTCCATCCTTCGGCCTCCCGAGGCCAACCCATGACGAGGACCACGCTTTGGGCAATGGCGGAGTCCCTCAGTCCATATGCGAGAAGAGTCCTTCGGTTTTGGCTTCTCACTGGAACCCCTCGGTTTGTCATGTAGCTATGCAACAGCCGGTTTGGATATGAACGGTGTTCGGTCCTGCATGCAAAACTGCTTGACTAGCAAGACTATACCCATTGAGAGAATAAGATTCAGATCTGAAACTGAATTCATTGATTGATTTCTGAACTGATTACAGTTTATATACAAAAGGTTTAGATTCTAACTGAATGCAAAACTGTTTCTAACAAACTCTTAACTGTACCTGACTGTTTGATCAATGCTAAGCTTAACTGATGCAGGCTTTAGTCTTGCTCAGTGATCTGTTACTTAACTTAAGACGGTGTTTAGTGTTCTAGTTGCCATGGCACATATCAATATATCATGGCAACTAATTGCGTTTTCATCCAATAGGAGAGACGTCTAATTATGTTTTTAATTGAGAGTGACTCGGTGACACTGATTTTTAATCATCTGTTTCCTTTTGAGCTTTAATACAAGCCCATACCAATTTATTCAAATTCCATATCAGTATAACCTAATTCTAATAGCTTAATTGAGAATTATTTTCTGACCAGGCCTTGCCTCAAATGGAATTGATTATTTTGAGGAGAATGTAATCTTTGATTCCAAAAAAAGAGTATATAATATAACCCTCGATTTAATCGCTAAATTTACTATCTATTACTTCTTGGTCTTTAAATTATATGAAAATATTAAGTAGTATCTAAAATTTATTGTTCCAGCTCATCTAAGCGATCCAAATAACTCTTCTGTATTTATTCAACGAAATAGTAGCAGAACAATTACAAATTGTTGCTTAGTATGAAAGTGGAATAAAATCCACTTTTGAGCTAAAGACATAATGCAGTAGTTCAGGTATGACTGTAATCATAATGCTTTGTTTAGAAAATATGTTTTGGCAGAAGCAGCTTGCAAGGAGGACAAAAATATCATACTGCGAATTACCAGACCATTGTATCTAGGCATCTAGCTGCTGGCTACTAGTTACGTTTATATTTTTAACTGAGAGTGACACTGAGTTTCAATCATCTGTTTCCTTTTGAGCTTTAATACAAACCCATACCAATTTATTTAAATTCCATATCAGTATAACCTAATTCTAATAGCTTAATTGAGAATTAACAACCACCGTTGTCCCAGTGGCATAAGCTATCTTGGGATAGGGAGGTCGACTCGGTGCTCCCGAGTTTGATTCCTATTAAAGTATATGTATACGTATTTAATACTTGTATTTACCGTAGCTCGATTAAGTCAATTAGTTCGTTAGAGATAATTAGGGAGTTAGTTAGGTGAAACAGGCTACTTGTATACATATTCACTTTATCGATCAATGAAAGATGAAGCTCACTTTACATATTCCTATTCTTTTCATATCGTTTTAATTCCCGCAGTGGACAAACTCTCCCTCAAATGGAATTGATTATTTTGTGGAGAATATAATCTTTGATTCCAAAAAAGAGTATATTATATAACCCTTAATTTAATCTCTATATTTACATCGTCTCCTACTTAGTCTTTAAATTATATAAAAATATTAAGTAGTTTATAAAATTTGTGAACTTTTTCCGATTAGACCTTAGAGTGTGTTTGGATGAGGCAATTTTATAGGGTAATGTAATTTAATAGGGTAATTCAAATGCTTCAAACCAAATTAACTTGTTTGGATAATAAATATGGAGAATTTTCAAAATGAATGGATTTTATGAGGTATTTTAGTAAGACTAAATTTAGAGAATTTGAAATACCACCTAAAAATGAAGAATTTGAAATTCCTTTCTTGCCAAAAATGTTCTTTAAAAAAATACTTTTTTTTGCACAATGATTTTCTTCAAAGAAAATAATTTTTCAAAAATACCAAATTGGTCTCTCTCTCTCTCTCTCTCTCTCTCTCTCTCTCTCTCTCTCTCTCTCTCTCTCTCTCTCTCTCTCTCTCTCTCTCCTCTCTCTCTCTCTCTCTCTCTCTCTCTCTCTCTCTCTCTCTCTCTCTCTCTCTCTCTCTCTCTCTCTCTCTCTCTCTCTCTCTCTCTCTCTCTCTCTCTCTCTCTCTCTCTCTCTCTCTCTCTCTCTCTCTCTCTCTCTCTCTCTCTCTCTCTCTCTCTCTCTCTCTCGTCAAATTCATATATATATATATACTTGCACTATGGAATGCAAGAGTTATATATAATTATTATATCGGTTTAAACTAATTTGAAGGCAACTGTTTAATTTGAAAGCAACTGCATTTAAAAGTAACGATTAAATGTATGAACATATTGTATTGTTTTTCTTACAAGAAATTATTGTATTGTTGATCCATCTGTAACCGAACTTGTAAGATATAAGAAAGGAGCGTCCACCAAATCACTCTTTCTTTTTGTTTATTTATTTATTTTTATTTTGTTGGCGATCATTGAACAGCTCTAACTCGGTACGCCATCATTCGATCATTGAACACGGCCCGAAAAGATTCCAGCCCAACACCGGCCGGGTAGCCTACTTGGTCACCTCTAACTCGGTAAGTCGGGACCAATTCACTCCCAGTGTGTCGGCCCCGACATCCGGTGGGTCGGTCCAGTCGATCGTTGAACTCGCATGTCATTCGACCCTGGGTAAAGTGAAGAATTTAAAAAAAAAATTATAAAAAAATGAAGAATTTTAATTACTCTATCCAAACAAAAAATTTTAAGAATGAAGAATTCTAATTACCCCATCCAAACAAATAATTTTGAAAATGAACGGATTTCAATTGATGTATTTGAATTGCATAGAATTTGAAATTCCATAGAATTTTCAAATGCCCCATCCAAACGCACACTTAAAGTTTTATAAATAGTTCCTTAATGGATTGGTGAAACAAATTTCACAAAAACCTTAAGAACTAACAAGACGAATCTGATAAACTTTAAGACTTTTTATCATTTTGATATGCTTTTGTGTAGATTTGAGGATTAAATCGAATATTTTACTCTTTAATAAATGTAAACTTTTCTTCATTTTGTTCATGATTGAATGCGCATGTGCAGCAGTGCTCATGTTGGAAAGCTTATATTCATTGGCTTATTACTACCCCAGTGACTAAAAAGATCCTTTTTGGGGGTGTCTAAAAAGCTTTTTGATGCCCCAAAACACTCGAAAAAAGCGACTAAAAATGTGCAATGGTGAAAGTTCAATTGACCTTGCATAAACTTTTCCCATGCTCATCATTTCAACACGTCACTCAACAGGTCTCACAAATTGCCAGGCCTCCCCAATCATTAGAGCGCACTTGTTGTGATCTTAGTTCTTAATCAAGTGTTGGTCATGTTATCTGCTTTTTGGGAAGAGATTTGATGAGTGATTTAGTGCACCCAACTGCTGGTGGAGGCAGAGAGGACAATTAGGGGCATGCAATAACATAAGAGAGGTGTAAGTAGAAAACTTGAGGTATTATTATAACACGCTTGTAGTTGTTGCTCCTTCGGTGCTACATAATTCTCATTAAGCCCATGACCCAAAATAATCACTTGAGTTTCTTATTATAATTTTAGAATTAAACTGGTATTATACTCGTGCATCCGCACAGCTGAAGCAGGAATAACGTAGGAATATTAGTATATGATTTTGTTTCACAAAAAAAAATTATTAGAATCAAAAATAAAAGTGTGCTGAAATACCATTTGGCCAAAGTCATTTATAATTTGAAAATCATTAACAAATAGAAACACCAATTTAAATATGCTTTTAAAACCTGGTGATGCAAAATGACCAAAATAAATACCACAACACAAATAAAAAGTAAAACATGTGGGTATAATGCAGAGTTTGATGAAATTTTGTCACAAATTTTTTATTTTTCATCAAACCGGTTTTCGAGGAACGAACTTCGCGTATCCAAACATCTAAAAAAGTTTCTAGATCATAAAGTACCCCCAAAATACACTGTTTAGCATCGCACTTTATGTATTTTGTCTCAATATTATCATATTTTGAACCAAACCGGTTATTGAGGAAGGAACTTCTGGTATTTGAACAGTTAAATTTTTTCTGGACCCTAAAGTACCCCAAAATATACTACTTAGCATCGCACTTTACATATTTTGTCACGAAATTATTACTATTTTGACCAAACCAAAGTTATTATTATTTTCAGGTATTTGAACAGTTAAAATTTTTTCTGAATCTTAAAGTAGCTCAAAAACACTACTTAGCATTACACTTTAAGTATTTTGTTATGAATTTTTTTTTTTCACCAAACCAGATCATTCACAACAAAAAAGAGTAGAATAGGCGACAGGAAATTTCCGTCGCTAATCCTCCCAAATCCTGTCGCTATTGTGTCTTAGCGAGGGAATTAGCGACGGAAAAATTCTCTCGCTAATATTTAACGACGGAAATTTGGTTCCGTCGCTAAATATTAGCGAGGGAAATTCTGTCGCTAATTAGAGAGAGAATTTAGTGAGGGCAAATCCTGTCGCTAATTCTGAAGGCCACGTGTCCAAATATTAGCGAGGGATTTTAGTGAGGGTAAATCTGTCGCTAATTTAATTTTTTTTTTTATAAAAAACCTACTTTTTATTTTATGCCACCTGTTTTTTTTATAATAACTATATATCAAATGCAGCACAATTTCGAGAATACTCAAATAAAATCCATCCAAACTGGTACCAAATATCCAAATCGACATCCCAACTAACCAGCAATACCAAATATCCAAATCAGCAATACCAAATCCTAAATAAGTTCAAACCAGCAATAACATAATCCAAATCCTAAACATGTCCAAAACAGCAATAACATAATCCATAACATAATACTCCAAACCAGCAAATAGCAACATAATACTAATACGGGCCATCATCAGACTCAGACTCCTCAGACTCAGACGCATCTGGCTTCAAGCTCTTATAGTACTTTAACATCTTCTCCTACTGACGTGCAAACCTCAAGAAGTCTGTCTGCATATCTTTCATAGTCCGACTCTGTATCTCCTGCTGGTGCTGAGCACGCATCTCCTGTATCTGCTGACTGAGCTGCTCTGTCTCAGTTGAAGGACAGGGAGGTCGACTACTAGAGGGTCCGCTGGTGTCAAAGTGATCATCCTCAAATCTCAAATTTGGAGCCAAGGGCCCCGTACCATACAAACGATTCTTATACATCCCCTCTACCAACTCCACCCAGTTGCGGTTTGCCAAAGCTATGATCTCAGGAGTTAGTGGATCAAGACTCAGGGTTCCAGCTCCCCTGAGTCACCTCAGACATCGTCTCAGTATGTTTCTCCTGTTTTGCATAACCACAAAACATAGCATAATAAGTGCTCCATTTTAAGAAAACATTATATAATACAAATCACGTTGTATATTTACTTGAGTGGTCCTCGAGCGCTCATCAACATAAGTCTTGGTATCCTTCCTGACATGTGTGGCCCTATGTAGCTCAGTAATAGTAAGAGGGCGTCCGGCCTTCCTACTCTGTAAAAATGAAACAAATTCTCAAATATTGGTAACTAATCGCCCTAACTAAACTAAAATAGTACAAATATTTTTAAAATAACCTACCAATCTCATAGCATGCTGAGCTTGGTTGATGGAGCCACAACAGTGAAGCGAGCCACCCTTTTCTGAAAAACGAAACGCAAGAAAAATATATAATGATATATATTAATAAATAAATTTAAATACAACAACAACGTACAATAATGATAAACGAAATGTGGTATATATTAATAATTAAAATTAGATGAACAATCAACTACATGCAGAGATTAATACTAATCAAACTATCTATGTGATACTAATAAGATTGAAAAAAGCCTTCATCTTCTTCATCTTCTACATCTTCAGTCTCAGGTATCAAGCAAGTCAAAAACATATACGGTTTAGTCATGCACATCTCAGGAGAAAGATTGTAAGGGGTAACAATGACTGGCCAACAAGAATAAGGCGACGATGATGCTTGGATATATGGAGTAAATCCATTAGAGCACAAACCAAGTCGAACATTCTGTGGGTCAGAGGAAAAATCTGAATGCACTCGATCAAAGTGTTTCCACGCCTCACCATCTGATGGGTGGCGTAAAATGTCCTGAGGTATTCCTATTCTCATAATGCCACGTCATTTTCTTTGCAATTTCAGGCGATGCAAACATTCTCTGCAACCTTGGAAGTATAGGCAAATAGAACATCGACTTTACAGGAATGGGTTTATAATTATGTTTTTACCCTTTACGAACTTTATACCTCGGCTTTCCACAAAATCTACAAGCCTGCAGCGCACCATCGGTTTTACCAAATTCATTGTCGTAAAACAACATGTGCCCATCCTCACAACAATCAATCTTCTTACATTCCAATCCCACCTTCAAAACTAACATCTTTGCTTCATAATAACTTTTCGACAAACTCTCCTTATTAGGTGTCCCGTCCAACTTCATTTGAGTCACAAAATCTAAACCCAACTCAGATATATTACTCATGGACTTGAGAGATAAAAGCTTCACACACATAGATAATTTTGTCTCTGACGAGCCTTCAAACAACGGTGTGTTTGACTCTTTTAACAAACAATAAAATCTTTGCAAAGCAGGCAGCGCCCATGAGGGCGCCAAGACCAAAGCAGGCAGCGCCCATGAGGGCGCCTGGCAGGGCATCAAGGCCAAAGCAGGCAGCGCCCATGAGGGCGCCAAGGCCAAAGCAGTCAGCGCCCATGAGGGCGCCTGGCAGGGTACCAAGGGCAAAGCAGGCAGCGCCCATAAGGGCGCCTGGCAGGGCGCCAAGACCAAAGCAGGAAGCACCCATGAGAGCGCCTGGCAGGGCGCCAAGGCCAAAGCAAGCAGCGCCCATGAGGGCGCCTGGCAAGGCGCCAAGACCAAAGCAGGCAGCGCCCATGAGGGCGCCTGGCAGGGCGCCAAGGCCAAAGCAAGCAGCGCCCATGACGGCGCCTGGCAAGGCACCAAAACCAAAGCAGGCAGCACCCATGAGGGCGCCTGGCAGGGCGTCAAGGCAGCGCACCAGGCGGCACCCAAGGGGCCCAGGAGGGTGCCAAACCCTATTTCGCAACACGGCGCCCAGGAGGGAACCACCAATAGAAGAAAAGAAACAACAAACATTACCAAGGAGGAAAAACGTTGAAGCAAGTGATCCCTACTCCTCCTCCTCTTCAAGTAGGCGCCCCAAAGATAGCTTGATCCCTACTCCTCCTCCTCTTCAAGTAGGCACTCCAAAGGTAGCTTGATCCCTACTCCCCCGCAAAATTTCAAAGTGTGGACCACAAGACGAAGACTCACCCATTTATAGGAGGTAATTAGGTGAGGATAAAACTTATTATTTTTGCTCTAGAGAGTAGAAACCTAAAAACACAGTCGTTACAAAGGCAGTGTCCCACGCGACTTCACAAATCCGGAAAATCAACGAAAGTCCTTCAAGCCAAGACCATCCTCCGGAATAATCTCGGCTTGGAGGGCAACTGTTCTGGACCGGACCAAGAGGTCCATTTAGCAATTCCAGGAGGTGCATTTAGCAATGGATATGGATTGGCCCAATCACTTTGGCCCTTATCCACAACATACAAGCCCAATCACGCTTGGACGGTTAAGATCAATTCCGCTGATCCGATGACCCACAAATGGGCACGATTTCTTATAAATACAGGCTCGCATAGCCATTTACGAGGTACACACTCTTCCCTTGCAAATTCACTAGCTTATTCTCATACAGACTTGAGCGTCGGAGTGGCTTTGCAGGTACCCCCCCCCCCCCCCCCGGCGCTCACTGACCTCTTGCCAGGGAAGCAAGAGACCTATCAACAGCAGCCGACCAAAATACTGCTACGTACAGAACAATTATATTCTTTACTATTTCTCATAATGGTGTAGCGGTTTTATTTTTATGAAAATAGTGATGTAGTAACTCATATACATTATGGCAAAGTTTAATTTTTCTAAGTGTAACTTCTCTTTCTACTTACCCTTGGAATTCTAATCTACATGATTTTACTATTTAGTATGTGTTCAATTATATTTTTCTAATATATAGATGACGAAACATATTAATATTTTTGAAGGACCAAAAGATTCTTCAATATAATAAATTTTTGTGTGTCATGTGTTCTTAATGTATATAAACTACCAGAAAGTCATATGGTAGTACTAGTGCGTTTTCTTATTATCAACTTGCAACCAAAAGTTTGCAAATGTAATTGAAGGCTCCAGAAGAGCTAATTGTATTGTTACCTAGTTTGAAGAACAAAGTTTTACACATTGATGCCACTAATTGAGTTTCAAGGATATTCATCTAAGTGGGTATACCAAATTGAATAATAAATGAAGAAAATATTCAATGTTTGTATATCATGAGACTTACCTTAAACCAGAAATTTATGGATCATAATAAATTTGTTGTTGGCAAGACCGGCTGCGCCATCCCGGGTCTATTATGCTGCGGAAAAAAAAACCATTTAGATATTTTATTATTTTAATTGATGCATCAACTAAATGGCTACATATATATAATTGTCATCAACTCACAACCAGAAGTTTGTGAGATTGTTTGCTCAACTAATTCGAGTAAAAGCTTATCATGTGAATTATGTTGAAAGCATCTGATAAGTATTGTATGACTATTAGAATTTATATTGAACATCACATAGCATATGTTCATTCATAAAATGGTCTTGAAGAACCATTCATTAGACATCTAAAGTTAATTATATGACCAATACTTATGAGATGTGTAGCGACCGAAAAATCCGGAGGAGGGATTCTTCGTTGCTTTTGAACAATGGAGCCGCCATCAATATTTATTTTTAGGAAAACATTGAAAAAACCTTTGTTTTTGGGTTCGGGGGTCGATTAAGTGCGGGGAAGGTGCTAGCACCCCGCAACATCCTAAAAAGGTTACCTTTTAATTAAATGTGTAGAAAAAAATTAATTTAAAGAAAACATTTTTATTTACCCTTTTTATTATTTGAAAAAAAACGGAAAGGAAGACCTAATAAAAAAAATTTAGTTTTTTGCGCTTGACAGGAGTGGGCCCCTGCTCCTACGTATCTCCGGGTGCGATGGAGAAATCAAAGCTACGTAGTTCTCGGGTAGAAAATATTTGTGTGTTGGGTATTTTTTATTTTTTTTGAAAGGTTTGGGAAAACTAGAGACCGTTCATGGTGACCAAACAGATAAATCCAGAGTGGTCGTCATTAATGGCTTATTCGGAAAAGAAGGTATTTATAGCGTTCAAACAAGCCAGGCCCAGAGTGACCGCTATAGACAACCTATTTTTTTGCGCGAATTCGATTTTTCGAAAGAAAGAAAAAAAAGAACGGTTCGGAAGCATCACATTGTGAAAAAAAGCGGAGTAAGTGATAAAAGGGGGGGTGCAAATAATAAAGGAGTTGTATTAAAAAGGGAGGTGTGAATAGCGTTTTGACGCTAGAAAAAAAGTGTCACCGGGGGGTGCAAATAGCGTTTTGACACTAAAAGAAAATGGTTGCCGGGGGTGTAAATAGCGTTTACTTGTTTCTTAAAAAAGTTTTACTTACCACTCCCTTTTTTACTAATGAAAGCTTTTTGTTCTTTTTTTTTCTTTGAGATTCTTTTGTTATTATTTTTTTTGGTTGAGATAATTTTTGGTTGGAAAAGAATAAATAAATTAAATAAAAACGAAAAAAAACAAAAATCAGTTTATTTATTTTTTTTAAAAAAGTTTTATTTACCCTTTTTTTATTAGTTGCTAGGAAATGATTTTTATGAAGTGTTTTTTTGTATTTGGTATAAAAAGATCTATTAATTATTTAGAGAAACACTTCACCTTAAAGTGTAAACATTAAACAAAATTGAATCATATAGAGTAATCCTCTCACTTAGATTAAAGTGTCATGGGCACAAGTGAAAATCAACTTACCCCATCATCAACATCTAGCAATGAGCAAAATAGGACATATGAACCAAGAAAATAAAGTTGAATCCTTTCTAGCCATCTTCACCACTTAAATTAAAGTGCACTAGGCACTAGTGGAGACTCATATGGCTAGATCATCAACAAATAACAACTAAAACAAATATTGAACAAGAGAAATTCATAAAGAAAGTTGAATCCTATCTTAAAATCTTCTCCCTTAAATCATAGTGTTCCAAACACAAGGGAGAGTCAAGTTGTAAGATCATCAACATCACAAGGACTAAAAATCACATTTAGCACAAGGCTTTAAACACTAATAATAAATCATCCTCAAGTGAAAAGGAACCACAAGATAAGTTAAAAAAAAAGAAAATGCGAAATATAAGGGACATAAAATCACATGCTTATTTCATTTTTAAAAAAAAAAAACAAAGATCAACACAAACTAACAACAAGCTAAGTTACTCAAAGGTGAGAAGCAACTTCTCACCCTAACAACAACAAACTACATTTTAAAAGTGAAAATGATGAGTATATCAAAAATAAAGAGGAGAATATGAGATGAAGATGATAAGATAAATCTTGATGCAAAATGTTTGAAAATGATGCTAAGACATTAGGAATTTTACCTTATCTCTAAAATAGGTAGAAAATTGAGGAAGTAGAGGAGAGGTAAATAAAGGGAAGCTACGGTTTTTATGGAGGAGAGGAGGAGAAGGATTATGTGCTTGATTTTTCTTGAGTGTGAGAGGAATGGATTGGAGGTAGTTTGATGATGAATTGGTTAAGAGAAATTGAAAAAAATGGAGGTGGTTTAGGAGAGGTGAGGCTACGGTTTTTTAGAGGAGAAGAGGAGGAGAGGAATTCTCAAAATCTTAGAGTGAGACCAAATGAGAGCTAAGAAGGGTTTTTCAAGGGGAAGTGTGTGAGAGAGAGTGAGTTGAGTGATATGTGAGGGAGAGGGAGAGATGGCCGTAGGGGGGGGGAGGTTGAGTGTGTGAGTGTGTGTGAGAGTGAGTGATGGGAAGGGTGGAGTGTATGGGGAAAGGAGATGTGTGGAAGTGAGGTTGTGTGTGGAAGTGGGGTTGTGTGTGGAAGTGGGGTTGTGAGTTCCAAGGAGGAAAAGAGGGAAAGTGGGGTGGATTTCTAGGGAGGAGAGAGGGGATGAATGTGGATGATTTTAAGGCTAGGGGGGAGAGTGAATGTGGACACATTTTAGAGTGAAGGGGGGGAGGTATGCGAATTAGGGTTTAGTTGGAGTGGGTTGGATGGAGTTGTGTGTTGGGTTATGGGTTGGATATGGGTTAGGGTTAGGATATGGATTGGGTTTGGTGAGTTGGATCATGGGTCATGGGTTTGGTGGATGAGTTAGGGTTAATTGGGCTAGGGTTTTGGAATTGGATTGGGTTTTAGATGGCCCAATCCCGATTGCACCTCTAATCTTTTTTAACAAACCCCCCTATTTCCTCCTTGGCTTATTTTTTGTTTCTTTACTCCTAATAAAATATTTTTTGATGATTAAAACTCATAGCAATAAAAACAAGAAAATAATACATGACATAAAAAAGATTATTATTTTTAATAAATAAAATCTCTCAATTATGATCGGACAAAATTAGGGTATTACAGCTGCCCCTCTTTATTTATATTTTGCTAGGAAATCGGAGGGGTTCCGAGTTTCTCGAGGAAAATAGAAATAAAGATAACAAGACGCTAATTTTGTCCAGACTGAGACTTTTGGTTTTTTTTTTTTTTTTTTTGAAAATTATGAAAACTGGGTTGACTTGGAGAGAAAGTAAATAAGGATTGCTGGGGATCTGAAGGAGCACTGAGGCTCTGATGGTCTAATTCAGAATCAATGCTTGACGCATCGACTTGAGTTCGACTGAGGGACCGTCGGGGTCTGAAGGGCATGCCTAAGCCTGAGGGACCGATGGGTCCGAAGGAGCGCAACTAGCTTATGGTACTAGTAATACGGTCTGTTTGTGGGGTGGCCTTTTTTTTTCGAGCGGTCGCGAAGGACATACACTGAGTCTTAGGCTGACACAGCTAGTCTGAAGGACCTGGGGTCGGGTGATCCGTCGCGCTCAGTGTCGACTTAGTGATCTGGTGGTATGGTTCGAAGTCGTTGCTTGGACGTGTTAATTCGAATTGACCTGAAGGACCTGGGGTCGGATGATCCGTCGTGCTCAGTGTCGACGTAGTGATCTGGTGGTAGAGTTTGAAGTCGTTGCTTGGACGTGTTGATTCAAACTAAACTGAAGGACCTGGGGTCGGTTGATCGGTCGGTTGCTCGATAACGCGACATGCGATCTGGATTGAAGGACCGTTGTTGGTCTGAGGGATCTCTGCTAGACTTGGTGCTAACATTGTGATTTGGTTTGATGTAGGATCGATGCTCGTTAAAAACAGGAAGGACCGACACTTAAAGTTGAAAAACAGCAGATGCTATGCATATGACATGCATGTAATGTATGCATGTGTGATGATTGGTTTTGAGTGGAATGATGAATGAAATGTAATGGATGACTTTTGTTTTTTTCTTTTTTTTTTTTTTGCTTTTGTTCCTTTTCTTTTTTTTTTTTTTTGACTATTTTTGCTCTTTTGCTCTTGCTCTTTTGCTCTTTCTTGCCCCTTCTTGTTGATCAACTCGCAGGACTTTCGACGTAAGATACGGGAGTTGCCCAAAGTAGTGCTATCGAAGTGCGGCCTATTGTTATCATTCGCCTTTTTGAAGTGATCTTGTATGTATTTATCTTTTTTGCTATTTTATTTATGAGAGATCGCCTCGTTTATGTGACCTTTAGAAATTTCGTAATAATCTGTAATGCTTGTAGTCATGCACATGTTTCACAATTCAATATCAACTACCATAAAATGTCATTTCAAAACAAGGGAAAATAAAGAAGAAGGGAAAGTGTTTGACATTAAGACTGGAGCCGAGTGTGCGAAAGGGACACTGGCTTGAGAGCATATTAAGAATTTTGAAAGAAACGAAAAGGCAAAAATACTAAGCAGATCTTTGGGTGGTTAGTGTCCTTGAATTAACAACGTTGGCCGCCCATATTCATGACCTCGATCAATTCATTATCCGGCTTTTGTTGATTGCCTAAACATTTATTTAGTCCAACTTCCTGACCCTAATTTTTTCCTGGATTGCCCCTTTGGGTTTTCAATCCACCGGGTCGCTCTAATTTTTGCCTAGGCCGCCCTTTCGGGTTTTCAGCCTAGCGAGCTTGTTTTTCTTGGCTCATTTTTTTTTTATCTTTATATGCATTTTTAGGCATAGTATTTGACCGCATCAGAATTTATCGGGAGTGGGACGTCTTCGCCCTCTATTTTCATGGGGGTTAGGGCCCCTCCAGAGAATGATTTCTTTACTGCATAAGGTCCTTCATAGCTCAGGGTCCATCTTCCACGGGGATCCTTTTGGATGGGTATGATTTTCTTGGGCACCAAGTCTCCTTGAAATTGTCGGGGACGAACCCTTTTCTGTTAATCTTCCTTTGCTCCTTTCTGATATGACACAAAACAACCATCCTTTTGTTTGATAAGGTTTAATGGAAGTGCTGCTTCCATCGCACGAGGTTGCCCCTGTTGAAGTGTGAAACAAGGTCTGATCTCCATGTAAGGTAAAAAGGAGCATTTGAAGGTTACTATCATCTCTGATATTCTTTTGTTTGTCGCTGCAACTGCCTCATTCATTTTTGGGTGGTACGGGGAGGGGTTATGATGTTCGACTTGGGGTCTCCACACAAACTTTTCCCCACTGTTCGCGATGATCTTACTTGGAAGGTTGTAACGACATACCAAATTCATTAATAATCACTGATTTTCTTACACCGGTGGGTATCTTGTGTCAGACAAGGTGATGCGAGCGAATTTTCTTGATTCGCTGCCCTTTTGGTGTGATGTTCATTCTAACACCTTTTGCCTTCTCTCGTTCCCAAGTTAATCATCTCACTTGATTCCACGCAAAGCTGGACCACTTCATCTTCTTGCTTCATTATTCTCGTTTCCTCTGGAGGAGTTTTATCTTCTACATCTTCCTTAGTTTGGGCTGATCGAAGTTATGATATGAGTCAACGATGTTGTTATTTTCAAAGACAAATTATTTAGATCTGCATTAGTAAAAATTGAAAGAGGATGGAGGAAGAAGCGAATCGAGCGAATGAGCGAAGAAGTTTATGGCAAAATTCAAAATGCTATTTTATTAATATTGATATTGAAAAGAAACATGTGTGCCCTTATTGAAATGTCCTAAGGCCTTGGGCAGAGCCATAGGATTGCATTACAAGAAAATTACTTTGAACTAAAAATCACAAGAAAATCGACGGTCCCCCAATTCATAAGTGCTTCAGATGCAGGATAACGGCGCACAAGGATGATGATGTCCTCTCTAGCATTTTGAACGCCTTCAATAGCATTGACAAATGACTCTTCATGCCCCTAGAAAGGGGTTATTGCCTTCATTGAAGCTCAACCATTTGGATTCGATCAGATCCTGAATCACATGTCTCAGCGCCTTGCAGTTTTCCACTGAATGCCCAATTGCGCCTGCGTGAAAATCGCATGTGGCATTTGGGTCGTAGCCCCTCGGGAAAGGAGGTTCAATAGGTCTCATCGGGCGGGGGGAGATTAAGTTGTGACTGGTGAGGTGGTTGAACATGTCTGAGTAGGATACGGGAATTGGATCAAACGGTACATGTTTCCTTTCTGGATAGTTTGGTGGCCCGTGGATTCTACTTGTTTGGGTAGAGAAGCGCAGGGCTTGGGGACGGTTTTTGGAAGCGTAAGAGGCTTTCCCTGGTCCTGTTATGGAATTGGTTTCTCCTTCATCGTTTTCGGTTGAACCGTGAGTAATTTTCCCGTTTCTCATTCCGCTTTCTAACCTTTCCCCTATGGTGACCATGTCTGAGAAGTTAGAGGATACGCTCCCAATCAACCTGTCATAGAAGGGTGACTGCAAAGTGTCCCTAAACATAGATACCATCTCCTTTTCCAGTAAAGGTGGTGCCACCTGCGCTGCTAGTCCTCTCCAACGTTGGGCGTACTCCCTGAATGATTCATGGTTTCTTTTCACCATATTCTGCAACTGTGCTCTATCAGGAGCTATGTCGATGTTGTATTTATATTGCTTGAGGAAAGCATCGGCCAGGTCTTTCCAACATCGAATGTGGTTGCGTTCCAACTG
Source organism: Astragalus membranaceus (assembly GCA_039519185.1). Taxonomy (NCBI): domain Eukaryota; kingdom Viridiplantae; phylum Streptophyta; class Magnoliopsida; order Fabales; family Fabaceae; genus Astragalus; species Astragalus membranaceus. Next base: position 111,238,675 of record CM076850.1, on the reverse strand, counting down.
CATGTACCATCTTGAGACTGCCCCAGCTAGACTGTCCTGGAAGTAGTGAATGAGCAGTTTATCATCATGTGCAAAGGCAGCCATTTTTCTACAATACATGGTCAGATGGCTAGCAGGACAGGTTACACCCATGTATTTATCAAAATCTGGCACCCTGAACTTGGGAGGAATGACTACATTAGGGACGAGACACAAGTCATAAGCGCCGGTTGCCCCAATATTGGATCCTTCAACTGCTCTCAACCTTTCCTCAAGCATTTGTAGTTTGCCTTTGGCTTGAGGGTTCTCCATAGAGTGATCGTGAGGGAGCCCACTCATACCATAGTAAGGATGGATCATCGGAACTATGGCTGGGTTCACATTTGGGGTATGTGAATGAGTGGGATTCCTAAGGTTGGAACCTTGAGCTTGAACGTCAACTATCGGCGATGGAGGGCAGCCAAGTGGGAGTTCTTGCGGTATGACAACGGGGTTCGGGTTTTGAACTTGTGGTGCCCCCGAATCGTGATCCGTTGGTGTAGGCTGTTGCTGGCACGCGACTCCTGAGGGACCGTCTTCTGGACTAGCATTGCCTGTCGGAGGTGTGTAACCTTGTGGAAGTCCGTAAGGAGGCCATATGTAACCCTGGTCATTAGTCCCAGTGGGGGGAACTGTATGCGGGATCTCGATTCCATTGGGAGGAGGAGGGTTGGTAACTTGATTTTCCGTGTTCCCAGTGGAGACATTTTCACTTGTGTCTTTGCCCCTCAAAGCTTGTAGAACCTTTAAGATTTCAGCCATTTGTTCTTTCATCCCATCTATTTCTGCCCTAAGCTCTTGACTGCCTAGGTCTTGGGGTGGATTGCCTTGATCCGGGATATCTTGAGGCGGATTGTCCTGATTTGCTTCCATATTTCTAGCTTGAGCACGAGTGCAGTAACGATGTTGATGCACCAGTTTGTCCCTTACTCTGTTGACGGGATACATGATATGAGTATATGAGTAATGCATGGACAAGTGAATGCATGGGTATGGGTTTTATGCTTAATGAAATGAATGCATGTAAGGACCTTTTTTTTTTTGAACTAATGATTTTGTATGATGGATGAAAGAAAAATGATGTTACACGTGTTAAAAATAAAAGAAGATTTTTTTTTTTGGGTGATTCAACTTTGAGAAAGCAATAACTATATGTAAAAAAGGAGAAGGAAACAAATGGGTTTGATGATTTGATTTTTTTTTTTAAAAAAAAAATATCTACGATGATGCAGCGGGTAGGTGAATTGCCCTTGTGTCCTAAACAGGTTTAGGTCTTACATAAAGGTCACGGTCTAGGGCTACTTGTGTGATCAATCTCTCAAGTGGCTCTAATCACTTCCTCACAAAGGTCTCCAGAGCTGATATCTCCTTCGTGATATGACCCACAACGATAGCGAGCTACCTGGTGTGGGATACCACGAAAGAGCGTACTCTGGCTGAGACTTTCATGCGAGTCAGACAGATAAAATCCAGAATGACTGACACTAATCGTCTCCACTCGTCCTAGGTTTTTTTTTTCCAGACCCGGGTATAGGGCCCCGCTCAAGAGTGTGTGCAATAAACAAGTGTAAGTGATGTGTGTGATATAAGCAACCTAAACTACCCATGATGCAAAAGAAATACAGATAATAGTACAAAGGTCTTATACCCTAAGGTTCAATAAAGCAAATAAACAGATAAATGAAATAGACATGCTAATAGAAGGACTAAGGGTAAACAAAACACTAGACTAAAAATAATCTACACATTTAACTAAAATAGGCTTGACCCTCTTAAATAATCCCCAGTGGAGTCGCCAGCTGTAGCGACCGAAAAATCCGGAGGAGGGATTCTTCGTTGCTTTTGAACAATGGAGCCGCCATCAATATTTATTTTTAGGAAAACATTGAAAAAACCTTTGTTTTTGGGTTCGGGGGTCGATTAAGTGCGGGGAAGGTGCTAGCACCCCGCAACATCCTAAAAAGGTTACCTTTTAATTAAATGTGTAGAAAAAAATTAATTTAAAGAAAACATTTTTATTTACCCTTTTTATTATTTGAAAAAAAACGGAAAGGAAGACCTAATAAAAAAAATTTAGTTTTTTGCGCTTGACAGGAGTGGGCCCCTGCTCCTACGTATCTCCGGGTGCGATGGAGAAATCAAAGCTACGTAGTTCTCGGGTAGAAAATATTTGTGTGTTGGGTATTTTTTATTTTTTTTGAAAAGTTTGGGAAAACTAGAGACCGTTCATGGTGACCAAACAGATAAATCCAGAGTGGTCGTCATTAATGGCTTATTCGGAAAAGAAGGTATTTATAGCGTTCAAACAAGCCAGGCCCAGAGTGACCGCTATAGACAACCTATTTTTTTGCGCGAATTCGATTTTTCGAAAGAAAGAAAAAAAAGAACGGTTCGGAAGCATCACATTGTGAAAAAAAGCGGAGTAAGTGATAAAAGGGGGGGTGCAAATAATAAAGGAGTTGTATTAAAAAGGGAGGTGTGAATAGCGTTTTGACGCTAGAAAAAAAGTGTCACCGGGGGGTGCAAATAGCGTTTTGACGCTAAAAGAAAATGGTTGCCGGGGGTGTAAATAGCGTTTACTTGTTTCTTAAAAAAGTTTTACTTACCACTCCCTTTTTTACTAATGAAAGCTTTTTGTTCTTTTTTTTTCTTTGAGATTCTTTTGTTATTATTTTTTTTGGTTGAGATAATTTTTGGTTGGAAAAGAATAAATAAATTAAATAAAAACGAAAAAAAACAAAAATCAGTTTATTTATTTTTTTAAAAAAAGTTTTATTTACCCTTTTTTTATTAGTTGCTAGGAAATGATTTTTATGAAGTGTTTTTTTGTATTTGGTATAAAAAGATCTATTAATTATTTAGAGAAACACTTCACCTTAAAGTGTAAACATTAAACAAAATTGAATCATATAGAGTAATCCTCTCACTTAGATTAAAGTGTCATGGGCACAAGTGAAAATCAACTTACCCCATCATCAACATCTAGCAATGAGCAAAATAGGACATATGAACCAAGAAAATAAAGTTGAATCCTTTCTAGCCATCTTCACCACTTAAATTAAAGTGCACTAGGCACTAGTGGAGACTCATATGGCTAGATCATCAACAAATAACAACTAAAACAAATATTGAACAAGAGAAATTCATAAAGAAAGTTGAATCCTATCTTAAAATCTTCTCCCTTAAATCATAGTGTTCCAAACACAAGGGAGAGTCAAGTTGTAAGATCATCAACATCACAAGGACTAAAAATCACATTTAGCACAAGGCTTTAAACACTAATAATAAATCATCCTCAAGTGAAAAGGAACCACAAGATAAGTTAAAAAAAAAGAAAATGCGAAATATAAGGGACATAAAATCACATGCTTATTTCATTTTTAAAAAAAAAAAACAAAGATCAACACAAACTAACAACAAGCTAAGTTACTCAAAGGTGAGAAGCAACTTCTCACCCTAACAACAACAAACTACATTTTAAAAGTGAAAATGATGAGTATATCAAAAATAAAGAGGAGAATATGAGATGAAGATGATAAGATAAATCTTGATGCAAAATGTTTGAAAATGATGCTAAGACATTAGGAATTTTACCTTATCTCTAAAATAGGTAGAAAATTGAGGAAGTAGAGGAGAGGTAAATAAAGGGAAGCTACGGTTTTTATGGAGGAGAGGAGGAGAAGGATTATGTGCTTGATTTTTCTTGAGTGTGAGAGGAATGGATTGGAGGTAGTTTGATGATGAATTGGTTAAGAGAAATTGAAAAAAATGGAGGTGGTTTAGGAGAGGTGAGGCTACGGTTTTTTAGAGGAGAAGAGGAGGAGAGGAATTCTCAAAATCTTAGAGTGAGACCAAATGAGAGCTAAGAAGGGTTTTTCAAGGGGAAGTGTGTGAGAGAGAGTGAGTTGAGTGATATGTGAGGGAGAGGGAGAGATGGCCGTAGGGGGGGGGGGGAGGTTGAGTGTGTGAGTGTGTGTGAGAGTGAGTGATGGGAAGGGTGGAGTGTATGGGGAAAGGAGATGTGTGGAAGTGAGGTTGTGTGTGGAAGTGGGGTTGTGTGTGGAAGTGGGGTTGTGAGTTCCAAGGAGGAAAAGAGGGAAAGTGGGGTGGATTTCTAGGGAGGAGAGAGGGGATGAATGTGGATGATTTTTAAGGCTAGGGGGGAGAGTGAATGTGGACACATTTTAGAGTGAAGGGGGGGAGGTATGCGAATTAGGGTTTAGTTGGAGTGGGTTGGATGGAGTTGTGTGTTGGGTTATGGGTTGGATATGGGTTAGGGTTAGGATATGGATTGGGTTTGGTGAGTTGGATCATGGGTCATGGGTTTGGTGGATGAGTTAGGGTTAATTGGGCTAGGGTTTTGGAATTGGATTGGGTTTTAGATGGCCCAATCCCGATTGCACCTCTAATCTTTTTTAACAAACCCCCCTATTTCCTCCTTGGCTTATTTTTTGTTTCTTTACTCCTAATAAAATATTTTTTGATGATTAAAACTCATAGCAATAAAAACAAGAAAATAATACATGACATAAAAAAGATTATTATTTTTAATAAATAAAATCTCTCAATTATGATCGGACAAAATTAGGGTATTACAAGATGGAACTTCCAATTTCTACTTGAGAACATGCAATCTTGCAGGCTGACACATTGATACGCATCAAGCCAATAAGTTAACATATGTCTGTAAGTTCTCCCATTTACAATTGAATTTTGGTCAATGACCTAATATTCTCCATCTAAGATATTTTTGATGGATCCTTAAAGAATGTTGGGAATATATGAGTATATGAATCTCCATCCATCATAAAGTATGTTGAGTCAATAGCCAGAGATGTATTTATAGCTTAATCAGCTAATTATCATTTTGATGAATTAGTTTTCCCAACATTAGGGGGAGAGATAAGCAACTGGAAGTTAGTATTAGTTGAAATAAATTATTATTATCTTATCTTGATTCTCTTATAAACCAATGTGAACCAGAAGTTCAAAGAATAATTCATTTGCAAAATTTAATTTGTAAATTATTCACCAGCTGCAATACGAAAATAGAATTAATGTCCCTGTTGGACACTCAGACGTTGCAAATGAATCTTAACCACGCATGAAGCATGTGGTTTAGTCAGTTCCAAAGAATAAAAACCTTAGAACAAGGAAATGAGCTTAAAAGCAATATGGCCCAAAAGAGGATATGAAAACTCCTAACGAGTAATTTGACATAATTAATTTTCAAGTTCCAGAAGAACTTATCAGGTACCTGAAATTTGTGGAAATGAGATCTCAATAAATTATGTCAATAATGAAATATGATGGAACCGAAACAAAGTCAACGTTGACAATTATGTGTGTGTATAATGTAGCGCTAAATATGATAAATGATGAAGAGGATCATTGACCAAAGTCTATTAAGAATTTAGACAAAGCAATGATTGGCCAAAATAGGAAAATGCAATTGAAGCGGAATTAAACTTGCTTTGGAATGAAAAACGTTTTTCCGACCTATAGTCTATACAACCGAAGATGTGAATCTAGTTAGACTCGATGTTCTAAAGTATTCACACAAACTTAACATTTGATTTCGAAGATAAATTCACCTGTAGTGAATGCAAGTAATTTTGAAAGGCTTAAATACAACGATGGATGTGTTACAACTTTTTGTATGGCTTATTTGATAGTCATGGTTATATGAGGATCCCAGAAGGATATAATTTTTCGAGATTGGCTGTTAGGACTCTTGAGATGATTACTCCAATTGAAATAATCTCTCCATGGGATAATATTATCTGCACACATGTGGTATAATCATCCCAATGCATATTTTAAATTGCTTAAAGAAAGACTTTGATATGAAGGACCTCAAATTATATTTGATGGATTTGGAGGTTGAACCTCTCTGGTTGATCTCTAAATAGAAAATTCTAGAAGGATTGAAGATATAGAGAAATATCTTAAAAAAAATATTTCTCCTAAACAAAGTTTTGTCTCGACCTGCAGATCGATAAATTAGCTAATTGAATCATGATAAATTATATCTCTATTGAGTACATGATGTGTGTCTCAAGAAGATATCAAATATCCCGCTCTAGAAGACTTTAAATTAGTGCACGCATATTACTAGATGTCATATGGATTGATGTGATAATATTATTTGATACAAATTAGTGAGATAGAATTTATCACCAACCAAAATGCATTAGAACAAAGTGAGATATATTTATTTTATATTTTTACGATTGAATTGAAGCAATTATTTTATGAATATATGTCCATTAAATTAACCATGCAAATACAAGAAATTTTTCTGGTCCAGATCAAGCCAGTTCTGAAGTATATGATTATTTACATATGGCGACATTGAAGCATCATCATGATCTACATACCAATCTATAGTTATCACTTCCTCATATCATGTTCAAATACCAACAATTCAAGGAAGAAACCCCATACCAACTATGAATCTCAATTGAAAGGAGGATATATTACGAAGTATATTGCTTCATATGCATCAGGGGGAGAAAACCTAAATGTATATTCTTAAGAGTTTCTTCAAACAGTGGGAGAAAACTGTACTCTTTTTTTCCTTGTCGTGGTTTTGTCCCATTGGGTTTTCCACGAAAGGTTTTTAACGAGACAGTTCCCACATAAAGGATATTGTACTCTTTTTCATTCACTAAGAATTTTTCCCACCGGGTTTTTTCTTAGTAAGGTTTTAATGAGGCATACCCTCAATAGACATCCAAGGGGGAGTGTTATGAATATTTGGTGGATGTCCATCTCTCCTTAGTCCTTTCATCATACCTAGGATACTCTATAACTCCCATGAGTAAAGAGCTTTCACTCATTATTATTGCTCTTAACTTTGTGCTTGTAAGTTACAAGATTTGTATCCTATAAATAGGATTTATATGGCAATGTAAATGACACATTCAAGAGTAGAATGCAAATGCCCTCTTCTTCTATTTCTTCTTCACCTATAGTCTATTATAATGGTTATATCTTACTCTTGTTTGGATTAATTTCATAACAAAAATTAATTTGTATTGGAAATCATTATTCCACCACTATCCACAATCTATACAAGAGAGAAATAATGACGTCATTGAAAGTATTTTGTTGAAAAAAAAATTAATAAATGAAATAATTTGGAAGGGTCTTATATAAATGGACAAACAAATTTATCAAAAAGTTCTCTATAAAGACTAGTTTTGTATATTTTATAATGATGATCCACATTCGTTAACATTCTTAAAGGCTGTGTTAGTGTGACAATATTAAATAGGATTTTTAGTTTTTGTAATAATAAATAATAATATAATATGTGCGGTTTGGTTTAGTTTGGTTGCGGGAAAAATCGTCATCTGAACCAAACCAATCAGTTGATTAAAAAAGTGACCCGAATACATTCAAAGCAAAGCAGTTTTTGCGGTTTTCGATTTGGTTTGGATCGGTTTGCAGTTTTTGTTTGAACTGGTTTTTGGATTTGAACCCCCCCAGGCAACATATGAGCTGTTTTTTTAAAATAAAATGCTAAAATACAGTTTTGTTCCTTTATCTTTCACCTTATTCTCGTTTACGTCCTTTATCTTTTAAAAGGTTCGTTTACGTCTTTTATCATTTCAAAATGGTTTAAAATGGTCCTTCCGTTAACTAAAAGTTAAATAGGGCTTACGTGGACAGTGACATGGATAGAGTCCGCTATTAGAAGGACGTAAACGAATATTTTAAAAAAGATAATTTTTTCATAGTTAAAAGTTATCTAAAAGGACCTACTTCCAAAAAAACAAGAAACATAATTAATAATCACTTATAAAAATGACCATTTTAATAAATTGGGAAAAGATAAAGGACGTAAACGAATATTTTAAAAAAGATAAAGGTCGCAAACGAATATTTTTATAAAGACAAAGGACAAAAACGAAAAAAACATATAATAGTCTAATAGCACAGTCAGCTGCTTACGTGGCCAATTTATGCACGTCACTGTCCATGTAAACCCTATTTACCTCTCACTTAACGGAATGACCATTTTAAATGATTTTGAAAAGATAAATGACGTAAATGAACCTTTTAAAAGATAAATGACGTAAACGAAAAAAATGTAAACGATAAAGGAACAAAACTGTATTTTAACCTAAAGAAAATAAAAGCCTTTTTCCCTAGACTCATCTGAAATCGAAGAATTTTTTTCATAGTCATGTTGGACATCTCCCTAGCAAATTCCATAGAAGAAATTTTTGTTGTGTAGAAGAGATTTTCATGTATGAAAGACAGTTATGTATATGGCAAATAGGACCAGCTGAGTCGGTGTTTCAGAACATTGTGGGAAAGTGAGAGCTGGAAAGGTTTGTCAAGAAAAGACCCTTTTATTCATTATTTCCTTAACCAGATAACATGTGTCTCCCTAGAGACCTTCATTATTAGTTGAATGAAGTGTTAAGAAAAATTATGGTCCCTTCTCATGTCAAGTGTTTGTCCACTCATGAAGTATGATATACGATTGTGATTTTGTGAGCAGTATAGCTGGATTGGGATTGTAATGCCCCACCTGTGAATCTTCACTGCCATTTTAAAGATTAAAAAACCACAATGTCTTTTGTTTAGTTATTATTGCTATTATAAAGCTTGTACACATTTGGGACTCATGACAAAAAATTGGTGAAGTCTTCTACCATCAAAAACTCCCTACATTCCTTGAATACAATTTTGTTTTTGGTCATTATAAAACTTTTTATCGACTTTTAATTCCCGCAATATTTTTTGTCATTAGTTTTAGTTATTATAAAATGTCAATTCTTGTGTACCTTTTGTCCTGGTGTAGGATCTGAGATGAGGTCGAGATGGCTCGACCGACGTATCTCTCGAGCTCCAACTCCGAGTAGTGGACCGACGTAGGTGTGGTACCTGCACATGTTTCGACGCCCAAGTCAACACAGTGAAGTCTAGTGTGAGATGAGCTATGAGATCATACCTGAGGGTGTTGGGATGTATTGATATTTATAGGGTGAGGTCGTGTTAATCTGCACCTTTAGATGCGAGGTGGTGATCGTAGCCCTTGATCCCTGCGTGGCACGGATCGCAATCCGTTCCCGAAACCTGAGGGTAGCGGCCACGCCGATCTTGGTCGTAGATTGGTCAATCAACGAATCTCAACCGTCCATAGGTGTAGTGTACATCACGTCGGGCTGCTGGGTGGTCACCTGCTAGGTTGGACTGCAAAATTTACTTAAAAAAACAAATTTACAAAAAGCAACTGGTCCAATCGAGAATCGACCAGTTTGATAGTTGGATTCAGTTTTTTTTAACTGTAGTCTGATTAAACCGTCCAAAAAGTAGTTGAGTTTCGATTGATAAGGTTGAGCGACAAGTTGGCCAAGTTGAATAATTCGAAATGGATTTTTTTTATGTTTTAATTAATTTTCCCTAATGTGATACTTATTTATTTAGTGTGACACTAAATATTATTTTTGTCGCAAAATCGAAATTTGCAAAACCCAATGCATCAGAACGACAATTTCTCAAAGCAAGTCTTTTGAAGATATTGCAAACACAATTTTCAATCAGAATAGTTGACCTTCACAATCTAAAACAAACATTCACTTTCTAGTTAATAAGTTCAAAAGGAGAGTTAAATAGAGTGAACCAATTGAAACATAATTCAAATGTGTGTAGTTCAATTTTTATAATGTAACATATATCATTGATCACCAATAAGTGTCGGTCTGGATTGGGATCCACCTCAAGATATTTGTTGAAGTATCACCGGATATATTTTTGACAAAAAAAAAATGATTAATGTCATAAAATGAAAATTACTTTTTTAGAAGGAAAGTGAGCTAGTGCAAGCAGAGGCAAAGTAGAGTGAATGATGAGTAGAAGTGGTAACTGCTAACTGACATAATTCATTGAAAGCTTGGAGCAACTCTCAGGCTCACACACACGCAATAAACCTTCGGATCCGAAGAAGAGGAAAAAAGTCGCTTTCTTGGTACGTTTAGCTCGTCTACCTCGTTTTTTTTCTTCACTTTTTCCTCTTATCTTTTCCTTTTTCATCTTCATAAAAGTGACAACCAGACAGAGAAAGAGAAGCACTCTTGGAGAGAGAGTATTATAATTCATCTTTCTCGTGTGGGATTGCACTGCATTTTCGGCAATGGGAGCTTGTTGCTCTAAATTCTCTATATGCTGGTGGTCATCAAAATCAAACCTTCACAAATTGTCTGATAAAGGTGACCTTTTTTTTTCCTCACTTTCTGGGAACAGTAGAAGAAGTTAATTTCAATATAAAGTTTTGGTTTTTAACAGAAATTCATTTCTGGGTACAGATAATGGGAACAAGAAGAATGAGAATGATCCTTGGGTTGGTTTCACAGAATACAACTTGGATCAACTCAGAGTTTCCACTGATGGATTTTCACCTGACAACATTGTTTCAGAACACGGTGAGAAAGCTCCAAATGTTGTCTATAAAGGAAGGCTTCAAGATGATAGCTTTGTTGCCGTGAAGCGCTTCAACAAGTCTGCTTGGCCTGATTCTCGACAATTCCTAGTTCGTTCTTCTGTTTATGTTTCTACTTTTGTGTTTCTTTTTTTTTTTTTGAATATATGCTTTTGTGTTTCTTATATTTGCATGTTTGTTGTTGTGTATTTTGTGAGTTGAAGCTTTGTGTTTGATTTGTTGGGATTATCTTTTCTTTTAGGAAGAAGCACGAGCTGTGGGGCAACTGAGGAGTGAAAGATTAGCTAACTTGGTTGGTTGTTGCTGTGAAGGAGATGAGAGATTGCTTGTTGCTGAGTTCATGCCTAATGAAACTCTCTCCAAACATCTTTTTCACTGTGAGTTTCTATTCATTTGTTTATCTCACCTTTTAGAAAAATATCTAGTTTTAGAGTCTCTTTTTAAACAGCTATGGCTCTTGTTGGCAATGTTAATCCACTAGTTTATAGCAGCATTAATTGCAAATGTCTATTTGTCATTTTATATTTATAAGCTAGTTAAACCACTAATTTTACTAAACACTTTAAAATTCAATTCGCTAGCTTACCCGCTATCCACTAGATTATTCGTTATCCGCCATTTTTTACCAAGCAGAGCCTATCTTTGACAAGGATAAAGCATTTTACTTCAATAAGCTACATCCCATTTTTTATCCCCATTTATGTTGATATAGTTTGTGCCTTGTGGAATCTTATTTCAATTTGATTTTGTGATTTGTATGAACTTCCCTGGCAGGGGAGAGCCAACCAATGAAATGGGCAATGAGGTTGAGGGTAGCCTTGTATCTAGCACAAGCTTTGGAATACTGTAGCAGCAAAGGAAGGGCATTGTATCATGATCTTAATGCTTATAGAATTTTGTTTGATCAGGTACTTCAGCTTTTGTAATAGGGCTTACATTTGTGCATATTCTTCATTGTGTTTTATCAACTGTCTCTCACATGGTATTATTGATTGGACAGGAAGGCAACCCTAGACTCTCTTGTTTTGGACTCATGAAAAACAGTAGAGATGGAAAAAGCTATAGCACAAATTTAGCCTTCACTCCTCCAGAGTACTTGAGGACAGGTAACAAATTATTAAAATCAACAAAAAAAAAATATGTCATTTTCCTTGGGCTATAGAAATTTTGGTCATTCCATGTGTTCTGTTGAGTATGGCTCATATGCAGTATCTATGGGGTTGGGGCTGGGGAGGGGGAGAGAGATATTATAAATACCACTTGTAACACTGGAACCCTAATTCATTCTAAAATAAGACGGAACTACAACTATTCTGTAGTTGCAGACGTAGGCATACTTGGCCGAACTGCGTAAACAAAGATCCTGTTCGTGTTCTTGCGTTTTCGTTTCTTTATTTCTTTTTACTCGTTGTTGTTCTAACATGTTATAACACCTATTTGAAATTTGGCAGGAAGAATCACCCTTGAAAGTGTAGTTTACAGTTTTGGCACCCTATTGCTTGATCTTTTGAGTGGAAAGCATATCCCACCCAGTCATGTATGTTCCCTCCTTCCCATTTCTTGTCTTCATTTTCATTCTAAGTGGTATTTCGTCCGGTAAATCTTTTACTTGTTGAATGTTGGTACTGTATGGTTGAATTTTACTTGATTTGTAGTAACATTCTATGATGGTTTGGCTTAAATTGATCATAGCATTTGTAGAATTGTAAGTGAATAGGTACCATAATCCCTTTAAGTGCAGGCACTCGACCTTATACGGGGTAAAAATTTTCTGATGCTGATGGACTCATGTTTGGAAGGTCATTTTTCTACTGAATATGGAACTGAGTTAGTGAGATTAGCTTCACGTTGTTTACAATACGAACCTCGTGAGAGACCAAATGCGAAGTCGCTTGTGACTGCTCTAACACCACTTCAGAAAGAAACTTCGGTATGCTCTCCCGTCTCCCTCCTTACTCTTAGTATCAAATTCTTCTACTTGGTTGACTTGTACATATAGTTAGCAATATGCTTACAGCTTGTGTGGTATTTAACAGGTACAATCATATGCTTTAATGGGCTTACCGGATAGGAGTCTATCATCAAAGGAAACAGTTTCATTAACGCCTTTCGGTGAAGCTTGTTCACGAAGAGATTTGACTGCAATACATGAATTTTTGGAAAAGGTGGGCTACAAGGATGATGAAGATGTTGCCAATGAGGTAAGTCATTGTTTCTACTTCTTTCTCCATTATACTTACTGCTGAAAGAGGCTTTTCTTATATATTATAAATATTATTTATGGATCTGTATCCTTTAATTGTATCACAGCTGTCCTTCCAAATGTGGACTAATCAAATACAAGAAACACTAAATTCTAAGAAGCGTGGTGATTCTGCTTTTCGCGCCAGAGACTTCTTTACGGCCATTGACTGCTATACACAAGTAAGTCAGTTAGAATTGCTAGGAATGTGATAGCTTCTTTTGTTAGAGGGAATTCACAATACTTGTTTTGCGCAGTTCATCGATGGAGGGACGATGTTTTCGCCAACTGTGTATGCTAGGCGCTGCTTATGCTACCTGATGAGTGACATGGCACAAGAAGCACTTGGAGATGCGATGCAAGCTCAATCGATATGTCCCACCTGGCCTACTGCATTCTATCTTCAAGCAGTTGCTCTCTCCAGCCTTGGCATGGATAATGATGCACAAGAAAGTCTCAAAGATGGCACATTACTGGAAACTAGAAGGCATAGAAATTGAAACTGTATAGTCTTTCTTTCTTCTCCGCCTCATTTCTTAAGCAAATTTTAAATATGATTATTATCTGTATGTATTGCTTCTTTCCCTAAGCTTCTCTCCATTACTCTATATGCTTCAGACTCTCTTGTTTTATATTTGGTCCGATGTTGTGAATCTCAAATTACTCAGCTTCTTATAACAATGTCATATACGCACGGATGATGGATTTGGATCCTCTCCTTTCATTTCTCCCTACATCTCATTCCATCCTCTCTATCTCTCTATTCACTCTCTCTCATCATTATTTTTTGATTATTTTAATCATGAGAGAGAGTGAATTAAGAGAGAGATAGAGAGGATGGAGGGAGATGTAGGAGAAAGAGGAGAGGATCCAAGTTCCACCGATGATACTATATTTGTAGTTATTAAATTCTACATAATTTAATATTAATTTATTAATTTGTCAAAAAAAAAATATTAATTTATTAAATTTTATGTAGTTATTTATTTTTTACAAAAAATAAGTTAAAAAAATGAGTAGATTATTGATTTTTTATATAAAATATGCATCTCGTTGGCGCTCTCGTTGCTGCTCTCGTTGCCGCTCTTATGCGGCTCACAAAAAAAAAAAGCAAATAAGATTTTGTTCTAGAGTATTTATGATCAACTCGGTTGTTACAAGTCTGAGGAAAGAAAAAATGGAGTCCCTTCTTCTCTGGCCTAGAGTTCTATATATAGTTCTCCAAGGCTTCTCGGCGGTTACCTTTGGAGTTCCGCTCCTAGCGATTACTCCCACTCTCGTCATATGAGTTCCCACATCCTCTCCTTCCTGCGACACCTGTCCTTGGTAACTCCTTGGCAGTTAACTTCTCGTATGTGCTTGAGCTCGGTTGATCTTGTGTTGGGCCGAACTCTAATTCTCTGGCCCAGTCCACAGCCCCCCAAGCTCGAGCTGAGTGAGCTCGGCGAAGAGGTTTGAACTTATGTTGATTTGTTTTGGCGATTGAAGTGACCATTGACTTGGGAAAGCGTGTCATGGCTTGGGGAAACGTTCCAGCTGACTGAGGTGACGTTCCAGTGGAAACGTTTCACCTACCTCACGCTTGAATGAGCGCGTGCGTTGAAGGTACGCTTTCGATATGGTTTAAAAGGCGCGCGGGGGATGTGAGAACTTCGTTGTTTTCATCTACTCTTTTGATTTCTGCTCGCTCTTCTGCCGAGGATTGTTTGCTGTGAAGTTTTGCCTTCCTTCAGCGTTTCGCTTGCTTGTGTTGAGGTATACTTTTCTATCCTTCTTCTTCCTTTTTCTCTTGTACCTTAGTTAAAATGGTGGAAATTTGGGAAGTTGATGAGAGTGGAAATGAGGTGAGTGAGGTACCTTCAGCGTATCGAGTGATTTTGGATGAATCTCGGCCTCGATGGGAAAGGATAAGGGAGAAGTGGAGGTGCCTCGAATCATCCATTTCCGAGACCCTCTCGAGTCTCCCTGATTTTAGCTCTTTAGATTCCGGTTTTTTAGATGGTGAGGACGCTGACTTTGCTTCTCCTCTTTTCCCAGGGACCAAGATTCATTTCGAAAACACTGTGGCCCTTTCAAATTTTAGGCGAGAAGAGGTGGGGCTCTTGGCTCTTCCTTCCACTCCTGCGCGTGAAATCAAGGTGCTGATGGCATCGAAACAGAGCATCGAGTCCGTTCCTAACTTTGAAGCGTGGGATTTATTCACCATGTTTACAAAGCCAGAAGATTTAATAGCTTTTCGGCAAAAGAACGTCGTGTCTTCTACTGGAAATGAAGAAGGTGTGATTCTGGAGTGTTGTAGGCATAACGAGCCTGTATGTATGATGCGGCCTAAGGGAGTGGTGGAAGAGAGTACTTATATGTACGCCTGCCTTTTTGAAGACTTGAAGGTGAAAATGCCCTTCACTCGCTTTGAAAACCACGTGCTGCAGCTCCTCAACGTTGCTCCAACGCAGCTTCACCCGAATAGCTGGGGATTTGTACGCGCCTATGAGATAATCTGTGGAGCTTTGGGTATGGTTCCAAATGTAGGGGTGTTTTTCCAGTTTTTTCGGACTAAGGGTGAAGGTTTGGGAAAGTGGATATCTTTTCATAGCCATTCTCCTCGCCCCCTTTTTAGTCTATTCACCACTTCATACAAGAATTTTAAGGCGAAGTTCTTCCGAGTTCGAGCTCCTCCTTCATTTCCCGAGCTCCTCATAAACAAGACAGGAGCGCCCCACTTCCCTTTGTATTGGCAGAGTGAGGTTTTTGGTGTGACTGGGGTCATCTCGGATGACTTAAGTCCCGAGCTTCTTGAGGACGCAGCAATGCTGCAAAGGTTGTATACCATGACTTGTAAGGAGGTGATTAGTTTGGAGGGGGATGACAAAGGTCTTCAAGATTTATTGAGTAAGTTTTTCTTCCCGCCTTCTTTTTGATATTTTGTAACCGCTTCTAATGTTTCCTTTTATTTCGCCGTGCAGTTAGGATGGGTTTGAAGGAGAAGGACATCAAAAATTACATCAAGAAGGCTCAAGAGAGGTTAGCGAAGGAGAAACTGAGTGCCCAAAATCAAGGTGGGACCTCTGCGACGGAGAGCTCGGGCAAAGGTTTGGTGAAGATTGCTAAGAATACTGGGGGAACGACTATTGTTGGAATGAATCTCGGCACTACTCCCATCGCGGCTGTTCCTTTGAAGGCCATTTCCAGAGATTCTTCTGAGGTGTTGAAGGAGGATAAAGGGGGTGCCGTTGTGAAAGAGGTTGAAGAGACTGCTGCTGCGATTCCAACTCCTGCCAAGCGACCTTTTATGCGGGAAGGTTCTCCTTCTAAGAAGAAGTTTAAGAGTTCCGAGGGCGAGATTTCTTGGATGGAGTTTCTGCAGGATTTTGAGGGTCAAGGGGAGATCGCGTCCTTGTGGGACAAGCATTTCCCTTTGAAGCATTTTGTGAGGGAACATATTACTACTGCTGATGATGGTGATCGCATCCGGAGTTTGGGGATGGAACAAGCTTTCTTGGCGATGCAGTCTTATGCGTTGAAATCTGCTGCCCTTGGTCATGTGGTTTGCGACGAGTTCGTCAGACTTAGGAGTCGAGAACGTCAAGGGCGAAAGGATGCTGAAGCCGCCGAGAAGGCCATTGCTGCTCATGCCGAATTAGCGAAGGAAAATGAAGCGTTGAAATCCAAGTTAGCTGGGCAGGTAAAGCTGTTTGAGGAAAAGGAGAGGTTCGTGCGTAAGCAGCTTGAAGATACGGAGGCTCAGTGGGAGGCCAAGATAAAGGAAGTTTGAACTACTCTGAAGGAGCAAGAAGGCAAGGTTTCTTCTCATGAATCTACTATTGCTGGGTTGAGGGTTGAAAATACCGGACTTACGGTGTCTTTGGCTGAGGTGAAGTCTCAACTATCGGATTTGCGTGTTGCCAAGGAGGCTGAGATCGAGGAATTGCACATTGAGAATGCTGTAGCTCTCTTGAAGGGTTTTGAGAAGGCTAAAGGCCAAGTCTTGGCGCTCCACCCCACTTTAGATGTGAGTGGACTTGATCCACTGAAGGAGGTTGTGGATGGCAAATTGGTGTCGTTGCCATCGCCTGAGGAAGAGGATGTTGAGATGAAGGGATTAGATGAAGTTTTTTGATCTACTTTTCTCCCTTCGGTTTTGCTTGTTGTTTTGTTGTATGTTACCTTTGTACCATCAGATTATGAATGAAGTTTAACTTTTCGCAATTTCTTTCAGCTCTGTTCTAATTTCGCAAAACTGTCTGGGTGTACGAAAACTTTGTGTATTTATAAAGTTTACAGAAGCTTCGCCGCATTTTTTGAATATGCCAGAAAATAGTAGCTTGATTGAGTTGTTTTAGCTTATAAGGGCTTCCGTGGGTGAACCTCGAGTTTACGAAGACTACAAGGAGCAACTATGGAGTAGAACTTGATCCACTTGTTCATTCCAGTAGTTGCTTTTTTCTTACCTTATTTCGGCAAGAGGGAGTATCTCTTTCTCTTAAGAGTTTTAACCCGACATCATCCCAGATTGGTTTTAACCTTTATATTTGTTAGGTCATGGATCTCCAACCATTGTTGTATGGGATTTTGAACAAATCACTTGTCTTGATCTTTGCAGAGGTGAGTTGTAAATTGTTTTGCTTTGTTTAACTGAGCTGTGTCGATTTGTTCTCAGCAAAGATTTAGCAGTAAAAAAGTGTAAGAAATTTTGACACCACTTTTTCAACTGGCAAGTCTCGTTAAAAACTCCCGGTGGGAGAAAAGAGTACTTGCCAGGTTTTTATTCGTTGGCGTTAGAAAAGAGTACATACATAATCAACCTTTGTCTAGTGTAAAAACAGGAAATGAATACATGAAAGGGAAAAAACAGGGGGTGCCTCATTAAAAACTCCCAGTGGGAGAAAAGAGTGCACCCTTATTGCTACTGAAATGACTTGAAAGAGCTTAACTGAAGTAGAAGCGGAGATTCGCCGAGTTCCAACTCCTCGGTATTGGGTGTCCCGTTAGCGTTTCTAACTTGTAGGCTCCGGCACTCAACTTCTCCAGGATCTTATATGGACCTTCCCAGTTGGGTGAAAGTTTTCCTTTTGCGTCTGTTCCCAAAACTTTCCTTAAAACGAGGTCGCCTTGCTTCATCTCCCGAGGGAGGACCTTAGAATCATATTTCCGAGCTACGCGTTGCTTCACTGCGTATTCTCGTAGATGAGCAGCTTCTCTGATTTCCTCCAGGAGGTCTAGGTTTACTACCATGTTGATTGTGTTCGTGTCCTCCCTTGTGTTCTCTCGCCTGTAGCTAGGCTCACCCAACTCTACGGGTATCATAGCATCCGCACCATATGTAAGCTTAAAAGGAGTTTCACCAGTTGAAGAATGTGGGGTTGTGTGATATGACCACAGCACTTGACATAACTGATCTGCCCAGGCCCCTTTGTGTTCATCAAGCTTCTTTTTCAGACCAGATAATATGACTTTATTTGCTGACTCGGCTTGGCCATTTACCTGAGGATGTTCTACCGACGTGAACTTGTTCTTGATTCCAAGTCCAGTGCAAAAGTCTGTGACAAGGGAGCTGGCAAATTGTGTACCATTATCTGACACTATTTCTGCTGGCATACCGAATCTGCAGATAATATTCTTCCAATAGAATTTCTTGACCCGAGCTGCTGTGATGGTTGCTACAGGCTCTGCTTCTATCCATTTGGAGAAGTATTCGACGGCAACGAGTAAGAATTTCACCTGACCAGGTCCTACTGGGAATGGGCCCAAGATGTCAGCCCCCCATTTGTAGAAAGGCCAAGGGGTTGTAATTGATTGCAGCGTTGTTGCAGGGGCATGGTGAAGGTCGGCATGCCGTTGGCATTTATCGCATTTCTTCACAAAATCTACGCAGTCCTTGTCCAGCTGGGGCCAATAATACCCTGCTCTTATGACCTTATTTGACAATGATCGTCCCCCGATGTGACTGCCGCATATGCCCTCGTGAATCTCTTTCATCACGTATTCGGTTTCAGTGGGTGTCAGACAGCGTAGGAGTGGTGCTGCAAAGCCCCTTCTATATAGCTTGCCTGCGAGGATGACATATTTCGCTGCGTTGCGCCGCATCTTTTTGGCTTCGGTTTCCTCATGAGGCAGGATGTCGTGTTGCAGAAAGGCTATTATTGGAGTAGTCCAGTTGGTTGACAGTTCTACTGAATGGATCTCTTTTGTTTCAATACTTGGCAGTGGGAGTGTCCCCTGAATCACAGTGTGATTGTTGCCAGGTTTCTTTGTGCTTGCCAACTTGGATAGGATATCAGCTCGGATGTTCTGCTCTCTGGGGACGTATAGCAATTCAAAGGAGGGAAAACCGGCAGAGAGTAGTTTAACTTTCTTGAGGTACTTGCCGAGTTGTGGGTCCCTTGTTTGAAATTGGCCAGAAACCTGGGAAGTTACGAGTTGGGAGTCGCTCTGCACTTTGAGATGTTGGACTCCGACCTCCTTTGCAAGATTCATTCCTGCGATTAGAGCTTCATATTCTGCTTGATTGTTACTAGCTTTGAAGTCGAACCTTAATGATTGTTCGATGAGGAGACCCTCAGGACTTTCAAGTGTGATGCCTGCGCCACTTCCTTTTAAGTTTGATGCTCCATCTACCGAGAGGGTCCAGGGAGAAACGCTTGGTTCTAATGATGGTGGTGTCAATTCCACAGCAAAATCTGCTAGAACCTGAGCCTTTATGCCGTCCCTTGGGTGAAAGACCACGTCGTATTCAGAAAGTTCAACTGACCAGGCAACCATTCGACCTGCGAGGTCTGGCTTACGTAAAACCTGCTTGATAGGATGGTCTGTCTTCACAATTATTCGGTGACTTTGGAAGTAAGGTCGAAGTCGACGTGCCGACGTGATTAAAGCCAGAGCTAACTTCTCTATTTTCTGGTATCGGACCTCGGCTCCTTTGAACACTTTGCTGCAGAAATATATTGGTCTTTGTTGCTTCCCTTCTTCAGATACTAAGACCGAACTCATGGCTCTTTCTGAAATTGCTAAGTAAAGCAACAACGGCGCTCCCACTTTTGGTTTCACCAAGATGGGAGGGGAGGATAGGAACGTTTTAATCGCTTGAAAAGCTTCTTGACATTCATCTGTCCAGTTGAAACAGCCTTTTTTCTTCAAAGAAGCAAAGAAATGGAAAGCTTTGTCACCTGCTCATAGTTAATTACAAAAAATGGAAACGGTATGAGAAAAAGTAGTGAGTCATGTTGCGAATCCGCTTTGTCAATGGGATTTGGTTGAGGGAGTGAAACATTTATAAAGATGTTTTCACCTGCACAAGATAGGAAGCGTGATAAAGCTGCCAGGCGTCCCGTTAGTTGCTGAACTTCTTTAGGATTTGATGGGCTTGGCATCTCCAGTATTGCTCTGCATTTGTCAGGATTCGCTTCTATGCCTCTATTGGTCAACATGAATCCCAAGAATTTTCCAGCTTGTACTCCGAAGGAGCACTTTGCCGGGTTGAGCCGCATTTCATGTTTTCTGAGGGAATTGAAGGTTTCTTCTAAGTCAGTGACATGACTATGGTTTTCCTCGGTCTTGACCACCATGTCGTCGACGTACACCTCGAGATTTCTTCCGATTTGGCCTCGGAACACGCTGTCCATTAGACGCTGATATGTCGCACCTGCGTTTTTTAGGCCGAAGGGCATGACAGTGTAGTGATAATTGCAGGTATCAGTCATGAATGCTGTTTTGTCGGCATCATCGGGGTCCATTTTGATCTGGTTGTAGCCGGAATATGCGTCCATGAAGCTTAGAATGCGATATCCGGAGGCCCCATCTATCAGCGCATCAATGTTGGGCAGAGGGTAGGGGTCTTTTGGGCAGGCAGCGTTCAAGTCTGTGAAATCCACGCACATACGCCACTTTCCATTAGACTTCTTCACCAGCACCACGTTGGAAAGCCAAGTTGGGTATTGAATTTCTTTAATGAAACCGGCTTCAAGTAATTTCTGGGTTTCCTCTGCGACCGCTACTTTGCGCTCAGGTCCGAGCTTCCTCTTTCTTTGTGAGATCGGTTTTGCAGCTGGAACTAATGATAGTTTGTGACAAATGAAGGAGGGGTCAATCCCTGGCATATCTGCTGGGGTCCACGCGAAGAGATCAATATTCTTTCTTAGCAGCTCAACTATTGCTACCTCTTCGTCTATTGGGAGGGCACCTCCAATGTTTGTCGTCTGTTCAGGACTTGAACCGATCTGAATTTGCTTGAGATCTTCTGTTGGTTTCAATCGGTGATCACTGAAGTCTTCCCTGGGGTCTAAGTCGGCAAAATTAATGTTGAAAGATGTGGCCTTTACCGCCGAGTCTACGGTGTTTTTCTTCTTCGTTTTCAGGCTTTCTAGGTAACATTTTCTTGCTGCCTCCTGATCTGCTTTAAGGACTCCAACTCGTCCATCGTCAAGGGGATACTTCATTGTGAGATATCGGGTTGACAAGGCGGCGCCGAGGATATTGAGCGCTGGCCTTCCCATTATAATATTATAAGACGATTCAGCATCAATCACCAAGTATCTGACCTTGATTGTTTTGGCATTGTGGGCCACGCCAAATGTGGTGCGGAGGGTAATGTATCGTTTTATCTGCACCTGTTCTCCTGAAAAACCAACTAGTGTACCGTGGTAAGGTTGCAAGTGGTCATTAGATAAGTTCATACCTTTGAAAGCTTCCCAGTAGATGATGTCTGCTGAGGATCCGGGGTCAATCAGTACACGTCTGACATTGTAGTTGAGGACTTGAACTATTATGACCAGAGGATCATCTTCGTGTGGGGAGATTCCTGCGACGTCCTTGGGAGAGAAAGTGAGATCAGGAATGTTGGGTATCATGGAACTATCGGATGAACTGCTGATGTGCATGACTTGGCGTACATATCTGCGGCGAGCCGAGCTTGTTTCTCCTCCTCCCGCGAACCCTCCGGAAATGGTGTTGAGAGTATGTTGCACTGGTGGAACTTCCTCTGCGTGTTCTGCCAACGTTACCACTTGGGACTGCAACTTGGGCTTCGGTTGCTCCGGTGTTCTGGCACTTGAGTTTCCGGGGTCGTCTTTCACATATTGCTTCAATAAGCCACGTCGGATTAGCTTCTCGATTTCATTTTTTAGGGCAAAGCAGTTTTCGGTATCATGTCCTCGACCTCGGTGGTATTCGCACCAACTATCACTGTCTCTGCCTAGGACTCTTCTTGCTGGGTTTAATTCAGGGATTAACCTTGTGTGCAGGACCTCTTTCAAAATCGTCGCACGCCTCTGATTCAGAGGTGTTAAAGTTCCTCTGACAGGGCTGCTTCGCCGAGGAGGTGGTGGAGATCTTCTCCGAGGTGGTGGCGGAGGATCACGCCGTTGAGAAACACTTGGGCTATAGTCGTCGTATCTGCTGCGACGTTCGTATCCTTTATCGGGTTGCCTTTCGCGCTCATCTCGGTGCCGCTTCTCGGCATTGCTTTCTTCTCCTTTCATGTAGGCCTCTGCTCGGGCTAAGATCTCTTGCATATTGGTTGCGGGCCTGTTTGCTAGTGACTCGTTGAACTGTCTTCCACGCAATTCGTTTGTGAACGCGTCTGCGAATTGCCTCTGATCAGGGTGCTCTACGTCGACGGTGATGTCACTGAATCTTCCCAGGTATTCACGGAGAGTTTCAGTTGGGCGTTGCCGGGTGTTAAAGAATGTAGCAGTGGAGGTTTTTTTGTGTCTTCTGTCTGAAAAATGTCTGAGGAACTTCTTGGTGAAGTCGGCATAAGAAACAACGGACTGCCGAGGAAGACTCATGAACCATCGTAACGCCGCGTCTTTCATGGTGCCGGAGAAGAGCTTACACTTGAGCGTTTCATGCGCACCAATGATGGCCATCTGCGTGTCAAATGCGGTTAGGTGCTCCTGAGGATCTCGGCGACCATCATATGGTTCCAAGGGTGGCGGCTTGAAGTTTTGGGGAACTAAGTCGTTCATGATGGCGTCTGTGAATGGTTGGGGTTTTTCCAGTTGGACTCTATCAAGCGAGTTAGGGTCTCTTTCTTGCTTCATGTCATCAACTTGCTGCTGCAGGGACTGGTTCTGCTTCCGTAGTTCATCAAGGACTGCGTTGACACCAACCATGAATGGGTGCTCAGGCATCGCAGCCTGATTTGGTTGAAGAAATGCTTGTTGTTCTTCCGTAACTGTTTGGGCGGTTGCAGCATTGGCTGGTTGAGCAACTGGTATTTGAATTGTCTCCGGTGTGGCAGGATTCGGCGTGTGTGGTTCGGCTTGCGAAGCTTGAGTTCTGCGAGGGGGGGATAGCGGCGGTTGACGCCGGCGTCCGCGACGGGTAGTTACCATGGCTGGAAAAATTGAAGGTGTGGCCGGGATTAGATTTACCGGGCCCCACGGTGGGCGCCAAATGTTCTAGAGTATTTATGATCAACTCGGTTGTTACAAGTCTGAGGAAAGAAAAAATGGAGTCCCTTCTCCTCTGGCCTAGAGTTCTATATATAGTTCTCCAAGGCTTCTCGGCGGTTACCTTTGGAGGTCCGCTCCTAGCGGTTACTCCCACTCTCGTCATATGAGTTCCCACGTCCTCTCCTTCCTGCGACACCTGTCCTTGGTAACTCCTTGGCAGTTAACTTCTCGTATGTGCTTGAGCTCGGTTGATCTTGTGTTGGGCCGGACTCTAATTCTCTGGCCCAGTCCAGATTTAATTATTGATTTTTTTAGGAAAAATTATTTTGGAATTTTTGCTAGCGGTATTTTTTTTTTTACAATTGGTAGTGGTTAGATTAATTGGATTGAGTAGGTTATAGTAAGTTCTATTTAAATATTGATTTTTGACAAAAAAAAATGATTTAAAAGGAGAAAAAAAAAATTTGACACCGTGCGTAGCTCACGTGGTTGAGTGAAAGGGGACATCGTTGGTGGAAAAACGTAGCCGTACGGGGTTCGAACCCCGCTCCTCCCTCCCCTCTAACAACTAACACACTAATTACTAACCACTTTGCCTATAAAAAAAATACATCCATGCACTGATTTTTTATTTTATTTTTTTTATGAACACAGTAAAGTTTAACATCTTCCCAACTTCCTATTCACACGCGATTTGTAGCACACATTGTGTAGAGTGATCACAATTCACAAGCGACACAGGAGAAAAATAGATAATTTTTACGGTTTTTTTTTTACCCCCATCAACTCCCATCTATCCCCATCACATCCCATATACCCAAAAATACCTCTGCCCAAATAACAAAGCGGATTTACCTCAAATGGGGGCACCTAATAGATAGATCCGACTTTAAAAATAACAAAGCAGATTTACCTCAGATGGGAATACATCCACTTTGTTATTTTTCAAATCGGTTTTACCTAATGGGTAGATAAATCCGATTTCCCTAAAAAAAGGAATTCGGATTTACCCCACCTAAGGAAAATCCGATTTTGTTATTAAAAATAATTATTTTTTATTGAAATTATAAAAAAAGGCTATAAAAATGCTACTAAAAATCCGTTAAAGAGTCAAAACTAATCCAAAAAATATCAATACACCACTAAAAATCTAATAAAACCAAAATAAGTTTAAGCAAATTTTTTTAGATTTTTTGGAAATTATGAAAAATTAAAAAAATTAATAAAAAATAGAAAACGATGGAATTTGGGATTCTGAGGTCCCCAGTCCTGATCGTTGATTTTTTTCGGATTTAATGGCTGTGGTTTCATTACAATTTGAGCAGATTGCCCGAGAACCGATTTTTAGCCTTAATTTGATCGTCACGTGTTAACGAACTACACACTAAACAGAACCAAAAGACGGTTGAAATTCGTATCTAATTTTTTAACAGATTTATTTATTTATTAATTAGGTAAATCCAGATTTATTTATTTATTAATTAGGTTAACAAAGCGGATTTACCCCCACATAAGGTAAATCCGCTTTTGTTATTTAAAAGCGGATATACCCCCATATAAGGTAAATCCGCTTTTAAAAATAACAATCTACCCCCATTGTACCTGCGAGTTCCCTTAAGGTCGAGTTCGATCTGGGCCGAGTCCCAGTACACTGCCCTGAAGGCGACGCACGTTACTTGAGCAAAGTAAAAAAGGCAAGTGCAAGGAATAAAACGCAACTGAGGTAAATAAAAACCGGAAATGCGAGCAATTAAAATAAAGCAAAAGATTACAGGCCACCCCGGATACGGCCGGGTCCTCAAGTTCAAAAAAGCTTTCAAAATTACAAGGTGAAATGCCGGTTCCACCTGGAACCCAAAATCTTTGTCAAACCGGTTCCACCCGGAAGCCATCTACAGAAATTTTACCCCCAGTCATGGGCTAAGCGTCGGATGGGGCGAGAGTAAATGATCACACACTCCTTGGAAACAGAGTCGGTCTTGACGATCTCATCCCCCTCCACGAAATGATCAACGCTCAACATCTCTTTATCAAGAGGCAGCGAAGGGTGAGTCACGGCAACTTGGGCAAGAGCTTTGTTAAAGTCTTCCCCCGCCATCCCAAGAGCCATCTCCGCTATATCGGCAGTTTCAAGCTAGGCGTTCCGAACCTTCTCTTCAGCGTGCCTCAATTTCTCCTTGAGATCTGCAGCCTGACTTTGGGGGTTGGACCTCTCCTCTCGAGCTTTCTGTATATCGACCTCAAGATCGGAAATACGATTCCTCAGAGTCGTAACTAACTCCGCAGCGTCCTTCTCTTTGGTCTCAAGCTCGGTAATCCGAAGTTAGAGCTCTGTTGCCTTGTTGGAAGCAGAGTCCCTCTCGTGTTCAAGTTCTCCTTTCTCCTTTCGAAGATCGGAGAGGTTCTTCTGAGCCTTAGCCAGAGTGGAAGAGAGCGAATCATATTTCCTCTTTTCCTCTTCCTTCAAAGCTCGCTCCTCATCTCTCTCTTTCAGGGCCCCTAAAATGAAGAGAATGCAAAACTAAGTTATAAAGGTAAAACGACAAAAGCAGTAAAGGAAGGAGACGTCGGTTTCCCATAATTACCTTTGACTCGGGCTTCGGCTTCCTCCCTCTGCATTTTGGAGACGTCGGCCAGGTGCCTAAAAAGTTTCGTCGCAGCCTCCACTGGATTAACCTGGTACTCCTCAAGATTTTTCTTCAAAAAGTCATCATCAATGGGGATGTTGGAAGATCAGCGTTTCTTTGAGCCATATTTGTCATGACGGCCTTTATTTGACACCTTGGGAGACCCGCCTTGGTCGGATCGCACCCTTTTCCCGGGGCTTGAGAGGTGGAAGCATGAGTTAAAAGGCGACCAGCCTGCACCAAGTTCGGTTGACATTTCCGATGCTGAAGATCGTCGGTCTGGTCTTCAGCACTCACAGCTGTAACGGTTTGAATAGGCATAGCTTGAATAGGCTCATCCCGCTTAGGGGTTCCCTGAGGGATCGGGGGAGCATCAGAGTTGCCTTCCTGAAGGGCAGCTCTCCTTTCCGCAGCTGCCTTCAGAATGGCGAACTTGTCAGGAGCCATTTGATCTGCAAAGAAAAACAAAAAGCTGAGATTTTGGATACCGATCTTGGAAATAGGATAAAAGTATAAAGCATATTTATCAGTATCCGACCCTACCAAGCGCCGCTAAAACTTTTGACCTCGAGCCCGCTTCGACCAACTTCGCTGTATCGATACCAAATTTTTTCGGATCTCTCCAAGGAATCAGATCAGCAAAGTTCGTCAGGATCGCCAAGGATTCTTGGTCTTCGTCACTTAGCCTACTTAGGCTAACCATGTAGGAATTTGAGGGGCCATTGAAGTGAGAAAGAGACCACCCGATGGGAAACTTAGTGGACTCTAGAGATTGTCCATCATCACTATATTTGCCGACGTACTTCACGGCCACATCATTCACGGGCTCAACAAAGAAGAATCTGTCTTTCCAATTTCTTTTCAGTGAGTCGGAATAGAGCATGAAAATTTTGGTGTTCCTTTTGGCCCTGAGGCTCACATGCTCCCACCGCTCTTTAGACCCCTCCACGTGCCGTCTATTTATTTCAAATAAGAAAAAGAACAAATTAACGGAGATCGGCCTCTCCAGATGAATGCACATCCGCTCAAAAGCCCGCTTGAAGGCCCAGGCATTGGGGTGAATTTGGGTAGGAGCGAGGTTCAGTCTTCCCAAAACCTCCTGCTGAAAGGCGGTGAATGGAGGTCGGAGGTTCTTAGTGACAATTATCACCTCGTACATTACGAACTTGAGGGTCGGTGCCCAAACAGCGACATGCTGATCTTCTCCCATCCCTTCCACTCTCCATATATATCCTCTCCTCCCGGCGATTATTTTAACGATGTGGCTCATATCATCTCCGGCTTTATACACAGATCGGATCGCCCTCAACGACTCTGACACCCAGGAACATTCCCGTTGGGTACTTAAAAGCAACAGTAAGGGGACATCGACCAAACCGACCCCGGTGCTAGGGTACTCGTCGGAATCGCCTTCAGCAAAATCTTCCCCTTTGTTCCGATCTTCAGGAAGATCTCCTTCGTTGTTCCGACTTTCAGCAAAACCCTGAACGTCGGCCTCACTATCATCAGAGCTCCAGCGAGAGTTGGTGCTCCCTTGCTCTCCCTCGTCACCATCAGCATCGGAATCATCCGACTCAATGATCACTACGTCTTCGGATCGGACTTCGCTCACGCGACCTTCCTCCACCAGTTCATTGTCAAGAATCTTGGGAGAGCGCTCTTCCGCTTGGAAGCTGTTGGGAGCCGAATTAAATCCCTCGTGAACATCGGGCTCGACCGATCTGAGGTTATCGGTGCGAGCACCTTCCGAGTCTCTAGGATCGGAAGCCATCAGTTTGGCTACGTTTGGACGATTTATATCGATAACCCGGCGGGTTTGTTTTGTTCTAGCCAGATCGCACCTGTAGAAATGGGGGCATGCCAAGTCAAGTTTAAGCACTAAACAGTGGGTCCACAACTAAGTCGGAACTCGACCTGACGACCCCCACTCTGTATTTATGAAAACGTGCAAACAGGAATACCGGCTAAAACATAAGGCGGGAGAAAAAGAAACAGTGGAAGCACACTAACCTTGGAAACCGGAAGCTCGACGAAGCTGAACTTGTTCGCGTGCTTTGACGACCTCAATAAACTGAAAGGCAGAGACCCTCGCCACAGTAAGTTGAATCGGAAGCTCAGAGATCAAGGCGCAGAATAACAATGTTAAGGTCGGTACTCAGAGCAATTTGCAAAAACCAGTGCAAATGAGCAAGTCCTTCACGCATATTTATAGTGGACCAACGGCTACGAATTGGGCCTGGGCCTATACAAGGCGTCCAATCGGTAGCACCTAGTTAGGGCGCGTGAAGTGAGGCGCCATCATTACACCACTCCCCATCGAACGACGCGCCACATCAATGACATTGATGTCAGCGCTGGAATCAAGGCGTCGCCATAAAGAGAATACCTCGAGTCACTCGGTTTCGCTTTCTCTGACCCTCGGAAGGTCGCCGCATATAATAGGCATCCAAATGCGAGCTCGCGTAGAGCACCTTAAGCTCGGTTTTCTAAAAACGAGTACACGGCCCGAACCTCAAAGTACTCCGAGACTGGGGGCAAAACACTAGTAATAGTATAAGCCCAGCCTCGGAAGCTAGGCGTGGTTTTCAGCTGACATGACCAGTTCGGCCTCGGAGGGTACCTCAAACCCGGGCAAGGCATCAAGTCAGGCTCGCCCTAGGGCAAACCGACTTGGGGGCAACTGTTATGGATTGGGCCACTACAGTATTTTGCACTAAGTCCCAATACCAAAGGCATATCCACTAATCAATGGTGAAGATCAAAGACCTAGATCCAATGGTTCCCATTGATCCCCATAACCTATAAATAAGCATTCAATGCTAGCATTAAATGTACACATTCCCCAATTCTTAAACTTGCAACTGACTCACTTGCTGACATGAGCGTCGGAGTGTCATTGCAGGTACCACTCCACCTCGGATCGGAGCCCAAGCTCGGGTTGACCAAGAATACCGCTACCAACTATCTCGGATCGGATCCGGTATCCAAGGTCGGATACAAAGCAAGAGATAAGGTACGGAAAGATACTTTCAACCGCACAGCAATGCACTCAAAATGTTGCAGTTGCTTTGCTTATAAATTACTACCGTCCAAAGTCACCCAAATGACAAACACGAAAATGCATGGGAAGGATACTCAAACACACGGCATTCCTTATGGACCATTTCTAGCTCAAGGAGCTTGTGTGTCATATATAGCATCCTCCACATGAATTAAGAACAGTTATTATAAGATATCAATGGTGATGATGAGTTGGTTCACCGTGGACCACACTCGTGGACCACTCTATCCTGGTCAATGTTTCATAATGTTGTTGGGTTTATTTAAGAAAAAGATTAATTTGACTTTTTTTGTTTTAGAAGACAGTATTTCTAAGATCACGTTTTTGTAAGAGTTTTTCTTACATCTAATCTAATAGGTGACATGTGTTACCTTTTTTTATTGGTTCATTTTCTGCACCTAGTTCTAGTGATGGATCTTGCAAAAAACTTTTCAAATTTCTCCCCAGCCTCCCTCAACCCCCTCCCTTCTCTCTCACCCTTCCTCATTCCTCAGTGTCCTTGACCACATCGAAGATGAAGCCATGAAGGCAAGGAGACCAAATCGAAGCGTTTGTCTCCAAATTGAAAGTTGTGATTAAAACATGAAGACGTTAGTAGAGGCCAATTGGAGTTGCATTCGTCCTTTGTGAAGCATGCCTTACTCGATCTCTGGTGTTTGATGATTGGTTGCAATTCGTAGATGATGGCGTCTTCTCAATAGGGTGTGGAGGAAATTTTGTTCACTATGGCTGAAAGCCTGAAAGGAGTGACGTTATGTAGTTGTTACCTACTCTGCTAAGTGCTAACAACAAGTTATTCAACACAGTACATCAACAACACAGTAAGGGAACACGCATTCACTTATAAATGTACACTACTTAACTCGAATTTCTTTTTAACTCTCGAGTGCAGAGCATTCCTTCTGCGGAAACAGGAACATCCCATAAGAATTTGCTACCAAGCAATATTTCCATCCCATTACTCAAGAAAATAGCACTTGTACCGAAAAGAATGAGCAAAAACACATTCCAAGCATACAATGACTATATCCTGAAAAACATGATGTCTTTACATCTCAAAAATAATGTAACTGTTCTACCCTAGGTTTATAACGACCAACTGTATCCAGGTACCCGCCTAAATCTATATCAAAACCTCTTTAAGATTATTTCTAGTAACATAGGAAAAATTAGCAATTTGCTTCAACTGCTGATAATAGCTGAGAATTCGTACATGAAATATGCAAAAATCTGGCATTGTGTTGGCAAATCCCAAAACAGGCCCTTTACCACAAGCCAATGAATTTCCACCAAACAGATCCGAGTCCAAGCCAAATAATAATGTTAACAATACTAATAACAAAGCCATAGCCCCACCATTGAGCAAGTGGAACATAGTTCGCACCGAAAAACACTGGAGCCGACCCAATCCCATAATGAGTAAGGCCGCCCATTAGGTTGGAGAGGAAGGACAGCACCATGGCCCCAAAGAATGGTGGAGTTCCCAGAGCAGTAGCAACGGACAAAAATGCAGTAAACATGGCACCAATATGAGCAGCACCACTTGCAAAAAAGTAATGAGAGTAGAAGTAAAGGAGGACCAGAATACCAAAAGATAGTTGCCATGAGAGACCCAATCCACCAACGAACTGTGTAATAACATTAGCAAACCATTTCATTAAAATAATCAAGGTATATATTAAATAATTTTAATAATTTCTCGAAAATTGAAATGTTATCATAAACATGGTGCATAATGCAGCGTGTGGGTAATATCACAAGGTGTGCATGTAACATTATAACTAAAAGAACACTTCTTCAATGGCAATAAAATAGCACTCTGGACTAAGAGGAAGGGACAAATTTAAAACCAAAATATCCACATACACATACCAGAGGAAGAGAGTTTTTATTTAGTATATGTTCTGACCATGAGGTGATGCTGATAAACTCAGATGTAGGAACAAAGCACCAAAATGAAACAAGATGCACAATGTGTTCCAAGAGAAGACCAAACATGCTCGTCAATCATTATTCATTACATACTAGAGGCGAGTATATAAAATAATCATAAACAGTTGATTGAAAGGTTATATTAGCTTCTGAATATTTCCAAACATGCTCATGTGGATGCTTAGGTCAAACAACCAGAACAATATAAATTATATAATATTAATACAAAGAAATTAAACCAAAAAAAATCATGCATTCACCATTTTACTCCAGAGAACAGATAAAAAGGCAAAACAACTGAGGAGCAATCACCATGTTAAATGAATATTAGCCACTGGAGGTAGAGAGAGGAGACAGGAAAATACCTTGACTACAGTTTGACTGAACCAAGAAATGAGACCATATTTGTTCAAATACCCAGCCATTGCAATGAGGGCAGCGAACCACGTGAGAGTATCCCAGGCAACTCCCTCACCTAAGCACTCTTTCCAAGTTACAACCCCTGTGACAAGGAGCACAGCTAATCCAAGAATGGCAGCAGTTACAGCATCTATATTAAGAACCCCTCCAAAGACCCAAAGTCCCACCTGGTAAAATTGAGCAAGGGAGGAAACAGGTTACTAAACAAAATGATCATTCTTAGGCATTCAGTGTACAGTATTGTATTCATGTTATCAAGACACGGGGTATACAGCAATGCAGCTACTATTAAATGATTAGTTTGGCTGACAAATAAGAGGATTCGCAACCTAATTTACCAACAAAAATTAAAAGTAGCATGACTAGTCTTGACCAATGTCTGATTCTTTCGATAAATAGCTGTCAGCAGTGCAAACAAAATGCTCAACTATAAAAACAGAAGACGCAACAGAGGATATTAGTATATAGCATATACTGCTAACATTAGATTCGAAAGGGTATGAACACAAGTTTGGGAGTAACTTGAGTGAGTAGCCAGAGGACCAACTTTGCTTTTAGATTATTTTCTTCTGTTACAAAACAGAACATCAATTTACAATCAAACTTCCAGACCTACATCAGAAATCCGTAGACATTTATGATTATGGGTGATTGACAAGCTAAAACCGTCAGAAATCAAATCAAGAGAGTTTCCCCCATTGCAAATAATCGAGTTACTAACTTATTACTATCAAAGTAATATCCACATTATTTAATATCTACCACATTGCACATTACACTATATTCTGCACAGAACACATTATTATACAGATAAATTTAGCAAAGTGATTACCGTAAGAAACAGGGTAGCTGTCATGATCTTCTCATTGGTAGTCATGGGCCCCATTTTCTGCAACTTTTCCCTAGCAAGCTTGGGTGCGTCGGGACTACTTTTCAAAGTAGGAGGGTAAATGATATACAAGATCAACGGCACCAACACCAACGACGCCAATCCAGGCACAATAGAAGCTTTGGCCCAATCCAACCACCCAATTGTCTGGTTAATCGAATTCAGAGTAAGAGTAGCGCAGAGTGGATTTGCCGCCATTGCAGTTAGAAACATCGCCGACGAAATCACCGAAGTCTGAAAACAAGTAAGCATCAACCACGACCCCAACCTTCTCTCCGTTCCATCGCCGGCGTTACTACCACAAGCGACACAAAGAGACTTAACCAATGGAAGAAAAATCCCACCAGCCCTAGCAGAAACAGAAGGAATAGCCGGTGCTAAAAGTGCTTCACTGAAAACCAAACTATAACCTAGCCCTAACGAAGAGCTGCCAAAAAGGGAAACGAATTGATACGCAACACGGTTTCCGAGACCGGTTTTGATGAATCCCTTAGCGAAGAAGAAGGCAAGGCAAATCAGCCATGGGATTGGATCACTAAAGCCGGAGAATGCAGCCGCAAAAGGTAGGGTTTTCGTGAGAACAGAAACTCCCAACCCTAAAATTGCGACGGCACCAAGTGGCAATGGTTGAGTGATGATTCCAACGATTGTGCCTAAGAAAATCGCAAGCAATTGCCATGCGTTTCGAGTGACGCCTTCGGGGACGGGGACGAACCAGAGGATGACACCTGTCGCTATAGATGCAAGTAAGGGTTTGATTGCCGCGCCTTGCCATGGCTGAGCTGGAGGTGTAGCCGGAGCCGGAGATGGAGTGATAGCGGCTGAGGATGCAGATGAGGCTTTTACAGTGAAGGTGGGGCGTTTAGCGACATTGGAGAGTGGGAAGGAAGGGAAGGAAGAAATGGAAGGGTAGTGATTTGATTTGAGGGTTTTGAAAGTGGTGGAGTGACGAAGTGGTGGGGATTTGAAGGAAGTGCGGTGGCGGAGAGATGGGAGGGTTGCGGTGGTGGTGAGTGCTATGGAAGCCATGGTAGGGAGTGTGATCTGGTGTGGAGTGGTGCGGGGGATGTGGGAAGCTTAATACAGTGCCATGTGCCATGTGGTTTGAGCTGGTGAGAATGAGATAGGAGGAGATTTGACTGTGGGCCATTAGATTTGGAATGGAGGGTTGAGATTGTGATTGGAATATGCGGCTTTGTTTGTTGGTGAGGAATTGGTGGCTTCTGTGCACTTATGGCTTTGTGATTCTCGACTTGGAGAGTTGGACAAGTTACCTGTGACTGTGAGATGTTGATATCTCCGTCAGGGGCAAAGTTTCCAATGTAGCACAAAAAAATTTTTTTTTACCAAAATAGCACACCTTTTAGATTATTTACCAAACTAGCACACATCCCATTTTTAGTGTAGAAGTCGCCCCCCCCCCCCCCCCCAAAACGACTTCTGAACTAAAAAATTTAATTTTTTTTTAAAAACTAGTTCAGAAGTCGCCCCCCAGGGTGACTTCTGAACTGTGTTTTTTAATTTTTTTATTTATTATATATTAATTTAAATTAATTTAATTTAATTATTTTAATTAATTTAGAAAATTAATATTGTTAATTGTAAATTAATTATTAAATTTTTTGTGAAAAAAAAAATATTTGAACACGTTAATGTGTTTAAAAAGTAATTACGGTAAAAAATGAAGATATTAAAAATTGGAACAGAATTTAATATAGGATAAGAACAGAAATTAAAAACACAAATTGCAGAAATACAAGGATAGGAAATTTAAAACTCGAAGAGGCAAACATGATTTAAACTACTTCTACTTCCACCATACATTGTCAGGTAGGGGCCATCGGATGACTGGAGGCACAATGCTACGGACGATGGAATCGCCAGACTCTCTGGTTTGAACGCACAATTCGAGATAAGGTTCAATCAAACCTTGGAAGCTCTCATGTTTCTCAAACATTTCACGAACATCTTTGTCTTTCTTGATAGGCACGGGGCACATCCGAATACGATTACGTGGGCCGCTAAAGATGTAGGGGGAGTTTGAAACGATACTAGTGATTTCTTGCTCGACACCATCTACGTGAAAATTATCCGTTAATTTTTCTTTCAATTCGGCGAAGGTGATGTTGTTCTTAAGCCTGAAATTTTTAGTTTTACTACCATGAATCACCACACCATGTTGTACCCTGGACTGGTAAGTGCCTTGATAGTCAACTTTACAGGTGTGCGTAATGACTCTTTCCGGTATGGGTTCTTGTGGTGCGGGTGGTCTTTGTTGAAGAAGATGAATGACTTCTTCTGGAGTGCGTCTTGTGTCCACGTACAGCTCTAAGATTTGTCGCCCCATGGGAAGTGTAGCATGATATTCCATCATTGTGTGGACGTCGTCGTCGCTGCGGATCTCCATAACTGAAAAATAGCCAGTCCCGTCTTCTCCATGTTCGTACTTTCGGTAACGTATACGCTCAACGTCTTTACGCCACGCTCCCTCTGGACGAATCTTCCTCTCAGCCTTCTCCTTCAGTTGGGCGAAGGTGATGTCCTTATTCATTCTGCAGAAGACATGGTTAGGACAACGAAAGACAACACCATGTTCGTCGGTGGTGACAATTCCACTGTGATGAAGGGCGGTTAGGAATTTGTCGTTTGAGTACTGGGTTTGGCACAACTGTCATTCCATTTTAGCGGGTGGGGCGATGGTTTTTGGGCAGAAGCAGAGAAGAGAAGATGACTCAGAAGCCAAGGGTAGGTTGAGGGTAAACTGTTGGTGTGAATGTTATTGTAATTTGAGAATGTATTTATAATAGAGGTGATCGTGTGCGAGCCGTTGATTTAGGATGATCATAACCGTTGATTGTAGGGTTTAGTGTCGGCAAAATCTAGGGCGTTAAATTGTGTCGGCAAAATCTTGGCCGTTTAATAATGTCGGCAAAATCTAGGCCGTTAAATAATGTCGGCAAAATCTAGGCCGTTCAATAAAATAAGACCTCAGCACTATGCACACTCTGCACAATGCACACTCTGCACAATGCACACTCTGCACAATGCACACTCTGCACAATGACATTTAGGCCGTTCTAAATTAATTAAATTAATTAAATTAAATTTATTTAAATTAATATATAATAATAAAAAAAATTAAAAAACACAGTTCAGAAGTCACCCTGGGGGGGGCGACTTCTGAACTAGTTTTTAAAAAAAAATTAGAATTTTTAGTTCAGAAGTCGTTTTTGGGGGGGCGACTTCTGAACTAAAAATGAAATGTGTGCTACTTTGGTAAATAATCTAAAAGGTGTGCTATTTTGGTAAAAAAAAAATTTTTGGTGCTACAGTGGATTTTTTGCCTCCGTCAGGAAAAAAAAGTAAAAAACCAAAAGGAAGATTGTGAGGGCAGAAAAGAGCCTCTAACTGATCACCAGCCAGCCCCACGGAACAAGGAACTACGGAAATAACTGTGTTGTCCACAGGATACGTGGCAAGATATGAATGGATGAGTAGTCACATTATTGCGTGCAACAGTGAAAGGTAGCTCGTAATGAACTGAACCAACTCTAATAAGATATGAAATTCGACTTGATAAATAGTTTGTTGAACCCTATTCATAAATTAAATGAGTCGAACTTTAGCTGAAAATTGAATTTATTAAATAAATGATCACTATAATACATAGATGGTCGAGATTAAAACATTAAAATTTGGTTGGTGCAATTTGTTTAGAATTGTAACATCCTAAATTTTTAACCGATGATAAATCTAAAATATTACCTTTTAGATCTTTCAGAGTATGCATCCGTAATTTGGATTGACAAAAACAATATTAAAGACTCACATTGATAGGATTTTCATAAAATACAACTCGTTCAATACTTAAAAACATTACCGAGTTCAAAAGACCTATCAGAGTCAACATACAACTTAATCTAGTTTACAAATACATGAATACTTATATACTAATACATAATTCTCATCAAATGAGACTTAGAACAAAAATAATATGCTACACATCTAACTTCAAGGTACTCCATGAATTTGGATCCTTTCCTTGTTGAATCATTCATTAACTTAACCTGCTTATCTGAAAAACAACAACAATGAGGGGTGAGATTTCATAATCTCAGTGAGTCCTTTGCGACTCCTTACCAATACTCTCCGCATATCTTTTATTATTTTACCTATGATGCATCCCCCTGCGCCATAGACTTACATAATATAAAAGCTACGACGATGCATATAGGGAACCCGTGTTCAATAAATAAATAGAACCCTATAACTAAACCTCTTGGAATCGTCATAACTTAACCTCTTGGGCCTTGAGACAGTTCATGACGCCGCCCCAAGTACATCATCCATTCATTAGTTCATTTATGGTGTACTTATATACGTACTGATTAGTTTTCTCACTCGTTCGTTCGAAAAGATTTTAATTCGACACAAAAACCATTTATCCATCTCCTCCAAGCTCAACACAATCAACAAATGAGTTCAAACAATAACATCTATCATCATACGCGTTTTCAAAAGAAATGACTTTGCAATCAATTCGGAAACGTTCACTTGCCACATTCAAGCAACATTCAGCAGTAGACATTCAACCTCAACAATCACAAGCATGTTAATCCTTTCAATGTTTGATTATAATCGTAGTTCTTCTCATTAGCTTTCCAAGGCATCCAAGAACACTCAAATCGGAGTTTTGGATCAAAAGTTACGAAGAAAACGATCGTAAGACTAGCAGGAAGCATTCTTAATCGATTATACAGCTTAATAATCGATTATCACAGCTTGATAATCGATTATGACAGCTTAAAAATGAATTTTTTGTGGAATTGTCACTGATAATTGATTATGGCAGCTTGTAAAATAAAGCAAAACCGAGTCAAGAAAACATGACAGTAGCACTATATGACTGATAACAACATGACATCAATACCTTTTTCGAACTTTAAAACACAAAGCGAAACTTTTTGTTGAAAGTATGCTAGAAAATACGATGTTGAAGAATTTGATAAATTGGTTCTAAAAATAGGGAATAGCTTATGGAACCCACACTTTAATCGAACTCAAAATCAATACAGTGGCATAAAAATCCAACTTTTGAGCAAAATTATGGAATTCAAATTAGTTCTCCAGCTAAGAGTAGAAAATATTTTCAAAAACGTCAGACGTATCACTTGATAAGAAAACTCGTATAAGAATATCCTAACAGGCATTTTCTACAGACATGGTGAACAGTAAGAAAGAATATCCAACATTTAGCATGCACAACACTGGTTCATTTGGGGACGAAATATCCTGGCATTAATTGAGGAAGGGATTGGTGTAAAGTCGGTACTTAAAGGAATAGAAACTAAAAGTTTGAAATCGAGGGACAGCAATCCCGTTTGTAAGTAAAATGCATATCCCTTTTATTCCCAAATGTACTCCAATCTTTCTTCAATCAGTTTTAATCAAAACATGGCTTATGAAATTTCTATGCATAAAAGCGTGCAATTAGGCAATCAAACATGTTGTGATAAAATCTGCATAAATGTAAGTTATTCGTTTCACATAACAAATCCTGAATTACATTATTAAGACACTTAAGTAATGGAACTATAATGTCACACAATCATGCCATCAATATCTCGAACAAGTTCAAGCACATGATTACTAAATTTCATGCTAGTAAAATTATCAAACAACACTTATGTTAACATGCTATGACTCGGAGAGGAGCAAGGGAAACATTGGAATCGAAACGGAACGCTTTCGAATCAAAGTAGATATGTGGGCATAAATTTGGGCCCGAATAGACTTTTGTTAACCTAAGATGGCTCAGAGCCTCAGATTGATCAGTACATTTCAAACAGTTGGAGAAAATGTCAAGTATGATAAAACCAAGCAAGGCATCGTTGACTTCAAGCATCCAAATATACTTTATTTCAAAATTTTCAACAACTAACTCAATCACATCAATTAGTCAATGCAGCACAAGGTCACATCATGTATCAAGTAAAATTCTTCACAATAGCTAACCTCAATCATGTTTAAACTCTAAAATCAACTTGGCATATCATCATGAAAGAAACTGGAAAACTCTTAAGTCCTAAGGTGGCTCTCATGTACCCTTACTATAAGAAGTATGAAATCGCACAAGCGATCATGCACCCGTACCATCAATTGAACATCAATTTACTTGTGACCACAATTTCATGCACACTTAACTTCCCAGTTACCCATTCAGTATAAAACATATGAAGGTATCAAAACTTCGGAATAACTTACATAACACATTCAAAATATATAACTGAAAACAATGTCTTTCTGATTACTTATCTTAATAAACATTCAGATTCCACAAAATTATGGAAATCAGCTAATCATCAGATTACTTTACTCAAAGGCACATATCAACGCTCAATTGAGTAAATTGTCACAACTCAACTTCATACATCCTATTTTCATGTTCTACTCAATACTATTAGCCTTAACATACTTGGAATACTCTACTATAGCTTAGAATGGAGCCAGGAAGGTGCCGGAAATTAAACGGAACTTAAAACGCGTAAAAATAAATGCGGAACCAGAAGTCTAAGCACAGGTCGTGCGCCCTAGGCACACAGACCGTGTGTCCAAAACAGCAAAGAAAAATCAAAGTTTTGTTCCGTATCCGTTCCAAGTCACTTCCCGATTGAATTCTAAGTCAAAACAACACATATAAAGTCGAGACCGAAAGCATCACGAAGTCCAAACCAATATGATATCACCCATTACACACAACAAACATCAAATGCATAACTTAATTTAAACAATAGGCTAACATGTTATTTTGACTCAGTCAACTTTTCAACAACGGCATATTCAAAAGAACTCAAACATTTTACTAGGATATAATTCCTGCACACATAGAGGACACTATTAAACAAGCACAAACAAAAGATGTATTCTAATCATTATTTAGCGTTTCGCGGCGACTGAGTTCACCTGACCGAAAACAAGGCATATAAAACAGTCAAACATTTATCATGGCGTGAACTCAAATCACTAGATGAAGAAAACTTATCACATACTCTCTTGACTAGTTGCAAGACATATTTACATATAGACGTAAATCTAACTCTGACGACTAGGGCATCGAAAAACTTATCGACAATCAAGGTATCGCCGAACGACATGTAGGCTCCTAACGAACATTCGGATTCACCGAATCTCGTGGAAATCTGGTTGCTATGGAACTCCTGTCCCTAGAAGGAAGGTACACTACTGATGGAATAACTTCAGTATTCGGTGAGCACATCATACTGGAATCGAGGCTTTTAGATTTCTAACTTAAGAAAGGAGAATAACAATGATCTGGCTATGAAACCAGAGGAATCTAGGGTTTTTATGGTACTGTATTAAGAACTAAATCAACTCGGAAGGACAAGACTGTTTGACTGAAAAGAAGTTAATAGACGAAAGGAAACTCCTATCCACTCCCAGAGGGAGAACGCTTGAAACAATACTCAGACCTAAAGAAGACTCACTGTTCGGAGAAGCCGTTCTAAGAGACGGATGTTTCCTATATGGATGGCCTCTACAGAAACTACTCCTATACCGATGACATTGGAACTTCTCGTTGGCTCGACGATTGGTGGAGTCTGGTGACAAAGCTGCCACAGACAAGTCCGGATGCCCATCAATTGCTGCTGCACCATCATTTGTGGCCCTCTGCTTCCACTGCGTACTCTGATAAAAGAAGGCTAAGAATCCTTTGGTTTAGGGTTTCTGAAACTTTCGGGGCTATGGCCATCAATTGTCGTCATTTTTAGTAACTTGAATGATACTCCGAGTTGATCAAGCTCGAGGTTCCACACAATATACTAAACGGTTCCGACAATTAATCGTTAAAGTCCCTAACTGACTCAATCTAACTACTCGACTAACTACTACATTTCTAAGTCCGATAGGGTCGAACTGCTCTGACACCAAAATGTAACATTCTAGATTTTTAGCCGGTTTATAAATCTAGAATATTACCTTTTAGATCTTTCAGATTATGCATCCGTAATTTGGATTGACAAAAACAATATTAAAGACTCACATTGATAGGATTTTCATA
Organism: Astragalus membranaceus; assembly: GCA_039519185.1. Classification (NCBI taxonomy): domain Eukaryota; kingdom Viridiplantae; phylum Streptophyta; class Magnoliopsida; order Fabales; family Fabaceae; genus Astragalus; species Astragalus membranaceus. The sequence continues at coordinate 111,198,559 of CM076850.1, read as the reverse complement.
AAATACAACTCGTTCAATACTTAAAAACATTACTGAGTTCAAAAGACCTAGCGGAGTCAACATACAACTTAATCCAGTTTACGAATACATGAATACTTATATACTAACACATAATTCTCATCAAATGAGACTTAGCATAAAAATAATATGCTACACGTCTAACTTCAAGGTACTCCATGAATTTGGATCCTTTCCTTGCCGTATCCTTCATTAACTCAACCTGCTTATCTAAAAAACAACAACAATGAGGGGTGAGATTACATAATCTCAGTGAGTCCTTCGCGACTCCTTACCAATACTCTCCGCATATCTTTTATTATTTTACCTATGATGCATCCCCCTGCGCCATAGACTTACATAATATTAAAGCTACGACGATACATATAGGGAACCCGTGTTCAATAAATAAATAGAACTCTATAACTAAACCTCTTGGAACCGTCATAACTTAACCTCCTAGGCCTTGAGACAGTTCATGACGCCGCCCCAAGTACATCATCCATTCATTAGTTCATTTATGGTGTACTTATATACGTACTAATTAGTTTTCTCACTCGTTCGTTCGAAAGAGTTTAATTCGACACAAAAACCATTTATCCATCTCCTCCAAACTCAGCACAATCAACAAATGAGTTCAAACAATAACATCTATCATCATACGCGTTTTCAAAAGAAACGAATTTGCAATCAATTTGGAAACGTTCACTTGCCACTTTCAAGCAACATTCAACAGTAGACATTCAACCTCAACAATCACAAGCATGTTAATCCTTTCAATGTTTGATTATAATTGTAGTTCTTCTCATTAGCTTTCCAACGCATCCAAGAACACTCAAATCGGAGCTCTGGATCAAATGTTACGAAGAAAACGGTCGGAAGGCTAACATGAAGCATTCATAATCGATTATACAGCTTAATAATCGATTATCACTACTTGATAATCGATTATGACAGTTTAAAAATGATTTTTTTTTTGGAATTGTCACTGATAATCGATAATGGCAGCTTCATAATCGATTATCGCAGGTAAATAATCGATTATGACCCTGTTTTCTGCATAAAAATCGTTTCAAACAACAGTCAGTCACTCCAAACTCAATCCAATCAATTCCTAACTCAACAATACTAAGTCTCAGCATCACAATCAGTCCAATCAACAACACAAACAACACTTAACATAATAAAACCCTAACGGAGTAGAACTCACCTCGATTTGTCGGATTCAACACTCAACAAGCTAAAGATGAAGTGAAATGCCTCCCAAAAGCTACCCCCAAGCTTGAATTCGAAACTCAACTTCTTAACCCTCTCTTTTATCAACATACAAAGATGTGTAAGAAGAGGAAGATATGGATGAAATGGTGGTGTTAAGCCTCACAATGCTAATGGATTTCGAAAATGGAGATGAAGAAGTGAAGATTGTGGTGTTGGAACCTTCCCTTCTCCTCTCTTTCTCGCTCTCTCTCTCTCTCTCTCTCTCTCTTCTCTCTCTCTCTCTCTCCTTTTCCTTTCTTTCTTTGTCTTCTGTTCTTTCTTTTCTTCTCCTCTCTCGAACCCCATCTCCTTTATCCCTTTCTTTCTTTTATTTCTTTTCTCTTTTTATTTGTATTACCAATAAAATAACTTATGTTGGTAAAATGACCCTTATACCCTCAATCTATTCTAAATTTCTAAACAACCCCACATCAATGAATATTTAACTTAGCAATCAATTAATAAAATCATCAATCAAACACCATAAAAATAATTAAACGGTTTAAGCATCAAAATAATTAAATTAATTATTTTGGGATGTTACAAGAATTAATTATATCATTAAACAATTCTTTAAATTATATTATTATATTTGTTTAAATTTTTTATTAAACTCATGAGATAGATAAATAAGAAATATTATAAATATATTTATGTATTTAATAAGGTAATTATTTTTCAGTAAAAAATAGGTAATTATTTCATCTAATAAATACTAGTAAATTGATAATTTAAAATATCAATGATTTAGACCTTTTTTGCCTTTTCACAAAAAAAAAGATATTTTACTTTTTTTTCATACGAGTCAAGCTACTAGTGAGCTTGAGTCGAGCTGAACAAGTTTGACTCAGCTTGACTCATTTCTAGCCCTAGTGAAAGGAGACAGAGAGAGGTTCTATACACATGAATTTTGGCAAATCATTGTTATTTATGGATATTTTTTGACAGATTTTTTAAGGATTTTTAAAATACATTTATTCATAAAATCATGCACATTTGAAATACACGTGTTTATAAAATTAAATTTTATATATGTGTTTGTATTGGGCTTGGGTAATGTTCTCGTCAAATTTAGTGACAGATCAGATGTATGGAATAAAGAATAAGAAAATGATGTGTTTACTCAAGATTGCATGCATTCCATAGTCTTGGAGGATGGGATATATAGTATAATTGGGGCTCTCAGCCATATTATCGTATTCAATGGTTACACCTCTTTTCTATGGTTGTGAACCGCTTTCCGAGACTCTTAATACTCTGCTCTTCAACTTACTGAACCCTCAATTTTGAAACCATGGATATGGAGATTTGTAAACTTTACATCTAGAGAGAAAAAGTACATAGAGATTTGTTGTGAGAATTTAGAAAAGAAACAAGAAAAAAACACCTTCGAAGTTAGAATATATTGAAGAAACATTATTGAAATATTTTATTTATATATCTTGGGCCATCTATTTCCAACAAAGACCCGTTTGGCCGAGTGGTTAAGGCGTGTGCCTGTTAAGTACATGGGGTTTTACCGCGAGAGTTCGAATCTTTCGGGCGCCTTGGTTGGCACCCATCGATTCCGAGAATGACAATGAAACAATGTCACTTTACCAACATTAATATATGTTGTTCGCAATTAAATCTACTATAGATTTACAAATTCACCACATATGATTTTATCAATACCCCCATTCTATCTAAAAGACACCTCAAATTTTTGAGGGTAAAAATGTCATTACACTTTATTTCTTTTTTTTTCTCTTTATTCTTACACTCTCTTTCTTACTTTTCACTTTTTTCTTACACTCTCTTTCTTCCTTTTTTCTCTTTCTTCTTACACTCTCTTTCCTCATTTTCACTTTTCTTTTACACTCTCTTTCTTCCTTTTTTTCTTTTTACTTTACTTTTCCCATAAATAATTATTCTCTTTCTCTTATCACTTCACTTTAATTCTTTTAACTAAATTTCTAAATTTATACAAACACTACTTTAATTAAAAAATTTGAAGACTACTACTATAAACCTACTATCTAAAAAACAAGAAGACTTAATGACTATTTAAATTAGTAATTAATATTTAAAACAAATATCTCTTATTGATAATCTAATATCTAACTTTTATTATCTACTATAATCTACTAATCAATTAAAATAATCAATTGAAACTACGAGATAACTGTACTGATAAATAAAAAACACGGGATAACTGCAGTGATATAGAAAAAACACGGGATTAATATTTACCATTGATATTTATAATTTTTTTGACAATTTATAATTAATATTTACCGTTGATAATTATAATTTTGGAAAATTACTATAAAACTACTATCTAAAAAAACACGTGATAACTGCAATAATCTACTATAACCTACTAATCAACTCAAATAATCTAATATAAAAATACGGGATAACTGCAATAATCTACTAATCAACTCAAATAATCAATTGAAACTATGAGATAACTGCAATGATATATAAAAACACACGGGATAACTACACAAACATATAAAATGACAAATGATTAATATTTGTCATTGATAATTAAATTTTTGGAAGACTACTATAAACCTACAAACCTATTACTATAATATATTAATCAACTAAAATAATTAATTGAAACTACGAGATAACTGCACTGATATATAAAAAAACACGAGATTAATATTTGTCATTGATAATTAAATTTTTTGAAACCTACTTCTACAAACCTACTATCTAAAAAATAAGCAGGCTTAATGACTATTTAAATTACTAATTAATATTTAAAACAATTATTTCTTATTGATAATCTACTATCTAACAAATATACTATCTACTATAATCTACTATCAACTAAAATAATCAATTGAAACTACCAGATAACTGCACGGATATATAAAAAACACGGGGATAACTGCAGTGATATATAAAAAAACACGGGATTAATATTTGCCATTGATAATTATAGTTTTTGAAAACTACTATCTAAAAAAACAAGAAGGCTTAATGACTATTTAAACTGATTAATATTTAAAACACACGCGACAAATATTTGTCACTAATACCTAAAAATGACAAATAATTGTTACTGATATATAAAAAAACACGGGATAAATATTTGTTATTGATAACCTACTATCTATCTTTCACTATCTACAATAATCTACTAATCAACTCAAATAATCAATTGAAACTATGAGATAACTGCACTGATACTTAAAAAAACACTGGACAACTGCACTGATATATAAAAAAATACGGCGATAATTGCAATGATATATATAAAAACACGGGATAGTTGCACTGATATATAAAAAAACATGGGATAACAACACTGATATATAAAAAAATACTGCACTGATATATAGAAACACACGTGATAAATGCACATATTGTTTTTAAATGATACTTTTACATTTTTAGTTTTAATATTTATCCATTTTTTATTTGAAACTCCTTTTTTATCTACTTTAAATTTTTCTTTATTTTCACGAGGTAATGTTCAGACTATTTAAATACTGTCTAAATTCATTCCTAAAAAGAACACGACAGCACCTGTCCGTATGCAAGTCATCATCTATATTTTACAATTGATTTTAGATTAATGAGATTTCAAACTAACGTTTCTATTTGAGGTAATCGTATGACGTAACGCGATCGGCCCGTACGGATGCACGGGTATACTACTAGTTTAAATCAAACGTCATGATTAATGGCTGCTGCTTTACACATTCGGACTCTTCTATCATCTAGCTTGCACATGCGGCCATTGAAATGTGTCTGGCTGGAGTCGTCACGTCGATATTAATGTAAACACGATTACGGTTAAGTTTATGTTACTCTAGTAGTTTGTCAAAACAGATTTACTAGTAAACCCAACGTTAATTTTTTTTTGTTTACATTTCAACGCCAATATTTATAATGCATATATACACTCCATTTATTGTATTTTACAAATCTTATTTAGTGCCTTAATTTATTGTTATTCTACCATATATGCACTCCATTTGTCTTAATTGTAATGGAACTGTTAAGGCTTCAGACAATGTGGCATGTTGTGGTGGCTTAATGAAAGATTCGAATGGTTTGTGGCTTTCAATTTTTTTAAGCAAATTGAGACTATTATGATCCTTTGGTTGGTGAGCTTTGGGAATTTCTCACATGTTTGCTTTTTCGTTCTAGAGGTTGGGGCAAAGTGATTGTCCAAATTGATACCAAAGTTGTGTGTGATGTTATCCATGACGTAGAGACTGGTTACATCTTGGGGGTGGAGCATTGTTCGAGAAATTCACAAACTTCTCAAGCTTCCTTAGGAGATCTTGTTTGTGCACATTTTTAGAGAGGGTAATTGTTGCGCGGATGAGTTGGTCAATATTGAGTGTCGTCAAGTGGACGATTTGATTACTTATGAGTAGTGATGCAAACGGGGCGGGGCGGGGCCGGGTACCAGATACCCGCTACCCACCCCGCGAGATGCACATGAGACCCATTCCCGTACCAGCGCGGGTACCCGCATAGCGGGTATTAAATGGGTATTATCCCTTCACGGGTACCCACGGATACCCACGGGTATTAAAAAATACTAGAATTACAGTAAGAAACTTTAAAAATAACAACTCACTAATTATCCAAAATATTAGGATAAAATACGCAACACAAATTATCAAAAATGACAACAAAATATCAATAAAAATCTACTTAAACAACAACAATGATATTTATAAATTAAAAAGAAAAACAACAACGCTGGTCGGAAACGCTGGTACTGGTGAGTGGATGGAGCGCTGGTAGTGGGAGGGAGTGGGAGTGGGACGGCGCTTGTGTGGGAGTGAGAGTGATTTTTAGGGTTTCTATTTATATATGAGGTAATTAAGTATATATGTTACGGGTACGAGTACCTCATTACTCGGCCCCGCCCTGTTTATTGACGGGTATTTTAAATGTCCGTTTATTTTGCCCGTGGGTACCCGTTAAGGGACCCGCCCCGTGCCCGTAACGGGTATTACCCGCGGGTGCGGGTTTTTTTTTGCACCTCTACTTATGAGTAGTGTCCAAGTTCTGTAAGGCCGTTATTGCTCTCTGATGTTGTAGGGAATTCTATTCCCATATTTGTTTCTCGTTAGTTGTTGTTTTGCTTTGGGGTTTCGCCTCCGTTATAAATACAAAAAAAAAGTATTTCTATCAGTTGGCCGGTAAAAATAAATGCGAAAGTTAACCACCTCACCAAAAAAATAAAGGTGAATATTAAAATAAATAAAAAATAGAAAATACAAAAGAAATCTTTTTCTTTGACAAAAAAATAGATCGAAAATTTGTGTAGAACATAAATAAATTTAAAAATAGAAAAGAAATCTAAGCACTGATACACTAAATATAAAAATTTAAAAACGAACATTTGTGTAGAACATAGTTAAATTCAAGAGTTGAATCAATTGTATTTGGTTTTGGTTCGAAATGAAGAGAGTTTCATGAAAATCAATCAGTTAAATTTGGCTGATTTGGATTATCAAGTTTCCGAGGAGATTCTTGTTTGATCAACATCTCTAAGGGGGTGTTTGTTTCAAGTGTAGAATTAGCATTCCTAGGAATACATAGGTAGGAAATGAGTATTCACACGTTTGTTAGAAGTTTGAAAAAAAATATTCCCAAGTATCAAGATTCCTATGAGTGAAATAACTTTCATCATTCCCAAGGATTTATTCCCAAGGAAAATGGTGGGAAAAAAGTTCCCATGAATATGTGAATAAAAACCATGAGCAACTACCTATATTCCAACTCTTAGAATAATTCCTGGGAATGTTATAAATATTTACCAAACACAATTTTCACTAATACCTTGCAATAATATTCCCATCATTTTGTTCTTAGGAAATTCATTCCCTGGAATGAAATTACTAAACTTGAAACAAACGCCCCCTAAGGAAGAAATAGTCTCCGGCGGTGGATTGTTGGATACATCATCACACTAACATTTATTGTAATCCTCGAGTTAACTAAAATAAAAATGTCTTAAGTAAGCAATTTAGTTGTCGAGCTAAGGAACATCAAAAGCGTATGAAAATAAGCTATAGGGTTCAAACTAGAGCCATCAAAATGAACTCAGTTTAATGGGCCCCAATACCTGTATGATAAATAGGTGGGTTGGGCCAGAAAAATATGAGATTAAAATTTTTTGGCTGACTCGGCTCGGCCTGAAAAACTGTTGGCTTGTTGTGGACTAGCCTGTTATGGGTTGGGCCAGTCCGCTAGCCCAATAATTTTAAAAATTAGCACAATTACTTTTTAACGAGTATTTCATTTTTTATAAATCTTGCCCAATTTTACAAAAATTCTAACGGCCATTTAAAAGAAATTGTAAGGCCCAGTTCGCAATCACCAAACCCTACCCTTAACACAACTTTCAAAGGCTTGCTGCCATCACTCCTTCCTCAGTTTGTAGTCGCCCAAACTCTATCACTGTTCTCATTCGGAAAAAGATTGTCTAACTTTTTCGTGGGAAAGTAGAGTAACTTTAGGAAAAATATGAGACAAAATAGGGAGAATGTGGTAATTTAAAATGGAGAGAGAAGGATAAGAGAGAAATCAAATGAAGAGAGAGATGGAGAGAAAGGTAGAAAAATGTAAGTTAGGCAAACCATACCCGTTCTCATTCTCAGTAAGGCTTACTGCGGACACTCCTTCTTCACTCTATAAATCGTAATCGCCAAACCCTATCACTATTTTCATATTCTCACTAAAGCTTGTTGCGATTACTCCTTCCCGATCGATCACTCTCTAATCATTAAAACACTATCGTTGTTCTCTTCTCACTTCTCAATTTTAACTCTCACTCTCGGTTTGCATTTCAACTCGTCGTCCCATTCAAGTGCAAACCACACTTTAACTCGTTGTCATCGCCATCCTAGTTCAACTCGCCATCATCGCTATCCCAGCTCAACTCGCCAAACGTTCATGTTCAGGTCTGAACCACACTTCAACTCGCTGTCACCGCCGTCTAGTTCAACTTGCACTACATGTCTGTTCTTCACTGTAATACATAGAGATTTGTTGAACAACCTTCCCAGTTCAACTTTGCTTAATTTTAGATTAAGGAAATCTTGAGTCACATAATTTATTGTTTATTTAAGGTTTAAATACGTTTTTACCCCCCTGCAAATAGGAGGTGTTTTGCTTTTACCCCCTACAATTTTTTTTTTTTTAAAAAACACCTTGTAAATTTCACCATTTTGGCGTTAGCCCTTCTGTTAGTTTCCCTGTTACAAAAAAGCCTACGTGTCACACATTTGACATTTATATTTAATTTTCTTTTATTTTATTTGCTGATTTGGCATTTAAAATTATTTTAAACCCTAATTCCCCATCTTCTTCCCCCATTCCCAGATTCTTTCTCTCCTCATTTCCCAGGAACCCTTCTCTTCTCTTCATCTCCATTTTCACCATAATCCATCTTCACCAAACACAAACCCATGAGCACAGAACCACCAAGCAACATCTATTCTTACCCATTCTTCTTCGATTCTCAGCAACCTCCATACCGAAAATCACCAAGAGAATCAACAACAACAAATCGATTCTCACCTTCTTCTTCCTCTCCCTCTTTTTCTCTGCAAATCACAAAATCAAAACCACTTGGTTCACCCCTTTCTATTTCTCTTCCTTGATTCTGTTGTTGAGAGAGAGAGAGAGAGAGAGAGAACATTGGGCTCCCTTGTCGTTTCTTTAGCCTTGTGAATTCAATCTTGGTTTCGGTTGTGGGTGGTGCGATTTGAAGAGAGCGATTTGGGTATGGGTGCCTGGGTGGTATTGATGGTGCGATTTGAAGAGAAAGATTTGGGCATCTCACTGTGATGTTGCCTGTGTGGTATTGTTGCATCTGGTTAATTACAAATAAACATAAAAAATTGGAAATCTCACTGGGCTGTGTTAATGAAAGCTTGGGGTTTTAATAGAAGTGGGAAGTCATGGTAATAAAAACATATTTTCTCCCATGGTAATAATCAACAGCAACCCCCATGGGGACAGATCTGAGTTTTGGGGATTTTAACAGATATAGACTTTTGAGGATGAAGATTTGGGGCAAGGTATTTATTTTGATGGGTTGATGAAGATGGAACGTGGAAGAAACAAAAGAGGAATTTAAAAATTAGAGACTTTTTTGATTGTGTTTGTATTTGTTTTGATGGGTTGATGAAGATTGTGTTTGTGTTTGAGTTATTGTTGATGATGAATATGAGATGGAAACAACAACACAGAGAGAGATGAAGATGAAGAAAGATGGGTTCAGATAAAAAAATTGTAGGGGGTAAAATCCAAATACCCTGGGGTAAAATCAAAAGAAAATTAAAAATAATGATTTGGCAAAGCCAGCTGGCAGTTCCGTTAGACACGTCAACAAACGACTAACGAAGACTTGACACAAGGACTAATATCAAACAAAAAAAATTTGCAAGGTGTTTTTAAAAAAAAAAATTTGTAGGGGGTAAAAGCAAAACACCATCTATTTGTAGGGGGTAAAAACGTATTTAAACCTTTATTTAATAAACAATGATGTTTAAACTTTCAACAAGGATGATGATACAAAATTAGAAATATTAACAAGAGGATTTTTTGTCAACACAGAAGGAGAACTTAGGAGCTTTCAAAAAAAGAGAATATAGGACCCCATTTGGTCCTAGGCCAGCATAGGATTAGACTGAGCCAATATATTAGGAGTTTGAAATAAGGGTCCCATTTTTTGTACCCCACACTTATACATTATACCCCCACCAATTATTTTATTCCCAAATTAACCCTGCTAAATTTCTAATAAACGGATTTATCTAATTTAAAGATGAATTCGTTTTGGTTTTTTCCCAAAACGGATTTATCTTTAAATTAGATAAATCCGTTTTGTAAAAATTGTACAACGGATTTATCTAATAAATAGATAAATCCGTTATTATATTTTTGCAAAACGGATTTACATCAGCAACACATAAATCCCCTGTGTAAATTTATTATGACGGATTTATCATTTTTTAGATAAATCCGTAGTTAAATATTTTACTACGGCTTTATCTAATAAATAGATAAATCTGTTTTGTAAAATAATTCATAAATTAAATTAAAATTTAAAGGCAAAATATATCTAATATATAAGGAATCCGTTATTATACAAAAAAACAATAAATATTAGTGTAAAAAGGTTATAAAAACACCACTAAAAATCCGTTGAAGAGTCAAAACTAATCTAAAAATTATAAAAACACCACAAAAAATCTATTAAAAGCAAAATAAGGTTATGCAATTTTTTTTAGAATTTTTGGAGATTAAGAAAAATTCAAAAAATTAATAAAAAATAGTAAACAGGTGGAATTTGGGAATAATGATCCCTGATTTTTTTTTTCGGATTTAATGACTGGTTTCGGGACAATCGGAGTAGGTTGCCCAAAAACCGGTTTTTTAGCCTAGATTATCTAGCCGGCGTACAACATCACGCGTGTAACAAATATCTACACACTGAACAAAACCAAAACATCACTGATATTCATATCTATTTTATTTTTACAAAGAAAATAATGATAATTTTTTTAACAGATTTATCTATTTTATTGTGAAAAACGGATTTATCTATTTAATAGATAGATCCGTTTTAAAAAAATTGCTGATCTGTACCTTATCTCGGAATCTGTGGACGATCCTGGATACTTGATAGTGTCCGATCTTGATCAACCGAGCTCCGATCCGAAGGGGGGTTGTATCTACAAAGACACTTCGACGCTCAAGTCAGCGAGTGAAGTCGGTTGCTGGTAAACGTTGGGAAGTGTGTATACCTTAGACACTGTGCAGGTGGATATTTATAGAAGCCTGGGTGTGTTTGACCTAATCAAGCAGAGCCGTCTGATCTAGGGTTTAGATCTTGGTCGTCCATTCATGGATCCAGTCGCTGGCTTTGGGCCTCAGCGAATTGGCCCAATCCATAACAGTTGCCCCCCAGTCGGATCGCCTAGAGGCGATCCCGACTTTTGAGCTTCTCCGAGCGTGCGTACACTTTGAGTTTGATGGTCGACCCAGGAGGCGACCTACTCCGAGGCCGGGCTTGTACCCCTGATGGTTTCTTCCCCCGGCCTCGAAATGTTAGATACTCATAGCCTTGTCATGTCATTATTGTTTGACGTGATCGATGTGGCCATTGAGTGACTCGAGGTGTCAGTTTAATGATGACGCTTCGTTCCACGCGCCTGCCATCAATCCTATTGATTGGATGTGCCGTTTCAGTTTTGGCCCAATCCATGGCCTTAGGCCCACTATATATAGCACTTCAACCCTCGCTCATTTGTCTTGAAACTTTGTCATTTGCTCTGAGTACCGAGCTCTGTCCCGGCGAATCTGATACTTCGAGTTCCGATCTTTCAAGGTTTGACCCAGCCTATCGTGGCGAGAGTCTCTGCCTTTCAGTGGAGTGAGATCGTCAAGATCCGTAAGGCCAACCAAGTCAATCAAGCTTATGATTTCTGAGGTTAGTAACTTAATCTGATATTTTCGCCTTCTTTTTTAATTTGACTGGGACTCCCCCCAGCTTGTTTTTGTTCATACAGGGTGGGGGTTGTCAGGCCGGGTTCCGACTTAGTCGCAAACTGATAACTCTATTTTATATAGAGTTATTTATACATCTAAACCTAAATAAATTGCTCAAATTCAAGTAACTTAAGTGTTAAAAATAAGTCTATAAATAAAATAACAACATTCTAAGTTTTAAAGAGGGTTATGTAATGATTTAAGCATTTTGTATATATATATTGGTATGTTTGATGTGTTTGTTCAGTGCACCTACAGTTGAGGCACCTGCACCAAGAAACAACAGTGCACCTGCACTTGATGCAGCTGCACCAGATTAATACAGTGCACCTGCACTTAATGCTCCTGCACTAAAAACAGATTTCAAATGCAAGAAGCACCATAAAATCATACCAATGCACCAGAACTTCATTGATGACATCATGCTTAGTCATGGATCACATGGGGCACATGCAACTTGCAAATTTCGGTGCCTACCATAGAAGTTAGCTTTGAAGAGTCACTCACTTAGGGACACTTGGCCATCCATTAGTGGACCTCCATTTGTGTTTGAGTGTGCGATTCAATCTGCTGTCTGAAGTTCAGAAACTTAACCATAGTTAACTTCTCAAGTTAACTTAATCTCCAAGGAAGTCTCACTTTTTGAAGGCTATAAAAGGACTCTCACTTCTCATTTGTAAACACACATCAAGATATCAACAAGATATCCTTAGAATTAGTTTTAGGTAGTTTTTAAGTTTCAGGAAGGTAAGGAAGGAATCGACAACTTCTTTCTTCACTTCCACGAAGTGCTAGCTAAGTGCAGGGAATCAGTGCACTTGCATTGCTTGGGAATTCATGCAAAGAAACTCCAACTTGTGTAACATTTACCTTGTTTCTTTCTTTTATGATTTCAAGTATATAAACATGTTCTATTCAGTTTATATATGTCTTGCAATGTCTAACATGAGCTAAATTTCTTTAGTTGAGATGTTCTAACCTTATAATGATCTTTTGAGTAAGTTGTTGTGCTTTTATATGATGTATGCATTTTAGTTCTTGTGTAACACTTCTTTCAACACTTGTTTTAAGGTTGATCGCTTGAAATAAGTAGATTTGTAAAAGCAGACATGATTTACAATTAAGAACTTAAGAACTAATAAGGGTGAGTGTTTTAATAAAGTCTTTGTTAACTTGTTTTAATAAATAAACCTTTGTTAATTCCATGTTAAGTCCTAGACATAGGATAACATAGTCCTTAGGGTGATTCAGTGGGTACTTAAGAGGCAGAAGTGAACTTATTTAGCATGCCTAGACATAGGAAGCTTGTAATGAAACTCTAAAGAAAGTGACTGAAAAGCACATACTGATGCAGCTGCATCCAGTGCACCTGCACCACTTAGATGCACAAAACTCTTGAAAGTGACTTATTTGGTAAAGACATCTCAACTCTCATTCTCAACTGATTTCCTCTACATTCTATTACTTATTTGCATTCTGTTTACTTATCACCATCATTCCAATTTGTGAGTAGTATAGTTCACACGAATTTATACACTTTTAAGCTACAAGAGTTAATCCAATCCCCGTGGGTTCGATTTTTATACTACTTGTTTGTGACTGTGGATACTTGCACACTTTTTCAGCACACCACAAACCCATTGAATCGTTCAATCCTGATATTGCATGCCCCCATTCCTGCAGGTCCAATCTGGCGAGGACTAAAGTTGATGGCTTCCTACTCTAGTACCCCGGTAGGTCTTTGCCCCGAGAGCGCCGAACCAGCTCAACCCGGGGTTCAGGAACACCTCGACTCCGCTCCCACAAGCGATCAGGTGGAAGAGGACTCATCTGCCGAGGTTCCTACAAACGACCAGGTGATTGAGGACCCATTTGCCGAGGTTCCTACCTCCGAGACTACACACACTACTTAGGACCAAGGGAGAACTAATTCACGAGATTCTAAGGAACGTGAGTCCGATGCCGAGGTCGATTCTGAAAGTGGGGATGAGAGCCGCAATCACGAGGTCGGTGTCCGACCTGAGGTGGTAGAAATGGTGGATGAGTACTCCAGCACAGGGGCTGGACCGATTGATGTTCCCCTTCAAATGCCATTGTCCTTTCCTCACGAGTACTCGTGGGTTTCTGAGGCCTTACGGGCGATCCGGTCCAAACACGAAGCATGTAGTGATATGACCAAATTCAGTCACAAAATATCGGGGAGGAGCGGACAGATTTGGAACGTCGAGGGCATGGCACAAGATTAGCATGTCGTCGTTTGGCTTTCCGCCCTTAAATTTATAATGTATGAAGTGACGCTTTCTACCTGTCACGTGGCCCATTCACAACTACACCCCAATGGTTGGGCCTTGGTTCGAGCTTTCGAACTGGTGTGCCTTCATTTGGAGAGACATGTCTCGGCCAACCTATTTCTACATCTCTTTGAGGTAAACAGGAGGCACGAGCCTAAATCCGGGGATCGCTGGGAACACGTGAGTCTCCGTGCCAAAAAGAACACCAAGATCTTCCAACCTTCACCGATTCTCTGAAGGGCAGCTGGAAAGATAGATTCTTCTTCGTTGAACCAGTGAACGCCGATGCTGTAAAATACGTCGGAACATACAGTGAGGATGGAGAGTTTCTGGAATCCACGAAGTTTCCCATTGGCTGGACCCTGTCCCACTTCAACCGTAGATCCCGTGCCTACACGGCCAGTGAAGGACGCCTAAGTGAAGTGGACAAGAAGACCATGGAGATCATGATGCATTGTGCCGATCTAGTTCCATATGATCACCCCAAGGATATGGGTTTTGATACCCAAGCTTTGGTTCGGGTCGACACCAAATCTGAGGTTTCAAGAGCTCTTGGTAGGATCAGGCACCGAGGTTTTTCCTTTTTGCTTTAACCTAATATTCATAAGTTTACTAACTCGTCTTTAATTTCATTTGCTTTGCAGACAACATGTCGGCCGCTGGAAAATTTGCTGCGATGAGAGAAAAAGTTGAAAGGGAAAAGGAAACTCCGAAGCTCAAGGAACCCCTCGGCAAGTCGAGATCCCGGACGCCATTTCGCTTGTTACTGTAGCTGGGGGCGAGAATGAGAATCCCGCCTCGAACCTTCAACATCGCAGGCAGCAGCAGACTCTGGTGCAGGAGGATTCCCACCCTCCCCATAATGTTTCTTCCTCCCAACCTCGGGATAAGAGGGTCCATGTCGATCTGGATGAATCTTCCCGGGCTTCAAAGAAAAGTTGTCATGGGAAAGAAACAACAGAGAAGAGGCATAAGTCGCCTACTTTTTCCAGGGATGGGTCCCTGAAGGCGACCTTTGATAACTCTATTTTATATAGAGTTATTTATGCTCTCAAATCTAAACAATTGTGAAAATCTCAGTAAATGTGTTTTGCTAAATAGAGAAATACAAAAGAAATGCAACTTTTAAATTAAGAAAGGTTCAGGCACACTTCATGACTATTTTATATGATTTGTGGTATTTTATGTGTTTGCTCAATTGCTGCAGCAATCAATTGCCCCAGTAGTGGATGCCCCGGCAATAGAGACAGAAGCATTGCCCTAGCAATCAGTTGCCCCAGCAATCTTCACAACACAAAATGCTTCAGCATCCTAGTGATGACGTCATGGTGCGTCAAAAGTAAATGCAAGTGGCCATGTGGGAGAAATGCGGCGCTTGCCATTGACCCTCTAGCTCACAAGAGTCACACCTCTAAGGGACACATGTCCTCTCATCAATGGACCTCTTCTTTTTACATGATGGGTGATCACATGGAAGCTTTTGAGATAAAATTAAAGAAAAGGAAAACCTAACTTCATCTCAAGGTAACCTTGGAGCTCAAGACAACCTTCAAAGAAGCCTATAAATACATCTCCTCATCTTCATTTAAGAATATCTCAAATTTTAGGAAGTAGTCTTAGATATAATATTTTGGTTCGAAGGAGAGAAAGAAATTGACAACTTTTCCCTCTACTTTTATACCATCTTGTATTGGTGTTTCATTGCTCTAGCATTGCTAGGCAGAATATGCAAAGGAACTCCATTTGTGTAATTTCTATCTGATGGGTTCAATGTAACAGTAACGGTAAAACAGAGAAAAATAGCAGAGTATGTGAATAAATGGGATATTGAATTCAGTGTAAATACAAGAATAGAAGCTGCTCATACACAGGTCAGTACTCTCAGAGTAAGAATACTAACTCCCAAGCCCAATTACCAGCCAATATCAGCCTAAAGAAAAGATACTACATGATTCTACTTTTATTCATTGCATCACACACAAACCGTGTGATTCTCTCTTTCTCTCACTGCCACCTCAGCTAAATTAGTTACGCATTCCCTCCACTACTTAGAGGGAATTTCCCTTCTTACCCTTCCTTACATAAGTTTTACCAAATAGCTTCTCAATTCCTGAATTGCCCTTGTTCTCATCAACACTCCCCCCTTCAAAATTCACCTTGTCCTCAAGGTGAAGGTCTGGAAACTGTTCCTGAACAGCCTGCCATTCTTCCCAAGTATTTTCAAACGCTGGCAGATTCTGCCACTGCACCAGGACTTCCAAAACACCATTCTGATTTTTTCTGACAGCAAGTATATCTTCAGGAATTACTTGTAACTCCCCATCCTCAGCCAAACAAGCAGGAAGAGGCTGCACATTGACCTCTGCAGCTACTGCTTTCTTCAATAAGGAAGAGTGAAAAACTGGATGCACCCTAGAATCTGGTGGAAGCTTCAGTTTATAGGCAGCAGGGCCAATCTTCTCTAAAATCTCAAATGGGCCATAGAACTTCGGACTCAGCTTCTGGTTCACTGCGCTTGGCCAACTGTTTCAACTTGTAAGGTTGGATCTTCAAATAAACAAGGTCCCCAACATCAAAACTGACTGCTCTCCTCTTCTTGTCAGCATACTGTTTCATCAAGTTCTGAGCCTTGCTCAGTTGTTCCTGTAACTCTCGCAGCATGTCATTCCTCTCTTGAGTTAACAATTGTACTTCATCAACAGTGGTACGCTGCTCATTTCCCTTCACCAACACAGGTGGTGCTCTGCCATAGAGCGCCTCAAAAGGAGTCATTCTAATGGCGGAATGGTAATTGGTGTTATACCAATACTCTGCCCAAGCTAACCATTTTGGCCATTGTTTCGGTTTTCCACCAGTGATACACCTCAAATAAGTCTCCACACACCTATTGACAACCTCAGTTTGTCCATCGGTCTGTGGATGGTAAGCAGAGCTCATCTTCAACTTAGTGCCAGCCAATCTAAAGAGTTCACTCCAAAAAGAGCTAGTGAACACTCTATCTCTATCGGAGACAATAGAAGTAGGAAATCCATGGAGTCTAACAATCTCCTTAAAAAACAAAGCAGCCACATCTTTAGCATTATAAGGGTGACTTAATGCTAAGAAATGTGCATACTTAGTCAATCTATCCACCACTACTAGAATAGTGTCAACCCCCATAGTCTTGGGTAACCCTCCAATGAAATCCATAGATACATCACTCCATACTTTCTCAGGAATTGGAAGTGGTTGTACGAGTCCTCCGGGACTCAAAGCTTGGTATTTGTTCTTCTGGCACACTTCACAAGCTTGCACATATTTCTGAATTCTCCCTTTCATACCTTCCCAGTACACCACAGCAGCTACCCTCTTGTAAGTCCTCAAGGCTCCGGAGTGACCTCCCATGACCGTGTCATGGAATTCCTCAATAATCTTAGGAATTCTGGGTGAATTTCTAGGAATTACAAGCCTGTCCCGATAGTATAACCTGCCCTGTTTGAGAGAATATCCCTCATGTGCAGCTTGCCTGAGTCACCAAATCCTGAACAATGCCATTTAGCTTGACATCAGCCTGTACTTCTTCATCCAAACCCTCCCATTCATGTGAAATTACAGTAGATATTGCTGAATACTGTAGTTTCCTTGACAGAGCATCAGCTACTCTGTTATCAGAGCCAGGTTTGTACTTAATATCAAAGTCATAACCAAGCAATTTTGTCACCCATTTTTGTTGTTCTTCACCCATCAGCCTTTGGTCAGTGAGAAACCGTAAGCTCCTTTGATCTGTGTGAACTGTGAAGTACCTCCCCAACAAATAATGCCTCCATTTTTGCACTGCTACCACAATAGCCATTAACTCTCTTTCATAGACAGATTTACCTTGAGCCCTATTTGACAAAGTTTGACTCATAAATGCCACTGGTCTACCCTCCTGCATGAGTACAGCTCCCAATCCTTTACCCGAGGCATCCGTTTCCACAACAAAAGGTTTTCCAAAGTCAGGGACAGCCAATACAGGTAGAGTAGTCATGGCTCTCTTCAAGTTCTCAAAAGCTGATTGTGAATCTTCATTCCAACAAAAATTATCTTTCTTCAATTGTTGTGTTAGAGGCCATGCAATCTTCCCATAATTCCTAACAAACCTTCTGTAATAACCTGTGAGCCCCAAGAATCCCCTAAGTCCTTTAACATCCTTAGGAGTGGGCCAATTCACCATTGCTTCAATCTTTGAGGGATCAGCAGCCATACCTTGACCTGAAATCAAGTGACCAAGGTACTCAATTTGTAATTGAGCAAAAGTACATTTCTTCTTATTTGCATAAAGTTGATGCTGCCTCAGAATCTTCAAAACCTGCTGTAAATGGTCTTTATGACTGCCCAGATCCTTACTGTATACCAAAATATCATCGAAGAACACTAGAACAAACTTCCTCAAGATAGGCTTCAATATTCGGTTCATAAGAGCTTGGAAAGTAGAGGGAGGATTTGTAAGTCCAAATGGCATTACTAAATATTCATAATGCCCCTCATGAGTTCTAAAAGCTGTCTTATAAATATCATCTTCCTTCATTCTAATCTGGTGGTATCCTGATTTCAAATCTAACTTGGAGAAAACCATAGCAGTTCCAATTTCATCAAGCAATTCATCAATAATTGGAATTGGAAATTTATCAGGAATAGTGTGCTTATTCAAAGCCCTATAATCAATGCAAAATCTCCAACCACCATCTTTTTTCTTAACCAACAATATCGGACTAGAAAAAGGACTAATGCTAGATCTAATTATGCCGACAGATAACATCTCATTAACAAATTTCTCAATTTCGTCTTTTTGGTAGTGGGGATACCTGTAAGGTCGTATGTTGGGTATGGGAGCTCCTTCCTTGAGAGTAATTGCATGATCATGTTCCCTGGGAGGGGGCAGCCCTTTTGGCTCTTGAAACACATCATCGAAATCCTTCAAAACCTCTGTGATCGCAGCCATATCCTTCTCGGGTACTTGCTGTTCTGTGTTGACAGCATTGCAGAAATGCAGAACATAACACTCTTCTGCAGAGGGCAGTGACTTCACCATTGACTTGAAGGAGACCTGATGCTTGCTCAAAGATGGCTCTCCACAAATTCTCAGCTTCTGTCCACTTACACGCCATTTCAGAATTAAGTTCTTGAAGTTTGCTTTCACGTCCCCCAAACTAGCAAGCCAATCCATCCCTAAGATCACCTTTGTACCTCCCAATGTCATCAAGAAAAAATTCTGTGTAATCTCAATTATCTGCACTTGCAGTTTCAAGTCCACACACACACTCCTTTGTGGCTCAACTTTTCACCATTCCCTACTTCAATCACATATTCAGCTGTATCATTCAATTGTAACTTCAATTCTTCCACCAATTTGTATGAAATGAAGTTGGAAGAAGCTCTTGAATCAATGAGTACCAAGACCACCCTATCTCCAATCCTCCCCCACACCTTAAAAGATTGATTGGAAGTCAATCCTTCCTTACTCTTGAGTGAGAGTAGCAAGGACTTCACCTCAAATTCTTCATTTGGCATCTCAAACACTTCCTCTTCCTCACTGTCTCCATCCTCCAAAACCTCCAAACGGTAATGCTTCATTTTACAAACATGTTCCTTCCCCCATTTCTCTCCACACTTGAAGCACATGCCCCTTTTTACTAAGGTCTCTGAGCTCTTCTTGAGATAATTTCTTGCCTATCACCTCTGTTTTCTTATCTGCACCCCCACCAATTACTGTTTTATTCTCATTTGGGCCCCCTGTTCCAGAAACAGAGCTCCAATTTGGCTTAGGAGTGTATGTTCTATTACGTCCTGCCTCCCAGCCCGATCCACCACCACCACTCCTCCATTTATTCCCCTCGTTCTTCTCCTTCCCCTGTTCTTTCTCTTTTCGCATCGCTATATTTCTTTCTTCAATGAGTAGTGCTCTGTCCATCAGAGCGTTGAGCCCACGCGTTGGATGGAGTTTCAGCTCCGCTTGAATCTCCTCACTCAATCCATTCAAGAAAATACTCTCCAACATCACACGTTCATTCTTCTTCAATGGTGCCATGAGCATCTCAAATTGCTCGCGATATTCCATCACCGAGCTCGTCTGTTTCACGCTCAAAATTGGTCCGAGAGGATTTCGCACCATGGATGGCTGGAAACGTCTGATAACTGCTTGTTTGAACTCTTCCCATGATGGATCATGATTCTGCTCCTCCCACCACTGATACCAGTTAAGAGCCTTTCCGTCGAGTACGATAATCACCGCTTCAAGCATCTCTTCTTCCTCCACGCCGTTGATCTTGAAGTATCGCTCCACCTTCACTAACCAACTATATGCTTCACCTCCTTCGAACACAGGGATCTCCAGTTTCCTTCCTCTGATTCGGTGCCGGCGACGCAAAGTATTCGAATCAGTGGTTGCGTCGTCATCAGTAGGACTCTCTGTTCCGTCGTTCTCTTCTTCTCCGTCGTCTACTACTATCTCGCTGTCAATCTTCGTTCCTGAACCCGACCCGAAACGATGACCCGGTGGTCGTCCTCTTCCACGCCTACGCCGTGGTTGCTTTACCAGAAGCTGTTTCAATTCTTCAAACTTCACGTCGGTGTTCCGCTGGATTTCCTCGGTGCTAATTCGCATTGCTTGAATATCTTGTTCAAGCTTCTCAAAACGTTCATCGATGTTCTTCTTCGTCATCGTACCCGTTCCAAGGATCGAGAGCTCTAGATACCAATTGATGGGTTCAATGTAACAGTAACGGTAAAATAGAGAAAAATAGCAGAGTATGTGAATAAATGGGATATTGAATTCAGTGTAAATACAAGAATAGAAGCTGCTCATACACAGGTCAGTATTCTCAGAGTAAGAATACTAACTCCCAAGCCCAATTACCAGCCAATACCAGCCTAAAGAAAAGATACTACATGATTCTACTTTTATTCATTGCATCACACACAAACCGTGTGATTCTCTCTTTCTCTCACTGCCACCTCAGCTAAATTAGTTACGCATTCCCTCCACTACTTAGAGGGAATTTCCCTTCTTACCCTTCCTTACATAAGTTTTACCAAATAGCTTCTCAATTCCTGAATTGCCCTTGTTCTCATGACTATCTTATCTCCTTTCCTTTGTATTTTCAATCATATAAATATGACTCCTTATGTTTATATGATCTTAGTTATGTCAAGCATGAACTAAATATATTAGTTGGGATGCTCTAGCTTTGTAATGAACTTTTAGATAGTGATTATGTTATATTGATGCTTGCAATTTAGTTCTTGTGCTATAATTATTTCAAACTTATTTTGAGGTTGATCACTTAGAATAAGTAGGGTCATGAATCCAGACATGGTTTGTGATTTGAACTCAAGAACTAGTATGGATAAGTGTTTTAATAAAAGGAAACTTTGTTAAATCCATGCTAATTAAAACCTAGACATAGGATAGCATAGTCCATAGGGTGATACTGTGGGAACTTCATATACAGGGGTGAACTTATTTAGAGCTTAGACATAAGACTTATAATGAAACTCTGACGTTAGTTGCTGAAAAGCACGCATCAATTGCTACAACACCCATTGCAGGAGCAATCCATTGCAGGAGCAATCATTGCTCCAACATCATATATATCATAATGCTATTAGAAGTGAATTACTTTGTGAAAAGCATTCCAACCATCTCTCTTAACTGATTTAAAATCAATCTCTATCTTGCTTACTTTAAATTCTGTTTCACTCACACCAATCATCTTTTATTTTATTTTTGATTTCTATTACTCACTGGTATTACTACCATTTTAAACTCTCAAAAAATTAATCTAATCTCTGTGGGTACGATCTCTATTTTCTACTATATTACTTGTTAAAGACTGTGTACACTTGCAGGTCGAAGGAACTCCGAAGCTCAAGGAACCCCTCGGCAGGTCGAGATCCCGGATGCTATTTCGCTTGTTACTGTAGCTGGGGGCGAGAATGAGAATCCCGCCTCTGACCTTCAACATCGCAGGCAGCAGTAGACTCTGGTGCAGAAGGATTCCCACGCTCCCCATAATGTTTCTTCCTCCCAACCTCGGGATAAGAGGGTCCATGTCGATCTGGATGGATCTTTCCGGGCTTCAAAGAAAAGTTGTCATGGGATAGAAACAACAGAGAAGAGGCATAAGTTGCCTGCTTTTTCCAGGGATGGGTTCCTAAAGGCGACCTTCGCGGAATACTGCACCGACCCTCTTGGAGCTACTCTCTAGGTCTTTAAACACGTACACGATCTTTCCAAGCAGTGGAAGGAGGAAGCTGAAAGTCGGGCCAGAGGTAGTGACCTAAACCACCGCCTTTTATTTGATTACCTTTAATGACAATGTTTCTAACTTGTCTCAATTTGATTTCAGATGCCCAGAAGGAAAGGGACAATTAACGGGCTCAGAATGATGAGGCTAGAAAGATGCTGGAGCCGACTTCTGCTGCTTTGACCAAAGCCTGGAAAGATCTCTCCGAGCTGAAGAAGGAGAAGGAGGAGGTGGAGAACGAGAGAGATTCGGCGGCAAACAAAGCCAAAGATCTTGAAGTTAAGCTCAAGGAGGCCGAGTCTAAGGCAAAAGAGGCGGCGGAGTCAAAGTCTACCCTCTGAACCGGGTGGCCGAGCTGAAGACGGCCAAAGATGAAACAGAGGCAACTGAGAAAGAACTTGGCGAGACTGCGCAGGATGCTTGCAACATGGCCGACGAGGCCTTTTCAAATGCTCTTCAACAAGTTGTCGTTCTCTTCCCCTCCTTTGTTGGTGATGAGGAAGTGTTGAAGGTCGACCACGAAGTGGTAGAGGGTCAGATCGTGAAGTTCAACAGTGCTACCAAAGAGCTCGTCCCTATCTTCCCACGTCCTTCTAACACTTGGCGTAGTGTTTTTAGAATTTGTTTTGTAAATGGTCCTGGGCTCGTCCCGGGACCGACGTTTTTTTTTGTAAATGGTCACCCTTTTTGAACTCGAGGGCCCGGCCGTATTCGGGATAACTTGTAATATTGTGCATGTTTGGTCATTTTATAATTCTGGTTTAAGTTACCTCGGCTTATCTTTATATCGCGCACATTAATCATTTACAGTCATCTTAATGTATGTCGCATTTAGGGAAGTTTACCAGGACTCGACCTAGATCGAACTCGCCCTTCAGGGTAATGGCGGCCTCGACCATTGATCGTTGCGTTTTCAAATCGCAAGAGGTTTTCATTGTCCTTGGGACAGTTTACCGGGACTCGGCCCAGATCAAACTCGTCCCAAAGGGTTGCGACTGCCTCGGTCGCTAATGATGGTGAGCTCAGTTGCTCGTGTTCTAGTTTATAAAGGGATTAAGGGCGATCGTTTGGTCGATCCCGTGTTGCCCCCTTTTTTAACCTCGGAAATCTCATTCGATAAGCACTCAGAGTGAGGAAAACAACAAGTAAAGAACGTCGGCAATCGTAGCTGATCCATATATATTAGATGGTTGAATATTTACAAAGTCGAATTACATCACGCCTGTAGGCTCAAATAGTAACTAGCTATAATATTTCTTAAGCTTGGTAGCATTCCAAGTCCCGGTGATCGGTTTCCCCTCAAGGGTTTCCAACTCGAAGGCACCGTTGTCGGTCTTGGAAACGACCCGGTATGGCCCTTCCCAATTGGGCGCCAGCTTTCCCTGGGTAGTGTTTTTCAAACAATCTTAGGCCCGTCGGATCACTAGGTCGCCAATTTCAAAATTCCTCGAGACAACCTTTGAGTTTTAACGGGTTGCCATCCTCTACTTGACCATTGCTTCCTTGAAGGAGGCCCTGTCTCGGATCTCTTCCACCAAATCGAGCTCTTCTCTCAAGACCTGGTTGTTATCATCTGGTGACTTTGGGTTGGATGTCCTCCAACTCAATTCTTCGATCTCAACCGGAATAACCGCCTCGCTCCCATAGGAGAGTTGGAAAGGCGTCTCCCCTGTAGAGCTCTGGGGTGTGGTTCTGTAAGCCCACAAGACATAAGGTAGTTCTTCGGCCCAGTTCCCTTTGGTGTCGTCCAGTCGTTTCTTTAATCCATTGAGGATCACTTTGTAAGCCGCCTCGGCCTGCCCATTGGTCTGGGGGTGTTCTATCGAGGTGAAACGGTGTTTGATCTTTAGGTCGACCATGAGCTTCCTGAAGCCTTTGTCAGCAAACTGGTTCCGTTGTCAGTTACCACCAGGTTTGGGATCACTTTGGGGATCCCAAACCTGGTCATGATGTTCTTCTTGAAAAATTTGGTGCAGTTCTTCGCACTGATTATGGCTAGGGGTTCGGCCTCGATCCATTTCGTAAAATGGTCAACCGCTACTATCAAGTACATGACCTGGCCAGGGGCCTTTGGAAAGGGCCCTAGGAGATCAATCCCACACCATGCAAAAGGCCATGAAGAGGTGGGGCTGGTAAGCTCGGTAGGAGGAGCCACATGGACATTGGCATGTATCTGACATTTCTGGCACTTTCTAACGTGGTTTTTAGCATCGGTTTCCATGGTCGGCCAAAAGTAACCTGCCCTCAAAGCTTTTCGGGCTAGCGACCTTCCACTGAGGTGCTGCCCACAAATTCCTTCGAAAATTTCTGCTAGGAGATAGTCAGCTTCCTCGCCTTCAATGCACTTCAACAATGGTGAAGAGAGGCTTCTCTTGTAGAGGGTCCCGTTGATCATGGAAAATGACGATGTCTTTCTCCTGATTAATTTGGCTTCACTTGGATTCGAAGGCTCGTCCCCCGACTCAATATACTTCATAATTGGTGATATCCAGCTCTTGCTTTCTTCGACGACGCATATGGACGATGTGAGTTCCGGGTCCGGGTCGACACTAGGTTGATTTAGCACTTCCTGGATCACTGAGCGGTGGTTTCCTGGCGCTTTGGTACTAGCTAGCTTGGATAGAACATCCGCCCTTTTATTCTCTGCTCTTGGAACGTGTTTGATCTCGGCTGCTTGGAACCGAGCTAGCAATTCGCGCACCCGTGCCAAGTACCTCTGCAGTGTCGGGTCTTTGGTCTCGTATTGCTTTCCGATTTGGGAGACCACTAGCAAAGAATCAGTATTCAGATAGACCCGAGTGACTCGTAGGTCGAGAGCAAGCTGGAGCCCCGCAATGCATGCCTCGTACTCCGCCTGGTTGTTCGAAGTCGGAAACTTGAAAGTGAGTGATACCTCGATCACAACACCAGCGGGACTTTCCAATATCAGACTGGCCCCGCTCCCTTTTGGATTCGAAGATCCGTCAACGTGCAAGATCTACTCTTCGTCCTCAGGGTCGGCCGGAGTCATTTCTGTGACGAAATCAGCAAGGACTTGAGCCTTCATTGCTGTTCTTGACTCATATTTAATTCCGAAGTCGGAAAGCTCAACTGCCCATTTAATCATTCTTCCAGCTAGATCAGGTCGGTGCAAGATCTGACGAATAGGATGATTCGTTCGTACCACAACCTGATGAGCGACAAAATAAGGTACGAGGCGACATGCCGCAATAACCAAAGCAAGGGCGATTTTTTCTATCTTCTGATACCAGATTTCCGGACCTTTAGTGCTTTGCTCACAAAATACTCTGGACTTTGCCCGGCCTCCGTTTCTCGGACCAGAACGGTGCCTAACGCCTCTTCAGAGATTGCCAAGTATAGGTATAGAGTCTCACCTTCATTTGGATGAGTCAATATTGGGGGTTCGGAAAGGACGTTTTTGAGCTGGGTGAGGGTATCATCCCGCTCTGGGGTCCATTCAAACTTGACTTCTTTCTTAAGTAACTTGAATAAGGGAAGTGATTTGAAGGCAGCGTTTGAAATAAACCGAGACAAGGCGGTGACCGTGTCGTTGAGTTTCTGAACCTCCTCCTTGGTGGTCGGCGTGCGCATCTCGGTCACAGCCCGACACTTATCCGAATTAGCTTCAATGCCTCGTTCCATAAGGTAGAATCCGAGGAATTTTCCAACTCGGACACCAAAGGTACATTTTTCCGGGTTTAACCTCATGTTATTTTTTCGAACCTCCGCGAATATCTCCTTGAGATCGGCTACATGGAGATTCTCCTCTTTGCTTTTTGCAATCAGGTCATCAAGGTAAACTTCAATGACATGTCCGATTGGTTTCCGAAAGACTTTATTCATCATTCTTTGATATGTAGCCCCGGCATTCTTTAAACCGAATGGCATAACCCGGTAACAGAAATTGCCGTGGTCAGTCATGAAAGCGATTTTCTCCTGGTCAGGAGGGAACATCGAAATTTGGTTGCAACCAGAATAAGCATCCATAAAAGACAGTAAACGAAAACCAGATTGCCCAAAGAACAACATGCTAGATCATGATCAGACACTTCCTATTTCTAAGAGGAAGATCTCCATAAAACAGAATTGAGAATAGAGAAGGAAGACAAGAGGGAGCACAACCACTATACCTAGCCACTTAAACGCCATATACCACAGACGAATCACTACAAAAAATTTGGTTATTAGCGAGGGATTTTTCTCTAGCAAAACGTCCCAAATTCGTCGCTAATCACCATTTGCGAGGGAATTAATGACGGACTGGTTCCCTCACTAAATCGCTCCTCGCTAATCCATTAGCGAGGGAATTTGAATCCCTCGCTAATTAGCGATGGACAGTTCCCTCGCTAATTTTGACTGTCACGTGTCCCAATTTGAATGGCTTGTTTTATGTGTTGTTTTAATTTTTATAAAACTATTTTTATATATTTATTAGTGTGGTGGTGGTGGTGGTGGTGGTTGTGGTTCACTTTGTAGGAGAGAGAGGAGAGGAGTTCGTGGTGGTGGGAGGAGCTATGTGGTGGTGGTGGTTCACTTCGTAGGAGAGAGAGGAGTTCGTGGTGGTGGTGGGAGGAGCTATGTGGTGGTGGTTGTGGTTCACTTCATAGGAGAGAGAGAGAGATAGAGGAGTGGTGGTTGTGGTGGTGGTGGAAGGTGGAGAGAAGAAGAGAAAAAGAGTAAAGGAATTTGTATGTGAGAGAAGAGGAATTCATAGGAGAGGGAGAGAGACAGAGAGCGGGGGAGGGGGGAAGAGGAGAGGAGTTCATGGTGGTGGTGGTGTGGTGGTGTTGGAAGGTGGAGAGAATTCGTAGTGAAAGAGGGAAGAGGTGAAAGAAGAGATAAGATGAAATGAGAGTGTGTGGTGTGTGGTTATTTAAAGTAAAAATAAAATAAATTTACCCTTTGCAAGGGACTGGTCCCTCGCTAATTCCCTCGCCAACAGCAAATTCCACTTCCCAAGGACTACTCAACGGTCAGATTCACGTTAGCGAGGGACTGGTCCCTCGCTAATCACCTTGTTTTTCGTGCTAAACTTTTCAAATTCCCTCCTCCACTTAGCAAGGGACTGGTCCGTCGTTAATGTCAAAAATTCCGTCGCTAACCATTAGCGAGGGTCTGGTCCCTCGCTAATGTCAATTTTAGCGAGGGAATCACATTCCCTCGCTAATGTCAGTTTTAGCGAGGGAATGTTATTCCCTCGCAAATAAGCTTTTTTTTGTAGTGGAATGGATGATTCACACATGAGAAATAAATGCCTCTCCAACTCCTGATGAGACTTACAAAAAGCATAAATTGTTGCGCTGAAATCAGATATAACCCCCCTCCGAAATAAGTTCACCCGAGAAGGGGGACCTATATAGGAGAAGGCACCATGGGAAGGCAACCACCTTAGCCAGAGCAACACTCTTCCACTGATTATCTAATACATGCATCTCAAGGGGTAACCCCAAAACTGTTGGGGGGAGAGCTAAGAGAACAAAGCATATGCCGATTTAACCGAATAAACACCCTCATTTGATCCCTCCCACTACAAAGAGACATCAACACGAGAGAGATGGACCGGTGTTAGAAGAGACATCATGTCAGCTAAAAGTTCCACCTCCCAAACAAAGAAATCCTTCCTCCAAGGGAAAATCCATTCCCAAGACAAGACCCCCACACCCGGTTTAGAGACTTTTCCTTCCTTGAGAATTGAGATAGAAAAAAGCCTTGGGAAAGCAGTGTTGAGGGGGCAGTTTCCGACCCACATATCATGCCAAAAACAAAGAGTCTCCGTTTCTGATATTTTTAGGGATAACATCGGAAAACCAATTTTGCTGGATATCAAGTCCCACACCCCCCAACCTACAAATGTCCTTCCACGAAAGAGAGGAGTAGTATATATGTTGACATTAAACTTATTTAGTTACTTTGGCAACTCCTAATTAAAGAGCAAAGATATATAAGATCATATTCTTCTAGAGATATTGAGGGAGGTGGATGAAGCGTGAACCCTCTAGAGCATATCTCCAAGTATCTTTCTGGGTGGGATGTGTTATGTTCTATTTTGGGCTGCCTCTTACCCTGCTTGAGGTGTCTATTTACCTTGCTTTTTTTTATTTCTCTCTTCTGGTGTGATGGAGTACTTGTACAGGCTTTGGGTGCCTTAGCCACCCTAGTTCCTGTAGCTAATAAACACATTTTTCCTTTTAAAAAAAGTAAGTATAGTATAATAAATAATAAATAAATAATAAAACTAGAAGTATTTTGCACACAATACAGTTGAACTGAAAAATATTGCTTAACAATATCTATTGATCATGACATCTCTTTTCTTCACAAGTATGTATATGTATGTATGATTGTATTGAACTACACTGGCTCTCTCTTAGGATACAAAGTGAATTTGACAAATTTAGAAGACGGCTAATTTACATGATCACCAATCCAGATATACATGATTGACTATTATTTCATGCCTGTACCTTGTTAATCAATCAGTGAATTTGCTCCTCCAATGGCAAAACTACAAATATTACAAGGTTTTAAGGAGAATATAATCCAGTGTGTACCTAATAAGATATGCGCACTATCCATTAATGCCTCAAAAGAACTTGAAAAAGAAAAAAAAAGAAGAGCACTTTGTTGGATCAGTTTGAAAAATCAAGAAAGGGAAAAGATGAAACATCTTTCATCAATTCCTCCAAGTCCCATTCTCCCACTGTTTCAAATAAATTCTCCACCTGATCAGCTCTATTTTCACCTCTCTTAATATTATTGCAGTTGTAATTAACAATATTGTTAATGTCATCAAAGTAACTATTAATATTGTTAGTAATAATAGTATCTTTATCTCCATTATTGCATGCACTCTCCATTTTTAGGTTATGGTCAGAAATATTGCTAACACTCTCTAGAGGAGGAACATAAATCTCTCCTTCACCACCAAATACTCCATTTTCCAAATAAAAACCTTTGCTGTCAAATCCACTATGTAAAAAACATGGTCCTGTAGTACTATTGAAGAATCCACCACCACTAGAAGGTTGCAAATTTATGGTATTATTAAGGATTGTGGTTTGCATTGATATTGGTGGTGATGGTGATGAACTGAACACAGGCATAAAATGTTGATCCTGTGTAGTAGAAGTAATTAACCCTCCAATGTTAAGGTCTTTGTTATTAGGCTCATATGATGATTCACTTGCGTTTGGTGAAGTTGTTGATGACATGTTCTTGAGTCTTTTCTTTACTGTTGAATTCCAGAAGTTCTTAATTTCATTGTCTGTTCTTCCAGGTAAGCGAGCTGCTATTTGTGACCATCTTTGAAATTGAAAAAAAAAAAAAAACAATTGAATGAACGCTTAATACATGGTACTAAATAATTAAGTTTATAGTTGAGTGCATGCTTTGCATGTGGAAGCTAAAATAAAAAATAAAAGGTTAATGGAGTGTCTTTAACTCGAAGTCCAGATAAAGATGAATGACAGGGTCTATATGTGTTGTTTTCAGATGTTCTTTTGTCTTCTACAAGGAGCCGTCTAAACATGAATATATTAATAATATTATATTTGGTGCATGTTATGCATGTATTGTTTAATTACTTTGAAATGTTTGTGCTATATCTTAGACTAATTGAGGAGAACTAGATTTTGACAGTCGAAGACTTGTAACAGTTCCTTTTAGAAAATTGTCTGTAAATGCAACGTATGTAGAAAAAGTACTATTGTATAGTTGCATCTTCAAAAAATATCATAGGATTTGGACTTTTATCATAATTCTATATGTTTTATAGGCATGCTTTTTCCATGGGAAAGTGGAATTTACCTTCTATGGTAAAATAAAATGTCTCAATCATTAACAAGAAAATTGATGGTTGATATTGTTTTTTTTTTTCAAAAAAGCAAAATTAAATTCACTTTTTAAATATTGTAACATATGTAATGTTAATAATTAATTTTCTAATTTACAGTTGAAATCTCTCACTTTACACCTAAAATGAATTGCTTGTTTTAGATTAGTCAATGAGAAAATGATGGATGACATTGAATATGATAATTTTTCACAAATTATTCACACATTTCATCAAGACCACACCCTAATTAAGGTATTAAAACTACTCATTCTATTTTCCTTTCAAAACATTAATCATGCATCCATGTTCTCCTATCAATCTTTCACTTTTTTAAGATATACAGATGATGGGATTGGGAAGGAGTTAGTGGATGTTAGAGAAGGATACATCAATTATGAGGTACAGGAGAATTAAGGTATATATATATATATACATGCATGTATAGGTAGAAGGTATATATGTACCTGTTTCCAAGAAGGGAATGCAAATGGATGATGAGTTCCTCTTCTTGTGGTGAGAAAGCACCACGTTTAAGGTCAGGACGCAAGTAATTGATCCAACGAAGGCGACAACTTTTGCCACACCTTTGCAAGCCAGCATTTCTAGCAACATCACTCCAACAACCTTGTCCACTGTTTACCATGTAGTTCATGAGCTTCTCATCTTCTTCTGGTGACCACAATCCCTTTCTTAGCTTGATGGAGTTGTTGTTTTTTCCAGATGCCTCCGGCTTCCTCATTCTACAAATATATTTCCCTCTCTATCAGATCTTCCCAACTAGTCTGATGTAGATATAAGAGAAGGATATTTATATATATAGAGAGATATATAAATTAGTACTTGAAATATGAAAGAAGCTTCATAGGGTGGGAATGATGATTATAATGATGATGGTGATGGTTGTGGGGTTTGCTTACAAATTAGGGAAGAGTTTTAGAGAGAGAGAGAGAGAGAGAGGTTGGTTGATGAGTCTAGTAGAAAACGGTTTGGAGAAAGACATGAGGAGATTGAGAAAAATTAAGATGTGTGTGTGTGTGTCTTCTTGTCTTTGACTCCATGGCCTTGTTGTCTTTTTATTTTATTTTATTTTCTAATTTTTTTCTTCACTCACAAGATAATGATCATACATGAATCACAGGGTGACAGATAAAAAAATATGTATATATATATATATTTGTACACACACATACGAGTTTGTTTTATAACGAAGCTAGCCAAGTTATTTGCTTCCACTTCACATAAACTCTCCCTCTCTACCCCCACACGTGTAGTTGAAGATATTGAGCTTAAGATAATAATAATAATAAAGAATAAGAGTTAAGACGGCAGATCCTGGATCATAATATGCATATATGTTGTTTTGTTAATTTCTTTCGCATGATCCACATGTTTAAGCTTCATTGCACAAAGAAGTAAAATACACTCAAAATATGTAGATGAACATACATATATTCTATATGTATACGCCTCTTTTTTTATCACATATCTAAGGTGACTGCTGTGTTAGTTGACCATTAGTCAATTCCGTGTACATACATAATTCTGTTACTTTAGCTAACAAACAGAAAATAAAAAGGTTCATCAAGTATTCATTTGTATTGTGTTTATATATATATATATATATATATATATATATATATATATATATATATATATATATATATGAAGGTGTAAAGCCCAAGGGTAGGGAAGACTCAGTATGGCTGAGAAACATATATGCAGCAAATGTAATTTTTCAGGGAATGGCGACATTAATAAAAAGTAAGCACAAAAGAGTTTAGTAAATTGTGATTGAAGAAAGTGATTCACTTTTTAAGCTTCTTTGGTTTTAATATATCATGCATATTCTTTTCAAAACAAAAGAAGAAAGAAATGGTGCACCAGATCTTGACTTTTCAGGCTATATCTTTTTAAAGCAAGGACAAATTCCTTATAGAGCTAAAGCATTGCAACCTGCAACAATTTGAATTGGAGAACCTAAAATCAACTTTGTTTATGATCAGTTTAATTAATACATCCTGCTGACGAACTAATGATAATATCTTGCATACATAGGGGTCAGCTTTATATTATTTTCCTTATTCTAATTAAATCAACGTATAGAAATAATTAAACCTGCTACATAGAAGAACTTGGTGTGGTAGTTAAAAGTGGTGGATATGAAGAGCCTAAACACTTCTCTAAAGCGCATTAGATGATTACATTTGAAGAACAATGAAAAGACCCTCCACTGCTGTGCAACTGGTTTTAGCACTAACTAGGATTAATGTGTATCAACATTAAACTGTAAAATCTCTGTAATAATAAGTAATAAAGTAAATAGCTATCAGAGGTACCGATTGTGGTGGTCTAGAAACATACACTTTTTTTTATAAAAAAATAATAAAATTGCATTTGTAACAATACAACGGTCAGGTGCTTAGCGACGGTTTTCCCACTTTTTCTTTGAAGTATACAATACTACGGTGTATGTAAGTTTTTCCTAAAGTAAACTCACTTCTGCACGAGTAAAAAAGGAGAGTCAATTTGAATGGCCGCCCTCTCTGTAGTTATCTTTTATGATTGTTGTGTTTCATTATAACCACGTTATAAGTTCCATAGACTCAGAAAAGTTGTCAAAAAGTTGCAAGATAGTACAAGGAAAAGCTAAAAGAACCAATCAGTTTAAGAAATCAGCAACCTCTAGAGGGACCAACTGTGCTAGAGAGGAGGGTGAATGAATGATATATTCTGTCCTCATTAAAATCATGTGTTTGTTGAATTACATAGGTAGAAAAATAAAATACCATTAGTCCACCTCAGAGTTCCAATTTCATGTCGTTAACAAAACATCATATTGCTTTGACTTCAAATAATATAATGACTAATCACAAATTTAGTAGATGCTTGTAGGCACTAGTGAAAGGATTCGTGTCCACAAATCCTAAAATCTTCACATAAATACACATCATAAGAATTGACCAATGCTTGAAGTTGCTTCAAATAGCATCTTTAATCAATAAAATAAAAGGGTAGAAAAGTATAATGAAAGTAGAGATAAGGGCCTGGAAAACCAGAAAGCATAAATATACGTAGATTTTTGGATATTACTATATATATTTAGATTTCTAAAATTAGTCATAAAACTTCCAAACTTCGAAGGCTGATCATAGCTTTTTGTATGCTTTCTATGTACTGCATGTTCTATTGGAAGAGTTTAGCATAATACTTATTTGTGTTGATTACCTCATAAATAAGCAAGCATGACTTTAGTTAGATAAGAGGGGTCCTACCAACAACAACTTTCCCATATAAACCTAGCAATAAATTAAGAAATTGTGCAACCACCAGATCAATAACGAACTCTCTAAAGGCATCGGACATATGATATAGGGAACGTTTTATTTTATATAAAATTAAAGCTACAAAATCCACATGGAAATATGTGATGGCAAAGTATAATGAAGGAATACAAAAATCAAAATGTATTTGTCTCACATAGACTTGAATAATGAATGAATACACAAAGACTTAGAATAATGAGTATTTTACGACTAGGGTGATTAGGGTATCTTTGATAAAAAGTAGCTGATAGTAATATATGTTATAATAATAGATAACATATGAACTAACTTAATAGATAAGCTAGCAGTGTAAATTTAAACTTTAAAGTGTTTGATAAAATATAATTACTGATTGAAATAATTTATAAATATAAAATGTCAATAGAGATTTTTAATTAATGATTAAAATTAGAGAGATTGGATAATAATTGAAGAATTTAGGCTCATTTTGGAAAGACCAAACCACTAGCTAGCTTATAGCAGATAAATTCGTACCAAGTGTTTGATACTACTAGATTATAACATTTTATCAAACACAACCTCAAGTAGCGTCGAAAACATGTTATAACTAGTGCAAAAATGTTATAAGCTAGTTGTTCTGGATTGGGCCGCAGCCCATAATGAATACTGGACCGGCGCGGCCGGCCCAATACGTAACCAGCGTCATACGACGCTTTGGATCGGGTCGCAACCCGTTAAGAAGTTTGGGCCTATGCGAGCGGCCCAAAAACGACCAACGCCACCCTATGCCCACGATGGGAAGATCTACGGCGGAGAGAAATTCTCGCAGATCCAACGGTCGCCCACAGCGCCCCAAGTACTATATAACGAGTCTCTGACATCATATGAAATGTACGTTTTTGACCAATATTACTATACTAAATCACCCCACTGACTTGGGCGTTGGAGTGCCATCGCAGGTACACCCCGAGGGAGCTCTGCGCCCGATCGGCCTTCGTACAAGAACGACCTCAATACCTGGCATCAAGCCCCCAAGACAGCACCATCACAAATAGACTCATTTCAACAAGAGGACCGATCGCTCAGAGGAGAGTCCGGTTCATTGGCGACCACAGTGGGAGAGCGAACATCCCCACCCCGATAGACATGGCTCCGCGAGGCAGACCACGCGGCGCCCCGCATCCGCGAAACATGACCGCAACTCCCCAACGACAGCAGACACCGGAGGGCGACGCCGCCGACGTAGGCGATACTGCGTCCAGTGCACAAGGGGCTCCTCCCGGCCACACAAGCGTCATGCTGCCAAACGAGATACTGCAAGAATTACACGAGTTGTTGAGAGCTAGAAACGGAAACATCGCCGACCAAGTCGCCTCGGGGAGAGCATACACCGCGCCGGAACAACGTCGCCGCGACGACGAATCATCGAGACCAAGAGGCAATCCCTCCAGAAGACATAGATCTCCCCCAAGGAGGCAATTAGTACACCGATCGCCCCCAAGAAGGCGAGGAGTGGTCCAGCCACGACCACTGACCCCCCTCTCATCGACCGACCCTACATACTGGCCCGAGGAAGAGTCCTACCAAGAATCTTCATACGACTCGTCTGGGTCACTAACTCGGTCCAGAAGCTGATCGCAGGAAAGGTTCCCTCGCCCCTATTGGGATGCACCTCCTCCACGACCTCGTAGATATGATTCGCCTCCTCTACGACGTGGTCATCGGGGTCGCTACCCCGAGGACCGACCATCTCGTAGGAGGACGGGCAATGATGGCCTGGGACCCTTCACCCGTGGAATCGATGAGTACCCCATTCCGCGAGCACTGGAGAAGCCGCCCTCTGATCTCAGGATGTACAACGGGGTAAAGGACCCCAATGCCCACCTACGGTATTTTGACTTGGTAATGATGTACAGGCGGGCGGACGGGCCGGTTAAATGCAAAATCTTTCCATTGACCCTAGAGGGACCCGCTCTGGAGTGGTTCACCGAATTAAGGCCCAACAGTATCTCGTCCTGGGAGCAATTGGCTCGAGTTTTTAGTGCCCGCTTCACCGCATCAAGGGTGAAGCCTAAATCACATGCTATCTTGAAGGCGATTTGGCAGGGCCCGGATGAACCCCTCCGTGAGTATGTTGAGCGCTTCAATAGAGAAGCCTCCAATGTCCGAGGGCTGGAGGACGATATGCGCCTGTGGTTCCTCCGGGACGGCCTCCGAACCGGTAGTTTATTTGAGATAGAAGTTGGTGTGAACGAGCCGCCAGACCTCGAAACTTTCCTACGCCGATCGCAGAGGTTTATGAAATATGAGGAAAGAGCGATGGCAACCCAAGCCGTCGCAGGGCAAGCGAAGGATCTCCACTCAAACCGGGTCCAGGACTCCAGGAGGGATAGAGGAGACAGAGAAGGACCATCCAGGGAATCCAGGCAAAAGAAATTCTCCGACCGGACCAAACTCAATACCTCGTACTCCCAGATCTTGGCCGAGTGCGCGAACACGGAGTTTAAAGACATAAAGAGGCCTGATCCACTCGTCCTTAAAGAAGGACAACGCCCATCTCGCAGGTACTGCCGTTATCATAGAAGTAACGGGCATGATACCAACAATTGCATGGCCTTGAAAGACGACATCGAAGAACTGATTAGAAAGGGAAAACTAACCCAGTACGTGAAGAAAGGGCCAACAGATAAACCAGAAGAGAAGGACAGAGATCGGTCTCCTCGAAAGGGTAAGGCGATCGTAAATGAAGTTGGGAAAGGCTCGAAGGAAGACGAGGATGAATACAGTGAGGAAAGAAACGACCACAGGAGGTCAAGGGGACGCGCGGTCGCGATGGTGATCACTGGAGGGTGCCCTACGGAACACTAGTGGAAATTTGACATTAAAAAGCACCATTTAGCATCGGTTATTTGAATAACCGATGCTAAATGTGTAACCGGTGGCATTTTTGAAATTAGGAGCAAAAGTTTTAGTTCACGTTAGACATTTAACATCGGTTGTTGTAACAGCCGATGCTAAATGTTCTTAAGTTGGACATTTAGCATCGGTTGTTAGTAATAACCGATGTTAAATATCTATCTCAGGAACATTTAGCATCGGCTGTTACAAACAACCGATGCTAAATGTATAAACCCTCTTTTCCCTATTTCCCAATCCCTCGCACAACCCACACTATCTCACTCTTTTTCCTCGCGATAACACTCTATCTTCTCGCTCTCGTCTCTGTCTCTCTGAACTTCAACTCTCAGATCTCGTTCCGAACATGCTCTCTTTCTCAACACTCATCTCGTTCTCAGCTCTCTTTCTCTCACCCTGAACACCTCGCTCTCTCACTCTCCGTTTTCCTTGCTCTCAGAACTCTCTCACCCAACCTTGCTCTCTCAGTCGCCTTCTCTCCATCTCTTTCTCTTCTCCAACAAAAACCCTAAATCGATTTGAAGAACAGCAACAGCGCACACGGCAAACACAACACACTGAGAAAGTAGAGAATACTGAAATGAAGAAACCCTAAATCGATTTGAAGAACAACAGGTTTCCAGAACAACTTCTTCCCTTATTCTCTTCGTTTTCGTTTTCTTGTTTAACAGTGTTTTCTTTTGCTTTTCGTTTCCGTTTTCTTGTTTTCACGAGAGTCGGATGCGACCACCTCGAGCAAGACACCAGGGAAGGGAAGCGAGCGAGAGGAGGAAGAATGCACGGAGTCAGTTACCAGATCATGTCAGAGTTGTTGAGATCAGCACAAATGATGCTTGGTTTCGTGATATTGGCCCCACTGCAACTTTCTTTCCTAGTTTTTGAGTTTTTTGAACATGCAGATTGTGGTTTTTGTTGTTCATATGTTTTTTTCCTTCTCAATTTTATTGTTTGTTTTTATTTAACAGTTTGTTGTGAGAAGAAAAAGTGCGAAATCTGATGATGCAGAGGAGCACCGGATTGCAGGAATTGATTGGACTTTTAATAGCTGGGGGGGTAAGCACAAGGAGTTTTGATATTTAGATCACTTTATTTAAAGGGTGTTTGTTAGGAATAGGATGGATAATTTGAGGAATGATTAGAGGAAACCAATGTGATTCAATTGATTCTGTATGTCTTGATTATTGGATCTTCAACTAATGGATATTTATAAAATGTTTAGGTCTAGAGGATGGATGTTACAACGATTGGAGCCTTGACTCCCTTGTTCCTAAGAAGGTTAGGGTGGTTAAAAATCTATTTGTTTGTTTCTTTGGTCATGTTTTAGCTGTCTTAATAACTTATCTGATTTTGTTATTACCATTTCGCTAGATTTTGGAAGTGGATAGGATTCCTAGATTTTCACATTCAATGGTGCTTGAAGGTGGGAGCATCCATGTGGATGGAGAAGGTAAGATTTATGCAGTGATTTGTTGGTATGTTAACTTGAGGGTATTTATTTTTTTTGGTTTGTGGAAATAGTCATACATGCTTTCAGAACAAAATAGAATGTAACTGCAAACTACATGCTAGTTCTTAACATTAAACATCTCCACTCTCCACTTAAATGCAGTGCCAAATAGATTAATTCACAAACATGAATGTGGTTTTGTTTACTGCCCTAAACATGGATCTGCTGGCTGAATTGCTTATGAAATTTCTATGTTTTGCTGTTTACTTCAGCAATTTTTTCTTCTTTCAGGAACATGTCTTACCACTGAGGAGTGTCTCTTGAACAAGAACAGGAACCCACACTTAAGGCATATCTTGGAGTCATATCTTGGAGTCTAGTTTGATGTGTTAGTTATATATATATACCACTACTAGTTGAATAACCATATTCTGGTATAAACCATCCTAGTTTCTTATTTAATACTTGCTACATTGAGTGATTGAGAGGATGGAAGAGGTTTTTTAGGAGCATATAACTGCTTAAGGTGCGTGTCCATGTGATTTCATTTATACAAGTTTTTTTTTTAGATAAGTTCATTTTATACAAGTGTATGTGTGTGTATTCTGGTGGTGTGTTATCTCATACTTTTTAATCACTTTCAGCTTTGTTGTGTTGCAATTTTTTGCAAACTTGCTAGTCAACGCTCATTAGATTGCCCATTTTGCAGGAATGCTCAACCTATTGATAAATTGAAAGCTGCCTATATTTTTGCGCGCTCAATGACAAGGCCAAAGGCAATAGATGTATGTGGTGTTTTATTTGTATGTATAACTGTATGATCTATCTATTATTGTTGTCTGAACCCTCATTTCTTCAACTACGTAGGATCCAATGGAAAAACAGGCACCTATGCGTAGCTTTGGAACTCTTCTTGCCAAGGGAGAAAATCGTGAGTCCTTTTTTCTTCTATGTACATTGCATTACCTAAAGAGAAGGAATCTACTTTATCCGTTGAATCATTAAATGAATCTCAACAAGTTCAGGACGAGGATAATATGGCTAAGGAAACAAGTTCATCATACCAAATCCATCAGGAAGTTGTTGATGTAACTCCTCAGTCTAGGTTTAAAGGTGGTTCAACTTCAATTGGAAGACCAAAACCAGGTTTATAAAATCATTATTTTGTAGAATCCTTGAAAATTCTACTTCTTAATGTTTTTTCATTTTATGTAGTTAGTTAATTCTCCTACTTATTTGTTTTTCCTACTTCAATTTCTCTTTGGCAGGTGGTGCTACACCAGACTCTGTCTCTCTTTCTACACCATCTGCAAGAGAGCGTGCTCAGTTTTCGAGGAAAAGAAAAGCGGTTTTTGATAAAATGATAATCTTGCCTACTGAGTATGTGATTTATATGTATAGAAAATATTCTTTTACAACATTCCTTTCAATCATGCACTCTTGCTATCTATTCATATGTCTGAAGTTCTCTAGTCATTAAGATGCAAAAGGATAGACATGTATCTAGAATTTGAAACTATTATCTAACACACTTCTTTTTTATGAACCGTATCTCTTACCAAACTGAAAGTATAATCTAATTGTTCACATCATAGTTGATAAATTCTTCACAAGTATTTGAGGTATTTATTTAGTTACTTAAATTTGCTTATAGTTAGAGAATGTTGAAATTATATGGTTTGGGTATAAAGCGAAGAAAAACAGTAGCATGATAAAATTATATTGATATCAGTGTCAGTAATGTGATGCAAAAGATCAAATACCAAGCTCTATTTTTACTAATAAAAGATGCCTCGTTCTAATAAATGAGGGAACAAATCATGTATCTAATCCTAAGAGATAATATAGATCCTAGGATATTCTAAATTACTTTAAATTACTTTAAGATACATGTAAGTTGAAAATGATAGATATCCATTAAGTAGCTTTGAGGGGCGTGGTGCAAATATGTAATGTAAACATTACGGGTATTTTAATTAATTTTGTATGAGGCCAATTAGTCAAGCCCATTAGGTACTTCTTAGCCTATATAAAGGTAGTGTTTGTAAGTAACACAATTGAAGTAGTTGAGAGTATTTTTTAAACAATCATAAAAGAAATTTTATTTCCTTTCATCTCATTCATATTTGGGGTTCTTTGCTTCCTTTTCTATTTTTCTTTTTGTGAAGATTTATATGTTGTCTTTTTGTAACTTGCTCCTATATTTTGTTTTGTGCTTTACAGAATCAGAATAAATGGAAATGGCTATGAATTCTTTGAATATTTGGCAAATCAAATTGATTTAAGGTTAGTACATAATATTGTAAACAATTTTTTTTGCTTGAAATCCTAGTTAATTGCTTTTATTTTTCTGGTGATGATGGATTTTACGTACACGAGTATACAATACAACTGTGGATAGAGACTTGTGTCTCTCTTTGGAAGGAAAGCCTCTCCTTTTCTCATATTTATGAGGAGAAATAGACTTGTGCCTCAGAATTTTTCTTTTGGAATCTTACTTTATAATTTAAGGATTTTATTTTATGATGATTACCAAATTGGCATCTTAGTCATTTCATTTGTTCCAGCTTCTTGAAATCATCTATTGTGCTGCTACCAAATCAAAATCATGGTGGTTGATGAAAATTCAACAGAAGACTGGTTGTTACATGCGAAGGAACTTGTTCCTATTGCTCTTAAAAAAGCAAGTGAAGTTAAAGGATTTCCTGGTAGATGGAAAATGATAATTTCAAGATTAGAACAGATTCCATTGAAATTATCAGATTTATCAAGTCATCCAT
Organism: Astragalus membranaceus; assembly: GCA_039519185.1. Classification (NCBI taxonomy): domain Eukaryota; kingdom Viridiplantae; phylum Streptophyta; class Magnoliopsida; order Fabales; family Fabaceae; genus Astragalus; species Astragalus membranaceus. The sequence continues at coordinate 111,157,959 of CM076850.1, read as the reverse complement.
GTTTCTCAAAGAATGCTCTTTGCAAGGAACAATTGCAGGTTATGTCAAAGACATTAAAAGAAACAATTGATTTAGCTGATTTATGTTTGAAGGAGAAATATGAAGTTAAGCTTCATATTTATTGGTGTCTTTACTAGTTTTTAAGCTCTTTGATGTAGTAGAAGAAATAGTTGGATCAGTGAGTTGTATATTGATTGGTTGGTATACTGACTGAAATAATGAAACTAGTTTTTAAGCTCTTTGATTTCAGTTCATTTACTAGTTTTTAAGCTCTTTGATGTTGTACTGAAATAGTGAAACTAGTTTTTAATGAAACTGGTATACTGAAATAATGAAACTTGTTTTTAAGCTCTTTGATTTCAGTTCATTTACTAGTTTTTAAGCTCTTTGATGTTGTACTTTGTGAGGCATGTATAAAAAGAAACTAGACATTTAGCATCGCTTGTTTCAAACAAGCGATGCTAAATGTCTTTTTTTTATCAAGAAAATGACATTTAGCATCGGTTGTTTCAAACAACCGATGTTAAATGTCATTTTTTTTTATCAAAAATGACTTTTAGCATCGGTTATTTGGAACAACCGATGCTAAATGTCACTTTCAGGACATTTAGCATCGGTTGTTTCAAACAACCGATGCTAAATGTCATTTTTCAGGACATTTAGCATCGGTTGTTTCAAATAACCGATGCTAAATGTCATTTTTAGACAGCAAAAACAGTGATGAAATGGACATTTAGCATCGGTTATTTGAACACCCGATGCTAAATGTGACATTTAGCGTCGGTTAAATAACCGATGCTAAATGTATGACATTTAGCATCGGGCGATTTAGCGTCGGGCGATAACCGACGCTAAATGTCCAATTTAACCGACGTTAAATGTCTTTTTTCCACTAGTGGAAGGAGGAGAAACGAAAAAGTCATCGAAAAGGCGCTGGAAAGAAATAATGAACGTCGCCTCAACCTCCACGCCCGGCCGCCCCTCAAAAAGGCCGCCTTTGGCATTCGGCGACGATGATTTGCTTGATGGGAAGCCAAATAAGTATGTCCCACTAATCGTCACCGCAGTAATGGCTAATGTCGAGGTCAGAAGAATCCTGGTCGACCAGGGGAGCTCGGCTGATATCATATTTGAAGACCTCCTCGACATCTTGAGAATACCCAGGGGCGAGCTGACGGCCTATCGGGGATCTGACCTGATAGGTTTCAATGGATCATCCACAACACCCCTTGGGATGCTGGAACTTATGGTAACCTTCGGGGACGACAGCGGGGAGAAACCCAAATGCAGAACTGTGAAAGTAAATTTTTTGGTGCTACCATGCAGATCGGTATACCAATGCATCATCGGTCGTCCCACTTTGGGAAAGCTAGAGGACGTGACCTCGACCGTCCATCTAAAGATGAAATTCTATTCGGACAGCAATGACGTGGTCACCGTTCCGATGGATCTACAAGCCGCCCGACGATGCCATTTCATGAGCATGAAGGAACAAGGAAAGCATGAAACGAGAAAGATGAACGCCGTGAATAAGGGCGGGAGTCAAGTCAATGTGGCTGATCTGGATGCCCGCTACGACCCGGACAGTGAGCCTGAAGAAGGAGATGATGACCTAACCCGAGAGCTCAATAAAAGAATTAAAATACCAGAGCCGCACGGGGAACTCGCCCGAGTACAACTGGGGAACGACCCAGAGAAGACAGTATCGGTGGGAAGCGACCTTCCCACAGAGGTACGAGATCAGTTAATCCAATGCTTGAAAGAACACGCTGATGTCTTCGCATGGAGTGCTGCGGACATGCCAGGCGTCCCACCAGAGGTGGCTTGTCACCACCTGGCCGTTAATCCCACTGCAAAATGGGTCGCCCAAAGAAGGAGGGTGTAGGGTGACGAGAAAGGACAAGCCGCCAGTAAGGCAGTCGATGATTTGCTGGAAGCCGGGTTCATCAAAGAAATAAAGTACACGACATGGCTATCCAACGTGGTTCTGGTCAAAAAGGCCAACGGGAAATGGCGCATGTGCGTCGACTATACTGATCTTAACCGGGCATGCCCTAAAGACGCGTTTCCAGTACCAAGCGTGGACCGGTTAGTAGACAGCGCAAACGGGTTCAGTTTACTCTCGTTTTTAGACGCTTACTCGGGTTATAACCAGATCTCAATGCACCAGCCCGACCAGGAAAAGACGGCCTTCATGACGGCAAGGGGGAACTACTGTTACTTAGTCATGCCTTTCGGATTGAAGAATGCCGGGGCAACCTACCAGAGAATGATGAGCAGGGTTTTCCAATCACAGATCGGCAGAACGGTCGAAGTGTACTTAGACGACATGATCATTAAGAGCAAACAAGACATTGATCATGTGAACGACCTAAGAGAGATATTTATGGAGGCCCGCAAGAACTCGCTGAAGCTAAATCCTGAGAAGTGCACATTCGGAGTCAGGGCGGGCAAGTTTTTGGGGTTCTATTTAACAGAGCGGGGGATTGAGGCGAATCCTGATAAGTGCAGGGCCGTGACAGAAATGAAGTCGCCCACTAGTAAAAAAGAGATTCAGAAGCTGAACGGGATGATAGTCGTGCTATCGCGATTCATTTCAAAAGCGGCCAGCAAGTCTCTCCCACTCTTCAAATTACTTAAGAAGGAGGCGAAGTTTGAATGGTCGGCCGAATGCGACCAAGCTCTAGACCAGCTGAAAAAGGTTCTGTTGCAACCGCCCATCTTGACCACCCCAGAGCCCGGGGAAACGTTGTACCTGTATCTCTCCATCAGTGATGAAGCCCTAGCAGCCGTGCTGGTACGGGAAGACAGAGAAAAACAGAATCCCGTATATTTTGTGAGCAAGGCACTCCAGGGACCAGAACTCAGGTATCAAAGGATCGAGAAGCTAGCCCTGGCACTAATCGTGGCCGCCCGAAGACTGAGATCGTATTTTGTGGCTCACCAAATCGTCCTCAGAACGGATCAGCCTGTTCGACAGATCTTGCATCGACCAGACCTAGCCGGAAGGATGATCAAGTGGGCGGTGGAACTCTCTGAGTTCGGCATCAAGTATGAAACCAGAACGGCTACTAAGGCACAAATCCTCACGGATTTCATAGCCGAGATGACCCCGGTCCAGGAAGAAGGGCCTGAACCGACCTGGACGCTATATGTCGACGGCTCCTCAAACTGTAAAGGGAGCGGGGCTGGTTTGATTCTAGAAAGCCCAGAAGGAACGACCGTAGAGGTGTGTTGACATTTTCCTTTTCCAACCAGGCAGAATACGAAGCGTGCATTGCAGGACTTATGCTCGCTAGGGAGTTCAAAGCACAACGGGTCGAGCTCCGTTCTGACTCCCTGTTAGTGGTGTCCCAGATTGGAGAGGCGTATGATGCCAAAGATGAAGTTTTACGGAGGTACCTCGCTAAAGTACGAGAACTGCTCGACCAGTTCGAAAGTGCAGAAGTCTGACATATCCCCAGGTCAGAAAAAGGAAGGGCGGGCATGCTTTCGAAACTGGCGAGTACAAAGACCCCGGGAAACCACAGGAGCGTAATCCAGAAGATACTCCCTCAACCCAGCGTCCAACTAGAAACAGCCCCAGTCACGGATGTCTGCACGATCGGTCAAGGCGAGACATGGATCGATCCCATCCTAAAGTACATCGTGCAGGGGGAAGAGGAAGACGACCCAAAAAAGTCTGCTCTCACGCGAAGGCGGGCATCGTCATATTCGGTAATTGAAGGCAAACTGTTTCGCCGAGGACTATCAACACCATTACTAAAGTGTCTGACACCACAAGAGGCCAATTATGTGTTGAGGGAAATCCACGAAGGGATATGTGGGAATCACCTAGGGGCAGGGGCACGAGCACTAGCCAAAAAAGCACTTCGAGCGGGATACTATTGGCCAACGATGGAGGGTGATGCGAACGAGCTAGTCAAAAAATGCGATAAGTGCCAGAAACACGCGGATGTACACATCGCCCCCCGGTTGAACTGAACTCCATTACCGCTCCTTGGCCGTTCGCGTGGTGGGGAATAGACCTTCTGGGCCCGTTCTCAGTAGCCCCAGGACAGCTTAAGTACTTAATAGTGGCAGTGGACTACTTCACCAAGTGGGTGGAGGCCGAGCCCTTAGCGACCATTACCTCCAAAAACTGCTTGAAATTCTTCAAGAAAAGTATACTAGTTCGATTTGGAGTCCCTGAGGTCGTGGTCTCGGACAACGGCACCCAGTTCACGGATAAAAACTTCCAAGAATACAAGTCGGAACTGGGAATCAAGCAGTGCTTTACATCGGTCGAGCACCCACAGACCAACGGACAAGCAGAGGCCGCCAACCGAGTAATCCTGCGCGGGCTGAAAAGAAGGCTGGACGAATCCAAAGGCAAATGGGCAGAAGAACTCCCCTTCGTACTATGGGCTTACCGGACCACCCCGCACTCCACCACAGGCGAAAGTCCATTCAAGTTGGTATACGGGGTGGAAGCACTTATCTCGATTGAAGTTGGAGAGCTCAGTTGGAGAACTGCATATCCCAAAAACCCCGATGAGAACGATCAGGGACTGAGGGAGGAGCTTGACTTGGTTGAAGAACTCCGCACCAATGCGTCGTTGAAAGAAGCACTTGTGAAACAAGGGATGGCAACGAGATACAACTCAAAGGTCGTCCCTAGAGAATTCACCATCGGCCAGCTCGTCCTCGGAAGAGCGACGATAGGACAGAAGTTCGCAGCTCAAGGTAAACTCGCTCCAAACTGGGAAGGTCCCTACCGAGTCGTCTCGAAGACGGGGAAGGGCGCCTACCAACTTCAAACCATGGGAGGCGGGGCGGTGCCAAGAACATGGAACGCGGCCAACCTCAGGCGATACTTTGTTTAAATTTTTGCCTAAATTCAACTGTAACTCTATCATTGACACTTGTTGAATTGAATAAAGTAAGTACACCGGGCGGGACACTCTTTTCCCACTGGGTTTTTATTGAGGCCCGCCCGGCCATCACTGCAGATGGGATATTTTTATATGTTGTCTCATCCTTTTATGTTTTCCATACAGATCCATTAACCGCCAGACGGGTTAAAATCAAACCGAGTTTGACAAACCACTGGGCGGGCTCAGAGGTACTTAGTCGATCTAAGTAACACGAAGCGATCACAATCGAAAGTCGCAACCCCAAGGGCGAGTTAAATCTGGGGACGAACCCTAGTAAACTGCCCGAAGGCTAAAAACACGAATTAATAGAAACGAAGCGATCACAATCGAAAGTCGCACCCCCAAGGACGAGTTAAATCTAGATACGAGGTCCAGTAAACTGCCCGAAGGCTAAACGAATTGAACAGAACGAGTAAAATAACAATTTTAAAGCCAAAAGCATAGTACATATTACAACATTGGGGCGACTCGAAAGCCGCCCAAACACGAATGTCAAATACTTGGAACATATTGCAAAAATTCTAAAGGGAACGATCAAAAACAACCACTTCCTGCACTACGACGTTCCCTTGCTCGTCCTCCTCAGCGGGCTGGATGATCCGACCATCCACATAAGAATGGGAAAAGTTGATAACGCCTGGGTCAAGCACAAGGTCCGGGTAGACGCACCGCACCTGAGCCAGAGCCTCATCAAACCGCTCTTGGCAAATTGAAACAGTGGATTGAACGAGCCGGTCATATTGAGACACGGCCTCTTCCCGCTCCTTCTTCAAGGCTTTAATGGTCGACCTCATTTCAGCAGTTTCCAGATTCAACCCGCTCATTTGTTCAGACAAATCGTTAACCTTCCCCACCTCAAGCTGCAATTTCCTCCCAGCTTCAACTAAAGCGACCTGGGCGTCGTCTCGCTCTTTGGTGACGACGGAGAGCGACTTCCTTGTTTCATCAAGGGCACTGACTGTAGGCTGAAGGGCGACCTCTGAATCTTGCAGTTTCTTCTTGGTAGCTTCCAACTCCTCCCGAACTTCTGAGATATAAACATGAGCACGTCTAAGCTTGTCTGTTTTGTCTAAGTTATCACTCTCCAACCATAAATTTTGGGCGAGGAGAATATTACCTTTTGTCCGCTCCATTTCTCCGTGTTTCAACTTCGCGACCAGTCGAGACCCAGCCTTGACCACCTCGGCCGCAAACAGTAGGGGGTTTCACGAAATCCGCTTATGATGCCCTCGTCGGTCATTTCGTCCAGATCGACCGCCAAGGCCGAACTCTTCTGAGGTCCTTTATGGGCCCTGGACTTTTTATGAGCAGGGTCATCTTGGGTCAGATCGACAGTGGGAAGGGGACGTCCCCTCTTCGCCCTAGCAACGGGCGTGCTTCTCTCGCCACCTTCAGCGGCCACGGTACCCTCAGGAACTGGGGAAAGAGTAACTACAGGGGTGGACGGCCCGGTCTGGGGCCTCCTCCCTTTCTTAGCTTGCTTCATCAACTCAGCAAAACCTAGACTGGCCATTTCACTTGCAAAGAAGGTAAGAACACGGTTAAAAAAAAGGGGGGGAAGGGGTACGACTACCCATACCAAGAGCGACTTTGAAACCGTTATCATCGGTCGTTTTCACTAATTGGTGACACTTGATCAAACCCTCCTCCATCCAAGAGGCCAAGTTCTCAAGCAGTCTCAGAGTCTCTGTGTTTTCTTTGCCAAGTTGGCAACGGGTTCTGTACGTGGTGGGCATGCGACGAAAATGAGCGTATGTCCACGCTAGGGGATATTTCATGCTTGTTACTCGCCCGCGGGGGTCAATCGTCCCCACCATCCGCTGAGATGCCTCGCAAACGGGGACCACCCATAGAAAAGACGACTTCCAGGGTTTGAGCGAGTAGGAAAAAGGCTTGAAAATTTTGTAGTCCGACTGAGCCTTAAGACTCAAATGCTCCCACCGATTCCGATTGCTGCCCGGCTCTGGTCACCTGCTTGTCTCAAATTTTTTGAAGAAAGTTTGCCAATTGCACCCTCGCCCCATCACTCTCAATTACTGCTCAAACACCTTGACAAACGCCCACGAGTTAGGGTGCAACCCCAAGATAACGAAGAATACTGCGTTGAAAGCATGTAAATGGCGGGCGAATCCCCACGTCCCGAAGGACAGTGGCATACATGGTGAATTTTAAGGTGGCCGGGATCATAGCCACGTTTTCCGTTGAAGTAGGGCCTTCAACCGCCCACACCTGGTCCGGTGCGCCAACCAGCCCGGCAAAAAACGATAACACTTCATCCCCAGGTTTGAATAGTGACGGTACCCGGCCTAGCACGGCCGACGAGATCCAAGAGCGATCCTCCCCTAGAACGCCTCTCCAATCGGCTTCCCCTTTCCCGGCGTCTGGCTGGATTACCCACTCTGAATGAGCCGAGGACGTAGAAGATGGATCATGACTTTCCCCCGCTTGGAAGAATACGGGGCAAGCGGGCATCGCAACATCCGACCCCTCAGCCGGGGGCGTAGAAGTCAATCCACCCTCCGAAGTCGTCCTATCTGTAGACGTTCGGGAACTGGAGGATGGATCGGTTGAAGAAACTGGCGGGCTGCCGGTTACTTGGGCGGTTAACTTCGTCCGCGCCATGACGAAAGAAAACCTGCAAGAAGGGAGCATGAAAGTCAGACCATCGAAGATGACCTACGGAAAGGGGCGACATGATCGACCCCGGGTCTGACACCCCCTCCTCGCCATGTTAATAAGAAGAGAAATGCGATTTAAATTACTAAAGCCCAAAAAGAAAGCTACATACCAAGAGCGGGATGCAGTTTCGTCGAACTATGAATCACCAGAATGAGGCGATCGGAAGTTAGGTCGCGCCGGAGTCTGAAGTCGCTAATCGGGAAACACCGTGCCAGAGTTGTCGGAAAATAGATCGCTCGTCGGAGAAAAGAAGTCGCCCTCAGAGCAGAAAAACCGAAAAGTGAACAATTTAACATAAGGGGTGCCCCGTATTTATAGGGAGGAAGAGCCAGAACGCGAAGGGGCACGTCCCTTCCCCTTCTAAATTGATGATCTTCCTCGAAAATTGAACCGTCATCATCAAGCACCCCCTTTTTTGAGAAGCGTGAAGTATGATGGCAGTCCCATCGAAGCGTCACGCTTGTCCTTTCAGAACGTCATGACTGTCAGAGTGACACGTCGCTAGAAGGCGCGAGCATGCTCAACGGAACGGGCACACGATGAGGTCGTCTCAGCGCAGGCGACCAATGTGGAGGCAGCTCGCCTCACCAAAAGAAATATGACTCTTAGGCCTGAACCCGTCCTACTGAACGACTTCGGCCTGGGGGGCAACTGTTCTGGATTGGGCCGCAGCCCATAATGAATACTGGACCGGCGCGGCCGACCCAATACGTAACCAGCGTCATACGACGCTTTGGATCGGGTCGCAACCCGTTAAGAAGTTTGGGCCTATGCGAGCGGCCCAAAAACGACCAACGCCACCCTATGCCCACGATGGGAAGATCTACGGCGGAGAGGAATTCTCGCAGATCCAACGGTCACCCATAGCGCCCCAAGTACTATATAACGAGTCTCTGACATCATATGAAAGATACGTTTTTGACCAATATTACTATACTAAATCACCCCACTGACTTGGGCGTTGGAGTGCCATCGCAGGTACACCCCGAGGGAGCTCTGCGCGCGATCAGCCTTCGTACAGGAACGACCTCAATACCTGGCATCAAGCCCCCAAGACAGCACCATCACAAATAGACTAATTTCAACAAGAGAACCAATCGCTCAGAGGAGAGTCCGGTTCACTGGTGTTACCAAACGCCTCTATTTTTCTTCTACAAACTTATCTACACCAAGTTATTTGCTGACAATTTGGCGTTACCAAACACAACTTTAATAGGAATATACTTCACGATTAAAAGAAAAGAAAGAAACGGATAAAGAAATGTGAAGTGAACATGTAAAAATTAAGATTCTACATGGATATGACATTAAGGTCCATTATTCTAAGATTAGTAAATTTTTACGTTGTGTAAACATTTTTTATTTTTAAAATCTCGGCCATTCAAGTTTAGGCTTATAGAAATTTTATTCATTTTTACTCTATGTATTTTAACAAAAGTTACATGTTTTAGTCCATTGACAGGGACTAAAAACACCTAGTTTTGTATTTTAGAGGAACTACAATAGAATGGTCGTTGAGACTATGAATGGGGAAACGGTGGAAGAGACACACGCATAAGGTTATTGAGCTCCGTTAAGCACCAATGATGCATCCTAAAAGTGCTTGGATGAAATTGTTCGGGTCTCTTCCAGTTTAATTAAAGTCCTGGGTTCGAATCTAAGAATGCAACAGTGTTAAAACTATTAAAGGAGAGTTTTGTCATCAATTGTGGTCCTATCCGACTCGAGATGCCAAATGCCTTTATGCTTTTGGCCCAAATGAGCAAGTGATTCAACAATACACAAATTAAGGCCCATTCTTATTAGATAAGAGTATTTTCTAGGCCCATTCTTATTGGTGGTGAGAGTGAATGGGAAGAGGAGTAGTAGGAGTGGGAGTGGGAATAACATAAGGACCACCCACAATTGTTACAAAACATCCAATATATGAAAGAAAAACAACACTTATGACAAAAAAACATAAGGACCCCCTAAGGCTTACATCAAAATAACCCTAGCAAAACAACGACGCTAGCACCAAAAAGATCACAATAACACCTAAAGAGGGAACACCATAGAAAACCAATACTCAAACACTAAAGAAAAAACAACAAAAGGAACACCAAGACCACGTCCCACAAGTCCAAAGCCCCTGATATGCAAAGATCACACCCTACTACCTACACCAGAGCGTCCCACCAAGCCTCAAAACTGATACAACACGCTAAGCATCAAAGCTTAAAACAACACCTATGGGCAGTTCTCCTTTCACTATAACAACCACCAATTAGCAGTTTGCCACTCCCTTAGTAACAACACTAATGAGCTGCCAAAGAGCAATTCTTTTAAGTCCAACTCACACAAGAGGTATGTTCTATTGGCCAAAAAGTTAGCTAGAGAAAAAAATAGGGTGTTTGAGAAATGGCTAATAGTTTAGGGACAACAAGGCTCAATCAAGGCCGGCCTAGAGAGTAAGCATTTTCACGTAGATAAAAGTAGAATAACTTTTGACGTGTACATATAAAAAAAAATTCTAAATTTCTTGCTCAATTATTTTATTCAATGCAAAAATTAGGAATTATTTCTTCTATTATAATCAATTCTATTTCTATTGAACCTAAAATTAATTTTGACTACTATAATTTTATCTCCCAAATACAAATAATAGTATTTTCAACGTTTTTTTAAGTCAAAATAATATTTAATTTTGAGTGGGCTAAGTGAATAAGTCCAAAGACAAAAGGCTCAATACAAACTGGCCCAGAGAGGCTCGTGTACAATGGATGAGTCGTGACCCAAAAAAACATGGATAAAATAAAAACGACTACGACGGCCATAGCCACCAAAGAAATGAAAAACCGCCCAGAGCATTAGGCATGGCAACGGGGCGGGGCGTGGGCGGGTTTGGCATTCCCCGTCCCCGCCCCTACCTCTATCGGGGTTGGGATTTGCATATCCCAACCCCGTCCCAAACGGAGACGGGTTCCCTGCGAGTACCCATTTCTGCCACAAATTTATCGAAAAAATACAAAATATATATTTATATTAATTAATAAATTAAAATAATAATAATTATACAATGATAAAATAAAGTTAAAAGTATTAAAATAGATTTTTCTATAGGAAATAGATCAAAATTAAAAATAAATAAAATTTATAAAACAAAATGAATGAGTAAATATGCATGAAATAAAATAAAATAATTAATTTATGTTTTGTCGAGCGAGTTCGAGGCGGGGACGGGGTGGGTATCGACATCCCCAAATCCAAACCCGTCCCCGGTCAAAGCGGGTTTTTCCCGTCAAACTCGGAGTGGGTTCGGGTGAGTACCCCCTCATCGACTCCTTGGGTCGAGCCATATGGGTTAGCAATTTAAACTGACTTCATTTTTACTTTCGCATATTTTAAGCACTTAATAAATAACCGCGTTTTTGTGTCTAGAATGGTAACAAAACTACAAAAGCATCTAAATAAATCACTGCCTACTCTATCACATATTTTGAAAGCACAACACACACAGTGAGATACGAAAGATGTTGAAGGTAGCGGTTCAATTGAATTGGAGACCGCTCTCTTCTCTCTCTCTAATTGGCTTCACTCACCGAAAGCTCCACACAGTGAACCCTAATAATCTTCGATTCCCCACCTCGAAGCTCTTTTGCTCCGCTGTTGCTCAAACCTTACCTTCTCTTAATGGTGACCTGGATGCCTACCTTCGCTGTTCCATGCCGCAGAAGCCGCACCGAGTTGCCGTTCTTGTTAGCGGAGGCGTCGATAGCAGTGTTGCTCTCCGGTTACTCCATGCTGCTGGTCATTCCTGCACCGCCTTCTACCTCAAGATATGGTTCCAAGTACGCCTCCCTTTCTTTCACCCACCAAACGCGAATTCAACAATTCCTCATACACTTTTTCGTTTTCAAATTACAGTAATTGGTATTCGTGGTTTTTTTAGGAAGACTTTGAGAACTTCTGGTCGGAATGCCCCTGGGAAGAGGATTTAAAGTATGCCAAAGCTGTTTGCAATCAGGTCTCTTTCTTATTCAAATAACATATAACATTTTTATTGCTTACCATTGTATTTATTACCAATGTGATTTCAAACGGTGTTTGTATTTATTTGAAGGTTGAAGTACCATTAGAAGTTGTTCATTTGACCGATGAATACTGGAAAAATGTGGTATGCTATACCTCCTACAACTACTTTTTGTCAAATCTTCATTCCTTTGCACTTTAAATACGACTAATAGCATTACCTGCTATTTAACTAGACTTTGAAGTTAATAAATACATTATAGTTGCAAATTGCAATGTCAGTAATATAGGGCATAGACCACTACGGCTCTGCATCCTATTTGACTTGCTCACCTGTTTATAGGTTTCTTACATCATTGAAGAGTATCGATGTGGCCGAACTCCAAACCCGGATGTTCTCTGCAATACAAGAATAAAGTTTGGTATGCATCTTGTCAAATGCACTGAATCCAATCTAATTATGCTGTAGTTTATTTCATGTTTTTTTTCAGTTTTAATAATCACAAGTGCTCTTTTTGTTAGGTGCATTTTTGGATGCAATTGGTGGAATGGGTTTTGACTATGTTGCCTCAGGCCATTATGCTAATGTTATCCACCCATTTGCGGATCAGATGAATGAGCCTTCTGTTCTAGAACTATCACAAGACATGGTACCGATATGAGATACACTTCTGTGGTTACAAGATCTTGTTTGCATTTGTGGTTTATAGGTTATATTTCTTTACTTCCAGCTCTTTTTAAAGAATCTTCAGATTAAACTATATTAAATTGCTTACAGTAATATTATGTTCTGCATATGTATTTGCTTGCCTGTTGTGGGGAAAGTATTGTTGACCATTGTTATTTGTTAGTTTCTAATGTTGTTTTAAATTTTAGGTAAAGGATCAAACATACTTCCTTTCACACCTATCACAATCCCAGCTGAAGCGACTTCTTTTTCCGCTTGGTTGTATTTCCAAGGTTTGTTGTGACCAGAACCAATTTCAATGCTGAAATTTCTTTTATTATCATCAGTGGTTTAGTCATTTTATGACGTCCAACATGAGAATGCGGGCAGCATGCATTTGGAAAATGTTTGTTAAAATTCAGTTCTTTTGGTCAATTTGGGATTGAAAATTGGATGCTGCTTTGCAGTAACCATTTGTAAAGGCCAACAAATTATTTTGCTCTATACAAAGTTTTATTTTTATTGTCTTGTGACTGACATTTTCTTCCTTTAAAACTTCACTTGCTATCCAGTTTTTGTAAGGCTCAGGCAATATATTTTCAGAATACATTTATTAAACAAGTTCAGTGCCCTTAGTTACAGTTTGTGGTTTGAATCTGGATGCTACTTTGAAGCAGTGTTATCAAATAGCGGCTATAGCATAGCAGAATTTGAACAAACCGCTGTTGTCTGTGATCCACGGTTTATCCATTAGTGCTGTCAAATAGCGACTATAACGCTATAGCATATCTGAATTTAAACAAACGGCTATTTTCCGTGATCTGCCATTGACAAAACTGCTTTGAAGTAACCATGCATGAAGGCCAAAAAGTTATCTTGTTCGATATGAGGAACTTATTATTTTGTAGCATGTTCCTGAAGTCAAGTTTTTTATAGCACTACTACATGATGTTATGAAGAAATTTTCTCTCTAATTTCTGTCTCCTGCCACATCATCTGCAGGATGAAGTTCGTAGGCTTGCCACAAAATTTAATCTCCCAAATAAGGATAGAAAGGATTCCCAGGGAATATGCTTTTTGGGCAAGGTATTAGTGGTGAACAGCTCTTTTATTCCTTATCTATTTCAATGTGTTGAGAAATATATGGTTCATTACAAATACTCATGATTTCCTAACAGTTTTGTAAGAGGCTGATAAAAATAACAATGATGCTAATGGAAATGTCTACTATAAACCAATATTCTATTCTCTAATTTTCTTTTTTAATGTTTGAAACTTTAATGCCATCATTTTGTTCACAGTTGTTATTGTTTTGAATCAAATCTTGAAGATGGTTTTCTTCTAAAATCCTATCTTTGTACACTTTTTGAGTCAGATAAAATTCAGTGAATTTGTTGCAAAACAAATTGGGGAGAAAGAAGGTATCCTACTGGAAGCTGAGACCGGAGATTTCCTTGGCAAACATCGGGGCTTCTGGTTTTATACTATTGGTCAGCGCCAGGGTTTACGGCTACCTGGAGGCCCATGGTATGTTTCCCTCTAGTCTATTTCTTTCTGGCATTCATCGTGTTTATTTGAAATTTCCTGTCACATTTATTATATATCAAAGATGGGTCCACATTTTTTATGGAAATTTGAATCTATGTTAGTTTGCCGTCTTGTAATTTCTAACGCTTGACCATTCACGTGGAAGGTCACAATTTCTTTTCTCCACCTGGTGTCATTTGAAAATTTTCTTTCATTGCATTCCTATACCCAATTTTGGGCATGTAAAAAAAATTCCTTTTGTCACCTAATGCAGGTACGTTGTTGAGAAAGATGTTAAAAACAATGTAGTATTTGTGTCAAGAAATTACTTTTCCATCGACAAAAGAAGGCGCATATTCCGTGTTGGCTCTTTCAAATGGCTTAGTCGCCCTCCTAGCCAGACTAGTCAGCTCCGATGCAAGGTAGATGGATACCTTAAATATGAATTTCTGTTTCCTGTTAATGCAGACATTTTCTTTTGTTACAGTACTTCAAGTTCTAGTATCTTAACCTTTTCAGGTGAGACATGGTCCTGGATTCTATGATTGTAGCTTGCAAATGGAAGATGAAGGAGATGACTTAGGTAACTCTGCTGTTGTCCGCATATCAGAAGATGATCAAGGCCTAGCAGCTGGGCAGTTCACAGCCTTTTATGAGGGTAGAACTTGTATTGGTTCTGGTGTGATTTTGGAGTCCTGGGATGATCAAAGTTTTCCGGTATGTGCAAAAGCTTTAGAAATTGCTAGAATGGAAGATAAATCAAAGATTGGGAATCCAGTTAAGATAAAAGTTAAAGCTGATAACCCGCAAGAAGTGTGTGATTCTACGGAGTTGGTAAGCAGAGCCTTATAAGGGAGTAAGAAGTTCAAGAGGTGCTGTCACAGAACCGAAGAGGTAAACTTGTTGGAGAAATGCAGTTTCCATATTCCCGTCAAGGCTTCAGAAAATTGGCAGACAGCGACATACATATACATGTTCAAGGAAATCATGAGTGTGTTTTTTGGAGGGAGGGATGCTCCATTAAATTACAATGCAAGGAAGTTGGGGCTTCCATCATTCGAGCTTTTAAATTTAATGTTATTCCTGGACATGGTTTAGAAGGTAGTACTTTATTGACAAGATACCTTAAGATGCTATTCAGTTCTTACCAAAAGTATTATTAAATGATTAAATTATTAATTTGGATTCACTCAATAGAAGTGTCTTGGCGCGGACGAAGTAAACCTGCATAGCTTCATTTGGAAGGCTTAGCTTAAGCCTACAAAATTGTAGTTCTAATTCATACTGAGGTTGTCAAAAAGTGTCTAAAAAAGTGAAGCTTATGTAGAACAGACTCGGACTTTTTTGTGTACGGGTTTAGCTAATGACAGAAATTACTTTAACACAACAATAAGTCAACGTTCTCACTTCATAATAAAGTAGAGATAGAACATAATAAAGTAGAGTAGCAAATTACAATAATAAAGTGTATTGGCATATTAGTAGTAAGCTAAGATCATATTACATGAAAATTTATATATAAACTAAAAAACTTGAGTTCCTAAAGTGAAAACAATTCAAAAGGCAAGAGCTAATTTGACCAACATTCATAATTTTTAGACACTTTACTTTGTAGCTGATTAAAAGAAAGCAAAAATAATACAGAAAATATAAAATTAACCTTAAATTTCAATATATAATAATGCAAGATATAGGTAATTCAACCCAAGTAATCGACAATATTAATCAACAATTTAGATATAAGTGTGGAAGTATTGACTCATAAACTCACTAGTAAATGCGAGTTTGTCGATTTTATCAAAGTCTACTCATTGTACTAATTTACCGAAAAGAGAGATTATATGTGGTTGCAAGCTAACTTAATTTTGTGATCTAGAATCATTGCTCGTAAGATTTTAAGAATTAAGTCGATTGTTTAACAATCCTCGTGATTTCTACAATTGAATTGCTCCCGATTTCCAAGTTTTTATTAACAATAACTTGATGAGGAGTAAGTATTATAATGACTTTGAAGATATAAGTTTTTTTTTATAAGCACTTTGAAGATATAAGTTAAGTTTCCACTAATGGTAGTAGTATTCTTCAAATAGGGCTAGACGCCGGAGATGAGATCAATAACATATGATCTAGACTTGAAGGAGAACTTGAGTCCATACAAGTGAAGTGAGTCACTTGAAAAAAACTACGATGTTTGCTTTAGATTCCACCACCCACTCAAACTCCTTAGAAATCTCGATAAGAAAAAGTAATAAACAAGATGATTCTATTCAGAGAAAATAAAATGGTTGTGGCTGCTAAAAGTAAACCAAGACGTGTTTAACAAGAATGCATTTCATATGCATAGACTAGATTAGATCATAGATTTATATCCAAAATGTCATTATTAACACTAGTTCCAAGCTAGTGGGTCAATTTAAAAAAATGGTACAAAAAAGGCTCGCCATGATGAAAATGGATCCTCTCCAATCAATTTATTGTGCAGTGAAATTCTAACCATACATTGAATAAAACAAAGAGAGAAAGAAAAATATTAAAATTATGAAAAGAGGAGATTCAATTATTGAGATTTACCACCGCAAAATATCCAGTAAAAACCCTACACCTCTAGATTGAATCCCCTCCCTGCCATGGCAAAGTCTCAATTCTCAAGTAAAGAAATTACTAGCAGCCAAATTAATTATTAGAGATGTAGTATACCACATGCTCTCCAATGTTGTCTATTCAAGGAAGATACCTAGAAGTGAAGAATGTGCTAAGACTGTAGAAATATGAACAAAGGCTATCCTAAAGCTTCTTATCATTTACTTTCTTTCATTTTTTTTTGAAGTTATTTACTTTGTTTTCTTGCATGGATACATAATATTCTTGTGAACCATTGGATTTGGTGTGGCGCTAAGGTTTATTTGGTGGAGCCGAAACGAGTATATTTTTACGAACAAAGAGTTCTTGACTGCTGGCATTCTTGGGAGGATCAGGAACATTGTGGCGAGTATTAGCGCTAGCTAGTTGAGTATTCCAAACGGAATATTTGTGATCTTGACAACAACCATCCTAATCATGTGCAATGGGTGTCTCCTAGCCGGGGCCGGGTGAAAGTGAATTGTGATGGTGCTGTCACTAACCATGGTGCCTCTACAGCTATTGGAGGTTGTAGTAGGATGAGTTTTGGCAGCTTTGTGTTTGGTTTTTCTTCATATGTTGGATCTAGCTTTGTTGTTGAAGCAGAGCTCAAAGCAATCCTTATGTGGCTGCAGAATGCTATCCGCAAAGGCTACATGAGGATTGCCATGGAATTTGATTCCATGGTAGCAGTAAAATTTCTTCAGATGGGATGCTCCTCGCAACATCCTCACTTCCGGTTGATAGAGTCTATTTGCACTTTGTTGTCATCTTGTCCAGAAAGTTCGATTTCTCATACTCTCAGAGAGGCCAATCAAGTAGCTGATGAGTTCGCCAAGCATGGTCTCTCCCTTCAAGAGTGTAGTCGTATTTTTTTGTAAAAAAGAAACTAAGAATAAAAACTAGAAAATATTTTCTAAAATTAGAGCAACTTTGTAAAACAAAAAAGTGCTTAATAGAAGTGGTGAAAATAAGATATTTGATTGAAACGAATTTGGTTGGCATACCGTATGGGAAAATCGGACTTGACGAGAGCATTAGAAAGAGGATAAACCCCGCCAAACGTTCAATCCTTAGTTTCACTCCACTTCCTTCCAATATGACATCTCTTTTCCGGTTACATGTTCCCACACCCATCTCTTGCTGTACTGTCGCTAAAACCCCAAATCCCAAATTCCCATTTAACAACACTCTTCCCTTATCCCCTTCTATAATTTCCCCCCTTTCTCACCGAAAATTCATCTCACTCCCTCACCGGAATCTCTCCCGCTCTGTAATACGGTTTAGCGCCGGCGAATTCTCAAGCACAGTCGACGATGAACTATCAGAGGAGGAACTGGACAACCAGGTTGATTATTCAGACGATGATGATGACATTGACGTCATGGCGTTGGAGCAAGAAGCTAAGGACGCAGTACTGGAATATTCAAGTTCTCTGTCAAGCATTTTGAGTATTGGTGAGTCTTTGTTTCATTCAGATTTGCTGTTCGTTGTTTATTTTATTTTATTTGTTATCTCTGCGGTCTTCATTAACCGTCTTTATGTGTTTGGTAATTTCAGATGATGAGAAAATTGATGTCAAGGAAACATCTCGAACTTCCAAGAGGAGTAAACCGAAGAAAAAAATTGTGAGTATAACATTCAACTTGGCAATTTCTGTAACTCTATCAATGTAGAAGAATTCGGGATACTGATAAACTGTATGTGTTAAATGGTTATGGGATCCCCTAAATACATAAGAATGTTTTATTGATATTGTAAAACGTCAAGTAATATGGACAAATTTACTTAGCTAAAGTGTCAAGTAATACGGGACCGAGGGAGTATGTTCTAAGTGACAAATTATGATAGTTTGATTGAATTGTTGACATCATATTTTGACCAAAGATATTGTTGACATCATATTATGATAGTATGTTCTAGTTAGAACTTGAATTATTATTTCAGAGATTAATGTAAATTAGGGTCATTTGCTGAACATGTCTATTTTGAATGGCAGATCCCCGACAATCTTCTCCCAAGGGTTGCTATTGTTGGAAGACCGAATGTTGGCAAGTCAGCTTTATTCAATCGTCTTGTTGGGGTATTTAATGATTCTTTTAGCTTTATTTTTTTCTTATTGATGTTTTCATGTTCTAGGGAAATAACAATGAAAATTTCAATGTGTCTGAACTTTGAGTGGTTAAATTGATTCCGTATGATCGTTTTTTTTTTGCTTAAATTGCAGGGAAACAGGGCAATCGTGGTGGATGAACCTGGGGTTACCCGGGATCGTTTATATGGCCGATCATTTTGGGGACAACATGAATTCATGATGGTGGACACTGGTGGTGTTCTCACTGTTTCAAAATCACAAACTACTGTTATGGAAGATCTGGATATTACGACAACCATCGGTATGGATGGGATTCCCCTTGCATCTAGAGAGGCCGCTGTTGCCAGGATGCCATCAATGATTGAGAAACAAGCCATTGCAGCCGTGGAAGAATCATCTGTTATTATTTTCCTGGTTGATGGTCAGGTATTTGTTTGTTTACATATAGTAACTTATTTTTTCCATCTCTTCCAAGTCCCTCTCTATTTTTGTCTAGATTCTTATTTTAATTGGATTATTGGAATATCATAAATATATAGAAAGGATAACAAGATATGTAAACTAGTGGTACATACTTGTATTGAGTTTTGACGAATTATCTGGTTAATTCCTCCCAGTCCACCTCCATAATTAGACTTTTTTTTTGGTATTTCCGGGGTCTGGCTGAATCTTGGAAGCTTTTAGTTGTTTTTTTTTCCATTACATTATTTGTGGTTCCAGTCTGGCTACAGTTAACATAGTTGGATAGCAAAATGATATATCAATTTTTCTTTTGTTCTTATGCTTATTTCAAGTGCATGATGTGATCATGTGACCAACTGTTTCTTGAAGCTACTCCTAATCATAACCTGAAGACAGTAATGATAATTATGCTGAACAGGCAGGTCTAACAGCAGCAGATGTAGAGATTGCTGATTGGCTGCGTAAACACTACTCAGATAAATGTCTCATTCTTGCGGTTAACAAATGTGAATCTCCACAGAAAAGACTCATGCAGGCATCTGAGTTTTGGTCCCTTGGGTAAGCTATATTGGCTGAGGATACATGTCTGAGGTGTGGGTAAATCCAATAGAACTTGGTCATGATACTTAGTTTAGTAAAAATCCACTTATTCCAATGTTTCTTGACATGGATATCTAGGAGTAAAACTTGATCTATGGTCTCTTATTATTTTGTTTTGATGTGAAATTCATGGATATGATTTGTAGTTGTGCCACAACAAGCATGAATTGTTTGTGTACCAGCTCTAGGATACTACTGAGGTAAAAGGTGGTGTTCAATACACTTATAAGATACTATTAGGTCAAAGGTGGTGTTGAATACACTTACCCCGCCTTTACCAATATCTAAGTTAGTAATCTAGAGGAATCACTTTAACCACTATGTTAATGCAGATGAAGTGGTTAATTTTCAATAAATAGCTAGTTCAAGTGGTTAGTTTAATTATGATGTGGTTAATGCTAAACAAAATTTATTTAATTCAACTTAAATATGGAGCAATTCAAAAAAGTTATAGAATCACCTTCATCTGTTGAAATTTTTACTAGGTGGATGTTTCCCCTTAGTAGTTTGCATGAGTATTTGTAAGTAGGGAATTACTATGGTCAGGCATAAGATCTTGGTTGTTATGTAGTTCTATATATTCATGGGATGAAGATATCTTAGCAATTACACATTTGATAAAGAAACTTCATTTCATTTTCTCTTATTTGGACCTTTGGGGAATCATGAAATTGTTGAGGATTGACATCTTGATACATCCAGAATATATTGAAAAGATAAGTATAAGAGAAAAACAGTCTCACATTTTCTCTGATAACTAGGTGTGTTTAACAATTGTAAAACTTGATTTTGGATGATCTTATAAGTGAAGTTTCTAATAAAATTTGGTTCAAAACTCTCAACTCAATGCAAAAGTAGCATGTTTTCACTCTACACAAATATGGTTTTTCAGAGAGACCTGATTTTGATATAAAACATCTAATCATCATTTGTTCCCACCAAACATATAGTGCAAAGTTCCTGCATCATGTTTTTTATTGATGCTTCCCTAAGGGGGTGTTGGTTTAAGTTATAAGAATTTTACTCCTAGGAATAGCATGGCAAGGAATATAATGATAGGAATAATAGTCATGGTATTCTTTGATGAAAGTGTTTGGTAAACCTTTAAACATTCCTAGGCATAAGGTTGTTATAGGAATTAAAAATAAATATCTTTCATTCTTATCCTCATATCCATATTCCCAACCTCTTTCATGGGAATTATGGAAGTTATTTTTTGCCTAGGAATATTTTATTCAGAAATAACATTTTTAAACATGTAACAAACATGAGAACACCCATTTGTCATCCATAGATTAGCAGGAATGTGTTTAAAATCCTTGAAACTAGCACCCCGTGAGTGTCGTGCGTTCTCATCAACAAGTTGGTTTTTGTGGTTACTACTATATCAGGTTTGAACCAATTCCTATATCAGCTATATCAGGGACAGGAACTGGAGAGCTTCTTGACCTTGTTTGTTCAGAAATACTGAAAGTCGAGGTTTGTTTTGCATAAATATTGAATTCTCTTCTGTATGCATCATTGACATTGAGTAACTTTAGGTGCTACTTTTTAATTGTGTTGCAAGCAAGTTGTTTTGACAATATTATACATTCACCCACCAATAATAAATCATTGGTTCATTTGGTAGCATTCTTGATCACTATACAACCAGGGACCAATTTGTTTTAATCTTATTTTGAAACCCTTGATATTTTAACTTATAATTTATTTTGTGCTAAACAACAGGAGCCGGAGAATCTCGTTGAAGAAGATTATGTTCCTGCAATTTCAATAGTTGGTAGACCAAATGTTGGTAAAAGTAGCATTTTGAATGCACTGGTTGGAGAGGACAGAACAATAGTCAGCCCCATCAGTGGCACCACGCGTGATGCTATTGATACTGAATTTATTGGAGCAGATGGTCAGGTCTGATTCTTTTGGTGACTAACTAATTACTACTTGATCTGGAGCGCCACTGGAAAACCAGTGATTACTTAAAATGCTTTAGCATGGGCTGAGATTTTTTTTTTAAAAGGATTAGTTGGTTATTAGATTTTCCCCATCCATACTTTGTTGGTTTATGACCGTACATTTTTGAACCATACCAGATTGTATGCATTTGGGTGAGCTTTTTAGTTCAGCATGGTAATTATTTTCTTATTTTCTTTCTCTAGAAGTTCCATCTCATTGATACTGCTGGAATCAGGAAAAGGACAGCCGTAGCCTCAGCTGGAAGTACAACAGAGGCTTTGTCAGTAAATCGAGCATTTCGTGCTATCCGTCGTTCTGATGTTGTTGCTCTTGTCGTTGAGGCCCTGGCGTGCATCACAGAACAGGTTCCTAATCAATGCTTTTATTTATTTAATGAAAAACAGATTGATTTTCCTTCTGGTTATAATAAGGCATTACTGCTTTAAATGACTTTAGATGTAAATGGGATGCCAGTTGTTTAATTTATTCTCATAGTCGTTATTTTTTGAAACTTGCTGAAGGACTTCAAGATAGCTGAAAGGATAGAAAAAGAAGGGAAAGGTTGTGTGATTGTTGTAAACAAGTGGGATACAATACCCAATAAAAATCAGCAGACTGCATTATTCTATGAGCAAGATGTCAGAGAGAAGCTTCGTATACTTGACTGGGCTCCAGTTGTTTATTCTACTGCATTAGCTGGTCATAATGTCGACAAGTAAGTTTTAGCTAGAAAAATATTGATGCATTTAAGCTGCATATGATAATTTCACGTTTCCTTCAATATCCCAATATCGCCTTTAAAACAAGTTCTCCCTTAGGCATATGTATTTATAAGCATATATCAACTTGAATCTCACTTGGTGAATGAGGCCAGTCTCTATATATTTTGTTGATATTAGCCGTTGCAATGTAGTGGTCATAGAGGACTTCATGTAGTGGTGATATATCGTCTCTGCAAAATGTTGTAGAGGACAAACCTTTAATTCAATCCTCCAAATATTAGGGCTGTTAATACCTTAGTCCTCAAAAGGTTATTGTCTAAGTCAGCCGGATAGTCATGTGATAGTCAAAAGAGCCTATGTAAGGAGAGGTAATAAGGTGAGGGGAAGGGGCGCGTTGAAAACGCAACCAAGTCCTGTAAATAAAAGGAAGACAGAAGTTAGTTAGCGAGTTAGTTAAGAACTCAGTCAGAAACTGTTAGGAGAGAGGAGGTACACTCGAGCTCACCTTGCTTGTATTCTTCTGGTTGCGTTGACCAGTGTTACTGAATAACAATTCAGGGGTACATTACCCTAGATTTCTTCATTCAATTGTTCTTTTTTCCTGGACACCAGCTGAGACTATCATAGTCCTTAAAGATATGAATTTGGTGACAACCTTTTATCTTTATAGGACTAATATGGTGACAGTGTAGTTTGTGAGGGACTAATTTGGTAACATAAATCTTTAAAGTAATAAAGTGGTGACTCCTAAGTTTTGGAGGATCAGATTAAGGTTTTATTCTTGATTGTTTCTGATTGTTGTCAATCTCCCAAGTGAATAGCTGATTACTTAATTGTTGTTTTGAACAAAAGGATCATTGTTGCTGCTAGTGAAGTTGAAAAGGAGAGATCAAGAAGACTAGGTACTTCTATTTTAAATCAAGTAGTGCGGGAAGCAGTAGCTTTTAAGTCTCCTCCTAGGACACGAGGTGGAAAAAGAGGGCGTGTTTACTATTGCACTCAGGTATGGTAATCTATGTCTTTAGCTTACTGTGGATGTTTAGCATGCATTATTGTCATGTCACTTCTATTTCTCATGTTGGAGACGTCCCATTACATATGTGTTATAATGTTAAAAGGAATTATATGTCCTCTCGCAGGCTGCTATAAGGCCGCCTACATTTGTGTTCTTTGTCAATGATGCAAAACTTTTTCCCGAGACTTATCGGCGCTACATGGAGAAGCATATGCGTAAAAATGCAGGTTTTTCTGGTACTCCCATTCGGCTTCTGTGGCGCAGCAGAAAAAAAACCGGACAAGATGAAGGTCAGTATTTGTTTGAGCCTTTGAGGTGTTGTTAGTTTCAATGTTGTTACTAAGTCCTCTGCGATTTGCTTGGGTTATCTTTATTGGATATATGATTTGCTCACAGGCAAAGTGGGAACAAGGAATCAAGAAAAACTTGCATCACATGGTCGAAAATTGATGTCAACCACGCGTTAGGAGCAGACATTTTATCGCATTCGAAGAATGTTGGTAAAAGATCAACTCAAGAAGATTACGGTCCTGGTTGTGTTTGTGTTGGAAAAATCCAAGGGGCATTTTATCATGGATCACTCAACTCAAATGTTTCTGCTCCCTGAAAATGTTGGTAAAAGCTCAACAAGTACAGGACGTGTGCCTGAAGTTTGGATGTGAATATGTCAATGATCGTCATTTCGAAGTTTGTAGGTCTGGGGTTTTAACCCAATGATCGTCAATAACAACATATTGTAAATTTTATAGTCGCATTTGTTAATTAAATTAAATATCATTTAGATTTCTAATTTCTTTTCCCTCTTTCAAATGTTTAAACTGGATATTTTCCAGTGATCAAACTGTGGTTACTCTTTGGAATGATGCTGGAGATTTTGCTAGACATGCAAGTAGTTTTTCATGAGTGGAGAAATAAGAAATTATTTTGTAAATTAATAGTAATTCGATCAGATTATAGAAGAAAAAATTGGTGTTTAATGATTGAAAAGAACAGTTACGACAGGTATTCTAGAGACCTAGTGCCCTTCAACTCCAAATTCCCTAACTACAAGCTTACCAACTAACTCACCAATATTCTCCCCTTGAACAACCATAGTCTCACCAGCAGGCAGCATCCCATTGCATGAAATATTTTTTTTTGGTCTACATTGCATGAAATTTAATCATAGCAGAATGGGTCAGGTTTTGATGGTGGGCTATCGGACGACGCTTATGTTTCACCCAAGGCTGTTATTTAGCACACCTCATCTTATAAGGACACCCCCAGTATTGAAATACCCAAAATATTCCGTGAAAAGAAACACTCAAAGCCTTTTACTTCCCTCCCCATGTACACCCCATATTTATGGTAAGTCTATTTTTTAGTACCCCACATATCAAAAAATCGGCCATTCTACTTTTTCTCCAAATTCCTCATGCTGGCCCTCCTCGTGAGGAGGTTCCTTTGGCCAGTGGCAAATCGTGACTAAAATTTTAGATATGGCCGCATTGTTAAATAGTGTGTGTGTGTATGTGTGTGTATATATATATATATATAAATATAAATATTTTACCTAAATCAGAACACCATTGTTTGATGTGTTGAATTGGTTAATTTGACATGGGGATGACCCAAAGTTTGGGTTTCAAATTGTTTTTGGGAAAATAATGTTAGTTGATGAAAACAACGCAGAAGTGTGCGCCAGGAATCATATTGTGGTTGTGTTGGAAGTAAGCAGAATGATTGGCCGCTGCGCCACAGTTAGCGTAAGTAGATGCTCGAAGCCCTAGTTTCAAAATAAGAAACTCTAAGGTGATGGTATCGCACCTACAGTATGTTAACGATACACTGCTAATTGGTGAGGCAAACTTGGAGAACTCGTGGACGATTAAGTCGGTATTGCGTTCTTTTGAATTGGTCTCAATTCTCAAGGTAAATTTTTGGAAGAGCTGCCTTATGTCTAAGATTCCTTCATTAGTATGTCAGTCGATTTTCTTCACTGTCGGATCAAGGTTGTGCCACTCAAGTACTTTGGATTACTATTTACTAGTGAGTGTCAATCCCAAGAGGGTGGCCACATGGAAGCCAATTATCGGCACACTAAAACAATCTTAAAAGTTGGGGTAACATGTATGTCAGTTTTAGGGGTCCTATTGTCCTTCTAAACTCGGTTCTTAATAGTATCCTCACTTTTCACATGTCTTCCCTTAAGATGCCTTGGATGATTGTAAGAGTTTGGAGTACCCATTACTCTTATTAATACTCTTTGCTTATAAAGGAATGTATACAAAGATAATATTCTTTCCAATGGAGAGGGATGGACGATCAATCAAGCTATGACATACAAATCTCATTGAGAGAAACAAAAGGACAAAACACGCCATTTCTCAAAAGAAAAATACATGCAACCTAGTTTTATTAGTAGGAATAAAATTTCGTATCACGAGGTTTACTACACTCAACACTCATGCACCTTGCGCACCAACTACTTGCGCTAAATCCCATTGGTATGCATCCTATTTATATTGGTGAGAATAACTCGACGTCGCTCAATGCAATAAAGAGTTACAAATTCAAATGGCTAAATTGCTTCGATCAAAATTTCAGTTTGGTCATTTGTCTTTCTTTTCTCACTTTGGTCATTTATCTTTCATATTTGTGTCAGTTTGGTCTTTTATCTTTTTTTATTCTTCACTTTGGTCATTTATCTTTCATATCTGTTTCAGTTTGGTCCTTCATTTTTCTGTGTTTTAAAGTATAAAACTGACACAGATATGAAAGGTAAAAGACCAAAGTGGGAAGAAAAAAAAGATAAAGGACCAAACTGACACGGATATAAAAGACAAATGACCAAAGTGGAAAAAAAAGATAAATGACCAAACTGAAATTTTGGTCAAAGATAAAGGACTAAAAGTGCAATTTAGCCAATTCAAAATTGACTTTGATAATACAATAATAATACACGGTTCTTCTTATGTTTTGACAAGGGAACAAAATAAAATGTCAGGAATTTCAGTTTATGAAAATTTTCAAGTACAATTAGGATTATTGTAAAAAAAAGTACAATTAGGATCCATTTATTTTATATTTTGGTAAAATTAGTTTGGAAAAAATTGATACTGAAAAAAGTTACTTCGAAATGATTAAAAATGAGAATATATATTTTTATTAGGTAATTGTGTTGTAAAAGTGATTTTTTTAAAAGAAGTATAGTTTAATAGTAAAATGAAATCATTCAAAAAGCATAAAATACAAAAAATTATGAATATCACCTCAAAAATAAAATCCACCTCACACTTTAATAAATTCAACTTTTATCTACCGTAAAAAATTGTCTCTAAATTTCAAACACCTGTAGATAAAAATAGACTTTATTAACCTATAATACGACTACTCCTTCTATGCATTTTGTTGTACGACGTATAACAACACATTTACCTGTGGATAAATGTTTTACCTACCACTGAGAATGTTTACTCACAATTTTTTAACTGTTAGTATATCTTTTACTTATCAACATAGATATTCATCTACAAATGTATTTTGGAAAAAATTCTATCACTAAAAATATTTATGGGGTAGGTCATTTTTTTCTAGTGTCACTAAAATTTCAAACCAAACACACAACTATAAAGGATAGAAACTAGAAAGTACTTCTTGATAGGTATTTAATGTTAATTGTACTATCTATCCATATCAAAAGATGATAGTGGTTACTGGTTAGTTAACACATATGAAGACAAAATGGAAAGGCCCTTTCTCTCCTTTATGAAAGCCAAACCTGTCTCCAATGACAGTTAGCTGAGCAGATATAAATACTACTGAAGAGTGGTTAAGCAAGCAGTATTCCAAAACCATGGCAACTTTGGAGGAAAACCTAAAGAACATGAGAGTGTATTTTAAGAGTGGAAAGACAAAGGAAGCTTCATGGAGAAAATCTCAGCTAAAAGGGTTGCGTCGTTTCCTTTTGGAAAAAGAGGAAGACATCTTCAAGGCCCTCATGCAAGATTTAGGGAAACACCGAATTGAAGCTTTTAGAGATGAGGTATATATGTTTTATTTTTCTACTGAAGATGAGGTATGTTATATTTATAATTATTTCTTATGCTATTTATATATTACTATTAAAGTATTTCTGTTTCGTCAAAAATCTTTATTTATTTTTATATATATGTAGGAGAAAGAGTAAATACTATTTAAGTCATTATCAAGACTATCAATAAAATCTTTTTGCTTATGGGAAAAAAAGGTCATTATCATGATAGTGAATAGAACTTATATCCAATTTACTGAAATATTTGCCAAAACATTTTTTTTTATTTTTTTTTAACAATTATAAAAGTTCCACTTTCTTTTTATTTTAAGTATTTGTTTGCAAAGTATTTAAAGTAAAGTGCTGAGAGCATAATCTCGTGGTAAAACACATGTAAATGTTATGTGGATGAGGAGTAGGATTTGAACTCAACTAGGGCGATCACCCGTGCGATGCACGGGCTAGGGTGGTGGCTAATATTATGCATAAACGGTATGCATAAATGACTTCTTGACTATGAAAATAGAAAAATGCGATAATATCTCCAAATTTGTCCCCAACCCTCATTTTTGATTTTTTGTACTAAATACAAAAACAAATACAATAACTAGCGAGTCATTGCAGAGAAGAGCCATGCGATAATATCTCCAAATTTGTCCCAAAGAATTTAACCCATTTTTTTTAGAATGCAAAAACTCCTTTTCAAGGAGTTTTTGTTTTAACTCGAAAAAATACTTCTTTTGTTTTTATTTTATTTTTTTACTAATAATTATTTTTTTGACAAAATTATTTACTAATATTTATAAAAACCTCACTTCATTTTTACTGTTGTTTTTGTATCAAAAAAATCTTTTACCATTGTTTTATTTTTCATATAAATGGAGCCAAAGCTCAAAACACAACCCTAGCATCCTCTAGTCAAAGATGAAGGGGGAGTTCCAAAAAAAGTACATCAAAATATCTATCATGACCTAGATTTGACCAACTGATCCGTACATTTCCTGAACGTAATTAATTCCTTACTAGAAAGTAACAATACAAGAAGGATACACTTAATTGAGTTATCCCAAGTACGTAGCTCAGTTGGCGAGCTAATGGATATCGAAGGAGTGCACCAAAAGAGTGCAAGAAGGAGGTTCTGAGTTTAAACCCCGGAAACTAACATTCTCCCAAATCCACTAACATTGCTTATAAAAAAAAAACATAACGGAGTTATAAGGTTGGGGGACACAATTCAATTCTCATCTAAACATGCATATGGGTGAGAATATGCTGACTTTGAACAAGATTTTACTTGAGTTTGATATGTTGAAAAAATTTGAGGCTTATATTTGTTTTGTTATCTGTTATAGTAAAAATACTCTATATTAAGAATCGATCTAGCGTATTACCGAAACAAAAAATCGATCTAGCGTTTTAGTGGTTGTGATAGGAGCCGGAACATTTTAAAGTAGACATTTTCCTTTCTCTTAACTAATTAACCATTAATATTTTTCTATAAAGATAAAAACTAAATTATGTGTTTATATCCATTTAAAAAACATTAGGGAGCTATGAGCAAGACGGATGCTCACATGCTAAATTGGGGTCATTTTCTCCGCTTGAAAAATTATTTTGGTTAAAAATATGTATAATAGATTTATTTTATCCCCATAAAAAAATAAGGATTGCCTCCGTAAGATAATCTTTTAAATTAAATGTAGAAATTCATAAGAGATAAATAAAAAAAGAATAAATTCGTACTAATTTTACCTTATTAACTATGTAATTCTTAGAAATTTAAATATTTTAGGATTTTTGTGTAATGAATTTAGTATTTTATAAAAATTTACAATTTTTATCTGAGATAATACTATAGGTTATTTTTTTCCCTGATCACTAATAAAAATTTCTAGATACCTTGGTGGTTGTGACTCACACCTATCATAAAGAAGATTCACTCATGCACGTAGTTAATAGAAAGCTGCTCATAGTAGCTTTATTAAAGGTTGCTTTTATTTTATTTTCTTCTCTAAAATCAGCTTAGTTTTTCTAGAGAATTTGCTTTTTTTTTTTTATTTTCTTCTCTAAAATCAGCTTAGTTTTTCTAGAGAACTTTTAAATATTTGTTTGGCCTAACTTCTACTATCTATCTATACCATTAACCTACTATCAAAATATCAATCTTACCATTTTCTCAACTAAATAATTTTAGGATATTTATGTAATAAGTCTCTCTCACATACTTTTTCACTCTCTCCAACACTTTTTTCAATTTTTCTCACATATTTTTTCACTTTCTCATCCTCTTTTTTCCTCTAACTCTATCTCATTTTTATATCACAATATATCTACTTTAATTTCATATACATGCCTCCTTCATTTTTAATATTCCATTTTTCCCTATCAATAAGTTTTATTTCTATGGGAAATATTATAATTTGGAAAATTTTAAAACTTTAATACAATTTTGTTTTCTAATCTTTATGGGAAATATTAATTGCATATTGCTGGTAAATGTTCACGGGTTAATGTTCAGACTAACTCAATTACAATTTGAAACTTTTTGTTTATCTACTTTAAATTAGTCTTGATTTTCACGGGGTAATGTTCCGACTAATTAAATTATGTCTAAGTCTATTAATAAAAATAACACGTCAACACCCGTGCGTGTATACTGCTAGTTCCCTTTTAAAGAGAAGAGAAACTTGAAATAAGCTGGATTCAGACAATACCTAAGACATCAAACATTACTATTTTTAATAATTTTAATTGGTAAAATCTAACATTATATTTGTCTAGGTACTATTCTCATTTCTCATTATATTTGTCTAGGTACTATTCTCATTATATAGTGCCTAATTATTTAATCCAAATCACAGATAGGAACGTTAATAAAGACCTTAAATCTCGCACTGAAGTGTATGAAAGATTGGATGTCTAGCAAGAAGGTATTATTATCTGTCTTCCATTCCTTCAAAATATCAAATACTGTCATGGGAAACCAATTTGAAGAAAAGATTAAGACATGAAGTAACTAACAATCAAGTTTACTTTGATAGGCTAAATTGCCACGAATAGCATTGCTTACAAGTGCTGAAATTGTTCCAGAGCCTTTAGGTCTCGTCCTCATTATTTCATCATGGAATTTCCCCTTTGGTGAGTAACACAATATTCATCATGTAAAGTCTTCATTCATTGGAATGATATATATGAATGAAACCATGCTTTTTTTTTTTACACAGGATTGTCCTTGGAACCACTTATAGGAGCTATAGCTGCAGGAAACACAGCAGTCTTAAAACCTTCAGAGTTGTCTCCTGCATGTTCTTCTCTACTTACCTATAGTCTTGTCACTTACTTAGACAATGAAGCTGTTAAGGTCGTAGAAGGAGGACCTGAAGTGTCTCAAGAATTACTACAGCAAAAATGGGACAAAATCTTCTTTACAGGTGAACCGTATCAGCTTTTTTTTTCTTGTTTTGAGCCTATGTCATTGTCATAGTCAATATTTTAAATCACGATCGCAGTCGTGATCTGTGTCAAATACGAATGAGAGAGGTATTTTGTAGCTATTTAGAATCGTAGTCAAATACGACTGATGCAACTTTAATAGCATTTGCAGAGACGTCAAAAACTATAATGTCGTGGCCCTGATTATGGTCGCATGGTTTTTTTGAAAATCTTGATCATAACCTGACCCTATGTTTAGATAGAGTATTTTTTTTTAAAAGTAATGTAATTTTTGAGGGGAATTGAAATATTTTAGTTTAAAATTAATGTCATTTTCAGGTAGTGCACGTGTTGGGCGCATTGTGATGTCAGCAGCTGTGAAGCATCTGACCCCAGTTACCCTGGAGTTGGGTGGAAAATGTCCTGCAGTCGTTGACTCCCTTTCATCTTCTTGGGATTTAGAGGTGAGTTGAGCAAATTCATTTTTGGCACATTATTACACCAAAGTCTGAAAGTGTAACTACAAGTTTTATTTTGTTCATTAAGCGGATTGTTAATTCTATATTTTTTTTAATTGTGGACTCTAATTAACAAAGGTGGCTGTGAAGCGGATTATTGTGGGCAAATATGGGACTTGTGCTGGTCAAGCATGCATAGCAATTGATTATGTCCTTGTGGAAAAGAGTAACTGTTCTAAACTGGTACACACCCCTAAAGTGTTCTTCAGTTTCACTGCTGTGTTTTTTTTATATTATATTTAATTTAATTAGGATGGTGGCTTACTCTTGTTTTTTTAGGTGGAATTGATGAAGATGTGGATTAAGAAAATGTTTGGAGACAATCCACAATATTCCAAAACTATTGCAAGGATTGTTAATAAACAACAGTTCTTTAGATTGAAGAATCTTCTCACAGATCAAATGGTTAAAGAATCTGTGGTTTATGGTGGCTCAATGGATGAAGAAAACTTGTAAATAACACCCTGCCTTTCACAAACTAGTTACTTGCATGATTATTTTCCTTTGAAATAAGTTCAGACAAATTTGGTTTTACAAGGTTACTGTCCCCCCAAAAAATAGAAACATTGTGTGCTAAAATATGTGCAGGTTTATAGAGCCAACAATCTTGGTGGATCCCCCACTTGGTGCATCAATCATGTCAGAAGAAATTTTTGGCCCATTACTTCCAATCATTACTGTAAGTTTAATCCAAATATATGTTACATGTTCTTAACCTATAACCTTACCACATCTATTTTTTCTCTAACTTAAGTTCTGATTTTTTGTTCCATGGATAATTTGCAGCTAGAGAAGATTGAGGACAGTATTGAATTCATAAGCTCTAGGCCTAAACCTCTTGCCCTTTATGTTTTCACAAAAAATCAAACACTGCAGAACAGAATGATATCTGAAACATCATCTGGCAGTGTGACTATCAACGATGCCATTCTACAAGTAGTACCCTAACTAGCATCTATTTTATATATATATATATATATATATATAATATATACACCTCTTGTTTCTGTTCATATATATAACTCAATGTATATCTTTGGTTCTTTGTTCTGTACAGTATGCAGCTGATTCTCTCCCATTTGGAGGAGTAGGTGAAAGTGGATTTGGCATGTACCATGGGAAGTTCTCCTTTGATGCATTCAGCCACCAGAAAGCGATTGTCAGAAGAAGTTTCTTAACTGATTTTTGGTATAGATATCCTCCATGGACATTCAATAAGTTTCAACTACTTGGAGTCTCTTACAATTATGATTATCTGGGATTGCTTCTTGTCCTGCTGGGCTTAAAGAGAGCATCGAAACGCAAGATCATGCCTTGCTAGTGGGTCCTTTATTAATTTAGCTGTTAAGAGTGCATCCAATAAGAATAGGTCTATACACATATGTATCTACATCACTATTTGTAGGTTTGTGTATTCAGCTCCTATATACTTAGGCTTATCATTTATCCTGGTCCGTAATGTGCTGTTAATAGCATTCGCTTTTCTTTTCTATAAAAACAGAAACATAAAAGCTAATCTTTTGTTTGAGGCCCCAATAGGATAGGAAATATGAACATTAAGATTCAGTCTTCATAAATATTGCCATATTTCTAATTATCACTCCATTCACACCAACATAAAAGCTACATTTTAGCACTTACTATCAAATCAAGTTTTGGAGACAATTAATTTTTCCCAACATTAATCAAACATTTTTACTTGTTAAAAAACTTGAAGACTAAAAAGAATCACACTTGACAGTCTCTATTTGAAGCTAAACACACAATTTAGTGGTAGCCACCACTGCTGCTAACTCCGTCTTAGGCGACTCAGGCCTCAACGTGTAAATGTGTTGCAGGCCTATCATCGCGTCGCTCAAATCTTTTAACTTAAAAGTTACATTTTAGTACTTACAATCAAATTGAGATTTTGAGATAATTATTTTTTCTAACGGTAATAAAATATTTGTATATGTAAAAACACGTTTGACAGGCTCTACTATGAAATGAAACTAAACATACATTTAGCAACACTGCCACTAACTCCTTCTAAGGCGACTTAGGTCTCAACCTATAAATGTGTTGCAGGCTGAACTTCATCTCCGCCAGATCTTTACTCTCATACTCTCTGAGACTAGCATAGGTCAAAATCCGCTCACTTGAACTCGGAGGCCATACTTGAAGCACCCACGCCTAAGATTGACAGTGTAATACAGATTGATTCTAAGCTTGCCGTAAAGATGGTGAGGTTTTCTGCCAGAGGCACCGCCCTAAAATGGCATTTCCATGTATTGAAAGATATGCAGCATTCAACCTGGCAAGGTAATCAGAGATTCTTCATAAGTCTGTGTGTGTGTGTGTGTTAAACTCAACATACATATGCTTTAGGTGTCTATAACCAACTTTGCAATTGGAAATCGAGAAAGGGGTGGGGACAGGGAGGGGGTGAAGCTTACTTATCAACATCAGGCATTGCCAGGGGATCATAAGACTCCTCAGTAGGTGCAGACATTGCTGACATGTCTTGAGCACCATCAACCTGAAAAAAGAACAACCAATATTCACTAGTAGACCAATAAAGCTATTCTCTGCCATAGTATGTAAACTGAATTTAAGATCACTAACCTGTTGAGGGTACTGTGCAAAACCAGCATATGCACCATATGCATACACGGAAGGATCATGAGAAGTTCCATAAGCATAGGCTTCATAACCCTGTCCATATGGATAGTAGGCACCCCATTGACTTGGATCCGTTTGCTGCCCCCAGCCACCAGGTAAGTCCTAGAATTGTTTCAGTCAAAATTCTCATTAGTGTAATACTATGTTACACATCTACAAGCACAGAAGGTTAACTCCACATACCGGCTATTTATTGAGCAGATTAGGGATATGATATTCATTCAATTATGTCAATCAAGAGTACTAGTAGCATGTAAATTAAAATGACAACACACATTTTCTGTAAAGAAAAAAACGACCACACAAAAGTGCGTTTAAGTTACACCAGGTGAATACTTTATTATTCTTATACTACTACTAATAACTTAAGATTAAAATGTATTTTTGGCAATTCAACCATTGAATTATATATTCAGTCAAAAAAAACATTGATTATAACTGCTCATTACCTGGATTATATGTGCCAAATAAATCTTCCAAATTTTGAAGGATAATAACTTTATAATCAAACAATTCTTAAATATTTCAAAGAGTTTAATTTATATACACTAACTGTGTATATAAATTATTTTCAACTTCCAATCACATTTCACCATTTAGCCAAGTCAGATTATTTTTGATTAAAATAAAAAACCGCCAAAATAGTCAAAGTAACCACTGCGTAACTTCCCGGCCGCAAACTGCATTCAAACAACCGATTGTATTGAAGCGGTGCATTCTTGGCTTCCATTCAAGAAGTTCCGGTTTTGGTTCCACAAGATGCATTTTTTTTTCTTTCTTTTCTTCATAAAAAATCGATTTTTATTTGATTCCGATCTGTGGAAAGGTTATTATTACTTGTTTCAGATCTTTTACTTTGGTGGTTATCTCATGACAATCACAGTTATGACGATCACAGACGGTGGCGGACCCAGGACCCCGGGGTCAGGGGTGTCAAATATTTTAAGGCCAGTGTCAAATGGGTGCAAAACTTGGTCTACTAGTGCAATTTAAAATTTTCAGGGGGTTCAAAATCAAAATTTCAAGAGATTTAGGCTATTTATATAGGGTGATAAGTGCATTTTTTTTTCAGGGGGTTCAACTGAACCGCATTTTTTTTTTCAGGGGGTTCAACTGAACCCCCTGAATACAAGCCAGGTCCGCCACTGATCACAGATCATTCAGCATTGTTTCAATAGATGAGAAAGGTTTCCCTTCATGACTCTCCAGCAACAGCACTTCACCAAACGAGTTGGAAGTGTAGTAATTTCTCCAACGATATCTATGTTGGTGGAACCAACAAGCCTATGTTGGTGGAACCAACTGGCCGTCGTTGTTGATGCCAGAAGATCATGCACACGGTAGTAAATACACGGATGGGAGGAATGATGTTAGAAGAACATGGGGAAGTGACACAACGGATACTTTGACTAATTTTGCGGTTTTTTTTATTTTAATTGAAAATAATCCGACGTGGCTAAATGGTGAAATGTGATGGGAAATTGATGTAAAGGCCCCTATACACAATATGTGTATATAAATTAAACTCTATTTCCAAAGTGTATACATGACATTCATATTGATGTATTTAATGATTTTGGATTGATGTAAAATTTAAAATTTATAGATATAACTTATATTTATATAACAGTAACTTAAATCCAACCATGGTTTTGAGATATAATAAGTTATTGAGTGAAGTAAGAGTACACTACAGTACTAAAACCTTAAATTGATGTAACATTGTAACTTGATCACTGTTAATGTGCTTACATATAGTGGAAGTTCATGGTTATCACTTATCAAAAAAGGGTCATCCCTCAATAGATTGAAATAATGTATTCGTGAATTAATGAAAACAAATATTGAATCTTATATTTATTGCAACATGACAATCAATTTACCCATCGTCACTAAAGGAGGATTTTATCAATAAATACTTTTAGTAATGACAACTCATCAAAGTAAAGTTTAAAAATAAAAAGTCACCTTAGCAACTCCCCTTCCACAGTAATGTTTACTCAGATTTTATAATCGCTTCTTGATTTTCCAGTTTAGAGCTCTCAATCCACATGTTGGGCATTACATATTAATTGATACTCTCTCTCTCTCACCTTAACCTTAACTAAAACAACCCAGTGTTGAGCTCACCTTTTCATTTCTCATCTTAAATTTCCTTGTTTCACCACATATCATCACAATCTCTTGACTTTTATTTAGCCAATAAAAATTTAAGGTGGAGGAAAGTTGCTTCAATCCCAGATGAGAGACGGCTGATAAGCTCTCCAGCAGAAACTGAACCTAAGACCTTTATATTAATATTGTCTAATCCTACCGATGAAGCCAACCTTCATTCAACGACCAAACCGCTATACATGGCAAAACATAACAAAGGTCACCAAAACCTATCTTAGCTGTATGGATTTATATTACTGACCTATTTTAGGACTTCTTCAAATTACTACTCAAATGCTTAACCTACTACAAGAGCACAAAGACCGCAGCATGACAAACCAAGTAATTACTTTACCAAGAAATGAACCATTTCCAAAGTCACAAATACCTGTCTAGCCGTTAATGCACTACCCCAAGAAAGTTGGATCACTTGTTGACCAATAATCTTCCCGTGCATTCTCTGAATGGCTTCTTCAGCAGATGCTCTACATACATAAGCCATACAAAAGGTTAAACAATCAATTAACAATAGGGTAAAGAAAAAAAAGAAAATAAGATTGATGAAAGACCTCGCAAGATGCAGAGTAACATCAAGCCACATGAAACTTATTGCCTTGGAAAAAGGGGTAATAAAGCAACAGTCAATATCATACAATTACCTTTTAGTTTCAAAACATCACAGTTTCTTCACATATTAAAGATATTTAAGGGGGAAAAGGAAAATTAAAAAAAGAAGACCTGGTCGCAAATTGAATAAAACCATATCCTTTGCCAGCTTGAATTCTGACAGATACAATATCTCCAAATTGCATAAAGGTTTGCCTAACCTCCTCCTCTGTCACATTAAGATCCAAACTACCAACACAAACCTGTAATGCAAAAAGATATCATGTAACTAAGAGTACCACAGAAAAAACAAAATCACAAAAAACTACAGCTCTAAGATCCATCTAACTTACAGTAGTATTATTGATATCATTTTCTGGTTGAACTGGATTCACTGGTGTAGTATATGACGGGTATGTATATATCGCTGCCACAGTGATTCACAAGTAAGCGTTTCTTCTAAGTTAGATTAAAATAAAATTGCAGGAATTCATAAAAAAAAAGAGCAATATACAATGCATAGATATGGATACTCGAAAATATTCAGATAATTAGGTCAAAGTATAGGCCTAGTGAAAAAACCTTTAGTTGGTGTATATTGATGTTGAAATCCAGTGGTTTTCTTAGGAGTAGCAGCGCTAATACGCATTGCACGAGTGGAACAATAAGCACCATTCATTTCAGTCATGGCACGATTCCTCTGAGCTTCATCAGAGAATTTAACAAAGCCATATCCTTTAGAGCGCCCCGTAGCGGGATCAATAACCACTTTAGCGCCTCTAACTGATGGATAATGAGGTCGAAAAGTTTCCATGAGTAGATAATCGGTAACATCGGGGGCGAGATCACCGACGAAGATAGAGTGGTCAGGACCAGAATCACCTCCTGAAGAAGCCCAATTGAGTCTGAAAGCTTGTTCTGTTCCTGGCATTAGGGTTCCGTTGTAAGTTTGAAGAATTCTTTCGGCTGCTGCGTGTGAAACGAATTCTACAAAACCGTATCCTTCGGATTGGCCGGTTAATTTGTTGCGTATGATTTTGATTGAAAGTACATCGCCGGTGTGAGCGAAACATTGAGTTAGATATGATTCTTCTACCCAGTATTGTAAATCCCCAATCCAGAGTGTTCGTACTTCCTCAGTTGTAGTTCCCATTCTTTCACCGCTCTTGTCCCTTTCTCACCGTCGCTAACAACGGCGCCACCCTCTAAGGCTATTTTAGCTTTAAACAAAAGATAGTGGGCCGGATTTGGGCCTTTTTGGCCCTACTTCTTTCCAAATAGGCCCATGATTTTCCCACATCCCTCCCTACTCACCCCACACCCCCAAACCATACAAAATGACCAATATGTCATTAATGAAGTGCGCTGTTTTTACCAATTCGGTTATGGTCAACCGAATACATTCGGTTATGGTCCACCGAAGGGCTTTTTTTGACACACACCCCTCTTATCATTTTCACCGATTCGGTTATGGTCAACCGAATACATTCGGTTATGGTCCGCTGAATAGGCGTTATGTCGTTAAAAAAAATTGTTGGGAATATCCTACTGTCAGCCAAATATATTTGCCATTGTATGATTTAAATACGTGAGAAATATAAACAACTAAATAAAGATAAACGTGCATAAATAAGCTGGGCCCACAAAATAATATCCGTACAATATCTCAAAATAATATACATACAATATCCCAAAATAATATACATACAATATCCTACCGTGTTCTGCGGGTCCTCCTACTATACACACAGCCATACTTCCTAAGCCTACAGAATGGCTTCAGTAGGGCTTTGAAGCCCTCGAGTACTCGCCATGGCTGGGTGTCTCGTGGAACGGTACCATCCAATGCACGCTCCATGTCATCCACCATCTGAACCACATCTACCATGCCCCGTGAGATAAAATATCAACTTAGTATCAATATTTAAAGACTAATAACAAGACAACAAAAATGTAAAAGACACGTACCTGTCTAGTATCAGGCTCATCCTCCAGCTGCACATAATTAGACTTTTCAATGAATGGGTGTGAGACCCTCCCAAACCAATAGGCGTAACCTGGTATGGTGTCTGGCACACCCCGGGTAACAGAGGCCCCCCTCTCCACCAACCACTGGTCAAAATGTTGCTACCTCTCGTCAGCCATCTCTTTTGTAACGACAGCTCTAGTGGTGGGTTTAGGGTCCTCTGGTATCCCCTGCACATACCCAAACTGTCTCAAGACGCGATCTGGCATGTAGGGCACCATGCAGCCAGCATTCTGTAAGTGCCCTCTAAATAGACTGATGAGCTCAAAGGGTTTGCTAGTTGTATGGGCAGTGTAGGGTTTCCAGGTGACCTCATCAGGGTGCAGCTTATCCAAGGATACTCGAACAGTATGCCTGGCCAGCGTCAGTGTGGTATCAGCAACCCACCTCTTCGCACGTGGCTGGGTCTCAACATAAGCTGGGTCCACCCTCTTTAAGCCAAAGGGGGATCCCTTAAAGTGCTCGAAGATCCAACGAATATATCAATGTATTTAGTAACCATACAGAGACATCAAAATAAACTTAACAATTTTTTTTTGACAGTATAAACTTAACAAATTAAATATAATAGATACCTGAAGTAGAGCCATGTAGCCAGCCATCTGCTTATTTTTGGCTTTGTTTGCGTCCCCAAGCTGCTCGTATAGATGGGCCATCGCCATCCCTCCCCATGAGTATCCTCCAGCAATGTCAAAGTCAACCAGAGCTCCCAGATAGCCCAACTTGACCTTGTTTCCATACTTGTCGGAGAACGGGCCCCAGCCCAACAAGTAGAGCAGATATGCCCGAGCAGCATCCTCCCATCTCTCCTCCTCTATAGCCCTACGGTACACCGTCTGCCTCATCCACTTGAGGGACCCAGATAACCCTGGGGCTTGAGCCTGCTCATGTGCCTCATGAGGGTCTGCACCCAACAAGTGAACCAACAAAGCCTCACCCTGATCTTTGGTGTAGTCTGAAAAATCATAAAAATTCTCCATAACGGGGAGGTGGAGCAATGCAGAGACATCATCAAGAGTGATGGTCATCTCACCTATATATAGGGAGGTGAAATGATGATGTGTCTGAATGCCACCGCTCTATGAATGTATTGAGGAGCCCACCAATAATGGTTGGGAATCCAATGTCCCTCAGCGGTAGCAGTTTAGAACGCTCTAGAAAATCAAGAATGTCCCAATGAGGGGCCTCTATCTGTGGAACTGCGTGTGAAACAAGCTTCAACGAGCCACGATCCTACATTATGGAATGCAAAAGTCAACCAAAGTATTCAAACAAACTAATGATTACATTAATTAGAGATAAAAGTAAGTTACTTACATTGCCCTCCCATATGGATCTAGCAATGTGAGACCCATAACTGGGTAACACGGATCCATCCTCCGAGCCACGGATCCATCCTCCGAGCCATCAGGAAAAGGAAATGTGGCACAGGGAGCATAATGTAACACCCCGATAAATTCTAACATGTAGAAATACCGAAATGCACTAAATGGCATACATCAGAGTAAATTCCTATTAATGAGTAATGAACACAAACTAAAACTTTCGATAATACATATCAAATGGTTCTCCGAACCGTACTTAACTTCATCAAAATGCTTAAGTTTCATAACTTAAGACTTATACATAATCCTGGTGTTCAATACTCAAAACATAAAGTAGCGGAAACGATTTACAACTGATACATGATCGTTATACAATCGATAACATAGAAACAGTAAATGGGACAAGGCTCCAAAAGCATGAAACTCAATCTTCAATGACTCCAAGAGTCGCACCGGCTAACCGTGCTTCGTCGCCTTTGCTTTTCCCTGTTTCTCTGTAAAAACCACAAATATGAAGGGTGAGATAAACATTATCTCAGTGAGTCCTATCGAGACCCCTTACTAACTCTAGCGGTTCATTATTTCCTTTTCTTTGAACTCGTGGCCCTAATAAGCAACCACGTGGACATATATTAATTTCATGTAACTTTTATGCTCATGGCCCTCCTAAGAGACACATGAAGCATATCATATTTTACCTCTTGTAATTTGTAGCCCTACTAAGCAACTACGCATTACATTTCTTTTCATTATCTTAGCATAACACCTCAGCCTACCTATTTTTAGGCACTTCTTTGACTTTGGTGAACCCATCCCGCTATTACTAGTGGGCGAAACCTCTTGAGTCTAGGTTTTGGGGATCATGACTTCCCCTCCCCTAGTATGCTAATCCTCTAAGGGTCATCACCCTTAACCTCTTGTATATTATATATATATATATATATATATATATATATATATATATATATATATATATATATATATATATATATATATATATATATATATATATATATATATAAATATATACATGTACCCGCATTGGGCCGTCTATAATTTCATTCAAGTACCGTCTACCCTTCCATAAGGGAAGGTATTTTGCCGTAAGTTAACATTTCTTACCTTGACCTTTATGGATTAAAGTGTGTACACTCACGTCTTACTAATGTATGGTTTTTCCTTAACATTGATAACTTATGGGATTTTCCTCAACTTCTTTCATTTCATGACATAAGTGTGTTTCCATCCTTGGGAAACATTGGGGAATCAATCGGAAAGCAATCGGAATCGTTTGGAACGGATTAAAAAGGATTTTGAATGAGGGTAACAGAAGGATCCGCACGGTCCGTACTCCTGAGGCGCACGACCCGTGCGTATCCATTAAAAAC
The DNA here is from genome assembly GCA_039519185.1 of Astragalus membranaceus. NCBI lineage: Eukaryota > Viridiplantae > Streptophyta > Magnoliopsida > Fabales > Fabaceae > Astragalus > Astragalus membranaceus. The sequence continues at coordinate 111,116,571 of CM076850.1, read as the reverse complement.
TCAGTTTGAAAAACGTACAGGGCGCACGATCCGTGCCACCAAGGTGCACGATCCGTGCGTGTATTAAAATTGTAAAAGCCTGATTTGCGTAAGTCACGCACGGTCCGTGCCAAGGGCGCACGACCCGTGCTGTGTTAAAATTCCATTTCATTGACTACTGCGAACAAGGCGCACGACCCGTGCCCTTGTGAGGCACGATCCGTGCGTCCTTCACAGTGGCCAACTTTTCCAGTTTCGTGTCATTTTTCCAAGTCCGTTTCGATTCCAATTCCGTTCCGGTCGATATCCTAACATAACAAATATTATTCCAGTCCAGCGAAAGCGATAAACAGTCAATCAATTCATGCAATCATCAAATCAAGAAATCGGTTACAAACATAGTGACTTTTCGATAAAACGGTTTTCGAGTTATTTTTCACAAAGCGGCTTATAACGTTTTCTCGGTTCAGAAAATGCAAGACTCGATATCACACATCCCTAGCGAGTTATAGGACTCACCTAACGTGATGATAATCACGTAACCAACAGATCGACGGAAAAGACACGGTTGGAGTAACCTCACGAACGGTCCCGAACTCGAATCCACGCTACTCGAAACGTTCCAAAAACTGAACCGATAGAGCTTGGCCTCTACCACTTCGAATTTCAGCTCCCAATCTACCCTATGAAGGTTGTTAGTCACTTTGTGGCTCTCAAAACAGACATGCAAGCCATATTCAGCCACTAGACTCCATTTTGGAGCTTGGAGCTTCAAAGGGGTGACAATGGTGATTTGGAGGTGGGTTGGCTGTTTGTTTAGAAAATTAGATCAGTGGGAAGAAGAAGAAAAATGGTGGAGGATGATGGTTTCAGATTAAACATGCATGGACATTTGAGGTAGGATCCCCCCCTTTCTTCTCCACTCTCTCTCTCTCTCTCGAATTCTCTCCTCCTTCTCTCTACTTCTTTTTCTGATTTCAGTTTCAAAGTGAGGGAGTGTTTGGGGTGTGGGTGTGGTTGGCTGGGTCTTGGGTGACCAGCTGACCGACTCACTAGAAAATGACAATAATACCCCTCATTTAATCATGTACAAGGACTATTGTACCCTTCAGCAACTTCATTATTTCTTATACTATGACATGGCCTAATCTAATGGACTTAGCCAAATTCTTTTCAACTTAACATAATATTTTAATTATGCATGAGTACAATCTTTTATTTAATTCAACCTCACATAATTTTAGCAATGTTTGCCAACTAACCATTTCATGATAACCTCTTATGCTAAATATTTCATTTAGCTAATAATTCATCTTAACCTTGCCACCAATGGAAGATGGTCCTCCCATCTGCCTCCACTATCGAGTACACAAGCCCTCAACATATCCTCCAATGTCTGAATCGTCCTCTCAGTTTTCCCGTCTGTCTGTTGATGGTAAGCGGTGCTAACACACACTGTTGTTCCCTACGCCATATTCAATGCTCTCCAAAATCGAGATGTGAACTTGGGATCTCGATCACAGATGATACTGGTAGGGATTCCATGCAACTTCACAATATTCTTGAGATACTCATATGCTAACCTAGCAACCTTGTCATTCGAACGCACCGAAATAAAATGGGCGGACTTGGTCAGGCGATCCACCACTACCCAAATAGAATCATTTCCGGCTTGGGACCGCGGTAATCCCATGACAAAATCCATAGAAATGCTTTCCCATTTCCATTCTGGCACATTTAACGGTTGCAACTGGCCACCTAGCTTCTGGTGCTCTATCTTGACCCTTTGACAAGTCAAGCATCGAGACACAAACTCTGCAATATCCACTTTCATACCTGGCCACCAGTACAATTGCTTCAAATCTCGATACATCTTGGTAGACCCAAGATGTATTGAGAACTGATTCTTATGAGCCTCTTCTAAAACTTTCCTTTTCACATTCTCATCATTCGGTACACAGATTCTACCATCAAAACAAATTACGCCATCACCGTCTTCGGTGTAACTCGGCAACCTCTTCTGCGCTTGCAGCTCTAAATCAACCTCTTGGGCTGAGCGAATCAGATTTCTCAAAGGACTCGAAATCCAAATGTGACTCAACATCAACCTGTTCCTTCTTGGCTTCACTCTCAAATTAAGGTCTCTGAACGATTCCAACAATGACATCTCATGAATCATCAGTTCTGCAGTGTGGATAGACTTTTCGCTCAAAGCATCGGCCACAACATTAGCCTTACCAGGATGGTAATTGAATTCAAAATCATAATCCTTCAGAAACTCTACCCATCTCCTATGTCTGTTGTTCAACTCCCTCTGGTCAAACAAATACTTCAGGCTCTTGTGGTCGCTAAAGACTTTGAAAGGAGACCCATACAGGTAATGTAACTACTTGTTGATTCTGCATTAGGACACATCCCAAACCCTTACCAGAGGCGTCGCAATAGATTTGGAATCCTACGGACGGATCTAGAAGAATCAGGACAGGTGCAGAAGTCAAACGATTCTTCAATTCTGCAAAACAATTATCACAATCTGAGTCCCAAACAAACGGTTGACCCTTGCGAGTTAACCGAGTGAGTGGAAGAATTAGCTGGGAAAATCCTTGAATGAATCTTCGATAATACCCAGCTAATCCCAAGAAACTTCTCACCTTAGTAACCGTAAACGGCTGTTCCCAGTCTACCACAGCTTCAATCTTACTGGGATCCACTGCAACACCAGCCTGAGATATCACATGGCCCAGAAACTTAACTTCGGGCATCCAAAAGTCACATTTGGATGGCTTAGCATATAACTTCTTCTCCCGGAGTACGTTCAGAACAATTCGGAGATGTTGAACATGCTCCTCAATTGTCTTAGAGTACACCAAGATATCATCAATGAACACCACAACAAACTGATCCAAATAGGGATTAAAAATCTGATTCATATAGTCCATGAATATGGCTGGAGCATTGGTCAAACCGAAGGGCATCACTACAAATTCGTAGTGTCCATACCTCGTACAGAAAGCGGTCTTCGGGACGTCCAAGGCTCGAACTCTAATTTGGTGATAGCCAGACCTTAAATCAATCTTTGAGAATACAGAAGCTCCTTTCAATTGGTCTAACAAATCATCAATTCTCGGTAGAGGGTACTTGTTCTTAATAAACCGTTTGGAAATTAATACACAATCTCATACTTTCGTCCTTCTTCTTGACAAGCAACACTGGAGCACCCCATGGTGAGGCACTCGGCCGGATAAACCGTTTCGAAATTAGATCTTCCAATTGGACTTTCAATTCTCTCAACTCCAATGGCGACATTCTATACGGGGCTATAGAAATTGGTCCAGTGCCCGGAACCAACTCTATAGAAAACTCCACCTCACGATCCGGAGGTAACGAAGGAACTTCATCAGGAAACACACCAATAAATTCATTAACAACTTGCACAGAAGATAAATCCAGAGCTGTCTCAGTGGATGCAGACAACATCATGACATAAGCTTCTGCGCCTTGGAACAGATAGTTACTGGCCGAAGTGAAAGAAATAACAGCTTCAGAATTGGGCGGTTGTAGCTCCACTGACTCGGAGGCGAAACCGATAGTTCGATGAAAACAATCTATAGTCACATGGTTGGCCGTCATCCAACTCATTCCTAGGACAACGTCCATTCCCTTCATTGGTAAACAAATGAAGTCCACCACAAAATTCCTGTCTCCGATGGATAGAAGACAGTTTTCACATATCGCTTGGGTTTGAATACTACCCTCAGCAGCAGTCTTAATGGAGATTGGTTGAGGCAAAGGAGTCAAAGCCAATCCCAACCGTTCAACACAGATTCGAGATATAAAACAATGGGTCGCACCCGAATCATATAAAATACTAACTGAGTTATTAAAAAGAGATCCCATACCCCTTAGTAGATTATCTGATGGTGTGACCATCTGGGCGTCCAAGGTGTATACCCTCCCGTGCGTTGTAGTTGTAGGACCTTCCTCTTGGTTCTTCTTCCTTGCTGGGCATTCAAGTGCATAGTGCCCCTCCTTCTTGCAGTAATAACACTGGTTGGATCCCATCTGACATTTACCCTGATGATACTTTCCACAGTTGGAACATGTACTGAATCTTGAGGAGTTCGACGACTGAACTTGTTTTCCCTTGTTGGAGTTGTGTCTGGGACCCATCTGATTGTTGGATGATCCAACATTCTTCTTATTCTAATGGAATACTTTCCGGCTTGCATATAACCTCTTCAAATCACTTTCAGCTATGTAAGCTTGTTGAACCATGGCGGCATAATTAGTATATGCAAAAGAACTTAGACTCTGAGCAATGTCTTCCCTTAGTCCATACTTGAACCTATCAGTTTTCCACTTGTCATTGGGAGCATACCCGGCCAAACCGAAGAATTGATACAACTCTTCAAACTTAACCACGTACTGACCCACAGTTGAACTCCCTTGAGTGAGAGTCAAAAACTCATTCTCCTTGTCAAACCTCATAGCTGTCGGAAAGAACTGCTCCAAAAATACCTGCTTGAAATGTTCCCAAGTCTGGGGAGTACCTATAGTTGCCATCATGGCTTTGGCGTTAGTCCACCAGTTGTTGGCTTCTCCCTTCGGCATATGTGTCGCCAATCTCAGCTTGTCCTCATCAGTGACTTGCATAGTTAAGAAAATCTTTTCTATGTCATCCAGCCAATGCTGGGCTTCCATGACATCCAGTCCTCCTCTGAACTCGGACGGCTTCATTTTCAGAAATTCAGAGAAAACCCTTCTTGGGTCAACTTGAGGCTCAGGAACTTGTTGAGGCTGAGCTTGAGCATTCTGTTGCATTAGTAACATATCTTCCATCATCTTTTGCTGTCTCTCGATCATATTCTGCATCCATGCAGAATGCGGATCAATTGGTGGATTATTCCTCGATCCTCCTGCCATAATTCTGCAAATGATACACCAAGTATTAAGTTGATCAGTCTCAATGTCTCTTAGCATCATAAGAAGCAAAATAGCAGAATTACTCGAGGGACAAAACCACCCTAACTGTCTAAGCCCAACTAGGTCGAACTGCTCTGATACCATAATGTAACACCCCGATAAATTCTAACATGTAGAAATACCGAAATGCACTAAATGGCATACATCAGAGTAACTTCCTGTTAATGAGTAATGAACACAAACTAAAACTTTCGATAATATATATCAAATGGTTCTCCGAACCGTACTTAACTTCATCAAAATGCTTAAGTTTCATAACTTAAGACTTATACATAATCCTGGTGTTCAATACTCAAAACATAAAGTAGCGGAAACGATTTACAACTGATACATGATCGTTATACAATCGATAACATAGAAACAGTAAATGGGACAAGGCTCCAAAAGCATGAAACTCAATCTTCGATGACTCCAAGAGTCGCACCGGCTAACCGTGCTTCGTCGCCTTTGCTTTTCCCTGTTTCTCTGTAAAAACCACAAATATGAAGGGTGAGATAAACATTATCTCAGTGAGTCCTATTGAGACCCCTTACTAACTCTAGCGGTTCATTATTTCCTTTTCTTTGAACTCGTGGCCCTAATAAGCAACCACGTGGACATATATGAATTTCATGTAACTTTTATGCTCATGGCCCTCCTAAGAGACACATGAAGCATATCATATTTTACCTCTTGTAATTTGTAGCCCTACTAAGCAACTACGCATTACATTTCTTTTCATTATCTTAGCATAACACCTCAGCCTACCTATTTTTAGGCACTTCTTTGGCTTTGGTGAACCCATCCCGCTATTACTAGTGGGCGAAACCTCTTGAGTCTAGGTTTTGGGGATCATGACTTCCCCTCCCCTAGTATTCTAATCCTCTAAGGGTCGTCACCATTAACCTCTTGTGTATATATATATATATATATATATATATATATATATATATATATATATATATATATATATATATGCATGTACCCGCATTGGGCCGTCTATACTTTCATTCAAGTACCGTCTACCCTTCCACAAGGGAAGGTATTTTGCCGTAAGTTAACATTTCTTACCTTGACCTTTATGGATTAAAGTGTGTACACTCGCGTCTTACTAATGTACGGTTTTTCCTTAACATTGATAACTTATGGGATTTTCCTCAACTTCTTTCATTTCATGACATTAGTGTGTTTCCATCCTTGGGAAACATTGGGGAATCAATCAGAAAGGAATCGGAATCGTTTGGAACGGATTAAAAAGGATTTTGAATGAGGGTAACAAAAGGATCCGCACGGTCCGTGCTCCTGAGGCGCACGACCCGTGCGTATCCATTAAAAACTCAGTTTGAAAAACGTACAGGGCGCACGATCCGTGCCACCAAGGCGCACGATCCGTGCGTGTATTAAAATTGTAAAAGCCTGATTTGCGTAAGTCACGCACGGTCCGTGCCAAGGGCGCACGACCCGTGCTGTGTTAAAATTCCATTTCATTGACTACTGCGAACAAGGCGCACGACCCGTGCCCTTGTGAGGCACGATCCGTGCGTCCTTCACAGTGGACGGTAATGAACATTACCGACCGGTAATTACTGGCGGATAAATCCGCCGGTAATGAACATTACCGGCGGATTTTTTTTAAAAAAAAATAATAAAAAATTTTAAAAAATCCGCCGGTAATAGCCATTTCCGGCGGATTATTCAAAAAATTATTTATTTAATTTTTTTACACTCTTCTCATTTCCTATAAATACAACTTTCTCCTACACTCTTCTCATTCTCTCATTTCACTCTTTATTTCCTTCTCATACTCTCCAATCTCCATAAATTTCTCTACATATCTCTCTTTCATATTTCTCTCAAATATTTATTTCCTCGTTCTTCTTCCTTCTCATTCAATCTCTTATCAAATCTTCTCACATACATACACTTCATTTTTCTCAATCTCTTCTCAAAATCTTCACACATTTATACATTTATACACTTTCTTCTCAATCTCTTCTCAAAATCTTCAGACATAATCTCTTCTCAAAATCTTCACACATTTATACATTTATACACTTTCTTCTCAATCTCACATACATACACTTTATTTTTCTCAATCTCTTTACATAAATAATTAAATAATTAAAATAATATTAATTTTTTAAATAAACGAATTTTAAAAAAGAAATAAACTAAATAATAAATAAATAAATTAAAATAAACGAATTTAAAAATAGAAATAAGTTTAAAAAAACAAAAAAAATTAAATAATATTAATTTTTTAAATTAACATATTTAAAAAACATTTTTAAAAAAAAAAACTAAATAATTACCGGCGGATTTCGGGTGATTACCGGCAGATATTGGGTGATTACCGGCGGATTTTGGGTGATTACCGGCGGATTTTTTTAAAAAAAAAATTTAAAAAAATAATTACCGGCGGATATCGGGTGATTACCGGCGGATTTTTTAAAATTGTTTTTTTTAAAAAAACAATTACCGGCGGATTTTTCCGACGGAAAATCCGCCGGAAATTACCGGCGGAAAATCCGCCGGAAATTACCTGCGGAAAATCCGTCGGTAACCGTTACCTGCGGATGAATTTCCGGCGGACAAAATCCGCCGGTAATGTCGTCGATTTTGGCCATTACCGGCGGATTTTGGCCATTACCGGCGGATTTGGGCCGCCGGAGATTTACAAAATTCTTGTAGTGAAGGCGCACGACCCGTGCCCTTGTGAGGCACGATCCGTGCGTCCTTGACAGTGGCCAATTTTTCCAGTTTCGTGTCATTTTTCCAAGTCCGTTTCGATTCCAATTTCGTTCCGGTGGATATCCTAACATAACAAATATTATTCCAGTCCAGCGAAAGCGATAAACAGTCAATCAATTCATGCAATCATCAAATCAAGAAATCGGTTACAAACATAGTGACTTTTCGATAAAACGGTTTTCGAGTTATTTTTCACAAAGCGGCTTATAACGTTTTCTCGGTTCAGAAAATGCAAGACTCGATATCACACATCCCTAGCGAGTTATAGGACTCACCTAACATGATGATAATCACGTAACCAACGGATCGACGGAAAAGACACGGTTGGAGTAACCTCACGAACGGTCCCGAACTCGAATCCACGCTACTCGAAACGTTCCAAAAACTGAACCGATAGAGCTTGGCCTCTACCACTTCGAATTTGAGCTCCCAATCTACCCTATGAAGGTTGTTAATCACTTTTTGGCTCTCAAAACATACATGCAAGCCATATTCAGCCACTAGACTCCATTTTGGAGCTTGGAGCTTCAAAGGGGTGACAATGGTGATTTGGAGGTGGGTTGGCTGTTTGTTTAGAAAATTAGATCAGTGGGAAGAAGAAGAAAAATGGTGGAGGATGATGGTTTCAGATTAAACATGCATGGACATTTGAGGTAGGATCCCCCCCTTTCTTCTCCACTCTCTCTCTCTCTCTCGAATTCTCTCCTCCTTCTCTCTACTTCTTTTTCTGATTTCAGTTTCAAAGTGAGGGAGTGTTTGGGGTGTGGGTGTGGTTGGCTAGGTCTTGGGTGACCAGCTGACCCACTCACTAGAAAATGACAATAATACCCCTCATTTAATCATGTACAAGGACTATTGTACCCTTCAGCAACTTCATTATTTCTTATACTATGATATGGCCTAATCTAATGGACTTAGCCAAATTCTTTTCAACTTAACATAATATTTTAATTATGCATGAGTACAATCTTTTATTTAATTCAACCTCACATAATTTTAGCAATGTTTGCCAACTAACCATTTCATGATAACCTCTTATGCTAAATATTTCATTTAGCTAATAATTCATCTTAACCTTGCCGCTAATTTAAATAAATTAAATTAGTTAATTAGGGGATGTTACAGGGAGCAACAGTAGCATCGGTAGAAGTTGAAGGAGTAGAAGTAGAAGGAGCAGCATCAACATCAAAAGGACCAACCGGGTCAGCATCAGCAGGACCAACCAAGTTAGCTGCCAGATAGTAAGCATCTCTCTCAATGTCATCACCTATGTCCGCCTCCTGCAAAATTGGGGGCACAACTGGGGGCTGCTCAGCACGCCGACCCCTACCCCTAGCTCTGTTAGGCCCAGCCGCAGTAGCACAAGCGTCCTCCTTCTGTTTACGGTTTGAAACCGTCGTAGGTGGTCTGGCTGCCCGACCCTCGGGCTGTGGCTGAGAATGAGTACCCCGAGTCCTCGCCATAACTGAAAAAAACAAAGGAACACGTTATAAACAAAGGAACTCGTTAAAATACAGCCTTTTAAAATATAAGAGCTACATTCGGTTGGGGGTACCCGAATACACATTCGGTTGACCCCAACCGAATGTGTAAAATTCATTTCACATTTTAAACAGTTCGGTTGACCTCAACCGGTTGGATTCGGGAGGGCTCAACCGAATGGCTTCGTCTTGCATTCGTTCCCAGGAGCCATTCGGTTGAGCTCAACCGAATATTTCGCGAATACCAGATTCTTAAAAACGCAAAAAAAAAATAGCAAAAAACTCAAAATGGAAGTAGAAGAGGGTTAGGAATCGTGTACCTTATGTGTGGAATACGAGATTGGAGGTTGAAATCGAAAATTGAGTGGGTTTGGGAGAGGGAGAGGTTTAGGGTTCGGTTGGGTGTGGTTGTGTGAGTGTGAGAGGGGGTGTGGGGGTTTAGGGAAGGAGACATGGTGTTTTTGATTTAAGGGTATTTTGGGAATTTAGAGGGTTTGGGGGTGTGGGGTGAGTAGGGAGGGGTGTGGAAAAAGTAATGGCCTCCAAATAAAAGATAGTGGGCCGCACTGTAATATCATGGGCCCACAGCCGACCAGTTCGAAGAAGCTTCTAAATACACCCACGATTTTTTATTACCATATCTGCTCATGCATATTAATAAAAATACCTTTATCCTCATAAAATTTTACACCCTTCCATTTTCCCTCACATTATTTTCCCCCGACGAACCTGACACACCCTAATTTTAGTCATCATTGTTATTATCGCCACCAACATCTCTGACATCAATCATTTGTCAATGGTGGTAGTTTCCTTTGTTTGGTGCCTTCCTCCCCTATATTTCAGGTGAGTGTTGTGTAAGTTGAGGTTTCTCCTTGTTAAATCTTCCATTACCTTTCATGTTATCGCTCACTCAATTGTAGACACTAGCGGTGTGACCTGCTTTGCACGGGGGGCGAAAGCTGTAAATATTACATATATAGAAATAAAAATTCCAACAATGATTTTAAATAGTTGTAATTCAAAGCAAAAAGAAAGAGTTTAGATGTAGCCAATAAGAGAAAACTACAGTCAAAGCATAATTAAAAGGTCTTGAAGCTAAAGAAACACAACAACCATCCTACTAAATAAAGTCATTACTTAATAATGGGATTATCAGCAGTTTGTCTGATTGTCTCATCATCAGAATAGTTAGATGGAGGAATCTTGTGACCAACTTCATTAGTACTTAAACTTTCTCTCGACAACATCATGGGCTCAATTCCTAATGGTTTCTCTTCGTGCACTTGGCTGCAGCTGAACACATTTCCTCTCTCCTCAAGTACTTTTTCCCTCTATTCGCTGACCTTAAATGCAATATAAGCATTTTCAATGTAGATTAATCATTTAAAGTCTAAAAAGAGTAGCCTACAGCTTCTAATTCTAATTACATTAAGGAAATGCATAAAAGTAAATTCATCTTGCTATACTCATAATTCCGCGACACAGACAAAAGCTACATTACTACATTCTTTGGGTCCTTGTTCCAACAGCCTTGCATCTTCTACTGGTAAACAATGTAGAAGATGGCTAAAAACAATATTCTTTTTTTCATGTTGATTTGGAGATATTAGAAAGTTGTATTGTAAATGTAACTACTAACCAACCACATTGACTTGATTGTAACATAATAAAATCTATGGAGATTATGAAGAAAGTGTTTTACGGCACAAAGGCAACATTATACTAAAGAAGCAACAAAGTCAAAAAATAAACAGGTGAGCAGTTAATGACCTTCTAAAATTGCTGAGAAATGGCACAAAGGCAACGCAACGCCGCGATAGCGGCCACCACGGCCGCTATTGACTACAGAGCTCACAACTATCACCACCATCACCGACTCACCACTACCACCTCCTTTTACCTCTCACCACCACCACCACTACCTCTTTCTCCCTCTCACCACCACCACCTCCTTTTACCTTTCAGGATTCCTAGCACAGTAGTGTTGTCTTCGAAGTTCATCTTCCTAGAGTACAAATTCCCTTCTCAACTGGTATCAAAGCACCCTTCCTGGTGCTGGATCTCTGCTTCCATGGCAGCCGGTACTCATGGTGCGACTTCCATAGCTGAGGTAGATAAGAAAAACGACGATCGTTATGCTGAGATTAGCATTAGAATGGATCAAATGATGGAAAAGATGAGATCTCTACTGAGAGAACGTGTTATTACCGAAAGCAGGTCTAGAAACGGTTCCGTCAATGGCTCCGGCAATGGTCCACGAGGCAATCAGCAACATCGCAACACTGGAAATTTGAATATGACTCGGATCTCGAAGATTGATTTTCCCAAATTCAACGGCAAGGATGTGAAAGAGTGGCTGTATTTTTTGAGCTCCGAAATCAGTCTTCATTCCATTTGTGTTCTTGCAATAGACTTATTTTCTTTCATTGTATTTTTTGATCAGTTATTTTGTTTCTTTGTATAATTAGAAATAAGTTATTATTTTGCTGCAAGATGTTGCTCTATTGACAGTTGGAATCACTCGGTTAGAAAGCATGTCCTTTTGGCCTATTTCGAAATCCAAATGGTGATTGTCTTTAGATCCTAGACTTTAATAATTGGCTTAATTTAATTAACGAATACTCTTTAGATTGTTTATTTACTGATCAGATGTTGAGTGAGTGAAAAATTGTATTTTAGTGAGTTGTAGTTAAATAAAATAGCCTTGGTACCTTTATTTTACTGGATCAGTTCTTGCTTGTATCAAGGAATAGGTCATCATCGAGTTGTACTTGTGCTTGTTGAGCATTAAATTAAATGCGGTTGTTTCTTTTACATGAGAGGTCAGTACTATCCCTCTGCTTTATATGCCTACAAATTCCTAATCAAGTAAACATGTAACTGACCAAACCATAGAAGTCCATATTGTTTCTCATAAAGGTTCGAGTCTTGACTGGTTCATTGATTAGTTAGGCATTTGTTGGATATTTTGTTGAGACTAAGCCTCAACTGCAACAGCTATATTTAGATGGGTCAGTAGCTGTTCCATACCCATGGGCCATGGCATAGGTGATTGTTGTGATTTGTTAGTTACATGTATTTGTTATTATAAAAATAAAAATGGTTCAATGGTCTTCTCACTTTTAAAGTTCTAACACAGTTATGCCAAGTATAACTGTATTGCTATATTGGTGATTATCTCCAATATGTACGGATCATTGCTGCCATGGTTTTGGGAAGACATTCTTTACTCTTTGTGAAAAAAGGTGTATGTCAAAGTTGATTCACCATTTGATTAATTATTGATAATTGATAATATTGAAGGAACTAAAACGATTTGCGAAGGAAAACATTCAATGCAGTAAAATAGGTGCTTAGTTTTGAGAATAGCTGGATAGTTTTGAAAATATAAGCTTCGAACATTTAAGTGTTTTCAAAATAAGCAAATTATTCATCTAAAGAAAGTAAGACCAAAACACAAAACTATAACCAATTATACTCAGATTATGTGATTGTGGGAATTGATCTCTTGTTTGTCCAATAATGATAATGGTAGGTCAATTAAAGGAGAATCAACTGACTAAAATATTGATAGTCAGAAGTCAGATACATTACATAAAGGAAATTTAGTCACAAACAAAACAAAGGATTTGTGAGATTAGTAAAGGTTTCACAGAGTTGTGACATATTCATAGTCACATTAAAAAGCAAAATAAGTTGGTCCAATCAATATTTGTCACATTCAAAAGACAAAGTTAGCCAATGTTAAATAACATATTTAGCTCTTTAGTAGCAGATGATTCACTTTCATTCTGTTTTAATGAATTTCTTGACCTTGGTAGATGATAATTGTTCAAGGCCCAAAGTATGAGTTGTAGTGGTCATAGGTTCTTTTTCTGTCGACCTCTTCTTCACAGGAGTAATAGAGCTACCCAAATTTGGATCATGTTCAGCCATTCCAGAAAAAGATTGCTGAAAAAAGTAGGAAAAATTGTTAAAGAGGGTTGAGGATAAATTGAGTATAGTCTTAGTGGGGTTAACAATACTTACAGGATATAAGTTGAGTAGCCTATATTCCTTGGCATTAGAAGTAACTCATAAACATAAACATAAATCAAACAAATACAACATCATTCACACACCAATTGAAAAGTAACAAAAAAATGTACAAAATCTATCAGTTAATGAACTGAAGCTCAATTGTAATTTTTTAAAAGCTAAATATAGTTCATGGACCACAATATCATGTTCCCCATCTATTTGAGCATCAATTTCCCATATTGTCTTTGCTCATCATATTTCGTAAAACATATAGAAGAATAAACTACTGTAACTCTTTGCAAAAATGACAAAAAGTCTACTTCAATATCTATAATGGAATCTAGTATCCATTGTTACTTTTATTAGTGCAAGACAGAGCTAGTTATTTGCCGGGGATTAACGGATTAACAACATCGCCAAGATAACATTATAACTCATCTAAAGAAAATTTGTCAGTGATGATTAACAAAGATTTATGTCCACCTGATCCATTCTCCAGCTCAACACCTTCATACATGACCAACACCTTCAACATCCACAATATTAAAAACAACTGCAAGACATATCATCAATTTGCTGCAAAATGAAAAGATTTATGCACTCAGTAAGTTATATTATCTTGGACAGTGGGTGACTGGAAGATGAGATGCTATAGTCGCCCACCTAAGAATGACAACCAAATCATATTCAAAAATCTTCAAATGCTAGATATTAGGTATATACTTCTTTGTGACTACTACCAAATAAATATGAATAGTAATAAACTTACTTATTGCCAAGAATTGCATGTAAATTGATGATAAGTTGTTGTTCATGATCAGAGAAATTTTCTCTTCGAATATTAGGCCTTAGATAAATAGAATAGAAGGGAGAAAAACAAAGAATGTCATATAGAGTACAAAAAGGTGTAGAAGCATGAGAAATAGGCCAGAAACACAATGACAGATAAATTTTGCATTGAACCTCTAGGGAGCTTTAATCTTGAGCATAATCATACTTAATCTTCTCTGAAGTCTTATATGAACTAATTTGTCAAATATATAATATTTCTACCTAATCAATCAGATGAATTGATGTAAATGAATCAAATTTGACTTGAAAAGATAAACTCTAACATTGAGATTATGCAATGGATAGGTCAGAACAAAAAAAATATGCATGCTGCAGACTTCTTCCCAGGCATTAGAATAGGGTAAGTACTATACTCACGAGCACAATAAATTCATGGGATAATAGAGTTGCACAATGCTCTCTTTTCATTGAGTTCCCTGTCCATTAATTGTTTAAGCGCAATTAGCAACTTAGTAGAGAGTTCAGTTCATAGTTGATTAGAAGATGGCAGCCTCAAATTAAATAAAATAGAAAAGAATACATTGAACTATCTTACATAGAAGATTTTAAAAAGAAGAAGAAAAACAAATGAAAAAAATCAAATAGGAAAACAATGCATGTGGCATGTTGTAGTTCATCATTATTATGGTAAATGTCAGTCAAAGACAACATGGTAAGAGCACACAGTGGAGAAACATGTATCCTGTTAGAATATTTTGAACACAATTTAGTCATGATACATGTTTGCTAAAGTTGAATAAATGAGAGTGGACTTCAAAATATGAATTGTAACCTTGGGAATATGCATTTAATTATACAGTTGAACAAAAGTATTTTGATTGAATTCTCTGGTCTTTAACTACTTAAAGTGATAGACATTAATGTAAATTCATTTAGAGAGATCGATGATTACAGCTTTATGATTTGGAATGGAAATAGTCACTATCTTAAAATTGAAAAACTGAAAATGAACTTTAAAGGATTTCTATATAGCTATTGAGCAGCACCCCAGAATTGACTTCAAATAGTAATATGTTACCTTGGAAATACGCAATTGGTAAGTAAAAAGAAAAAAAAACTATCCTGCAAAACTTCTTATCAAAGAACATAATACATTGAATTATATCAAACCAGAATTTTCTTAAATAGATGGAACCTACATTGTAAAAGACTTGATATACAAGGCTATTTCAAGAATAGCAGAACAATTTGCTTACTAAAACACAAAGGACAATAGAGCTAAAAGTACAAAATCTAAGCAAACAGAACACAAGACATATAAGGATCTTTGTTGTGTGATTTCCAAAGATCCCAGTCAGAGTAGCTACACACAAAAGGAAAAGCAACGAAATTAAAGAGAAACAGAAAGACATGCAAGTCATATTAAAGAGAAACAATACCATCAATTTGTGTTTCCAGCTCCCACTCCCCCCCGCGTGAAAGAGATCCATTTCCCCCATTTCCAGCTCCATCAGCATCACCGGTAGATGATTGTGGCTTCTTGCATAGCATGAAATTCCTAGCTCCACAGCTTGCAAGGGTAAATTAAAGCTGCAACATCATCACCACACCAAAAACAACAAAAGCAAAATCAGGGTTCTAAATTTGAAACAAAATCCAAATAAAAAACATTTTTAATATTTAATAAATAAAAGACAACCCAGAAAACAAATTTACAATACAATTGAATAATTAAAACATCAATGAATGACAAAACGGTTCGAATTGCAACAAACAAAGATAAACATGCTTCACTGAAAATCAAAATGTGGATTGAAAATAGGAAATTACCCTCAGATCCAACGTGAGGGCAATAATGGGCCAAATATGTGATATTAGTTCCAAGGACAGGAAGCCCCCTTCACGAGCATAGGATTTAAGAGCGGTATCAATGACCGCCGCCACAAGCTCTACGTCGTCGCCGCAACAACCACCGTAGCCTCCCCCTTTCAACGTTAGCACCAATCCCCCATTAGTAATAGTGAGATGAACCCAAAAAAATCTAAACATAGATAAAAAAAATTTAAAATCTGCACACCAATAATGGATATTCCCTATTTTCTTCTTTCTCATTTTTTGGGTTAACTTGAAAACCATAACAACAAAATTTGTTACCCAAAGATTCCCAAATGAAAATAGTTTCAAGATAAAAGGGAGAAGATGAACATGCAAACCTGATTTTGGGTGAACCTTATGATTTAACAAACCACTACTTGTATTCCTTCCTTCTTCATCTTCTTTGCTTTGTTTTTCTTCTTCTCAAATTCGGGACTACAACATATATCATCATATTTCCACACAAAAATAAGCATCAAGTCCAAATAAGATTTAACCAAATTCTAAGCCTCACTTGATCACACATATATCAACATATATCATCATATTTCCACACAAAAATAAGCATCAAAATTGTACAGAAAATTCAAAGCAGAATCTAATCTAATTTCAGCTTATTTATGTCTTTATTAACATATCAATTAGAAATCACTGCCAAGAAAATCAAATAGAATAAATTGCAAAAATAGCTTATGTCTATGCATTACTAAAAACTGAATCAAAGTGATAGGATAAAGGCTTGCTAAAATAGCCCATTGTATGAAACTCCATTCATTTTCTAGTACAAACTCAAAAAACCATCCCATTCTTAGATTAACAACTAAAATGTTACCCTCCTAAATTGATAAAGACCATTATTGGCTTATTTGAGTAGATTAGAAGAACACAACCCTGCAACAATAAGACTAAAAAATCCATTTTCAAATCAAGACAAAATCATACATCTTATATAACTTAGTAGGCATACCTCTGTAGACCAATATGCTTCTCTCCTCACCATGTCCAAACAGCCACTTATCTTAGATGTTGGCCTCAAATTAAACCATGAAGCACATCTGAAAAAATAAACATAGTAAGACAAAAGCAGATAATGAGACAGGTAAGCAACAGAGATATCAAAAAACTACCATAGACTAACAAAATTCGAAAAACTAAGTAGAAAAGATCCACATAATTCCAAAATATTTTCTATGCAAAAAAAATGATCATAATGAAGAAGTCCCTCCCTTCACAGCCCACCTTCATTACTGAATTTTATCATCATTGACAAAAGATGGTAGTGTAATGTAACTAAGTACTAAGAGCTTGAAGAGAGGTGATAAATGATAATAGAAAACAATAGTGAGTATAGTGTATAATCTATGTAGATAAGGAGCAAGAGAAAAAAGAGAGAGGATATGTGAAAACTCATCTTGCTTGCCATCATTGTCATCGTCTGCACCAAAGTTTGATGATCCAAGTCCTTTGAATGATTTTCTGACATATTTGAGAGCAGATTAACCACTATTCTGGGAACCAAAGATGGATCCACCATACACAAACAGGAGACCAATAAAAATAGTCACAGCACATATGAAAGCAACTAACCAAAACCCCAGTCAATATAGCAACAAAAATAAATGCAAAAAAACAAAAACTGCTTCATCAAACAATTGAGCAACAACAATAATACAACCTTTCAGCAATGCAACACCCCCAACCAAACCAGAAAGAAAAATGGATCTGAAAAAAGGGTAAAACATTATAAAGAGGACGCACATCGAAGGAGAAAAAAAAGTAAATAGGATGGAAGAGTACCGAAAAAAAAGTGAAAACCGGTGAAGACAACCCATGGAGCTAGTCCATCGCTTGTCCAGAACCTGAAAACAAAAACAATGTATGAGAAGAGAAGAGAGTACAGAGAAGAGAGTTTACAGAGAAGAGAGTACAGAGAAACTTACCCATATTGCATGTACTGATCTAGGTTTTTTGAGAGCAGATCTGTCAATAGATGATGAATCACAGAGAGATGAAGGAAGCAATGGGCTGAGAGAGAGGTGGCGCTGGGATGAGTATGACTCTGAAGTTGTGGATGTTGGTCAACCATGGCGGTTTTCGCGCCCCTCGAACCATTCCTTTTTCTTCGCTTTCGTTCTCCGTCGTCGCCGGCGGTAAACGGACAGGCACCATCGTCAACCAGGCCTCCGCCGTAACATACCCGTCACCACCGCAAGCCCCTCGAAACCGATTTGGGGAAAATTTGTTAGAGTGAGAGAGAAGAGAAAGTCAGCGAGAGAGAGATCGAAAGAAAGGAAGCCTGAGGAAGAAAGAATGGACGAAGGATGAAGGAAGAAGAAGAACGTGGAAAGGGAAGAAGAAAGAGATATGGCGAGAGAGAGAGAGAACTGAGAGAGTGGGAAGAGAGTGCAGAGAAGAGAATAGAGAATTGAGAGAGTGAGATGTGTGTGGGGCAATGTGTGTCTGACACATTACTCAATTGATAGAAGAAATGATGTGAGAATTCAGAGAGCAGGTGAACAAATAAACACAGGTGGCTGTTTGTCACTGTTTCATTTTTGGGATGACAAAAAAATCTGTTCACCATACAGCAAAAACACATGGCAGTATGCTATTGGCTGGGATTTTGGGCGGGAACTGGAAAATTTTGGCGCCAAAATGCTGAGCTGGAGACTACCCCAAGATGTAAATGTAGAGATGTGCCTTCTAAGTTGTCATTGTCTTTCACGTGATGTAGGTCTATGATTTAGTGTGCCTAACCCCTTACTCGAGCATGTTGCCCCAAATTGAATTCTTCTCTCCTTCTCTTATATACCTAAGGCTTAACTAGACTTACTCCTAAGACATTCTATAGTTAATACTTACTAGCTTTTAATAAGGTTAGAAAACTCTAGATGATACAAATTATAAATATGGTATAATAAATATGGTATAACAATCAAAAATTGTTCCTTTAGCGGATCAATTTTAGGCCTGTCAGATGCCACATCTTAAAGGATATCCTTTTCTTCTACATTATCAGATTAGCGCCCCTCCAATGTCTTGGGGTTCCATACCCTTCTAACTGTAGACAAAGCAAAGGTTGGTGTCACGGATCATATTTTATTTTGACTCGTCAATATTAGTATTTGTTAGAAACTTTAGTAGGTGTAGGTGGGAGATGGAACCCTCCCTCCATATCACTTCATTCTTTGCCCCATTTTTTTTGTCTAGGGCCTCCGATAGCTAGGGAAAAAGGGTCTTGAATAATTCGGAGTTCGGCCGAGAGGTAAGTAAAGTCGGACTCCCAATTTGATCTTCAATTAATAAGGAAACAATCACACAAGATCTTGTAATTAATAATGTAATCTAAATCGTTAATTTTAATCTAACAGTTATAATTAAGAATTTTCATTTTTCATGGTGAGAACTAGTTCTCATTTGATACACTCCTTATTTTATATACATTGTCGCTGTATAAGAGTTTAGAACGTCAACCAATCACGAAATGACACGTCTTAAAAAATATTTGACTTTATCTTAATCACCTCAAAGTTATCCGTATAATAAACTTTTATTGATTGATAGTGTAAAATTTTTACAGCAACAGTATATACGAATTAAACCTGTGCGAGAAAAATAGGTTGCGTGTAAAAAGTTTTTATGCTTGACTGAACTAGGGCTGGACAATCGGTCGGGTATACCAGTTTCGGTTTGAAAACTGGTCATCCAAAGAAAACCGAGCAACATTAAAACAGGTCCATTTCCGACCATTTGAAGTGGCGGTTCTGGCGGGTAACGGTTTTAGCGGGTGGATAGCTTCGGTTAAGCTTATTTATGCAGTGATAGAACTTTTTTCTTCTTTCTTCTCCGTTCATCTCTCTCCCTTATTTCTGCATTTTTCTTAACAGCTTCTTCCCTGCTTCTGCATTTTTTCACAGTTGTGGGGAGGTGGAATTGGAAATAATGAAAGAGAAAGTCTTTTTAGCTTTGAAAAAAGTGTGTTCACGTGTAAGAATTTGAATGATGTTTCTTCTCTCTCGTCATCATGCTACCTGCCACTTGAGAGAAAGTATTAATTAAATAAACATATTGAACAATGCACAATGCAGTATTAGTGTAATACCCTTTTGATTGATAAAAAAAAGTGTATTACCCTTTTGGTTAAACTTGTGTTAAGGTCACTTTACGTGTCTGTGTGTAATTTACTTTTGCCCAGACTTTGCAGAATGTAGTGTGCCAATCAAGGAGTATTAGTGTATTATCCTTTGGACAGTGTAAACTGTCAGTGGCGGTTTATGCTGGATAATATTTTTACAAACCGATTTCGACCATGTAAACCCAATGTTAACCTCTTCGTCTTATTTCAGCACCCGACACCCGTTTATATCCGACCGTAACACCTGAATTGTTTCGGATTTGACGGGTTTCGGGTCGGTCTTAAATTTTTGTCCGGCCCTAGACTGAACGTATTGTTTCACGCCAAAATTTTAAAACAACTAACTTCTTTTGAAATGACGTGTCAGAATAAATATCGTTTGATTATTGCGAAGGCGTGATCTTTCTCACTTCGTCTCAAATCTCAATTGCGTATCTCGCGTCTCTCTCGTCTGTGTTCGCAGAAGAGAAAAATCATCTCTACTCCAAAATCGGACCACCCCTCTCACCCCTATACAGCTACTTTTCCCGGCCACCGTGAACCTCCTTCCGGCGAACCAAGACACCCAGCGGAAAGCTCACAAACTCCTCTATTAAAGCCCTCACGTAACTCCGCCATCTAAGCCACCTCGACGAAGTTTCCTTATGCCGTTGTCGCTGCCACTCCCAGGTCTTTACATCAGAAAATTTCGCCAGGCTTTTCTTCCTCAACAGGTGAATTGTTTCACCTTCTAATTCTATCTTCCTTCTCTACTCCTTTTCCCCTACCTACATGAACCTTAGGTCACTGATTCGTGAAAATAGTTATTGTGTATGTGTTATTAGGAAGTTTGACATTCATTTAGTTTCTAAACTGCTGGTGTATTGTTTGACATTCATTATTTTCTTCAGTGAAACATTGTGAAATATGCATGGCATGAGTTGCTTCAGTGAAGTTATCGCTGTCTTTCCTTATTATCAATCTCAAATGATCTTAGGTTCATAATTCTCAAATATCATTTGTAGAAAACAGATTTGTTATATATTGCAATATTGCATGCTTTATGTAGGAGTGTAAGAGCTTATGGAATCCTTTTCAATTTGAGTTTAGAGCATCCATGAACCAGTTAGTGATTCCTTGGTCTGTTATAATGTAAAATATTTTCATAATTTGGTTTCCAGAGCAAAGATTCTTTTACTCGTCACATTTTTGTAGAGTTCTTTTGTAATTATCCCTTTTGAGAAAGTTTATCAAAGAATTTTGGTAGCATATATGACACTAACACAACAGATATTAGTTATTTGTACTATTAAATTTATCAAAGAATTGTCCATGTTTATCAAAGAATTGTCCATGTTTATCAAGGAATTTTGGTAGCATAGTTGACACTAACACAACAGAAAGTTTATCAAAGAATTGTCCATGTTTATTTCTTTGTTTTGTTTGCTCACGGTTCAGTTTCAATGAGCCTCTTTATTAGTTTTTCTTTTTATTTTGATTTTTGATGCTTGTGTTTGGAAAAAGTTTAATCTTAAACTTCTTTGTAATTGTGTGTTACGTCATAAACCCTCTCTGTCTTGGGATTGTGGTTCGAATTGTGATCCTTGTTTGGGTATAAGTGAAGTCGTAGAACTTCCTAGGGAACGTCATGGTGTTCTCTACATGTACTTTTACAAAATGTGTTGTTTGGTTCTTAATAATTCTAATTTCTAACTTCTAGGAACATAGTATGTTGGTTTGAAATGTGAATTCGGTATCAAAATCCTCTAAGAAACCAACGTCAAAAAACAAAAAATGGTATCATGAAAATTTGAAAAAATAGATAAATACATAATTCTGAATAAACACCAATACATGAACAATTGCACTAAACCAAAATAAGGCTCTTACATCAATGTAGAGTGTAAACCCCCATTAGCTTAATAACAAAGGCCTGCATGAATACACATTAACCGCAACAATGTTGAACATAATTTATAGAAAGAATTTCAAAGCGCTATAGCCGCAAGCTTAATACACGGGTGGCGGGGGTGAGTTATAAAGGTAGGGATGATATGGTGGAGGAGGCGACGGAGATGGTGGAGGTGGAGACTTGTAGATATAAGGAGGAGGCGGTGAAGGCGAAGGAGGTGGTGGTGACCTATAGACATATGGTGGAGGAGGTGATGGAGAAGGTGGAGGTGGAGATTTGTACACATATGGAGGAGGTGGTGAAGGTGAAGGAGGAGGTGGTGACTTATAGACATATGGCGGAGGAGGTGAAGGAGATGGTGGGGGTGGAGATTTGTAAACATACGGAGGAGGAGGTGAAGGAGATGGTGGTGGTGGAGACTTGTAGACATATGGAGGAGGCGGTGAAGGAGATGGGGGTGGTGGGGACTTATAATAGTATGGTGGTGGGGGAGAAGGAGAGGGTGGAGGTGGAGACTTGTAAACATATGGGGGTGGAGGGGAGGGAGATGGTGGAGGTGGGGACTTGTAGACATATGGAGGGGGTGGGGAAGCGGATGGGGGTGGTGGTGACTTGTAGATATAAGGTGGAGGAGGTGAAGGTGATGGTGGGGGTGGAGACTTGTAGTAGTATGGAGGAGGTGGTGAAGGGGAAGGTGGGGGAGGTGACTTGTAAATGTATGGAGGTGGTGGTGAAGGGGAGGGTGGTGGTGGAGATTTGTACACATAGGGTGGAGGAGGTGATGGTGATGGTGGAGGTGGAGACTTGTAATAGTATGGAGGAGGTGGTGAAGGAGATGGTGGAGGAGGAGACTTGTAGTAGTATGGTGGTGGTGGAGATGGAGATGGTGGTGGTGGGGATTTGTATACATATGGTGGAGGAGGTGAAGGTGATGGTGGGGGTGGGGACTTGTAGTAGTACGGAGGTGGAGGGGATGGGGATGGTGGGGGGTGGCGACTTGTAGATATATGGAGGAGGAGGTGATGGTGATGGAGGAGGTGGGGACTTGTAGACATAAGGAGGGGGTGGTGAGGGTGATGGAGGTGGTGGACTCTTATAGACATATGGTGGGGGAGGTGATGGAGATGGTGGAGGAGGAGACTTATAAACATATGGGGGTGGTGGTGATGGAGATGGAGGTGGTGGTGACTTGTAGATATATGGAGGTGGTGGTGATGGAGAAGGTGGAGGAGGAGACTTATAAACATATGGAGGGGGTGGTGATGGAGATGGAGGTGGTGGACTCTTATAGATATATGGTGGGGGAGGTGAAGGAGATGGAGGAGGTGGTGACTTGTAGACATATGGAGGGGGTGGTGATGGAGATGGAGGAGGAGGAGACTTATAGTAATATGGTGGGTATTTGTGGACATGTGGAGGTGGTGGTGGTGGAGATTTGTAGTAATATGGTTTGTGAACATAAGGAGGTGGTGGGGGTGCGGATTTGTAGTAATATGGAGGTGGTTTGTAATAGTTTCCTGGCGTTGGGTTTGGATAGTAGTTGTATGGTTTGTCTGCATAGTAAGGCTTATCATCATCTGCAGCAACACTGCTAGCTATTATGCAGAATGCTACTGCATAGATGAGTTGAGGCAAGTGCCTCAACCCAACTGAGGTTCCCATCTTCTCTATGTACTTTAGTGCACTCCTATACTCCTAGTATGAAAAAGTGTTCTTGTGACTTACTTGGAAAACTATGGATTCTAACTCCTTATATAGTGTTAGTTGAACATGAATAATAAGATTTCTGAATTAGTCAAATGTTTTAACAGCTTGGATTAATGTTTTAAAATAATTTCTGATTGCGACGTTGGATCATAGTTGCATACTACTTCTTATTTTTATATCATTTCATATTCACATTTTAACTTGATGCATGTATTGTTGATTTCATTTACATTTTGCACTACACGGATTGGAAAAAGTCAATGAAAGAAGAGAGTAGGTGATGGGAATTGCTTGGCAAGGCCCTGAACGAGTTCTTGCTAGATATGAACTACAAATTATTGTATAAGCGCGTCAGAGCAGGCCCAGCTCTAATTATTCTTTGCCATTTTTTTTGTATAACTCTTTTGTATCAAGATCGAGACTCCCATGTGTGAAACAGCTAGCTGATGGTGTCAAATTAATCAAACCCAAACCTGCCCAGTTTCTTTTATATGTCTTATCTTTATGATTTAACTAGTTTTAATTCTACCTTTCTTTCTTTTTTTGACAACTAGTTATTTCTTTCAAAACAATGCTAAATTATCTAGGATGCTATCAATTTAATGCTAATATATTTTCGGTAAATTAATAAACTACTTCAGCTTAATTTCTAGACATCCTCGTCAATTTAATTGACTTTTTTGTGGTGAACAAAGGAAAGGAAAAGAAAAGAAAAGGACAGAAACGAAAGACTAGCTTCTCAAGTACATTTCCCTACTTGCATCACGCGCAAGTATGCTAACCAGACCAGGAACAGGACAGTCAAAAGTGCTCCAAGTACTATTGCTTTGAGCTTACCAGTTTTGCGAGAAGATCTGCAGCAGCACTCCCTCCCCTCCATCTGAGAATCACTCTAACCTCCTAGTTTCTCATCAACAAATCCTTGATATTCTGAAGCAACACCGCGTAAGCATGAAATTGGTTGCACTTTCTCTCAATCAGATCAATTGCCATCTTCGAATCACTGTAGCACACCAGTAAACGAATGCCCAAATCCCATGCCAGCGAGAGACCTCTATGAATCGCCGTAAACTCAGCTAGCAGGATCGCCGAGTAACCCAAATTTCCAGCGAAAGCGATTACCCAGGCACCGTCACCACGTCGGAGGAGACCTCCAAAACCCGATCTACCTGGATTTCCAAGGGAGCTGCCGTCGACATTGAGGACGATGACGTCTTTCCTCGATGGATGCCAAGAAGGCGATCGAACAGGACGATGACTGCGAGAACAACCGTCAGAAGCAGTAATCAAATTCGCCAAGTAAGTGTTCTCCTGCTTCAATTTAAATTGCGGGATATCTTCATTAGCTAAAATCTGAGAATTCCTCTTCCTCCATAGCCACCAAATTCCCGCAACAAAAAAAGGAGACGTATGGGAATTTACTTCGTGACGGAGCCACTCGCCCACACTAGCGTTAGAATAAAAGTTAACATCTGTGAAGCCCAAGGATGTCCACAGACACTGAGAACGCGGACAGTCACGCAGGGCGTGGAGCACAACTTCAGAGGCAGACTGGCAGCGGGGACACGTAGGAGCAGATAACATCTTTCTATGGTGAAAGACGTCCGCCGTAGGGAGGGAGTTGTGACAAGCTAACCACATGAGGACTTTGATCTTCTCTGGACTAGGAGACTTCCATATCCAATTCCAATCAGAGTAGTTCGAGGAATGGGGAAAGATACGATTCAGAAGCCAGGAGTAACCGCCGCGAGCCGAGTATGTTCCGTCTAAATTATTCGTCCAACTGAAGCAGTCCGGAACAAGTGGGTTCAACTGAGCAGGTAAATCAGTTATATAGTTTCTTATATGATTAGGCATATATGTATAGAGACAATCAAAGTTCCAGGCTCCTTCTTGAATAATGTTTTTGATGCTTAACTGAGAGTCGTGAATGTCAACATAAGGAAGGTGACTGCTAATGTTACCGAAAGGAGTCCAAGGAACATACCAAATAGAGCTGTCGCCATTTCCAATTTTAAACTTGTAACCCTCCTGGAGCTCTAACCGAGCTTTACTGATAGAATTCCAAATAGGAGACCCATTGGATTTGCTAGTGTATAAAAACTTGTCATTCACTATGTATTTATCTCTTATCACATCCACCCAAAGCTTATTTGTTTTCTGTTGGATATCCCAAACAAGCTTGCCAATGAGAGCCGTATTAGCTTCTCTAGATCTCCTAATACCGAGCCCTCCCGGATTCTTAGGTTTGGTTATAGTGTTCCAACCAATAAGATGCAACCCCTTATCAGAAGTTCCTTTCCAGATAAAGTCCCTGGTGATTTTGTCAATTTGGTCACAAATGACTTGAGGAAGCCAAGTAATCTGCATATAATAGGTAGGGATGGAATTCAGAACTATTTTTCCACGCAGACAGTCTTCCTTGAACCTTATCAAGGATGAAATTAAAATCCTCCTTCTTCCCTCTTCCTTTAAGCATGGGAAACCCTGTCTAGAGATTTACAGTTTCTGATAGCCGTGATAGAAGTAAGCTTGTTGATTTTACCTCTAGGAACCCCGGCCGAGAAGAGAGCTCTAGACTTTTGGGGATTCACATTCAGACCAGACCTGGCTCCAAATTTGATAAATAGGTCAGCCACAAATCTAGCTTGTTTAGCACTAGCTTTAGTAAAAAGAAACACATCATCAGCAAAAAAACAAGTGAGAAAGGAGGGGACCTTTTTTTGAAATTCTAACCGGCTTCCAATGGTTATCCTCCACAGCTTCCAGAATGGCATGAGAAATCTTTTCCATGCAAATAACAAACAAATAAGGAGAAAGCGGGTCTCCTTGTCGAAGCTCCCTAGTAGGAGTAAAAGGAGGCAGCCTCTTCCCATTCCAAATTAGAGACAAAGTGGATGAAGTCACACGGTGCATTATAAGCTTAATAGTGATAGGCGGAAATCCAAAGTCCCTAAGACAGGTCTCCAGAAAATCCCAATTCACATGATCAAAAGCCTTTTCAAGGTCAATTTTGTAGGCTACGTCCCCTTTTTTCAATTAAATTGACTTAGTGTAGTTACTGTCCAACATTCAATTTTTATTTTTTGTAATTATTTTGATCACTATCATAATATGTACGGACTTTACCCCTTGTTCCCACCAATCCAAATTTGTTGTATTTCTAATAGATCTTTGATCAGTTCCATGTGACCAGTTCTTTATATGCTAACTGTTCTGGAGTCAACTAGAGGGTCCCATTAGCAAAACCAGGAGGTGCGCTTAGCAAGTCATATGGATCAGCCCAACCAATTCAGCCCATATCCACCTCATGCGAGCCCAACATGCTTGGACGGTCAAGATCGACTCTACCCATCCGACGATCCACAAGAGGGCACGATTTCCTATAAATACAGGCAAACTTTGCCCTTACAAAGGTTGAATCTCTAATCCTTAGTACCTTCACTCTTATATTCTATATACTGACTTGAGCGTCGGAGTGGCTTGCAGGTACCCCCCGGGCGCTCATTGACCTCCTGTCAGGACAGCAAGAGACCTACCAACAGCAGCCGACCAAAAAGCTGCTCGGTACAGAAGATTGGCGACCACAGTGGGAGGATTCTTATCTTTTCACACAATCATAACTCAAACTTTTCTCTTGCTGTGCGATGGCTCCCAGACGCAGACCCCGCACTCAAAGCTCTGCCATGCCCTCACCCCGACGAGAGGGTACCCCCGAGGGCAACGTCGTGACTATACAGGGCGAGGGCACCAGTCAACCTGCCCAGCCCTCTAACGTGAATCAGCTTTTGGACTTCCTGGCCAATCGCACTCAAGCTATGTTGGAACAGGAAGCACGACTGAGGGAGATTGAAAGGCGTGTGACCGCCCTGCCAGACCAACCTCCACTCGGCAGGGGGACAGTTCCTCCAACGACGGGGGCCTCGAGGCACCACCGGTCCCCACCTCGGAGACATCATGTCCACCGCTCTCCCCCAAGGCGAAGGAGCGTGCATCGCTCTCCCCCCAGGCGACGCAGGCATGGGGGATCAGGCTCACCCCCAGAGACCCATCCATCCTCACCAGACGGGACCTATCGGCCTCATGACACCCACTCCAACACCTCCTCGCACGCGTCCCCTGACACTCATGAGAGGTCAAGGAGCCGGGCCGTCACCCGCAGAAGGCATGACCGGGATTCTCCATCGAGGAGATCCCCCGAGCGACACAGGTATCAAGAGCTGGGCTATGAAGACACCTCCCCCCGGAACTCAAGAGAGTTTTCGGAGGAGGGGCCGTTTACAAGAAGGATAGACGAATGCCAAATCCCAAGGGCCTTGGAAAAGCTGCCAAATCTTAAGATGTACGACGGAACTGGAGATCCGGACGGTCATCTGCCACACTTCTCCCTAATGATGCGGTACAGGGGCGCCAGGGAACCCATCCATTGCAAAATCTTCCCCCTCACTCTCGAGGATTCCGCATTAGAGTGGTTCCAAGAGCTGAGGCCGAACTCCATATCCTCATGGGGGCAGTTGGCGAGAATGTTCACAGCTCGTTTCACTGCCTCCCGGATAAAGCCCAAATCCGAAGAAGTACTGAGAGCCGTCAGGCAGCATAACCACGAGACGCTGAGAGAGTACATTGAGCGCTTCAACAAGGAGGCTTCGTGTGTTAGAGGTTTGGAGGACAAACAAATGTTGTTCTGGATGAAAGACGGGTTGAGAAAGGGAAGCCTGTTCCAGATTGATGTAGGTATCAACAAGCCCAGGGACCTGGGTGAGTTCCTTCAAAGATCCCAGAAATACATGAATTATGAAGAGGACGAGTTGGCTTACCGCGAGGCAGCCAAGGTAGGGGGCGTCGATAAAGACACCCGGGGGGGTCCACCAGCAAAAGGTAACAGGAAGGAGGGACCATGAGGGGTGCTCCCGTAAATTTATAAATCGAACCCCCCTCGTCACATCCCGGGCGCAAATTTTAGCTGAATGCGCTAACACTGAGTTCAAGAACGTGAAGAGACCAGTGCCTTTGGTGCTAAAAGATGGCCAAAACCCCCCGAGGGGATGGTGCCGCTATCATCAATGCGGAGGCCACGACACCAATGGCTGCCAAGCTTTGAGAGACGATATTGAGGAAATGATTCAGAGAGGGAAGCTGTCGCAGTACGTAAAAAGGGAGGGGGAACCAAATGGCTCCTGCAAAAGAGCCCGATCCCCCGCAAAAAGATCCAGGTCCTCGAGGAAGGGAAAGGCCCCAGACGGCAAAGGGGTCAAAAACCGACGACAGTACTTCTACCGAGAAAGAGGACACCCGAAGGTCCAAAGGAAGGCCAGTGGCCATGGTGATCCACGGAAGAAGCCCCCGTGATGATTGGGGGTCTCGCAAGTCAATGAAAAGGAAGTGGAAAAAAATCTTGAGCGTTGCATCAACCTCAGCCCCCAGGAAGGGACCTACCCGACCGCCCTTATCCTTCGACGATAATGATTTGCTGTTTGGAAAACCGAACAAGCACGTCCCGTTGCTCATCACTGCCATTATGGCCAACGTTGAGGTAAGGAGAATCCTGGTCGACCAGGGAAGCGCGGTAGACATCATCTTTGAAGACTTGCTGCATGCACTGAACATCTCCCCCGGCGACCTGAATCCCTACCGAGGGGGAGCTTTGACCGGGCTCAACGGATCGAATACTAAACCACTAGGCCAACTGGAGCTGATGGTCACCTATGGAGACCCCGATAGTAAGCCACCTTTGTTCAGAACTGTGAAAACACCCTTCCTAGTCCTACCATGCAAGTCGGTCCACCAATGCATCATTGGGAGACCCACACCGGGCAAGCTAGAGGCAGTCACCTCTAGGGGTGTTCGCGGTGCGGTTTGGTTCGGTTTTGAGCAAAAAAGTGCACCGAACCGCGAGGTAAAAATAGATGCGGTTTGGTTTGGTTCGGTTGGCTTCAAAAAAAAAACCAAACCAAACCAAACCAAACCAAAGCGGTTTGGATTGGTTCGGTTTTGTTCGGTTTTGGACTAGACAAAACATGATTTATAAAAGAGCAAATTCTGCCAACAAATAAAATTCTACCGACATTCAACTAGAAGAACATTCTACAGTTGATACGTATTGTATTTCAAATGAAAAATGAAACCTGCATTTCTAATTAAACCTGCTCTTCACTTATATTACAGTGACAATACAAAATGACCTGATTTCTACTTTCTCTAAACGTGATAGCTATACAACATTTTCTCAATGCTATCTACCAAAATCTTATCTAAAACAAACGAATTTCTATGTTACATGAGAAAGAATTGAATCCTAAAGTAGAGGGTTAGTGCTTTGTACAAAGGTTTCATGGTACTACAGTTGGATTTTGTGGATTTGCAAATTCAGAAAGCGCTCTGGTGTCGGAGGAATGGTGCAAGCCAAGGCCAGTTTCACTGCAATAGAAAACATGCTTTACTACCAAACAGTATGATCTGCAACACCTAGCAAAATAACAAGATGCTTGCAATTTAAATGATTTTTCCAGAAGGCTTAGATCTGAAGGCAAGATCAAGAGAATACAGTATACTTGTACCTCTCTATCATCCACTTCCACATTATTACACTCCTTTATCTTTTCCGCCAGAAATAAACCTTCAATTTTTGTACACCACATCTGATTTATTTTGTCACTGTAAATGGATCAAAGGGGGTAGGGACCTGGATTTCCAACTCAACCATGTACCTTGTTTTTCGAAAACTTTAGAACACCTAAGCAACTGTAGACAAAAAAAGAACCCAAATCAATCAATCAATTTCAGAATACAAAAATCAAAATTGACCAAAATTATAAGAAAATTTTATGCATCTAAATAACAAGAAACGTTCATATCGCGTAAATAACACATGCATCAAAGTCGGTCAAAAATTAGAGGATATATTATCTCACTTCTTAACAAGGGAAAGCGATCATATTGTAAATCATGCATCAAAGTCTGGCCAAAGTTAAACTCACAAGGGAGAAAACAACGAGAGATAGAGAGGGAAAAGGGGAGAGTTACCTGTTGAAGAAGAAGAAGACGACTTCGAGAGACTTCGGAATATATAATATCAATCAACTCAATACAATTGATGAAGAAGAAACGCAATTTCTAAGAGAGATAGGTTTGCGTAGAGAGAACGTGAGAAGTGAGAACAGAACGTGTTTCTATTTTCTGAGTTGGGCTGTGTGCGTTGGGGTTGGGCTTTGTTGGGGTTGGGCTGCGTTGGGGTTAAGCATTATAACAAAAAAAAACAGTACCTAGGATTTTAGCGGTTTGGTTTGGTTTGGTTTCTGAAATGAGAACCGAGAATCGAACCGAACTGCTCGGTTCAGTGAAAAATAAAACCGAACAGAACCGCTAGAAATCGGTTTTTTGCGGTTTTCGGTTTGGTTTGGTTCGGTTTGCGGTTCTCCTATTGGTTTGGTTCGGTTTTGAACACCCCTAGTCACCTCGACGGTTCATCTGAAGATGAAATTCTACAGTTTAGAGAATAAGGTGGTGACCATTCAGGCAGACCTGGGAGCAACGCGTCGATATTTCTATATGAGCCCTAAAGACGAAAGAGAAACTACTTAGGTGAGAAACTCAGGCGGTGGATCCAGAGAAGAAGCGGAGGTTAAAGTGCCGCACTGGGATGCCAGAGGTGATCCGGGCGCCAATGAAGAGCAGCCAGCGCCCATGAGGGCGCCTGGCAGGGCGCCAATAAAGAAGCAGTCAGTCGCGACTCTGAATAGGAAGCAGAGCATCAGGACCTGAGCCTAGGGCTAGGCCCAGTTGAGAACTTTGTTGTTGAGGCACAAATGTGAAATGTAAACTCGATGTGAGTAATTAACGAAATTCATTTTGCAGTTACAGTTTGCTCACTAAGCATTAACACTTGCCCCAAAGAAAATTCCTTAAGATCAATAAAGAAAAAGGGTCCAAAGCCGCAGTTGGGGTGCGTAGTATTTCAAACTGACTTAGGTGGTCACAATCCCTTGGATGAGTTCTATTCAAGCCGAGTCTTGGTAAAAGGTGCCGGGGGTATTCTTCATGACAAATTGACCCGGTAGGCGTCGACAACTCAACTGCCTAAAGCAAGCCCAACTTAGCAACTATCTTGAAAAAATCCCAAGTACAATAAAGGCACTCACGCGAAAGCACCTGCAAAGCATGAGACCATGAGGTCTTGGAAAGACGCAAAGATCAAGCAGGCATGAGACCACGAGGTCACAAACACCAAGGATATCCACCTACAAGGGCGTTGTCAAGTCTGCAGACCATAACTTCATCTTTGTTTATCCGATGGAGGCGTGCGAGTATGTGTTGGAAAGCTAAGAAGAAGAGCTACAACTCTCATGTTGAGCTCAAAATCCAATTCGGACGTCTCCGTAAAAAGGAAGGGCGCCCATGAGGGCGCCAACAGCGTTTTAGCACACGGCGCCCACGAGGGCGCCAGCATCAGGACACACCATCTTGGCCCAAGGCACCCAGGAGAAGGCGCCAACTTCAGGATGTTGCGTTTTTGCTCAGTCCATAACTTCGTCCATGCTTATCTGATGGAGGTGTGTGAGCATGCATTGGAAAGCTAAGAAGAAGAGCTACAACTCTCATGTTGAGCTCAAAATCCAGTTCGAACGTCTCCGTAAAAAGGAAGGGCGCCCATGAGGGCGCCAGCAGCATACTTATCCGATGGAGGCGTGTGAGCATGCGTTGAAAAGCTAAGAGGAAGAGCTACAATTTTCATGTTGAGCTCAAAATCAAATGGTGCACAAGCACGTGAGAAAAAAAAACATAGTGCACGAGCACATGAGAAAATGAAATGGTGCGCGAGCACCTAGGAAAGTAGAACGATGCATGAGCATCCGAGAAAATTAAATAGTGCATGAGCACGTAAGGCAGCACACGGAAGGACGTCTGACAGGGCGCCAAGGCAGCCACAGGCGGCACCCAGGAAGGCGCCCAGCAGGGCGCCACCAACGGAAGAAAGGGAACCTACCCTTACTTGCACATGGTAGAAAACAATTGCTCCAAACAGGAAAGTTGCTGTGATCAGCTGACGAAATTAGCAGGCCCGACAACGGCACGAGCTGAAAGGGCGACCTCACCTACGAGGGCATCCTAAACGACAACGTCGAGTCAAGACCGTCCCTCGAGATAAACTCAACTTGGGGGACAACGGTGGAACCAAGTGCAATATCCACCAGAGGCACCACTGGGGATCACCACCGAGGAGATCCCCCGACCAATGCAAGTCAACATCAAATTCTGCCACGAGGTACGAGGCGGCATTGAAGTCGCAACCTCTGACGGGAGTTAAATTCAGACCGAGATCTGAATAAACTCCCCCAGAGTCACCGAGAGAGGTGCGAAGCGGCATCGAATATGGTCGCAACCTCTGACGGGAGTTAAGTTCAGACCGAGATCTGAATAAACTCCCCCAGAGTCACCGAGAGGGGGTGCGAAGCGGCATCGAATATGGTCGCAACCTCTGACGGGAGTTAAATTCAGGCCGAGATCTGAATAAACTCCCCCAGAGTCACCGAGAGGGGTGCGAAGCGGCATCGAATATGGTCGCAACCTCTGACGGGAGTTAAATTCAGACCGAGATCTGAATAAACTCCCCCAGAGTCACCGAGAGGGGTGCGAAGCGGCATCGAATATGGTCGCAACCTCTGACGGGAGTTAGATCCAGACCGAGATCTGAATTTAACTCCCCCAGAGTCGTCGAGAGGGGTGCGAAGCGGCATCAACAATGGCCGCAACCTCTGACGGGAGTTAAAAGTCAGACCGAGTTCTGATAAACGGCCCCCAGAGTTAACTGTGCCACGAGGCAATAAGAGATTATTCATTCAGATGTACGAGCAATGACTTGCGCCCGGGGCCACCCGGCGCGTGCCTGTTATAACGAAGAGAATCAAGCCTGACAAAGACCTCATGATCAAATCGAAAGATGCTCGACTCTAGAACGGCTTCCGGATACAAACACCGAGCGTGGCCAATCGCTTTGTCGTAGGCAGCATAGAAGAACCCCCACCACTTCATGCTCAATCAGCAGATCATCATCAGAAGAGGTAACGACGAAGCCAGGGAAGCCAGCTTCCTCCAAAGGCACAGTATCATTCGCCATCTCTTAACCTGCAGGACAAGGGGCAGAACAAGCAGTTACAAGACATGACCGAACACCCCCTCCCCTGAGGTGGGGGACGTCAACAAAACAAGAGGTTACAACCCCCTCCTCTGAGGTAGGAGACGTCAACAAAACAAGACATGCTCAGAAGAACAAAGAAGCTGGAAAGATAAGCGAAAAGTCCGCCCAGAAGTTACCTCAGTGAATTAGAAGCGGAAAATACTCGTGGGAATGTCAACGGATGATAGTAAGAGCAACTCCCCTCGGCACCAAGCAAGCCCTGAAAATTCATAGATAAGAAAGCAGGTCAAGAGTCAGGAGGAACAACAAAAAATAAAGCGGAGTGCCAAGCACACGTCCACACAAAACCAGCGCCCATGAGGGCGCCTGGCAGGGCGCCAAGGAAGACAGCCAGCGCCCATAGGGGCGCATGACAGGGCGCCAATGAGGCAGCCAGCGCCCATGAGGGCGCCTGGCAGGGCGCCAGTCAAAGCAGCCAGCGCCCATGAGGGCGCCTGGCAGGGCGCCAGTCAAGGCACCCGCACCCATGAGGGCGCCTGGCAGTGCGCCAATATGAAGCAACCAGCGTCCATGAGGGCGCCTGGCAGGAGGGCACTGTCAACAACGTAAATAAACGGCAACGAACAACATATACTTACCAGGAAGAAAAGACATTGAAACAAGTAGACTCTACTCACTCCTCTTCTTTTTAAGGAGGCACTAGGTTGGTGAGTTGGTCCCTACTCCTTCCTCCTCCTTAAAGAAAGTGCTACTCCTTCACGAAATTTTGAACACGAAAAAGACAAGATGAGCAGCGAAAAATAAAGCGAAGTACCAAGTACACGTCGACAAAGGTCAACACCCAAGAGGGCGCCTGTCAGGACCAAGAGGGCGCCTGTCAGGATCGGGAGGGCGCCTGTCAGGACCTAGAGTGCGCCCGTCAGGACGAGGAGGGCGCCTGTCAGGACCAAGAGTGTGCCTGTCAGGACCAGGAGGGCGCCTGACAGAAGCAACCAGCACCCCTGAGGGCGCCTGTCAGGACCAGGAGGGCGCCTGACAGAAGCAACCAGCGCCCATGAGGGCGCCTGGCAGGAGCAAGCGGCGCCCAGCAGAGGGGCACCTGGCAGGGGGCAGTCTGAAAGCAAATCCTTCGCGGCAGGGTGGTCAGCACTATGCAGTAAGAGGCTCACGAGAGCACCGAACCTTGTCTCGCAAAATCTGCTCCATGATAAGCCATCCAGCACACGCTAGGAGGGAACGACGCCTAAGGCACCCAAGAGGGCGCCAACCTCAGAGTGCTCGACACAAAGCGACGCCAACACCAGGATACGTCACCTTAGCTTGGTACCAGGTACAAGAATTACATCGAAGGAGGTTTGAGTCACGGCCGCGACCAAATAATCTCGAACGACCCGTCAAGACAGACGAAGCAACGCTCAAAAAATTTCTCCTATGACAGAACTCGGCCGCTACAAAGGCAGTATCCCGCATAACCTTACGGAGCCGACAAACTGACAAAAAACCTTCAAGCCAAGACCATCCTCCGGAATAATCTCGGCTTGGGGGGCAACTGTTCTGGAGTCAACTAGAGGGTCCCATTAGCAAAACCAGGAGGTGCGCTTAGCAAGTCATATGGATCAGCCCAACCAATTCAGCCCATATCCACCTCATGCGAGCCCAACATGCTTGGACGGTCAAGATCGACTCTACCCATCCGACGATCCACAAGAGGGCACGATTTCCTATAAATACAGACAAACTTTGCCCTTACAAATGTTGAATCTCTAATCCTTAGTACCTTCACTCTTATATTCTATATACTGACTTAAGCGTCGGAGTGGCTTGCAGGTACCCCCAGGCGCTCATTGACCTCCTGTCAGGACAGCAAGAAACCTGACCTCCTGTCAGAACAGCAAGAGACCTACCAACAACAGCCGACCAAAAAGCTGCTCGGTACATAACACTGGCTAAAGGAGCTGGTGGATTCGCCAGTGTGAAAGCTTCTGTAATGTCTTTCTAAATAAAAAATGCTGGTATATTATAATTCAAATAATTGTTTGTTTGATATAATAAGACTAAAAGAATAAGTTAATTCACACGCAACGACTGATACTTATTTGATGTTTTTTCAATGCTGTAATAATTGAAATTTACAAATTACAAGAGCATTTGGAATTTGAAATGATTGAAATAATTTTCCAATTCCATTTTCTAAACGCACTAGTAGTGAAAGAACTTTTTAGAAGTCATTCCTCGACTTTTTAATTTTTAGTTGTGGATTGTTACGAGCTTCCTTTCGGTATTTCAAGGAACAAGTATTTCTTAGAAAACCATGTTGCTGTGTTTCAATTGAATATTTTATCCCCAGTTCTACCAAGTTAGTTGCAGCACATTAGTCACGGTATTCCCGCCGTAGACAAATTCGGTGTTGGCCGGTGCGAAATTTAATCCTAAGCACGAGCAGAGATTAGTCTTTCGTTGAAAGTGTTGGGACACTCTATAGGTAGTCAGCGTTCAAACCAAAAAAACACATTAGTCACGGTATTTTCTTTATTATTTCATTTTTGAGTTCTCCCCTTTGATGTTGTCTCAGTCTTTGTTAAATAATGTATCAGAGTACAAAGTATATAATACACATACATAATTATACCGACAAATATATATAATTTTTTTTTTGAGATTACAAATATATATAATTTAGCTTCCTACCGGTGCAAGTTTTGCTGCTGAAACGTCTTTTCCGCAGACACGATAACACTTCCTTTCTCATTGACCATAACACTATTAAATTATTAATAATATATATCATATTGTTCAGTTTGACATATGCTGGTTGTTGTCCTTCAATTTGCAGGGTCGTGGTTAATTAGTTGTTTAGGAAGCATATTATATATGCAGGATTTTATATATCTTTTTATATTAATTCGGTTTGGCAGGTCACCTTGCAGCCTAGCTCACCTGGCTTTGAGGACTTCCCTTTACATTTCGTGGAAAAATGCTAATCCAAAATACCAAAATACCCTCCTGTTTGGAATAAATGCCTTGTGTCTTTGGGGAAGTGTTGTATGTTTAAACGACTTTTTTGACCCTTCCGTCTTCCGAACTTCCTACGTGGGAATCACAAACTTTTTGTCTTCTGGGGTTTTGGTCAAAATGGGAAAATGAAAAAAGTACCACCAAATACAAGAAACACGAATCGAACATGACATGGCATATATTGCTCAAATTATATTTTTGAAATTTAGTTGGGGTCAACTTATTTTTTAATTTTCAAAGAAAAAACTCTTACTATTTACTTATATTTA
Organism: Astragalus membranaceus; assembly: GCA_039519185.1. Taxonomy (NCBI): domain Eukaryota; kingdom Viridiplantae; phylum Streptophyta; class Magnoliopsida; order Fabales; family Fabaceae; genus Astragalus; species Astragalus membranaceus. Next base: position 111,079,556 of record CM076850.1, on the reverse strand, counting down.
AAAAATTATGTTACAATACACGGACTAGCAAAATCAGTACACATGACCAGTTAAGTTTATCGGCGTAGATTAGTTATCGGTAAACATTGAAGACCAATAAATAAATAAATGATTTTGTCAATAAATAAATGATACATAACAAAAACTTTTTAATTCTTTCAAAACAATTTTCCTATTTTTCTTTCTTTTTCTCAAATGTGTTGTGCAATTGTGATTCACATGAATGTCTGACCAGTTTTTTTTTTGAGATTAAATGGGGCTGAAAACACCCAAACGGACTACACGATGATCAATCTAGGAGTAGTAACTCCAATAACATCAGTATCTACTAACAATTTAACATTGGGAGGAGGGGTTTCAAAAATAACTAGGCCATCATCATAAGTACATCCCAAGTTAGCAAGCTCGTCTGCCACCTTATTTGCTTTGCGATAGATGTGAGAAATGCGCACATTAGAAAAGGTAGCCAACAAATGCTTGATTCTCCTCACAAGCTGGTGTCCAACAATACTACTAGCATGGTCCCCTTTGAGGCATTGCACAATCGCCAGGGAGTCTAACTGGAGCTCGATTTGAGTAAGACCTTTGGTTGCCGCTAAAGTGAGACCTTCCAAAGCTCCCCATAACTCAGCCAAGTAAGCCGTGGTGACATATAAGCGCTTAGCAAAACCACCAATCCAACAACCATGGGAATCACGGACTATCCCCCCGCAGCCAGCTACGTTCACTGAGCCCTTTACCGCCCCATCTGTATTAATAGTAACCCACTCATAATTAGGGGCTTTCCAACTAACATCAATCCACTGTTGCCTACGCCCCGGGATAGGATTTCGGACCTGTTTACCTTTCTCATATTCATGAGCAGCAGTAAGAACACTACGAGAAGGGAGGGGAGGCCTGTTAAAGTTATCATCATGCATCTGCTTATTCCTCTAGAACCAAAGATTATAACAACCAGTAGCCCGCACATTACACCACTCCAAAGAAGTATCAAAGACAACGAAACTTGATAAATTAAAATGCAACCAATCAGCTTCGTTGCAACTATAGAAAGTGGGAGATATTAGTTGTCTTATTTGAAAACAAAAACAAATAAAAAAATCAGCAATAATCTAGATGGTTAATGTAATTCAAATATGTAGCAGTTAATTATGCTTACTAGATGATTAGTAGATAAATCAAGTATCGAAACTTATTAACTATTAACCTTAAAAAATATGTTGATTTGAACCTAATTTGAACACTTAAAAGTCGCGGTTAATGAAATTAAAGTTCCTGATTAATGAAGTTATGTCAATAGATAATGAGTTTTTATACTTGATATATTAATTAAGTTATATAATTTTGCTTATCAAAAAAAAAATTAAGTTATTAATTATCTACTGAACATAATTAACCAGTATATAATCTACGTTAATCAACTATTTTTTGTTGATGTAAAAATAAAAACTATTTTTTGGTGACTTTTTATTTCAATATCGTGTCAAAATATCAGTTTTGGAAGAAAAAATTGTGCATCTGGAATAGATAATGTGAGACAGTGATATTTAGTTTTTGGTTACCGTGTTATTGATGCGCGATATCTACTGATTTTGTCGGTGACTAATCTATGTCGGGGAACCTGGTTGGCGCCCAAGTGCATACTCAGCTTTGTCGATTAGTATGGTTCTCCCTCCCAATAAAGTTTTTGTCACACCCCAATATTCAAACTCGAGTCATTGGAGTGAGATTTGTGTCCAATTACCACTCAGATCAACCCATGTCAGAGACGGCGATGTTTATAAACACAAAAATAAGATGCTCTTCTTGAAACAATTATAGATGAAATTGGTTTTGTGATATTTCAATGTCGAGGATTAAATGCTATGATCTACAAATTGGTTTCTTTTTTGTGGGGATATATGTATAGCTGGAGCATTAATTCGACAAAATTATTGGAAATTATTGCATGAATAATGAATTACTTGAGCTGCTAAATTGGCAACTTGGCATGGACCATTACTTAAGCCGCAAGTGTAAAGTTTGGCATTTTGTTCAGAAAAAACAAATAACAGGGAAATAATAAATGTAAAAGAAAAGAAAAATGAAAGCAATTGAAAGAGTCTTGTCATTATTAATCGTACGGGGCAAAGAATATACTACTATAATTTTATGGGTTGCAAACATCTTAATTGTTGGTGATAGGGGTAGGTTTCCAGTTAAGCAAAAGGGTCTGGTGGAGTAGATTGTAGTCCACATTAACATTTTTCAACACTAATTAAAACAGTATCTGCACTCGGGGATAATTGGGGGCTTAATTGGGGGTATTTCCGTATTTGTCCCCACTTGAAAAGCTATTTTGCTTAAAAATGTATATTACAAATTTATTTTGTCCCCAATTTTTCAGTATTTTTCGTTGTCAAACAAATAAATTCGAAATAGATAAAATAAAGTAGACTCGAACTAAATCTTGAGTTCATCGGTTGATATGTTTAAGTGCAAACTTCATCGAAAGTAAAATTGGAGTTTCATAAATGAATTCAACAACACTATCAATCGAATCAAAGTTTAGACTCAAGATCAATAACAAAAGTAGAATTCGAAGGCTTCGGTTAACAACAAAGACTTAAACAAATCATAAGAATCAAGCTTGAGAAGGAATGCACATCATGAATCCTTTAAGTAAAAGAGTTGGGAAATTAAATAAAGTGTAAAAACAAAGTGAAAGAAAATATAAGAGTGATACACTCGATTGTCAAAATAAAAACATTCACTAAAAGTAGAATTCGAATACAAATAAAATGCCCCAAACATGCATTTTTCAACACAATTTGCCAAGAATCATGTGTCAGTGGATGTGTTGGTGTGTATGGGTTACTGAATGTTATGAATGTACACACACACACACACACACACACACACACACACACACACACACACATATATATATATATATATATATATATATATATAGTGAGACACTACAAAAAAACGCAGGATAAGCGACAGAAATTAGCGAGGGAAACCAAATTCGTCGTTAAAAATTACGTAGCGAGGGAAACCAAATCCGTCGCTAAACATGGTGTAGGCGCGCTTTTTAAAAAAAAAAAATTCAAATCCGTCGCTAATGCTGACATGACCGTTGCGCAGAACTTGGAATGCGTGAAATTCCAAATCCGTCGCTAATTTTCCGTCGCAACCCCTGACATGACCGTTGAGCAGACCTTGGAATGCGTGAAATAGCCAATCCGTCGCTAAAGTCACTTAATTTTTTAACACCTGTAGCGACCGAAAAATCCGGAGGAGGGATTCTTCGAAGTTCTTGAATGAAGCCGCCACCAAAGTTCTAGTTTAAGGGCAAACATTGGAAAATCCCTATTGAGTAGATAAGGGGGTCTTGCGGACCAGATTTAGGCTCGGGAGTCGTTTATGCGTAGGGAAGGTATTAGCACCCTACGACATCCTTCCTAAGGGAGGTTACCTTTTAACTAAATGTGTAAATGTTTATTAATTCAAAAATAATGTTTTTACCCTTATAATAATAATAATAATAATAATAATAATAATAATAATAATAATAATAATAATAAAACTCACTAAACGGTTAGTTATTTTTTGTATTTTTTGAGAAAAATGAGATAAATGAGTTTAAAGGGAAAAAAAGGGTTTTTTTATTAGTGCAATTGACAGAGGTCGGCCGCCCTCTGGTCCTACGTATCTCCTGGTAGAGAATCAAATCGCACGTAGTTCTTGGTAGAAAAAGTTTGTGTGTTGGTGTGCTTTATTATTTGAATGTTTTTGAAATTTGGAAGATGCTTGCAGTGACCAGACAGATAAATCTTAGAGTGGTCACCACTAATGGCCCATTTGAAAAGTAAAGTTGTTCGCAATAATCAAACGAGTTAAACCCAGAGTGACCATTGCAAATAACTGATTTGTGGTTGTGGATTCGATATTTCTTTCGAGAAATGAAATCGACTTTGAAAAATTAGTTGAATGAGAATGGTATGAATGAGCCTAAACCAAATGGGAGATGGGTTTGGATAATACGAGGTACACAAAAAATTAACTCTAAAATAAATAGTAAGCAAATATGGTTATATATAAAAAAAAGAAAAATGCAATGGGGGGAGGGATTTGACACACGCACACTGCACACACATCAGCCTTTTTTACTTATATTTTTACATTATAATATACTAAGAAATAAGAAAACACAACACACACACCACATGACCTACATCTAAAAGCTAGCGCTGCACATAGGCATCTATCACGGAGTGAAAACCGGAAAAGAAAAAAAAATAAAAGTGAAGGGGAGTGGGGTCTGTGCGCATATACAGAGAAAGGGTGTTAAAGCTAAAGTTAATAAATGAAAAGAAAGCACATCAACAAGAAAGGAAAGCAAGAAAGCACTTGCAATACCCATTTGAAAAGAGAGAGAGAGAGGAGAACGCAAAAAGAAAAGAAATGGTAGAGAGGAGCTGAAGGATGGAAGAGTTACAGTGAGAGGAAGATGAAACTGAAAAGTGGAAAGGGGGGTTGAGACCGATGGGATGCGGCGAGGAGAGAGAAAGCGAGACAACCGAGAGGTATCCGACCAAGCTCCGGTGCGGTGGTTCGCGGTCAGAGAGGGGAGTCGGTGGTGGTCAATAGAGGTTTTCGGCGACGCAGCAGTGGTGCTCGACGGCGCCAGGGGCGTGACGGCAGCGAGTTCGATGTGGTGATGAGGTGAAGTCTCAGTGAGACAAGGACACTCTTTCTTCTTCCTTCTTCCATTTTGCTCTCTTTACTTTTTATCTGTTTTCTTTCATCTTGACAGGGCACTACTCTTTGTTGTTGTTGGTTTTAGGTGGAGATGACAATGGATTTATGGGTGTGGAGGAGAAAACGGCTTATTGGATTGAGGAATTAAAAACTCTATATCTCTTCCGTTTTTTCAGAATTGTTCTCCCTTTTTCATTCTTTCATTTGGGTCTATGTTAATGTGAAGATGCGGTGTTGGGTTTTGGGTTAGTAGTGGAGGAGATAAGGGTGAGGTGCTGGTTTGTGGTAGTGATTGGGGAGAGAAGGTCGAAGGTGAGGTGAGGGTGTTGGGTTTTTGCTCGTGTTTTTGATTTGTGTTGAAGCTCTTTCTTTCACTCCTTTTTTTCTTGAATCTGATATGGTACTATGGTATTTATAGGGGATTTTTGAAATTCTGTGTGTTGTGGGGTTGTTTACAGGTTGATGCTAAATGTCAAATTGTTTGTTGGACTTGTATTGTGGTACAGTGGCGCGGGAGTGGAGCAGAGGTGTGAGAGAGCTGTTGGAGACAAGGTCACAGAGGTGTGCATAAAGTTGTTTGGCTGAAGCAAATGTGGAAAAATGCCAAGGGAACAAGAGGAAGGTGGTTTTGGCTTAAGGCTAGAAATACACTCCACTACTTGCTGCAGGAACCAGCGCTTGGCATCTGCTTTTCCATTGTATCATTTCTGAAATTTTTGTGTTTTATTTGTATTATTTTCCTGCCTTTTGGGAAAAAGGCCAAAAGAACAAGAAGAAGGTGACTTTGCTTGAAGCTTAAAATACCACTACTATCAATAATGCAACAACAGCATGTTGCGCTTGCCTCTCTTTATTTTTTTGAAAATTTGTTTCAAAATTTGTGCACTATTTTCCTTTTGTTTTTGTCCATATGTAAAACTTGGTTGCGTAATAATAAAACTTTTGACTATTCAGCTTAATGGTTTATTTGATTTTGCATTATATTTTATTTTTTATGATAATAAGCAATATCAAAACTAAAAAAACGAGTATTAAAATAAACGTCACACGTTGAGCGTTAAAGACACGCGCACGATAAAAAAAATGACGAGAGTAAACTATTTTCGGATTTTTTCAATTAGCCGGACAAAATTAGGGTATGACAGCTGCCCCTCTTTATTTATATTTTACTAGGAAATATGAAGGGTTTCCGAATTTCTCGAGTAAAATAGAAATAAAGATAAAAAGACCCTAATTTTGTCAAGACTATGATTGATTTTTTTTTAGAAATTATTGAAAAATTGGGTTGACATAAAGCAAAAGTAAATAAGGATCACTAGGGATCTGAAGGAGCACCGGGGCTCTGATGGTCTAATTCGCAGTCGATGCTTGGCGCATTGATTGGAGTTAAACTGAAGGACCGACGGGGTCTGAAGGGCTTGCCTAAGCCTGATGGACCAATGGGTCTGGTGGAGTGCAAACTAGCAACGGTACTAGTAAAACGGTCTGTTTGGGGGGTGGCCTTTTTCGAGCGGCCATGGGGGCAAGGTCAGGTCATTGACCTGATTTGCGCACCTCGAAGGACGTGCACTGTGTTTTTTAGGCGGACACAGCTAGTCTGAAGGGCCTGGGGCCGGATGATCCGTCGGTTGCTCGATAACGCGACGTGCGATCTGGATTGAAGGACCATTGATGGTCTGAAGGAGCGCTTGGGCTCTGAGGGACCGCTGGGGGCCTGAAGGAGTACTGAGATTCTGGATTGTGGTATGAGACCAGCGCTTGGATCACTGACTTTGAGGGAACAAACTATTGGGATCGGCACATGGCGCACCTGTCTAGAACATACCTAATGAATGCATTTACCTGAGACGGGAAAAGCTATCTACATTTGGCATGTCTAAAAATGCAATGAATGATGTATGCGTGCAATATAGGTATGTGAAATGGTAGGTATCCGATGGGATGAATGAAGCGTGGTAGGTGATGTATGTGAATGCAGATAAGATATGAATGTGATTGTGCTGATTAATGATGAATGTAATGGAATGAACGATTTTTTCCTTTTGTTTTTTTTTTGCTTTTCTCTCTTTTTTCTTGGTATATAATGAGCGTATGAAATGCAAAGTGTGAATGTGATGCGAATGTAATGCTTTGGCGCAAATGTCATGGTGAATAAAAGAAAACACGCGAATGCATGGCACAATGATATGATTAGTGATGTAAAAGACTTTTTGGGCAACGATGAGACCGACACTTGGCACATCAATCGAAGCAAACAGTGTTATGCATGTGACGAACGTGCAATGATTGGCATCTGGTGGGATGAAGAATGAAATGGGTGTTGAACCCGATGGAATGAGAAAATCGACAAACGGTTGTATGTGGATGCAGATGAGATATGAATGTGATTATAATGATTGTATGCTATGGTAAATAAAAGGAAGCACATGAACGCATGGTAAATGACATGATTGGTGCAAAAATGTTATGCATGGAATGTGATGAATGTGCAATGATTGGTACCTGGTGATGAATGAAATGGGGAAGACAATGGGTGTTGTAACTGACAGAATGGGAAAGTTGACACACGGTGTATGAGATGTGATTGTGATTGTAGTGATTAATTTTTGGTGTGATGATAAATGTAATGGATGGACTTTTCTTTTTACTTTTTCTTATTTATTTTGCTTCTTTTGTTGATGCATGCAATGTGAACTTTGATGCAAATGCTATGGTGGATGAATGCATAGCAAATGATATGATTGGTGAAGTAGAGAGCTTTTTGGCAACGATGAGACCGGCACTTGGCGCGGGTATCGAAGCAAAAAAGTGTTATATGTGTGCAATGCGAAAGTAAATGGGCTACAAAAAGCCCGTGAATGATGGATGCTGAAGCTGGTCGAAAACAGGAATCGACAAGCCGTGTATGCGACGGTAGATGACATGTGAATGCAAATGTGTTGCTTAGGCGCAGGTGCTATGGTAGATGCATGATTGCATGGTGGAACGATTTATGCTATGATTTGGTTGATGGTGCAAGAAAAATTCTTTTTTGTAATGATGAGAAATGAGACTCTTGACGCGAGAGGAAAAGAGGTGAATATTTTGAAATAATCATTCCTTGAAACAAATGATGACAATCTCGAAGTTGTTATTCACGGACACTGATGTGCAAAAGTATTTGATTGCATTTGCAAGCTTCTTCACATTGTTCTTTCATTACGGTGTCCCATGATGACTGAATTTTAGGTCCACGAAGTTAACTACGTGAGTTTCCAACTTCACATTATTAACTTGTGCTTTCTCTCTTTGAAGTATTGTTTAGCAAATATGCATAATAATGCAAGTATAGATGAATGAGTCAGTTAACTTGGGGTTCTCGAGACCTAGGGTACGGACGGATGAAGGGATAAATGACGGGTTTTTGGCCAAAGTCATGAAAGGGTAGGTTCTCCCCAACTCAAGAAATGTGGGACTGCCCCAATTTAGACTACCGGTGAAGGTGAGTGAATAATTTTCCCCTGTCTAGTGATGACAACAGCTAGGGGTGTAGAGGAAATAATGAATTGAGAATGTCATGATTTTGGAATGAAGGGTGGTAAGCAAGAGATTTTGTCTCAAACCATGGCGTTTGGTGTTGCCCCAATCTTGACTAGAGTTCGCAAAAGGCTGTATCCAGCATGGTGGGGTTGAGAAATTGCCCCGGTGTGGTCTTATGGATGTGAATATGGCGAGGGTATGAGATGGGTGTAAGGCGAATTTCCCCGACTTTAGGTGGAATGAAGGGTGACGGGATTGCCCCACTTTGGAATAGTATTTCAAATGATTGCTTCTAGTGGGGTTGTGAAAGGTGACTGAGTTTGGGTCATGGGTCTTTGGAATTGGTCGTATGGATTGGATGGGGTATATGAATTGGATGGATGCCGGACATTTTCCAAGTTCAAGAAGCATGAAAGGTGGAAGGTGTGCCCCCACTTTGGGATCTAGGTGATGGTCCTAGTATAAACTTTTTGGGTTCTCTTTTAGGTGAATCCCAAAGACTGTGACAGTCTTGAGTTTTTTTTTTTTATATGATGAGAATTTCAATTGGTGATCACTAAACCTTGTCTTGATATCAGTGTGATTTGAACGAACATTGGAGTGCAAGCCCTTTGGTTTTTTTTTCTTTTTTTTTATTTTTTTTTGAGCAAATATATTGTAAATAAATAAACTTATTTGTCCTAAAATTAAAACTTTGAGAAAATGAAAGCAATCAATCATCGATGTGAACGGACCCTTTTTAGGGTTGTAACATGGCCGATGGTTAGGGTTTATGAAAGAAATGGCAATTGGGTCCAAAGAAGTGTTTGAGGGCTTAAATGAGACAATGACCTCTTATGAAAGAAAGGATGAGTAGGTCCAAATAGTGTTTGAGGGTTTATTCGGACAAGGATATCTTCTGTGTTTGGTGATATTATGTATCAGCTCACAATTTCTACTGCTTTTGCCTTTTTCTTTTTGAGGATTTCTTTTTCAATCCTCTTTTTTGAATTTCACATTTTTTGTGATTTTTTTTTGAGTAGGGTGAGCTGATGAAAGCGACACACCATTTTTGATGTGGAACTGATCATTGTCTAGGGTGACTGTAAGATTTTTGATTTTTTTTTGGCTCAAAGGGGTAGTAATTTTTTTTTTGAGGATACGGGAAGACGACCAAACTTTATTTCAAATCATGGTCGCTTGTTTTTCTCAAAAATTAATTCAAGGACAAAAATTATTTATTTTTATATATCCGCTCTTTTTCTCTTTATTTCTTTTATTTGCCCTAATTTTTTGCTTAGGCTGCTCTTGCGAGTTTTCAACCTAACAGGCTTTTTGATTTTTTTGTAAAGGACTTGCACCAAGGGAAAACAATGTTGACAAGATATCTAGTGATCACAAACTTGCCCCAGCATGGGGGCCTAAAGTGTTAGTTCATGAAACTTCATCATTGGGAACAAACCAAATAGTTAACTAGGTTGTGTGGGGAATATGCACTGAGTGGTCGGGGTGGGACTGGACGTGTAAAGGGATGATGATACGATGGAAATGTGTAGACATTAACCGACTCAAACAAGAGTAAATGCACATTGCATACAAGTTCACTATACGAATGCTTCACAGAGAGTTAACATAGTTAACGACATGATAGGAGAAATTTTTTATAACACATTAGTTAACAAAATGGACCATTTGGATCATTTATCATGGGATTGATGAGATGCATCATTTTGCTGAAGAAAATTATGAATGAGCTGCAAACAGTGAATAATTTCTTTTTGAAAAATGAGTGTCTTGAAAACACCTTGAGTTTGTAGCTGAGCTAAACTTTTCCAAAAAAGAAATAATCAATTTCGCCTCATCTCTCATCAATCTTTTGAAAAAATGTGCTCATGTTTTTTGTATGGATGAACACATGATAATATATATACATGATGAATGCAAGTGTGTGAAATGCGTGAATGAACGATTTATGAATGAATGGGAATACATGAAAAATGAGATGTTCACGATTTTTGAAATTGTGCTCATGATTGTTTTCTACTCTTTTCTAAAAAAAATGTAATGTGCGTGATGATGTATGATGAAAAAGCAAATGCGTGAAATACGTGAAGGGAATGATCTCCCGGAAAGACCAGCTATTCTAAATGATTTTTTTTACTTTTTGGAGACAATATAGCATGCAGATGATGCAAATCGTCATTTATTGCTAACTGAAATATATTTTGGACGATGAATGACTTTTGTTTTGTTTTTATTTAGAAAATGACTCATGCATGGATGACTGATGCGTTTGAGGTGGTTTGGAATAAAGAACTTTGATCTTTCATCGTTTTTTTTTATGATGCATGAAGATGAGTAATGCGCTTGAATGAAATGATGAATGAATGCAAATTTTTTTATAATATCAAGGTGATATTATTTTCTCATTTCGGCGTACGGCTACGCAAGATGAAGTAATTTAAAAAGTATGATATTTTGTTATTTTAGATGATGAGATGCATGTTGGTACCATGACAATGAAAATGATGACTGTATTCTATTGTGAATGCATGGTGATTTTTATTTTCTAGTTAAAAGACTAGCTATGCTCACACAACGAGAATAATCAAGTTAAACGTCCCCTTGTGTCCTAATGCATGAAGGAACACATGGTGAAAAATGACGAAAATGCAGATGCAAATGCATTAAATGCGTGCACGAATGATCACCTGAAAATGTCAGTTATTCTAAATAAATTTTTGGAGGTAATGCAGCATGTGACCGATGCAGAGCCTCTTTCATGTATCAGAATGAAATGCTAAATTCGTATCTATGAATGATGCGAAAATAATGACATAATTTTTGAAATGATGCATGGCGTATGGATGATTTAATGAAACATCAGTTTTTTTTGGATGATTGAAAATGTCGTGAGTTATTTGATGATGATTTTTGTGAATGATTATGAATGAATGAAAATGCATGCTAAATGAGATATTCAGTTATTTATCAATTTTTTTTATTGTGATCATGTTTTCTTATTTTTCTTTTTCATGAAAAAAAAATGCAATGTATGAATGAACGAATAACGTTGCATGATGCAGATGCGAGGAAGGTGAATGAATGATCACTTGAAAAGATTGACTATCCAAAATGATTTTTCGGAGGCAATGCAATATGATGATGAATAATGCAAGAAAGTGCATCATTTTATTATTTTTCTTTTATTTGGGAAATGATGCATGCTAGATGACTAATGCATTCGAGGTGGTTAGGAATGAAGAGCTTTTGTTTTTATTTTTTATTTTTCTATGCATGAAGAGGAGTAACGAATATAGTATATTTTTTCCTATATGAGTATGCAAGATGATGCAAGTTGGACAAATATGTAGTGTCTTTGTTTTTTTTGGAGGATGATATGCATGTTAGTACCACGAGAACGAGATGCATATGGAAACGCGCGATTCGTTCTATGGCGATTTTTTATTTTCTATCAAAATATAATGCCCATGATGATGGATATGAAAATGCATGTGTGCCTAAAGAAGTAAATGCTTGATGCAATTATTTTTATTTTTTTAAGAGGTAGTGCAGCATGTATGCAAACTCTCACTTTTATTTATGGGATGACAAATGATACAATTATAATGAAATAATTTTGTTTTATCTGGAAAATGAATATGGAATTGATGCATTTAAACTAGGATGGCCACATGAGGGAAATGATGTATGAATGTTATGTTCTATTTTGAAATGTAGTTCATGACTTTACAAATGATGTGATACCTACGCTATGTGATCATGATTTTGAATGATTATGAATGAATGCCGGTGCATGTTAAATATGATGCTGGTTTTTTGATCAAATGATATGCTAACGTTATATGGGTAAAAATTGTTTTTTTTTGTGTGCGAGGAAACAAAATGCATGACACTCGCAGCGACTTTTTTTTCTTTTTTTAATGCGTGGAAAAGAGTAATGAACATAACCTTTATATAATATGAGGGTAATATTTTTTGGTGTACGGATATGCAGGAGTGCAATTTTGAAAAAAAAAAATGATACCTTCGCGATGCATGATAATGCAATGAAATGCTTATGGAAGAATGATTTTAGTATGAATGAATCATGATTTTTGTGTGTGTTTTCTTTGAATAAAGTATAATGCATGAACATACAGATGTTTGTTGTACATGAGCAACAATGGAGATGAATGAAATGCGTGCTGGTTTATCCCTTTTTTATGCTTCAACTAAAATAAAAAGCTAACAAAATGCTATTGGGTGATGAACGATGCAATAATGAAGAAATTTATAATTTTTGTTTTGACGCATGTTGAAGGACTGATGCATTTGAGATGGATATGAATAAATGACTTTTGTCCTTGTTCTTTATGAAGCATGAAGATGATGCATTTAAAAATAAATTTTTATAATAGCAATGCGATGTATGAGTATGAGAGATGACGCAACTAGGATAAAATGGACAAATAAAAAAATTTGACGTTTTTGTTATTTTAAATATGATGAGATGTATGGTAGTGTAATGATAATGGGATACATAAGGATGATTTTATTTTATTATGAATGCATGATGATTTTTGTATGATGGATGGAAAGAGTGATGTCGTCTCATGTGCATGCAAATGAAGGAAGCATGAAATATTTTTTTGAGTGATTTTATTTTGGAGAAATGCTAACCTAGGTTAATAGAGAGAGTGTGTATAGTGCCCCTGTGTCCTAGATAGGTCATGTCTAAATTGGGATTTTCAACATGGTCTAGGGTCTCTTATGTGATCGATCTCTCAGGTGGCTCTATTCACTTCCTCACAAAGGTCTCCAGAGCTAAAATCCCCTTCATGATATGATCCACAACGATAGCGAGCTACCTGGTGTGGGATACCATGAAAAAGCGTACTCTGGCTGAGACTTTCATGAGAGTCAGACAGATAAAATCCAGAATGACTGTCATTAATAATCTCCACTCGTCCTAAGTTATTTGCAGACCCGGGTACAGGGCCCCACTCAGAGGTGTGTGCAAAAGTGTAAGTGAAGTGTGTGATGAGGGCAAAATACATAAACTAAATAAGCTGGAAAAGATAACCAACAATAATAACAAAAAAGAGTCGTCTACCCTAAGGTTCAATAATATAACAAAATGCTAATAAATAAGTAACACAAGCATAGGGGCAAAAACAAAATATAAAGCTAGTAAAAACTTACACATTTAGTTAACTAGGCTTGACTCTCTTAATATGTCCCCAGTGAAGTCGCCAGCTGTAGCGACCGAAAAATCCGGAGGAGGGATTCTTCGAAGTTCTTGAATGAAGCCGCCACCAAAGTTCTAGTTTAAGGGCAAACATTGGAAAATCCCTATTGAGTAGATAAGGGGGTCTTGCGGACCAGATTTAGGCTCGGGAGTCGTTTATGCGTAGGGAAGGTATTAGCACCCTACGACATCCTTCCTAAGGGAGGTTACCTCTTAACTAAATGTGTAAATGGTTATTAATTCAAAAATAATGTTTTTACCCTTATAATAATAATAATAATAATAATAATAATAATAATAATAATAATAAAACTCACTAAACGGTTAGTTATTTTTTGTATTTTTTGAGAAAAATGAGATAAATGAATTTAAAGGGAAAAAAAGGGTTTTTTTTTATTAGTGCAATTGACAGAGGTCGACCGCCCTCTGGTCCTACGTATCTCCTGGTAGAGAATCAAATCGCACGTAGTTCTTGGTAGAAAAAGTTTGTGTGTTGGTGTGCTTTATTATTTGAATGTTTTTGAAATTTGGAAGATGCTTGCAGTGACGAGACAGATAAATCTAGAGTGGTCACCACTAATGGCCTATTTGAAAAGTAAAGTTGTTCGCAATAATCAAACGAGTTAAACCCAGAGTGACCATTGCAAATAACTGATTTGTGGTTGTGGATTCGATATTTTTTCGAGAAATGAAATCGACTTTGAAAAATTAGTTGAATGAGAATGGTATGAATGAGCCTAAACCAAATGGGAGATGGGTTTGGATAATACGAGGTACACAAAAAATTAACTCTAAAATAAATAGTAAGCAAATATGGTTATATATAAAAAAAAGAAAAATGCAATGGGGGGAGGGATTTGACACACGCACACTGCACACACATCAGCCTTTTTTACTTATATTTTTACATTATAATATACTAAGAAATAAGAAAACACAACACACAGACACCACATGACCTACATCTAAAAGCTAGCGCTGCACATAGGCATCTATCACGGAGTGAAAACCGGAAAAGAAAAAAAATAAAAGTGAAGGGGAGTGGGGTCTGTGCGCATATACAGAAAAAGGGTGTTAAAGCTAAAATTAATAAATGAAAAGAAAGCACATAAACAAGAAAGGAAAGCAAGAAAGCACTTGCAATACCCATTTGAAAGGAGAGAGAGGAGAACGCAAGAAGAAAAGAAATGATAGAGAGGAGCTGAAGGATGGAAGAGTTACAGTGAGAGGAAGATGAAACTGGAAAGTGGAAAGGGGGGTTGAGACCGATGGGATGCGGCGAGGAGAGAGAAAGCGAGACAACCGAGAGGTATCCGACCAAGCTCCGGTGCGGTGGTTCGCGGCCGGAGAGGGGAGTCGGTGGTGGTCAATAGAGGTTTTCGGCGATGCAGCAGTGGTGCTCGACGGCGCCAGGGGCGTGACGACAGCGAGTTCGATGTGGTGATGAGGTGAAGTCTCAGTGAGACAAGGACACTCTTTCTTCTTCCTTCTTCCATTTTTCTCTCTTTACTTTTTTTCTGTTTTCTTTCATCTTGACAGGGCACTACTCTTTGTTGTTGTTGGTTTTAGGTGGAGATGACAATGGATTTATGGGTGTGGAGGAGAAAACGGCTTATTGGATTGAGGAATTAAAAACTCTATATCTCTTCCGTTTTTTTCAGAATTGTTCTCCCTTTTTCATTCTTTCATTTGGGTCTATGTTAATGTGAAGATGCGGTGTTGGGTTTTGGGTTAGTAGTGGAGGAGATAAGGGCGAGGTGCTGGTTTGTGGTAGTGATTGGGGAGAGAAGGTCGAAGGTGAGGTGAGGGTGTTGGGTTTTTGCTCGTGTTTTTGATTTGTGTTGAAGCTCTTTCTTTCACTCCTTTTCTCTTGAATCTGATATGGTACTATGGTATTTATAGGGGATTTTTGAAATGCTGTGTGTTGTGGGGTTGTTTACAGGTTGATGCTAAATGTCAAATTGTTTGTTGAACTTGTATTGTGGTACAGTGGCGCGGGAGTGGAGCAGAGGTGTGAGAGAGCTGTTGGAGACAAGGTCACAGAGGTGTGCATAAAGTTGTTTGGCTGAAGCAAATGTGGAAAAATGCCAAGGGAACAAGAGGAAGGTGGTTTTGGCTTAAGGCTAGAAATACACTCCACTACTTGCTGCAGGAACCAGCGCTTGGCATCTGCTTTTCCATTGTATCATTTCTGAAATTTTTGTGTTTTATTTGTATTATTTTCCTGCCTTTTGGGAAAGAGGCCAAAAGAACAAGAAGAAGGTGACTTTGCTTGATGCTTAAAATACCACTACTATCAATAATGCAACAACAGCATGTTGCGCTTGCCTCTCTTTATTTTTTTGAAAATTTGTTTCAAAATTTGTGCACTATTTTCCTTTTGTTTTTGTCCATATGTAAAACTTGGTTGCGTAATAATAAAACTTTTGACTATTCAGCTTAATGGTTTATTTGATTTTGCATTATATTTTATTTTTTATGATAATAAGCAATATCAAAACTAAAAAAACGAGTATTAAAATAAACGTCACACGTTGAGCGTTAAAGACACGCGCACGATAAAAAAAATGACGAGAGTAAACTATTTTCGGATTTTTTCAATTAGCCGGACAAAATTAGGGTATGACAACACCGAAACCCTCTCTTTCTTCTTTTTCTTTTTTTTTTTCTCTTCTCTCACTCATTTCTCTCCTCCTCCCTCACGAAACCATTGCCACCACCACCAATACCTCTCCATTTTCACCACCACCATTGTAGCGACCGAAAAATCCGGCGGAGGGATTCTTCGTTGTTTTTGAACAATGGAGCCGCCAACAATATTTATATTTAGGGAAATATTGAAAAAAACCTTTGTTTTTGGGTTCGGGGGTCGATTAAGTGCGGGGAAGGTACTAGCACCCCGCAACATCCTAAAAAAGGTTACCTTTTAATTTAATGTGTAGAAAAAAGAATTAGTTTAAAGAAAACATTTTAATTTACCCTTTTTATTGATTACAAAAAAACGGAAAGGAAGACTTAATGAAAAAATTAGTTTTTTTGCGCTTGACAGGAGTGGGCCCCTGCTCCTACGTATCTCCGGGTGCGATGGAGAAATCAAAGCTACGTAGTTCTCGGGTAGAAAATATTTGTGTGTTGGTATTTTTTATTTTTGAAAAGTTTGCGAAAACTAGCGGCCGTTCATGGTGACCAAACAGATAAATCCAGAGTGGTCGTCATTAATGGCTTATTCGGAAAAGAAGGTATTTACGGCGTTCAAACGGGCGGGGCCCAGAGTGACTGTTATAAATACCCGGTTTGTGATCGAGCGTTTCGTTCGAAAAAATGCTTACTGGGAAGCGTGATTTTTTTTTTAGAAAAAGGGAGTTGAGATTACGTTTGTTTTCTATTAACTGAAAATTTCTTGAAGTTTAGGCGGATGTTTGCGATGATCAAACAAGTGGCCTCAGGGTGATCACCGCTACTAATCCGCTATGAAAAAGAAGGTTAGTCCTAACGGTCAAACAAGCTAAGCTCAGAGTGACCATTAGTAACCACCTGTTTCTTTTTATGTTAGCAAAATTGCTTGAAAGAAAGAAAAGCGGTTTGGAAACATCGCGGTGTAAATAGAAGCGAAAGGAGCGACAAGAGGGGGTGCAAGTAGCATTTTGACGCTAAAAAGAAAAATGGTTGCCGGGGGGTGCAAATAGCGTTTTAACGCTAAAAAAAAAATGGTTGCCGGGGGTGCAAATAGCGTTTTGACGCTAAAAAAAATGGTTGCCGGGGGTGCAAATAGCGTTTGGACGTAAAAAAAAGCTTGATTAATTTTTTTTACTCTTTTACCGTTTCATTAGCTTACCCTAAAACGCACAATTCTAAAGCGCTCCTTTTTTAAAACCTAGACTAATAAGCATTGGATTTGGAAGAGGTTTGCTCGCTTTTTTTTGGAAATAATTGTCACGGTGTTGATTTTTAAAAAAGGGGTGTTTTTGCTATTTTATTTGAAAATGATTATTATTGTTATTTCTTTCAAAAAGGGAATGATATTAGTAAACATTTATTTTTTGGAAAAATTATTTTCTTTTTTTTTTTTAAAACATTTAAAAAGGCAGCCATTAAAAAAGCAATGATATGTAAAAAAGGAAATACAGCAACAATTTACATAAAAAACAGCAACAATAATGTCTAAGAAAGAAAAAAAAAGCATGACAGCAACAAATAAAATAGAACAACAACATTTTAATTTGAAAATACAACATTTTTTTTAGCAATATTTTAATTCGAAAATACACATTTTTACAGCAACATTTTAAACAAAATAACAACCACAACTTTAATAAAAAAAAACAGCAATACATAAAAAACAGCAACAAAAACACTTTAAAAAAAAAATGACAGCAACCATTTTAGATAAAAAACAGCACCAATATTAGCTAAAAAAAACGACAGCAACAAATAAAACGAAATTACAGCAACTTTGAAAACGAAAAAGACAACAAATAAAATAGAAAGAGACAACAACAAATATGTACAACAAAATTACAGCAACTTAAAAAAAATAAAACAGCAATAATTAATTAAAATATTACATCGCAATACCTTAAACAAAATCCGGAAATGTTGAAGAGGAAGTTTTCTTCTTCGGATTTCTCCAATACAACGAATCTAAACTAAAGAAAAAAATTAAATTTCGGAAGGAGAAGGAAAGAAAGAAAAAAAAAAATAGAAACTACAGTGAACAAGTCTCACTTTTTTTTTCTAAAAAATCTACCCCCTTTTTTTTGCCTACGAAAACTTCTTCTTCTTCCTTTTTTGAGAACCCCTTTTTTTTCAAAAAAATGCTTTCCTTCTCTTCTAAAACCGTCGTCCTCAAAGTCATGGCCTCCCCCCTATTTATACAAAAAAGGCTCTTTTTTCTTTCTTCTTCGGATTCTTCTGACCATGCCTTGTACAGTGCTTTTTTTTCACAGTGGCTTGACATGGTGAATAAAAATTTATGAAGGGTATGGGTGTAGCAGAGGAGAGAATGATGGTTTTTTTTTTGTGTGAGAAAGGAGAGTGAATCCGTGAGTGAGAGAGAATGATGTGAGGAGAGAAAAAAAATGGAGTTTAAGGGTTTCGTGGGGAGGGGTATGCGTGGAGATGGGAGAGTGGTGAAGAAAAAAATGAGTGAAGGAGAAAGAGAAGTGTGTGAGTGGGAGAGTGTTGAGAAAGATGAAGTGAAGTGTGATAGGAGAGTGTGAGAGAGAAAGGGATCGTAGGGATGGGAGGAAAGAATGAGGGAGGAAATGTTGAGTGTGAATGGGAGAAAGAGAGAGGAAGTGTGTGTGGTGAGAGAGTGATGTGAGGGATTGAGTGAGAGAGAGCCGTTGGGGGGGGAGGAGAGAGGGAAGGAGGCGTGAGTGAGTGGGAAAGGGAGAGGGTGATGTGAGGGATTGAGAGGAAAGATGAGTGTGTTAGGGTTTGGTGAGAGAGAGGTGTGTGAGAGGAAGAGAGAGAGATAGGGAAACGTGAGGGAGGAGAAGAGAGAGGGGAAGGCGTGTATGGGGAAGGGAAAGATGGGGAAGTGGGATTGTGAATTCCAAGGAGGGAATAAAGGGGAGTGGGTCGACTTTGACCATGGGATAATAGGGGTGAATGTGGCTCATTTTTGGGTAAAAGGGGGAGAGTGAATGTGGTCAAGTTTAGGGTTAGGGGGGGAGTTAAATTTTTTTTTTTTTAGGGTTTTTTAGTGGTGGCCGAATTTAGGGTTAGGAAGAGGGAAAGTTAGGGTTTTGTGATGAGTTGGGTTATGGGTTATGGGTTGTGGGTTAGGTTTTTTTTTTGTTGTTGTTGGGTTGGGTCATGCGAATTGGGCTAGGGTTTGGTGGAGGAATGGGTTCTAAATGGCCCAATCCTGATTGCACCTCTATATATATTTTTTTTACAGACCCCCCTATTTTCTCCTTTGTCTATTTTGTTTTGATACTTCTAATTATTATTTTTTTCAAAAATTAAAACTTGTAGCAAACTAAAATAAAATAATACATGACATGAACATAAAAAAAGAATATTATTTTTATTAAAAACAAATAAAAATTCTTATTTTTGGATAGGACAAAATTAGGGTATTACAGATGCCCCTCTTTATTTATATTTTGCTAGGAAATCGGAGGGGTTCCCCATTTCTCGAGGAAAATAGAAATAAAGATAGAAAGACACTAATTTTGTCCAGACTGAGGTTTTTTGTTTTTCTTATGAAAACTGGGTTGCTTTAGACAGAAAGTAAATGGAGATCGCTGGGGATCTGAAGGATCGCTAGGGATCTGGAGGTCTAGTTCAAAATCAATGCTTGGCGCATCGACTTGCGTTCGACTTAGGGACCGTCGGGGTCTGAAGGGCATGCCTAAGCCTGAGGGACCGATGGGTCTGAAGGAGCGCAACTAGCTTATGGTACTAATAATACGGTCTGGGGGTGGCCTTTTTTCGAGCGGCCATTAGGGTTAATCAGGTCCGGAACTGATATAACCATGAAGGACGTGCACTGTGTTTTTTAGGCGGACACAGCTAGTCTGAAGGGCCTGGGGCCGGATGATCCGTCGGTTGCTCGATAACGCGACGTGCGATCTGGATTGAAGGACCAATGTTGGTCTGAAGGAGCGCCTGGGCTCTGAAGGACCGCTGGGGGTCTGAAGAATTGTTGCTAACGATACATACTAAAATTATCTCAACAGACGCTTGCAATGAATGATGCATGCGTGTATGTAGTTAAGTAATTGATGACATGATGAATGAAATGTGGAATGATTTTGTTTTTGGCTTTTGTTCTTGGCTTTTTTCATTTTCTTTTCTTGCTCTTTTGCTCTTTTTGCTCTTTAGCTCTTTATTGACTTTGCTGGCATCATCAACTCGCATGACTCTTGACGTGGGATACGAGGGTTGCCTCAAGCAGTGGTGCCAAAGTGCGGGTTATTAAGATTTGCTGAAGTGATTATGCATTTGTCCTTTTTGCAACTTTATGAGAGATCATCTCTTTTTTGTGATTTTTTAGAAATTTCGCAATGACTATAATGCTTGTGATCATGCACATGTTTCGCAATTCAGTATCGTCTACCGTGAACGTTATTTTTACGATAATAGGGAAATGAGAGAATAAAGGAAGTGTTTAATATTCAAATGGAAGACAAATGCGCAGAAGGTCGCGCTAGCTGAAAATTACATTGGGAGTTTAAACTACAAAAAGAGAAGAAAAAGAAAACAAGGAAAGCTGATCCTTTGATTGTTTGTATCTTTGAAGTAATAACGCCAATCGCCCATTAACATAACTTTGAGCATTCATTATCCAACTTTCGGAGGTATTGACTGCCTCTGTAGCTCAAAGTCCAACTTCTGACCCTAATTTTTGCCTGGACTGCTCTTTAGAGTTTTCAGTCCACCGGGTCGCTCTAATTTTTGCCTAGGCCGCCCTTTCGGGTTTTCGACCTAGCGAGCTTATTTTTGCTTGGCTCCTCTTTCTCTTTTTTTCATATATTTCTTTAGGCATAGTACTTCTTGACTGCGTCCGAGTTCACTGGGAGTGGGAGGTCTTCACCGTCCATTTTTGTGAGAATCATTGCTCCTCCAGAGAATGCCTTCTTTACCACATAAGGTCCTTCATAGTTAGGGGTCCATTTTCCACGGGAATCCTTTTGGATAGGAAACATCTTCTTGAGCACGAGGTCTCCTTCTTGGAACTGGCGGGGGCGCACTTTTTTATCATAAGCCTTTTTCATTCTTTGTTGGTACAACTGCCCATGACACAAAGCAACTACTCTCTTTTCTTCTATGAGGTTCAACTGATCCAGACGAGCTTGAACCCATTCTGCCTCCTCCAATTTTGTTTCCATTAGCACTCGCAGGGAGGGTATTTCCACCTCGATGGGAAGAACTGCTTCCATCCCATATACTAGTGAGAATGGTGTTGCCCCTGTTGACGTGCGGATAGAGGTCCGATACCCGTGCAAAGCGAAGGGCAACATTTCATGCCAGTCCTTGAAGGTCACTACCATCTTTTGCACGATCTTCTTTATGTTCTTATTTGCTGCCTCAACTGCCCCATTCATCTTTGGACGGTATGGGGAGGAATTATGATGCTGGATTTTGAAGTCGTCACACAACTCTTTCATCATCTTATTGTTCAGGTTGGTCCCATTGTCCGTGATGATCTTATTTGGAAGACCGTAGCGGCAAATCAAATCTTTCTTTATGAACCTGACAACCACTGACTTTGTTACACTGGCGTAAGAAGCGGCCTCGACCCATTTGGTGAAATAATCAATAGCGACAAGAATGAAACGATGTCCGTTTGATGCCTTGGGTTCGATGGGACCGATGACATCCATTCCCCACATTGAGAATGGCCATGGTGCTGTTAGGACATTCAGAGAGGCAGGTGGTACATGGATATTGTCAGCGTAGATTTGACATTTGTGGCATTTTCTGACGTAGTTGAAGCAGTCAGTCTCCATTGACAACCAGTAGTAGCCAGCCCTTAGGATTTTTCTTGCCATGGTGTGCCCATTAGAATGGGTGCCGAACAAGCCTTCATGGACATCTTTCATAATTCTTTCTGCTTCTTTTTCTGCTACACATCTGAGGAGGACCATATCGTGATTTCTCTTGTAAAGCACTTCCCCATTTAAGAAGAAACCCATTGACAGCCTCCTAAGTGTCCTTTTATCATTCTCGGTGGCACCAGGAGGATATTCTCTGTTTGTGATTTAGTGCTTGATATCGTAATACCAAGGTTTACTGTCAGGCTCTTCTTCGATTGCCACACAATGATGTGCCGGTAGGTCTCGATGTTGGATTCTGATGAATGTCAGACTCTTGTCGTTATTGAAACTGATTTTCTTCGCGAGGGAGATGATGGAAAGTGATCTCTTCAAATTGTTCAACCATCTTTTGGATGTGATCATGATAAGGAATTAATTTGGAATCCCTGGTTTCCCAGTCACCTTTTGTCTGATGGATGACTAAAGCTGAGTCCCCATATACATCGAGTCTTTTGACTTTCCATTCAAGGGCTGCTTTGATGCCTAGGACGCACGCTTCATATTCTGCAATGTTGTTGGTGCAGTAGAAACTCAGTCTAGCGGTAAACGGTACGAAGCGGTTATTAGGAGAGATCAGTACAGCTCCGACCCCGTGCCCGTATAAATTAGAAGCGCCGTCGAATAACATTCTCCACCTTTCGTTGTCCGGAGGATTCCCTTCTACGAATAGAGCCATTATATCTTCGTCTGGGAAATCGCACTGCATTGATTGGTAATCTTCGATGGGCTGGTGTGCCAAGTACTCAGCCAATGCACTACCCTTGATTGCTTTTAGGGTGACATATAAAAGGTCGTATTCAGATAGTAGCATTTGCCAGCGAGCGATCCTCCCTGTGAGTGCGGGTTTTTCAAAAATATACTTGACTGGGTCCATTTTAGCTACCAACCAAGTCGTGTGGCTCAGCATATACTGCCTCAAACGACGTGCAGCCCAGGCCAGAGCACAACACGTTCTTTCCAACAATGAGTATCTTGTCTCGCACTCGGTGAATTTCTTGCTTAGATAGTAGATGGCATGTTCCTTCTTCCCGGATTCATCATGTTGCCCCAGTTCACAACCCATTGATTTGTCTAGCACTGTTAGATACAGGATGAGAGGTCTACCCTGCACAGGCGGCATCAGAATCGGTGGATTTTGGAGGTACCTCTTGATCTTTTCAAAGGCTTCTTGGCAATTATCATTCCACTTTGTTTCTTGGTTTTTGCACAAAAGCTTGAAGATAGGCTCGCATGTAGATGTTAGCTGCGATATGAACCTAGAGATGTAGTTCAATCTTCCCAGGAAACCACGAACTTCTTTTTCAGTACTTGGTGCCGGCATTTCTAGTATTGCTCGTACTTTGGCTGGATCTACTTCTATTCCCCTCTGACTGACTATGAAACCCAAAAGTTTTCCTGATCTTACACCGAAGGTGCATTTGGCAGGGTTTAGTCTGAGTTTGAACTTCCTGAGACGTTCGAAGAGTTTTTGCAGATTGACGATATGCTCTTCTTCAGTCTTGGATTTTGCAATCATGTCATCCACGTAAACCTCTATTTCCTTATGCATCATATTATGGAACAATGCGACCATTGCCCTTTGGTACGTTGCACCAGCATTCTTCAGTCCGAATGGCATTACTTTGTAACAGAAGGTTCCCCAGAGAGTGATGAAGGTGGTTTTCTCCATGTCTTCAGGGGCCATCTTAATTTGGTTGTATCCGGAATATCCATCCATGAAGGAGAACAGAGAGTGTTGTGCTGTGCTATCCACCAGGACATCAATGTGAGGCAAAGGGAAGTCATCTTTGGGACTAGCTCTGTTCAGATCCCGATAATCAACACACATCCGAACCTTCCCATCTTTCTTTGGGACCGGTACAATATTGGCTACCCATTGAGGGTATTTGGCTACCGCCAAAAACCCAGCATCGAACTGTTTCTTAACCTCGTCTCGGATTTTCAGCGACATTTCTGGTTTCATTCTTCTTAACTTTTGTTTTACCGGTGGGCATTCTGGTTTTACCGGTAACTTATGCTCGACTATGTTGGGGTCCAGTCCAGGCATGTCTTGGTATGTCCATGCGAAGACGTCAACATAGTCGAACAACAACCTAACCAATTTCTCTCGCTCGCTGTCTTTCAATGTGGTGCCAATGTTAACTTCTTTTTTGTCTTCTTCCGTGCCTAAATAGATCGTTTCAGTTGATTCCTCGTGGGGTTCGATTATTTTTTTCTCTTGTTCCATCATTCTCATTAAATCTGGAGGGGTTTCCCAATTATCCTCAACATCTTCCTCAGTTTGATTGATGGGGTGATCAAAGTTACAATATGGATTATTGGCGTTGTTATTTTCAAAGACATTTTTTTCGGATCTGCATTAGTGTAAATTAACGGAATAAAAAAACGAATGAAAGAAAATAAGAAGCGAATGTAAAAAGAAAAAGGAGAACAAGGGTTTATTGGGAACTGAAATAACGTTGCATTAATATTAATACTGAAAGGAAAACATGCGTGCCCGAATGAAATATCCTAAGGCCTTGGGCAGAGCCAGAGGATTACATTATAGAAACATTACTTTGAACTAAAAACCACAGGAAAATCAATGATCTCCCAATTCTTGAGTCTTTTGTTTGCAGGACAAGGGCGTACAAGACTGACGATGCCTTCTTCAGCGCTTAGATCGTCCTCAACTGCGGCGATCTGATTGGGGTTCAACATTCCCGCACTCCGAAAGCTTTCCTTGATGTCGCAGATGGTGATCCTCTTCGTATTTGGCACCCTGTCCTCCAGCCTGGCTAACCTCCGCTCCTTCTTTTCCTCCACAATCCTTCTCTTGTCAGTGCAATTGGGCCGATATCCTATCCCATGCCTATCTTTGTTCTCCTCTGGCTGTATTGGCGTCAGGATCCCCTGTCCGGTTTTTCCCAAGCCTCCTCCAGCTTGGTAGCCTTTTCCTAACATGAACTTAGCAACCATCACGGCAGTTTTAGATAGCTTGGGTTCTAACATAGCAGATGTATTGGCGATTTCCAATGCTTGGAAGGCAGTCTCGAGAGACTCTTCAGCAGCCTCAATGCAACGAGTGGGAGCGGACTTATTTATCAGCATTTCTTCCTTACCGAAAATAACCACCAGCTTATTGTTGACTATGAACTTGAGCTTCTGGTGTAAAGAAGAGGGAACTGCCCCTGCCGAGTGGATCCATGGCCTCCCCAAGAGACAACTGTAGGATGGGGCAATGTCCATTATCTGGAAGGTCACCACGAAGTGCTCCGGACCTACTTGCACAGGTAATTCCATTTCTCCGATGACTTCCCTTTTTGATCCGTCAAAGGCCCTGACTAATATGGAGCTTGGTCTCATGTATGAACAGTCCACATCTAATTTCTCCATGGTTGATCTGGGTAATACATTCAAAGATGAACCATTGTCAATAAGTACCCGAGCAAGAGAGTAATCTCCACACTTCACAGATATGTGTAGGGCCTTGTTGTGCCCCCTTCCTTCAGTTGGAATCTCATCATCAGTAAAGGTGAGATAATTACTCGCAACAAGGTTTCCGACGATCCCATCAAATTGGCCGACCGAGATGTCATGAGCGACATGGGCCTCATTCAATACTTTTGTCAATGCTGCACGATGGGCATCGGAACTGAGCAATAATGACAACAAAGATATCTTTGCGGGAGTTTGGTTCAGTTGATCAACCACCTTATACTCGCTTTGTCTCATAAGCTTCAGAAATTCACTGACTTCTTGCTCAGATAACGTCTTCTTTCCTGCATTCTTATCGACAGGTTCCTGTTCTATGCTTTTGCCCTTACGGGCTCTTTCCTCCCCTTCTTTTGTTCGGTCCTCACTAGGCCCTCCAGGGGTATAGAAACGCCCACTTCGAGTCATCCCCCCGGTCCCTGAGATGTTAATGACATCAGGGGTAGTCTGAACTTTCACATCGTAACTCCACGGGACTGCATTGGTGCTTTTGAAGGGAAAAGGGACTTGAATAGTGATTGGTTTAGGCACAGCGGTGGTTAGCTTTGTGTCCTTTTTGTAGTGGATTTCCAGTGGTTTCCGGATACTCTTGCTCTGGTCAATGCTTGACTGGAGAGTCGACACGCCTTCCTCTTTCTTCTGAAGACCTATTTGTATTATGTGTCGGTCTAATAAGTCTTGCAGGACTGGCTTAAATGCTTCACATGCCCCGACACAAAGGGGATCAACACACGAACCCTTTCCGGTACATCCCTTCATAATGATTCCGAAGTGACACAAATCAGCATGGATGAGGTCCAAGGGTGTGACAATGTCCTCCACCTTTCTGACCAATAATTGCCCCTCAACATTCTCAATGGCATTGACGGAGGGTTTCCCGTGCCCCGGCAGAGGGTTAGTGGCAACATTCGGACCATCTTCTGCGAAGCTTAACCATTTAGATTCAATTAAGTCTTGTACTACATATTTCAATGCCTTGCAATTTTCTGTTGAATGGCCAACCGCCCCAGCGTGGAATCCACAGCTAGCCTCTGGGTCATAGCTCCTAGGGAAAGGAGGTTGAAGGGGTCTCATTGGACGGGGAGTGATCAAGTTGTGACTGATGAGGTGATTGAATAGGTCCGTGTATGACATGGGTATTGGGTCGAAATTGGCGGGCTTTCTTTCTTGGTAGTTTTGTGGTCTATAGCCTGGGTTGACTTGGTGAGGTGGGGCTTGTGGTGTTTGAGTAGGTATTTGTAAAGTCTGTCGGGGGTTGTTGTAGGGAGGCTTTCCGGATCCAGAGATGGCATTAGCTTCGCCCTCCTTCTTTTTAGGAAAACCTGAGAAGGGCCTTTTCTGATTGCTGGTTCCAGCGGAGCTATATGCAATTTTCCCGTTTCTCCATCCATTCTCTAGTCTTTCTCCGATGACGATCATATCTGAAAAGTTCGAAGACACGCTCCCAATCAGCCTGTCGTAGAAAGGTGTTTGAAGAGTATCCATGAACATTGATACCATCTCTTTTTCTAACAAAGGTGGTATCACCTGTGCAGCCAAACCTCTCCAGCGTTGGGCATATTCTTTGAAGGACTCATTGTCTCTCTTCGTCATGCTCTGCAGCTGTGTTCTATCGGGAGCCATGTCAATGTTATATTTGTATTGCCTCAAAAATGCATCGGCTAGGTCTTTCCAGCATCTGATATGGGCACGTTCTAATTGCATGTACCAGCTCAAAGCTGCCCCAGACAGACTATCTTGGAAGTAGTGGATGAGCAATTTGTCGTCGTGAGCAAACGCCGCCATCCTCCTGCAGTACATGGTTAAGTGGCTTACAGGGCAAGTCGACCCTCTGTACTTGTCGAAGTCTGGCACCTTAAATTTTGGAGGGATGACCACGTTAGGGACGAGGCACAAGTCATAAGCATCTCTCGCACCAACATTGGATCCCTCGACTGCTCTCAACCTTTCCTCAAGCATTTGTAGTTTGTCTTGGGCTTGAGGGTTCTCCATAGAGTGATTGTGAGGGAGCCCACTCATACCATAGTAAGGATGGATCATCGGAACTATGGCTGGGTTCACATTTGGGGTATGTGAATGAGTGGGATTCCTGAGGTTGGAACCCTGAGCCTGGGCGTCAGCTATCGGCGGTGGAGGGAAGCCAAGTGGGAGTCTTTGTGGTACAACGACGGGGGTCGGGTTTTGAACTTGTGGTGCCCCTGGATTACCATCGTGACCCGTTGGTGTAAGCTGTTGTTCGCCCGCGACTCCTGAGGGACCGACTTCTGGACTAGCATTGACTGTCGGAGGTGTGTAACCTTGTGGAAGTCCGTAAGGAGGCCATATGTAACCCTGGTCATTAGTCCCAGTGGGGGGCACTGTATGCGGGATCCCGAGTCCATTGGGAGGAGGAGGGTTGGTAACTTGATTTTCCGTATTCCCAGCGGCGACATCTTCACTTGTGTCTTTGTCCCTCAGAGTTTGTAAGACCTTTAAGATTTCAGCCATCTGTTCTTTCATCCCATCTATTTCTGCCCTAAGCTCTTGATTGCCTAGGTCTTGGGGTGGATTGCCTTGATCCGGGATATCTTGAGGCGGATTGTCCTGATTTTCTTCCATGTTTCTGGCCTGAGAACGAGTCCAATAGCGATGTTGACGCACCAGCTTGTCTTTTACTCTCTGTTGGTGGGACACATGCTATGAGTATATGTATGAGTATATGAATGGATGAAATTTGTTGAGAAATGTTGAAGAGGAATAATTAATTAAAATATTACATCGCAATACCTTAAACAAAATCCGGAAATGTTGAAGAGGAAGTTTTCTTCTTCGGATTTCTCCAATACAACGAATCTAAACTAAAGAAAAAAATTAAATTTCGGAAGGAGAAGGAAAGAAAGAAAAAAAAAATAGAAACTACAGTGAACAAGTCTCACTGTTTTTTTTTTCTAAAAAATCTACCCCCTTTTTTTTGCCTACGAAAACTTCTTCTTCTTCCTTTTTTGAGAACCCCTTTTTTTTCGAAAAAATGCTTTCCTTCTCTTCTAAAACCGTCGTCCTCAAAGTCATGGCCTCCCCCCTATTTATACAAAAAAGGCTCTTTTTTCTTTCTTCTTCGGATTCTTCTGACCATGCCTTGTACAGTGCTTTTTTTTGACAGTGGCTTGACATCGTGAATAAAAATTTATGAAGGGTATGGGTGTAGCAGAGGAGAGAATGATGGTTTTTTTTTTGTGTGAGAAAGGAGAGTGAATCCGTGAGTGAGAGAGAATGATGTGAGGAGAGAAAAAAATGGAGTTTAAGGGTTTGGTGGGGAGGGGTATGCGTGGAGATGGGAGAGTGGTGAAGAAAAAAATGAGTGAAGGAGAAAGAGAAGTGTGTGAGTGGGAGAGTGTTGAGAAAGATGAAGTGAAGTGTGATAGGAGAGTGTGAGAGAGAAAGGGGTCGTAGGGATGGGAGGAAAGAATGAGGGAGGAAATGTTGAGTGTGAATGGGAGAAAGAGAGAGGAAGTGTGTGTGGTGAGAGAGTGATGTGAGGGATTGAGTGAGAGAGAGCCGTTGGGGGGGAGGAGAGAGGGAAGGAGGCGTGAGTGAGTGGGAAAGGGAGAGGGTGATGTGAGGGATTGAGAGGAAAGATGAGTGTGTTAGGGTTTGGTGAGAGAGAGGTGTGTGAGAGGAAGAGAGAGAGATAGGGAAACGTGAGGGAGGAGAAGAGAGAGGGGAAGGCGTGTATGGGGAAGGGAAAGATGGGGAAGTGGGATTGTGAATTCCAAGGAGGGAATAAAGGGGAGTGGGTCGACTTTGACCATGGGATAATAGGGGTGAATGTGGCTCATTTTTGGGTAAAAGGGGGAGAGTGAATGTGGTCAAGTTTAGGGTTAGGGGGGGAGTTAATTTTTTTTTTTTTTAGGGTTTTTTAGTGGTGGCCGAATTTAGGGTTAGGAAGAGGGAAAGTTAGGGTTTTGTGATGAGTTGGGTTATGGGTTATGGGTTGTGGGTTAGTTTTTTTTTTTGTTGTTGTTGTTGGGTTGGGTCATGCGAATTGGGCTAGGGTTTGGTGGAGGAATGGGTTCTAAATGGCCCAATCCTGATTGCACCTCTATATATATTTTTTTTTACAGACCCCCCTATTTTCTCCTTTGTCTATTTTGTTTTGATACTTCTAATTATTATTTTTTTCAAAAATTAAAACTTGTAGCAAACTAAAATAAAATAATACATGACATGAACATAAAAAAAGAATATTATTTTTATTAAAAACAAATAAAAATTCTTATTTTTGGATAGGACAAAATTAGGGTATTACAACCATCATCATTCCCCTTTTTTCTCACTCACGGACATGAACCATTGAATAGGTCTCTCTCTAACCCTCTAACCGTCAATACCTCTCCATTTTCTCTCCGTTTTCACCACAATATGGGGTAAGTTTTTGTTCTGAGTTGTTCCCATGTTCATTGTACTCATTGTAATTATTTTTTTGTTCTGTTTGCACTTAGGACTTTTTGGGAGTGACCGAACGCATTCTGATTTGGTGGAGCTGTTTCTCTTGCCGGAGCTGTTTCTGTTTCTCTTGCCGGAGCTGTTCCTGTTTCTCTTGCCGGAGCTGTTTTTGGTATAGTAATTTTGATTTTCGAGCTGCAAATTTGGTGGAAAAGCAAGTATTTCAGCTGCCAAACTTTTAATTATTAGGAATACGAGTTGAATTGTGCTTGCTTGTCATGATTTTTTGTTGTTTATTTGTTTTTGTTCTTCAAATTTAATGGGAAAAACATTGAATTTTTATTCTTAAGGGTAAATTTTTTGATGAATTTTATATTGTTAAGCTTGAATAAATTCTGAATAAGTGTTAGTTTTCAAAATTGGAAATGTATATTATTTGGGGGTAGATTGTTGCACAGCTCATTTGTGTATTGTTGTTTTGATGTTTGATTAACCTTAGGTTAGACGACTATATTGGAAGTTGTTATTGTGTGTTGTTGATGGAAAGGGTGAGGTGCTGTCCCTCACCCCCATATTTTATTTGAAATCATCTCCATTGAGATAATTGCGAGACTATACTAACAATTTTAAGGTTGGGAGTTAGAAATAACTTCCTTCACTACTTATATGGAAAATGGTTTTGTTTGTTCTGTCCTTAACCCCCATATTCGGCTCGAAATGATCTCTATCGAGATCATATCGATGCCACTAACTTGATAGGTTATATTTTAGGTTTAGTTGTGGGAATCTAACGCTTTTTTTTTAAATGCGTGTAGATGAATTGGAATCAATTGAATCGTAGTTGGGTGTATGATCGGTTATATCCGGGAAGAGTATTTTTGAAGGAAACTTTTTAAATGGGGTTGAAGAGTTTATTAGGGTAGCGTGGCGACATGATAAGGCTAAAAAGGAAGGGGGGATTAGATGTCTATGCCTTAAATGCGACGGTATACCTATTACACCTGATGATGAAATTAGGGTGCACTTGTATCGTATCGGGTTTAGGCCTAATTATTGGATTTGGGTGGACCATGGAGAAAGACTTCCAAATTTTGACTTAGGGGCTTCTTCAAGCAGTTCTAGTTTTCATGTTCCATCTAATGAACAATTTGAGTCGATGGAAAGCATGATTTGTGATGGTCTCGGAGTGAATGTGCCATTTGATGAGCCTCAATATGACGATCATGATGAACTTCCAAATGAAGAAGCACAAAGATTTTATTGTTTGTTAAAAGAGTCAAACACACCGTTGTTTGATGGCTCGCCAGAGTCAAAATTATCTATGTGTGTGAAGCTTTTATCTCTCAAGTCCATGAGCAATATTTCTGAGTTGGGTTTAGATTTTGTGACTCAAATGATGTTGGACAGGACACCTAATAAGGATAGTTTGCCAAAAAGTTATTATGAAGCAAAGACGTTAGTTTCGAAGCTGGGATTGGAATGTAAGAAGATTGATTGTTGTGAGGATGGACACATGTTGTTTTACGACAACGAATTTGGTAAAACCGATGGTGCGCTGCAGGTGTAGATTTTGTGGAAAGCCGAGGTATAAAGTTCGTAAAGGGGGAAAACGTAATTATAAACCCATTCATGTAAAGTCGATGTTCTATTTGCTTATAGTTCCAAGGTTGCAGAGAATGTTTGCATCGCCTGAAATTGCAAAGAAAATGACGTGGCATTATGAGAATAGGAATACCTCAGACATTTTACGCCACCCATATGATGGTGAGGCGTGGAAACACTTTGATCGAGTGCATTCAGATTTTGCCTCTGACCCACGGAATGATCGACTTGGTTTGTGCTTTGATGGATTTACTCCATATATCCAAGCATCAGCGTCGCCCTATTCTTGTTGGTCAGTCATTGTTACCCCTTACAATCTTCCTCCTGAGATGTGCATGACTAAACCGTATATGTTTTTGACTTGGTTGATACCTGGTCCATCCAATCCAAAAGCTAACATTGATATCTTTTTGGAACCTCTAATTGATGATCTCAAGAGATTGTGGCAGGGTATTGGGACATATGATGCAGCACGAAAGAAGAATTTTATGATGGGAGCGGCATTGATGTGGACAATTAATGACTTCCCGGCTTATGGTATGTTGTCAGGTTGGGGGACTCACGGTAAATTAGCATGCCCCCATTGCATGGAACACACAAAAGCTTTTACGTTGAAATACGGGGGAAAGAGTTATTGGTTTGACTCGCATCGTAGATTCTTACCGCCAGATCATGTATTTAGAAAGAACAAAAGGGAATTCAAGAAAGGGGTAGTTGAAACAGATGTCCCACCGCCTTTGTTGACATCGGGTGAAATTTGGAGTAGAGTTATGAATTTGCCACAAGCCACAGAGGTAGGTGTGCTCTCCCCGATTGGATGGTTATGGACGAGTGCATAACTGGACAAAAAGAAGCATATTTTGGAATCTCCCATATTGGAAAGATAATCTATTGAGACACAATCTCGATGTTATGCACATTGAGAAGAATTTCTTTGACAACATATGGTTCACCGTGATGAATGTGAAAGATAGAACCAAAGACAATAATAAGGCTAGAATGGATTCTGCTCTTTACTGTAGCAAAAGTCGTTCCAATTTGAATTTGGTGCCAATGGCTAATGGCAAGATGTCAAAACTCAAAGCCAAATATTGTCTTACACCCGATGAAGCAAAAGATGTTTGTCGATGGTTGAAAGGATTGAGGATGCCAGATGGATATTCTTCTAATCTTGCAAGATGTGCAGATGTGAACACCGGGAAGATGTATGGGATGAAAAGTCATGATTGTCATGTATTCATGGAGTGTTTGCTTCCAATTGCTTTTAGTTCATTGCCAAAGTGTGTTTTGGAACCACTTACGGAAGTGAGTCAATTTTTTAAAAACGTTGTGCTCTTCAACATTGAGAAAAGATGATCTTATTAAGATGGAGCAGAATATTCCTTTCATTATCTGTAAGTTGGAGAGAATGCTTCCTCCTGGTTTCTTTGATTTCATGGAGCATCTTCTGGTTCACCTTGCATATGAAGCAAGGCTTGGTGGACCAGTTCATTATAGGTGGATGTATCCATTTGAGAGGTAATTATCAATTTCAACATTTTAATTAAAGTGCATATTTAGTATGACTATTTATTTAATCAACTCCCCTTCCTCAATATATTTAGATTGATGGGTGATTATAAACGATCGGTGAAGAATAAAGCTAGAGTCGAAGGATCGATCTGCGCAGCTTACTTACATCGTGAAATAATTTATTTCTATTCTCATTATTTCAACAACTTTATGTTGTCAAGAAATAATAGAAACGAAATAGAGGTTGAAGAAGAAAGACACGCCCTCACTTTATCTGTGTTTAGCAAACCTGGGCGCCCCTCGGGAAAGAAGTCGACTCAGTGGTTATCAGATATGGAGTATAAATCAGCACATATTCATGTCTTGATCAATTGCACTGAAGTTAAACCATATCTTGAGTAAGTGTGCTTCAATTCAGTTTTCAATACATAGACATTTAGAGTATGAAGTTAAATCATGCCTTGACCAATTTTCATTCTAAAGAGTATGGATAATTCTTTTTCAGTGCATTCTTACAAGTTGAGGGTATACGCACTGAAGATTCTTCTATTCGTATACATGAGAGTTTTCCATCTTGGTTTAATGATAGAGTAAGTAAATAAAATCAATGCTTTAATGTCTAACGTTCAAAGTAGATATGAGAGATGACTTATTTTTCCATATGTGATTACTTAGGTTTATGAAGCGGAACCAACTCCCCTAATCCAACATTTGAGGAACTTAGCTGATGGTCCTTTTCGTGAAGTTAGTGAGTGGCACACGTACCTCGTTAACGGTTATAAATTTGATACCCAATCATGGAGTGAGGGAAAACAAACAATTAATAATCGGGTATATGTAAAAGGGATTACAGAAGGAGGTGAAGATGAGTACTACGGGGTGATCCAACACATATATGAACTTGAATACAAATATTTAGACTATCAAAAGAAAATTGTTTTGTTTTATTGTAGTTGGTTTGATCCATCAGTTAGAGGAACGACATTGAATCCAAAATATAATACCGTGGACATTCGAATGGATAGAAGGTATAGAGCCTATGATCCGTTTATCATGCCTGAAAATGTGAGGCAGGTATATTATGTTCCATATTCATCAACTCGGGAAGGATATTGTGTTGCAATTAAGACAAAACCACGGGGTAGCATTGAAGCCACTGATGTGGGGGATGAGGTTCCTTATCAAGTGGATGAAATGTCGGGCGTCAATGAGGTAATTGAAGTTGAACCAATTGATACCTTATGTGATGTCCGACTCCACATTGAAGAAGTTGAACCAGTATTAGAAGAAGAAATTGGAGTATATGAAGAAGATGAAGATGAGACTGAAGATGTAGAAGATGAAGAAGATGAAGACTTTTTTTAATCTTATTAGTATCACATAGATAGTTTGATTAGTTTTAATCTCTGCATGTTGTTGATTGTTCATCTAATTTTAATTGTTAATATATATCACATTTCGTTTATCATTATTGTACGTTGTTGTTGTATTTAAATTTATTTATTAATATATATCATTATATATTTTTCTTGCATTTCGTTTTTCATAGATATGCATCCAAGAGGATGTTCTGACCCGTCGAGAGATGTTAGGGGGGAGAACATAGGAGAACCTAGAAGGCGGCGTCGAGTTCGTGAGGTTGTACTTAATGCAAGGGATACATTTTTGGGGATGCCCCAGACCACCACTACTGTTGGAGGAGCTGGGACTACACGTTCTACTGCAGCTGCTCCACCTACTGGTCATTCTCCCTCTGGCCCCAATTGGTATCCTATAAACCCATCTGGCACACCGGCATCCTATGGGTATTTTCCACCTCTGTAGCATCCTATGGGCACACTGGGAGGGTATAGGGGCCCACCTCTGCAGCATCCTATGGGCACACCAGTAGGGTATATGGGCCCACCTCTGCAGCCTCCTATGGTCACACCAGTCGGGTTATCTATGCCTACACCCGAGGTACATACTGATCAGTCCCTACAGGATGATCATTTTGACCCCCCATGGTCATACTGATTCAGAGCCATTATCATCCGGGTCGGAGAATGAGCAGGTGGTTGTCGACCCTGATGGTCGACGTCGCAAAGTCATATATCCCTTTGGCGATGCGTAAGTTGACTTTTTTTTAATTTAAATTAATTGTTTGACGTGTATATATGTTTGTTAATTATGCAACGACTTAATTATGCAGGTTTGTTAGATCGAAGACTGCTTCATCAACGATCACTCATGTCATTAAGAAACTCTATTTTGAAGAGTACCATGAAAAGGTGACAAAAATCGATAAGAGGAAAAAGAAAGATTTTGTGGACTTGTTTAGGGTAAGTATCAATTATGTCATTACCTATATTGATAATTTTAATATATTGTTTGATGTTTAATATAATTACTAATACATATTTTGATTATGTTTAATACAGACCAAAGTGACTTGGAGACCGGAAGATGATGAATTGGTGCATAAAGTTTTTTTGGACTAGATTGGCAAAGCAATTGGCGGACTTGCTCTACAATTTGCGCCGTAAAAATGAAAGGCCGAGGTATATCCCTCAAGAAGTCTGGGATCAATACCAGGAAGTTTGGAGAAGTGAGAAATTCAAAAGAAATGATGAAAAAGCGAAGGAAAATCGGAATTCAGAAAAGGGTGGCTCGCTTCACACTTGTAGCTCCGTCAACCAAGCTCAGCATGCTATGAGATTGGTAGGTTATTTTAAAAATATTTGTACTATTTTAGTTTAGTTAGGGCGATTAGTTACCAATATTTGAGAATTTGTTTCATTTTTACAGAGTAAGAAGGCCGAACGCCCTCTTACTATTACTGAGCTGCATAGGGCCACACATGTCAGGAAGGATACCCAGACTTATGTTGATGAGCGCTCGAGGACCACTCAGGTAAATATACAAGTTGATTTGTATTATATAATGTTTTCTTAAAATGGAGCGCTTATTATGCTATGTATTGTGGTTATGCAAAACAGGAGAAACATGCTGAGACGATGTTTGAGCCGACTCAGGGGAGCTGGAACCCTGAGTCACTTGGTCCACTGACTCCTGAGATCATGGCTTTGGCAAACCGCAATTGGGAGAAGTTGGTAGGGGGATGTATAAGAAACGTATGGATGGTACAGGGCCCTTGGCTCCAAATTTGAGATTTGAGGATGATCAGTTTGACACCAGCGGACCCTCCTCTAGTAGTCGACCTCCTCGTCCTTCAACTGAGACAGAGCAGCTTAGGCAGCAGATGGAGGAGATGTGTGCTCAGCACCAGCAGGAGATACAAAAGATGCATGCTCAGGAGCAGCAGAAGCAGAGTCGGACTATGAAAGATATGCAGACAGACTTCTATAGGTTTGCACGTCAGCAAGAGAAGCTGTTAAAGTACTATAAGAGCATGAAGCCAGATGCGTCTGAGGAGTCCGAGTCTGATGATGGCCCGTATTAGTATTATGTTGTTATTTGCTGGTTTGGAATATTATGTTATTGCTGTTTTGGACTTGTTTAGGATTTGGATTGTTATTGCTGGTTTGAAGTTGTTTAGGATTTGGATATTTGGTATTGTTTGTTAGTTTGGATATATTTGGTACTAGTTTGGATTGATTTTATTTGAATATTCTCAAAATTGTGCTGCATTTGATATATAGTTATTAAAAAAAAGCAGGTTTTCCAATAAAGCAGTTTTTTTATAAAAAAATTAAATTAGCGACGGATTTTCCCTCACTAAAATCAGTCGCTAATATTTAGACACGTGTCCTTCAGAATTAGCGACGGATTTGCCCTCACTAAATTCCCTCGCTAATTAGCGACGGATTGGGTCTCACTAATTTCCCTCGCTAATTAGCGACGGAATTTCCCTCGCTAATTAGTGAGGGAAAATCCCTCACTAAAATCCCTCGCTAAATTTCCGTCGCTAAAATAAATTTTCCGTCGCTAAATATTAGCGAGGACTTTTTAGCGACGAAATTTTTTCGCCGCTAATTCCCTCGCTAAGACTCTTTATCGACGGATTTTTGAGGTTTAGCGACGGAAATTTCCGTCGCCTATCCTGCTTTTTTTGTAGTGAGAGAGAGAGAGAGAGAGAGAGAGAGAGAGTTTACTAGCAATAACTCCCTACTTGCATGATAGACACATGCCTAATTCGAAAATAATCTAACTAATAACTAATCTAATGATTGTTAATCATATGGTGCCACATATCCTCTGACTCCTTGAGATCTCGTACACCTATCTTCGCGCCTATGCTTTGAAACCACCCTGGAGACTGCCTACCACTTCGAACTTTGGACGAGTTTCGAAATTCCTTTTCCTTTGCTGACTTGTCCAAATAGTCACTTTGGGGGATTCAAAATTTGACTGTACAGATGCCCCCCAAATGTTTGATCTCAAAGATGTAAAGAGTAAACATTTTAATAGGGTTTCACCAATAGTAACTTGGTCAAAAATACAACATTTTTCACTAATACTATTGATGGATATATTAGCATCTCCAAACCATATTCCCTTGAGAAACTCGAAACAATTCTTTCGAATCTAGGAGACAAACTTCTCGAACTTCAACTAGTTCCTTTCAAACCCCCCATTTTACAAATCAAGGACTTTCGAGGCATGGTGGAATGCATATTTTAACAAAGTTCAACCATCCCTCGAGCTTAAGAGAGAAAGTTCCTTGAGAGCAAGGAGTCTAACTCCAATACGAAGAGAAAAGGTAAGCAACTTCGAGTCTAACTCCACGCGTTTCGAGTGCAACTTCGAATCTGCTTTGAAAGCACCCTGGAAACTGCCTACCACTACTAACCTTAGACGAGTTTCGAAATTTCTTTTCCTTTGCTCACATGTCCATATAGTCAATTTCGAATTCGAAATTTGACTGTAACACTCGCGTAATAAAATAAGGGTTGCCTTTATAAGATAATTTTTTAAATTAAATGTAAAAATTCACAACAGATAAATAAAAAATAGGACGAGTTGATATTAATCTTACCGTTTTTGCTATGTAATTTGTAAAATTTTAAGTATTTTTCTGTAATAAAACTATGTATTGTGTAAAAATTTACAATATTGTTTTGACAAAATTTTAAAGTCTATTTTTTTGCCCCCACTAATAAAAATTTCTAGATCACTTACTCATTATTAAGCAAAAGTAATTGTTAACTGTTGTAGGCCGTGATATACCAAAATACTGATGTTGTCTACATGTTCTAAACTTCCTCTCCCTCTGGACTCAATTATAAGCGAAAAAAGTACCTATTTGTTGGACTCAAATTTAAGAAAATATCAACTAACTCATTTTATTAAATGTTATTATTTTACAAATATATTTATTTATTTATATTTTTACTACTAAGTGTCTTGCACATTCACAAGACAATACGGGTAGTGTTATGTCAAGGCTCATCACCAAGCCCAAAGAGCGGAATGATTTTGCTAGCTTCAATTTGTTTGTTAAAATTCATTCTTAGTTTGTTAGTTGGTTGTTGGTTAGTTGATTGTTTATTATGATTCAGTTATGGCCATTGATGGCGAAATTGGCAAGTGTACCAAATCGTTGCAAGTAATAAAATCGGTAAGAACCGAATATCGTCCTCAATGATCGAATGCAATTACCAATAAATGATAACAACAACTAAACAAACACAAATAAACTGGTGTTGGTTGATATAATCGAGTAACTGAACTTTAAAATTGACACAATAAAATGTTTTTGTGTTTTTGATAATAGAAACCGAAGAATGCTTTGAAAAGATGAGATGATAAAAGATGTTAGGGATGAACTCCTATTGATTCCACACTAATGCAACTGATTTGTATTGAAAAGTTACTCTCTCTTTAACTTTGCTACCAAACCCACAACATTAATTAATCCCTAATTCCTTAGGAAACTAATCCTTTGTTCACAACCAAAAACCCTAATTCCTTAGGTGATTATAGATGACAACAAGCATTAGAATCAAGAGTTTGCAAGATACAACAGCTTAAAGATTATTCCTAAGCTAAAAGTTGAAGGTATTCATTCTCAAGCATTCAAGTATAAAATTTTCATTCCATAAATGAACCATAAGATCATTCCATGGTTGATCAAATCATGAAAAGCATTAAGAACAGAGATTAAACACACAAAGTAAGAGAGAATATGACATTAAGAACAAAAAAAATCAGTTACAATAGTGATTCATCAATATTCATTCATCCCTAACAAAAGAGATTTAGCTAGACATAGTAGAAAAAGGGAAAAACAGAAATTACAACTTAATGGAGAAGATAAACTCATTTGAAGCTCCAAATCTTGTTCCCAAGCCTTGAATCTTCAATAGATATGAAATGGAGAGAGTATTTTCGAATTCTAGGGTTTCCAGCCGTAAAACGTGTGTTCTGCAGAATGAAAATGAGCTATTTATAGAGTCTAGCTGTTAGCCTGCATTTTCGACAGGCTCAATTAAATGCAGTCAACGATGTTGATTTGTCATTTTAAAGAAGAAATGTTGATATTTGACATTGAGAAGGCGTTTTGAAGAATATTTTCGACTATGCCCAAGACTTAATGAAACTGAGAGTTTAAAGGCAAAATTTCGACGAGAAAGAAGTTAAGAAGATTGGTCGCAGGTTAAAGCCAAGGAGTTTGGTCGAAGACCAGAGCAATGATGCTGTCGAACGCGTAGGCAGTTACATGATCGAATGATGTTGTCGAAGGCGTAGGTAGTTACATGGTCGAATTGTATATAGCAGTTATAGTTTTGAATTTCTTAGCAGTTTTTGGCAGTTTATGTTTTCCTCCTTGTATATATAGTAGTTTTCCATAAGGAAAACGGGTCGCAAACTCATTACACAAATTCTCACGCTCTACTTTCAAGTTAAAGCGAAAAACGAGCCCAGAGAAGCAATGTATGATTGTGTACCACTTTTCTCTTTTTAATGCAAATTTACTTTGTTTATTTCCAATTCCTGCACTTTTTGCCTTCTTTGTTTTACGCAATTCTCTTCTTTTCTAGAATAATTCATTAGTTTCGCAAGAAACATTGAATTTCTTTCTTTTCTTTAACTTAACCCGTAAGAAACCCGTGTTTCCTAAACAACTTTTATCCAAACTGTCTTGGGATTTACTAGTTGATCCCGCAAGTAAACCAAACTGGAAACTAGCGGTGTTTACCAAAATCCACGGTAAACAAATTGGCACGCCCGGTGGGACAGTTTGTGCTAATTTTAAAAGTTGTTTTAAAACATTTCTGGGTTTGTTGTTCTTGAATTTAAAAGCATAAAGTGATTTGTGCATGCGTTTAAGGAGTGGTAGAAATCTCTCAGAGATGGCTCGCTCTAATAACAATGTTTCTTCATCTAATGCGCAATTCACCAAGGAATGCGTTAGTTAGTGATGCAAATGCTGCAACCACTATAGAAGTAACTGCTCTGTTGTCTCCTTCGACAACAATGGGTGTAACTGCAGTAACTGCTCCGTTGTCTTCTTCGACAGCCATGGGCATAACTGCCATAATTGGTCCTGTAATTACTCCTGTGTCTATGATGACCACAGCAGCAGTAACACATCCCAATGCAATGGCTTATGTGCCGCCAGAATTAGGACCATCAAGTCCTTTCATGGCTAATCCCGTGAGTGGAAATATGCCATTTAATCCTATAAATGGTAGGAGTTACCCTGATGGCATGCCAACAGCCTTAATGGCAGGCCTTCAAACCAATTCATCTACATTTGCAGACAATGCAATAGTAGGTTTCTCTCCTACTCACAGTTCTTCTGAGAACATTTATGGTCGAAATGTTCAACCAGCCCTAACCACATCATCTGTGTTGGCATTAAGGCAACAAATGGATGATAGTGAGCACGATGTGGTTAACATGTTAACACAACAAATTGGTACTGTATTCAATCCTCTGATACAAAATACCAATAATAGTAACCAAATGTTAACAACACAAATGGGAAGAATTGTTGATTTCTTTGGCACTCCACCAGTGCATAACCAGCGAATTCCCCAAGTACAAAATGTTAGGCCTGTCGAAATCCCTTTGGAAATGCTAAACAATGTAATTCCCATGAATCAGAGACAGC
The DNA here is from genome assembly GCA_039519185.1 of Astragalus membranaceus. Lineage (NCBI taxonomy): Eukaryota > Viridiplantae > Streptophyta > Magnoliopsida > Fabales > Fabaceae > Astragalus > Astragalus membranaceus. The sequence continues at coordinate 111,038,443 of CM076850.1, read as the reverse complement.
AACAACTGGTTGTCGAAGAGCCTCCAAGAGTAGAGACAATACCTGATGTTGTGTTAGTCAATAGAAATCAGAATGCTGACGAAGTGGTTAGGCAAGTGCAACAAAATAATTTTGAAGCACAAAATAACTTGGCTAATATGGTCGAAACTATCTTAGCCCAAAATGGCCTTAACTTAGGTTTACACAGGCCTAATTTTGTATCACCATTATCTGAATACACATTGCAAACAGAGTTGCCTAGGGGATGGAAAATTCCCAAGTTCACAAAATTTGCTGGGGAAACCAGTGAATCGACTGTTGAACATATTGCTAGGTATTTAACTGATGCTAGTGACTTAGCACATAATGAGAATTTAAGAATGAAATATTTCCCAAATTCTCTAACTAAGAATGTTTTCACTTGGTTCACCACTTTAGCCCCACATTCTATCTTTAATTGGGCTCAGTTAGAAAAGGCCTTTCATGAGCAATTTTACATGGGCCAATGTAAGATTAGTCTTAAAGAATTGGCTAGTGTTCAACGTAAAGGGGCAGAGTCTATTGATGATTATCTCAATAGATTTAGACTTCTCAAGGCAAGGTGCTTTACTCAAGTACTTGAGCACGAGTTAGTCGAAATGGCTGCTGGTGGCCTAGACTACTCTATTAGGAAGAAGTTAGATACTTTGCACCTGAGAGATATGGCACAACTGGCTGATAGAGTTCGACAGGTCGAAAGGCTTAAAGCTGAAAAGGCTAGAACTAATAGGTTTAGTAATAATAAAAAAGAAAAGGTTGCCTATGTCAATGCTAATGACAATGACCAAGAATTCGACATATCTTATGAAAGTGTCGAAGAAGAGGTTAATATTGTTGAATGACAACCCGGACCTTTTTATAATTGTAAACTATTAAAGCCTTTAGATGGAAAAAATCTTGTCGAACCTAAAAATGATAAATTCGTTGCAAAAACATATACTTTTGATGTTTCTAAATGTGACGAAATATTTGATCTGTTAGTTGCCGATGGTCAAATTTTAGTGCCTAAAGGCCTAAAAACACCACCATTGGAACAAAGACAGAAAAGAGGTTTTTGTAAATTTCATAACTTCTTGGGCCATAACACTGCTCGTTGTGTCCTTTTCAGGGATTTGGTTCAAAAAGCATTGAACGAAGGAAGGCTCAAATTTGGAGACAAGTCAAAGCCTCCAATGAAGATTGATGCAGATCCTCTACCAACAAACAAAGCAATGTATGTCGAAGTTGACATTGCTATGGTCGAAGTTTCTGGTGATACTGCAGGAAAGGGTAGTGTGAAAAGAGCCACTGTAAGCTCCAAGGTTGACGTCGAAATGGTCACTGAAGACCAGTATGATGACAAAATGAATGTGGTTTACCCTAAGGCTGAAGAGGAATTGATCGATTTCCTCAATCGTTGCAAGATCAACAACTTTGAGGTGATGCTATGTCCATGATGCATTGCTGTTTTCGATAAGGAAGCTGCAAAGGATCTAGAAAGTTTCAAACCTCAACCCAAACGCAAGGGGAAATGGGTCGACAAGAGACCCGAGTTCAGTTTCAATGACAGGGGGATACCTTACAAGGTTTCTTCGATTAAGAACCCCCCACAAAGAAAAGGTTAGAACTTATGTTCCACCTTCTCAATCTCCTGTCGAGAAATGGGTTCATTCTGGTGGGAGAAGTACTGAGTATTATCCCATGTATTATGCTAGAAAGAACGCTGGCAACCAACAGAAGCCAGCAAAGATGGTTAAGGGTGGTGCTACTGCTAGTACAATTACCCAAAATAAGGCATCAGAAGCAAATAAATATGCCTACCGTAATAATTACAAGGGTAAAAAACCCTATGACAAGAACACAATGGCGAAGATATCAACGCCAGAAGAAAGTTACTGCTGCTACAGGGGCAACATTAAGTGCTGACAAAGGAAAAGGTAAAGAGTTACCTTCAGAATCTCTTGAAATAGCTAGAAAGCCAGCTACTAAAAGAATTTCCTCCACTTTCTGCACTCAAAGAAGGCCTAAACTTGGACGAAGACATGGATTCAAATTTCGATGATTCTGAGCCAGATTTCGACGTCTTATGTAATGTGGTCTATATCCTACCTGTAGAGTATGATGTGGTTTCTGAGGTCAATGACGTCGAAGAAGACTTCGATGAAGAGACTACATACAAGCCAATTTGCTACTATGTGCTCAAAAATGGCTGCGTCGAAGAACAACATGCAGTGTTCGAAAGACCAGACTGTGGGATGATGAATCATCTCAAACCTTTGTTCATTCAAGCCAAAGTGAATAACATAGGCGTGAATAAAATCTTGGTCGATGGAGGTGCTGCTGTGAACCTAATGCCTCAATATTTGCTAAGGAAAATTGGCAAATGTGATACTGATTTGAGGCCACACAACGTGGTTTTGACAAATTATGAAGGCAAAACTGGTCATTCACTTGGGGCCATAGAGGTCGAGCTTGCTGTGGGAACCATCAAGAGATTAACCCTGTTCCTAGTGGTTCCATCGAAAGCAAATTATAATTTGCTACTAGAAAGGGAGTGGATCCATGGTGTGGGGGCAATTCCATCAACTGTCCATCAAAGATTAATCATATGGAGAGAGGATGGATTGGTCGAAAACATTGAAGGTGACCAGAATTACTTCAAAGCAGAAGTTAACACTATAACCAGAAAGACCTTCGACAAACAATTGGCGAATATTGCGCCATGTTCTTCTTCTGACCTTGGTTATATAAACCAAGATAATGTTTTCTCTTCTGTCACACTCCACCCAAATTACGGTTTTGTTTGGGAGAGGGAGATTATAGATGAAGATAGCCACCAAAGAGGCTTTGTCAAGCCTACTGGTTGGGATCCTTAAATGGTTTGATGATTAAGGCCAGTACGTGGGATAGAATTACGGCTTATGTGGCCGAAAACAAAGAAAAACCGGCTTTGGAAGCTGAATTAAATCAACAAATGGTTGCAGAAACCAATGTAACCAGTGTAATCAGTGCAAAAGATTTGGTCGAAGACCAAAGGCTTGATTGTGTATATGATGATGAGCCTTTAGGTTTTGAAAAGGACCCAATGGGTTCGACAAAAAGAATACAAGCACAAGATCCCTTGGAAGAAATTGACTTGGGAGATGGCTCTGTGAAGAGACCAACATATATCAGTGCGAAGATCGACAAGGAATTCAGAGTGCAAACTGTCGAACTGTTGAAAGAATTCAGAGATTGCTTTGCTTGGGACTATAATGAAATGCCAGGGTTGAGTCGAGAAGTAGTAGAATTGAAGCTACCTATTCGACCAGAAAAGAAGCCAGTGAAGTAGACACCAAGAAGATTTGCGCCAGAGATCTTGTCGAAGATTAAAACAGAAATTGAAAGGCTACTAAAGAGCAAGTTCATCAGAACTGCCAGATATGTTGATTGGTTAGCTAATATAGTCCCTGTTATTAAGAAAAATGGCACTCTTAGAGTTTGCATAGATTTTAGGGATTTAAATAATGCTACACCAAAAGACCAATACTCTATGCCTGTGCCAGAAATGCTAGTCGATTCAGCAGCAGGCTACGAATATTTAAGTATGCTTGATGGTTATTCTGGTTATAACCAAATTTTTATTGCTGAAGAAGACGTATCAAAAACAGCGTTTCGTTGCCCAGGGGCATTAGGTGTTTATGAATGGGTAGTTATGCCCCTTGGTCTTAAAAATGCTGGTGTTACATACCAAAGAGCAATGAATTCTATGTTTCATGATTTTATAGAAAACTTTATGCAAGTGTACATAGATGACATTGTTGTTAAGTCTTCATCAGAAAATGGTCATTTAGATCATCTTCGACAATCATTCGAAAGAATGAGAAAATATGGATTGAAAATGAATCCAATCAAATGTGCCTTTTGTGTTCGTGCAGGTGATTTTTTAGGCTTTGTTGTGCACAAAAAAGGCATTGAAATCCATCAAAATAAGACGAAAGCTATTTTGGAAACAAAATCTCCTTCGACAAAGAAAGAATTACAGTCATTTCTAGGAAAGATTAATTTCCTTAGAAGGTTTATTTCAAATTAAGTGGCAAGACTCAAATTTTCTCGCCATTACTTCAACTGAAGAAGGAAGATGTTTTCAGATGGGAACCAGAACATCAAAAAGCTTTTGACGAGATCAAGACATATTTGATGAAGCTTCCTATTTTGTTACCTCCTATTAGAAATAAGGCAATGAAATTATATGTAGCAGCATCAGATACGTCAATAGGTAGTATGTTAGCACAAGAGGATGAAAATGGTGTCGAAAGAGCCATCTATTACCTTAGTAGAGTTTTAAATGATGCTGAAACTAGGTATCATCCAATAGAAAAATTGTGCTTATGTTTGTAGTTTTCTTGTACAAAGTTAAAGCAATATATAAAGCCTATTGATGTGTATGTTTACTCGCATTACAATATCATTAAACATATGCTGGCGAAACCAATACTACATAGTCGAATTGGTAAATGGGCTTTGGCTTTATCAGAATATTCATTAACTTATCAGCCTTTAAAGGCCATTAAAGGACAAATTGTTGCTGATTTAATTTATTGTCGATCACTCATTAGTCGAAGCAACATTAAATTTAGTGGATATTCGTCCTTGGAAGTTATATTTCGACGGTTCTAGTCATAAAAATGGTTGTGGAATTGGAATTCTAATTGTTTCTCCAATGAAAATACCAACGAAATATAAGTTTAAAATTAAAGAACTTTGCTCCAATAATGAGGCTGAGTATGAAGCCTTAATAACAGGACTTGAGATCTTGTTAGACTTGGGGGCAAAGAATGTCGAAATCCAAGGCGATTCTGAACTAGTTGTGAAGCAATTAACAAAAGAATATAAATGTATTAAAGAAAATTTAATTACATATTTTGTTGCTGCCAATGCTTTGTTAAAACACTTCGACTGTGTGAATATAAAGCATGTGCCTCGAATTGATAATCAAGAGGCAAATGAGTTGGCACAAATTGCTTCAGGTTATTAGGTATCCAAAGAGAAACTCGAAGAGTTAATAGAAATTAAAGAGAAATTGATTTCGACAGACTCTTTAGAGAAATTGTCAACGCAAAAACTTGGGGGGGGGGGGGGCAGAAGAAGCATTATTACCTCCAGTTACTAAAAATAGTGATAGTGAAAATTTTAGTGAAAATTTTGAATTTTTTGCTATTGACAATATGTTGAACGATGACTGGCGAAAGCAGATTGTCGAATACTTGGAAAATCCAACAGGAATAACTAATAGGAAAACCAAGTATAGAGCCTTAAGCTATGTGATTATTGGAAATGAGTTGTTCAAAAATACCACTGAAGGAGTTTTACTCAAATGCCTTAGTGAAAGTGAGGCATACTTGGCAATATCTGATACTCATAGTGGAACTTGTGGGTCCCATCAAGTAGGTCACAAGATGAAATGGCTCTTATTTCGACAGGGTGTGTAAACTATGCTGAAAGATTGCATAGAATTCGCCAAAGGTTGTCAAGAATGTCAAAAACATGCAGGAGTGCAACATGTACCTGCGAGTGAGTTACACTCAATAATAAAACCATGGCCATTTAGAGGATGGGCCTTAGACATAATTGGTGAGATTAAACCAACGTCATCGAAAGGCCATCGTTTTATATTAGTTGGGATAGATTATTTTACCAAGTGGGTAGAAGCTATTCCTTTGGCCAATGTTAATCAAGAAGCTGTGATCAATTTTATTCAAAACCATATTTTATGTAGGTTTGGAATTCCAGAAACCATTACCACAGACCAAGGTTCAGTGTTTGTTGGTCAGAAAATGGTAGAATTTGCTGCTGAAAATGGTTACAAGTTGTTAGGTTCGACACCATACTATGCGCAAGCTAATGGGCAAGTCGAAGCAGCCAATAAAATTATCTTTAATTTGATAAAGAAGCATATTGGGCCAAAAGCCTAAGAATTGGCATAAAACTCTTGACCAAGTGTTATGGGCTTGTCGAAATTCTCCTAGGGAGTCAATTAGTACTACTCCTTTTAGGCTCGTTTGTGGGCATGAGGCAGTTTTGCCAGTCGAAATTTGTCAACAATCAACCAGGATTCAAAGACAATTTGAAATTCCATCTGATGATTATTGGGAAATGATGTTAGATGAGTTGGTTGATCTAGACGAAGAAAGATTAACTGCCTTGAGACTTATGGACTTGTTCAGATTTTTAATGTTTTGTTGCATGGGAGAATGTTTTGTTGCATTGAAGAATGTTTTGTTTTAAGTTTATGTCCAGACTTTGGACTTGTCTGATTTGGCAGATTGCAATTTAGTGTTTTAAGTTTATGTCCAGAATGTTATGTTTTAAGTTTATGTCCAGAATGTTTTGTTTTAAGTTTTGTTTTAAGTTTATGTCCAGATTGCAATTTAGTGTTTTAAGTTTATGTCCAGAATGTTTTGTTTTAAGTTTATGTCCAGAATGTTTTGTTCTTTCTGTTTACTTCAAAAAAGAATAAAGAAAATCTGATAGAAAGAATTTATTCTTTCTGTTTTGGTATGTCCAGAATGTTTTGTTTTATGTCCAGAATGTTTCTCTTTATTGAATATATATTGATAGAAAATCTGATGACTTCGCCGAATTGGCAGATTTAACGTATTGTTTCATCTCGCTAAAAACCGCACCAACCGCACCAATCCAAACCGCATTGGTTTGGTTTGGTTTTTTTTAAAAGTCAACCGAACCAAACCAAACCGCAACTATTTAGACCTTGCGGTTTGGTCCACTTTTTTGCTCAAAACCGAACCAAACCGCACCGCGAACACCCCTAGTGTATATACTATTAAATTTACCATCCGTCTGTAAATTTCAGCAGTGTTGATAGAGCCACCCGTATTTATGCAACTCCCTCTCTCAGAAGCACGATTCTTCTTGGCACTCTCACATATTTTTTTATACTTCTCATCTCCCCATTTCACTCGGAGACATTTCTAATCAGAATCGCCAATCCAATCCGGCTGCACCCCTGAATTGCGACAACCCCGGAGCATTTCAGAAAAGCGATGAGAAGCTCTTGTGTTGAATGCGCTCTCAACTTCTCTCATCGTATGGCTTCTCCATGTAAATTTTTCCTATTTAAACAAATTTACTAGTTAGTAAAAACAAGTTAATCAATTCAACAAAATTAAAAAACTAAATATTAAGTAATTGGAAAAAACTTACCCTGAATTCAGTCCACATCTTAGACGACGGATCTTTTCTTACCTCCGTCCAATTCTTCCACGGTTTAGTGTAATTTGCTTTTATTATGTCTGTGATTGTGCCAGCCACAATCCTCCCAGGAATAAATCTGTACATAAAAAATATAAATGTTTAGGTAATAATTTATAAATCAAACAAATATCATTAATAAATAAATTACTTAATTAATACTTACTGCTTGCCGACAGCCTTCACCACTATACGACCGTCAGATGTAACCTCAACCACCTCATTCTCAATATTATACCTGGTAATCTCGTCCGCATCTGGCGGGGGTGTCACAGTACCAGCTGGAGGCACAAATGGACGACTCAGCGGACTAGGTCCGCTGCCATCAGCCGTAGTAGGTAGAGCCGCAAAATCGCCATCAACAACGACACGAGTTACACGACGACGACGACCACGTAAAGAAGTAGCAATCTTCTTAAAAAAACCGGTCGGTGGTGTTAGACTATAGAGTATAACCTTAGAGGGGGGGTGAATAAGGTTATGTGTAATTCTTGGATTCTTTTCTTAATAAATGATAAGTTTGTTTAAATCAAATGCGGAAAAAGAGATTTGAACTTATCAGATATATGCAAGTAGGCAGATTAGGCACAATGAGATATTATTCTATATTCAATATTTACAATAAGGTTGTTTTATAAGTAATGCAATGATATTGAATATAGCAGATCTACAGCAGTGATAGAAAAGTTGATAGATAAGCAGATCTGTAGTACAGCTAGTATAACTATAGTCAGATTAACAGATTCAGATCAGAGTAGAGATATAGTTATACAATCAGATTAACAGATTCAGATCAGAGTAGTGATATTATAGACAGATATAAACAGTAAATAAAGTAAAGAGAGAGGGATAGAGATACACCAGGAATTTTACGAGGTTCGGGATAAAAGCCCTACGTCCTCGGCCTCCGGCATTGCAACCTTTGGACTTGCTGAAAACCACTATATGAAGAACCAATGTTTTACAAACAATCAACTTCAAATAGCAAATCTCAATTCCCCTGAATTGAGAACCCGAGCTCCCCGCTAAGGATTTCAACACCGCTTCAATCTCCTGATTGAACGACCCAAGAGCACCTCCCAGGATTTCAAAACCACTTCAATCTCCCCGATTGAACGACCCAAGATCACCTCCCAGGATTTCAAACCAACTCAATCTCCTGATTAAGAGACCCAAGAAAACTTCCCAGGATTTCAAAATGACCCCACAAAAGTAGATTACAATATAGAAGCTATGATCTAATCACCTCAGATAATATGACAATATAACAGCTGAGAGAGATGAGTGACTAGATCTATAAAAAATGATATGAAAGTGATAGCTCTATTTTTCTCTTTCTCAGATCTAGAAAATGTACGTGAGAAGTAGAGAAGATGTTGTGATTTGGTATGGATGGGTGTCTGAAGAGTGTTTCACACCTGCCTATTTATAGGCTTAGGAAAGCGTAGGATTTTGAAAAAAACATTTAATGAAATGATGAATCGATTGTTTGATGAAGTGTAACAAGAGTATAATCGATTCTTAACCTTTTAGAAATCACAAGAATCGATTATGTGTTTAGTTAAAATAATGAAGAATCGATTCTTAGTTCCTTAGAAATAAAATGAATCGATTATGTGCTTAGTTTAAAGAAGTGTGTAATCGATTTCTAGGACATCCTGAATGGGCTAAGAATCGATTTCAAGTTTAGATAAAACAAGGAGGAATCGATTCTTGCCTTTTAGGAGAGCCTGAAAATCGATTTCATGATCTTTTAAAAATGAAGGAAATCGATTCTTGGCTTTGGCTTGAGTATATGTAGAAATCGATTCTTTGTTTTAACATAGGCTAGGGAAATCGATTTCAACCTTTAAAATAGGATTAGGAAATCGATTTCATGATTTAGAAAATGATAGAAATCGATTTCTAGCTTTCCACAAAATTATTTTTAGGTTCAGGTGCCACCTTATGCATGCATGCAATTTTATAAAATATTTTTCACAACTATTTTGATGCACCATGCATGTTTTGAAAAACTCATCTCTCAGCTACTAAAAGTCATAGACCTTCAGTGATAGGATCTTACACAGTGTCCTAAGGAAAGCGGATAAACAATTAGGTCTTGAACTGCTGAGGTGGCTTCTTCTCCAAGCTGCTCCACTTTAATATCTCCTGCTCTTTGATTCATGTCCTGTACTTTATTTTGTCCCTGTACTTTTATACACTGCAACCATTAGTAGACTAAATGTAATTTGTTATCATACAAAACAAAGAGTGTTTGTCCTTGGTTCAACAGGTGGGGGAGTAGGTAGGTCATGATCGGAATCTGATCCTGATGTCATGATGACTTATATATATATATTACATGATAAATAACAAATAATGAATAACATAAATGATGAATAACATAAATGCTGAATAACATATATACATGATGAATAACATTAACATACATGAATCAAAGTCTGATAAATCTAAATATTAATTATTTCATAACAAATTAATTAGAATCCCATTCTTTCTCGAAATCACCATCATCATCAGATGAGTGAATTCCTGATACACCGACGTGATCGACTGCATCCTCATGATTTGTATCTTCTTCTTCATCATTAACTTCATCACCAGTGTTTGGCTCATCACATAAACGAGTAATGGGTTCAACTTCAATAACCTCATTTACATTGGACATTTCATCCATTTGATACGGCACGTCTTTCACAGTGTCATCATTTGTCTCAATTCGACCTCTTGGTTTTGTCTTAATTGCGACACACCAACCACGCCGATCAGTCCGTGTTGATGGATAAGAGACATAATAGACTTGTCTCACATTTTGTGCAATGACGAACGGATCATACAGTCGATATCTACTATTCATTTTAATGTCCACTGTATTTGTCTTTGGATTAAACTTTGTTCCTCGAGCGGACGGATCGAACCAATTACAATAAAAAACAACCACCTTTGGACTATAATCAAGATATGGGTACGCAAGTTCATATATGTGTTCAACCACACCATAGAAATCATCTTCGCCTCTCCCAGTGACACCGTTCATGCAAACTCCACTATTGACTATTTCTCTACCCTCTGTCCATTCCTTAGTGTGAAATTTGTATCCATTGACAAAATATGTGTGCCATTCTTTAACACATCTTCGAGGACCATCAGATAAGATCCTCAAGTGTAGGTTGGTAGGAGTTGGCGGGAGGGAATACACACATCGCCTAAACCACATTGGAAAATGCACATGAATATGAGCAGAAGATTGGTCTTCACTTACTGCCTCTGATGACAAGAACTCCCTAATAAGAAATTATTAATTAATTGTTATATACAACTATTGTGTAATTTAATTTAATTAAGAGATAGGTCGAGAAATACATACTCAATGAATGGTTGGACCTCGATACAGTTTATCATAACATGAACATGGGCTGAATTTAACTCTTCTTCTGTTAGCCAATGAATTGACTCTTTTCCAGACGGACGACCAGGTAGACAAAAGACAGACAAAGCTAAATGATGTCTTGGAACGTCTTCCATGTCATTTCGACTACTTGCAGGAGCAAATTCATTCTTGAAATAATAGGAACAAAAATGAGTTGTTTCAGGGTGTAAGTAAGAAGAACATATCGATCCTTCAACTCTAGCTTTATTCTTAACTGATCTTTTTGAATCACTCATGAACCTAGAAAATGATATCCATCATTTGTTAATATATAAATCATCGATCTAATTATTAATCTAAATGTTATATATATTTAACTGACCTTTCAAACGGATACATCCATCTGTATTGGACAGGCCCGCCAAGTTTAGCTTCATATGCGAGATGAACAAGAAGATGCTCCATAGAATCAAAGAAACCAGGCGGAAATATTCTCTCCAACTTGCATAAGATAAATGGGATGTCTTGTTCCATTTTTGAAAGATCATCCACTTTTAGTATTGCAGAACACAAATTCTTAAAATATTGACTTATTTCAATGAGTGGATTCAAAATGTGTGTTGGCAACGAACTAAAGGCAATAGGAAGTAAGCACTCCATGAATACATGACAATCATGGCCCTTCATCCCATGTAACCTCCCATGATCCACATCGGAACATCTTGCTAAATTGGAAGAATAACCGTCTGGCATTTTCAACTCAGAAATCCACCGATAAACTGCTTTCGCTTGCTCCGTAGATAAAGTATAATTGCCTTTGGGTTTCAGGGTCCTGCCGTTAGCTTGCTGAACCAATACCAAATCCTTTCGCCTGCAGTAATGATCCACATCCTTCCTAGCCTTCTCATTGTCTTTCGTTTTACCTTTCACATTCATAACAGTGTTAAATATGTTATCAAAGAAATTCTTTTCAATATGCATTACATCGAGATTGTGTCTCAATAGATTATCTTTCCAATATGGAAGTTCCCAGAAAATACTTTTTTTCGTCCAATTATGCCATTGTCCATAACCATCTGGACGAGAAACAACACCAGGAACCACTTCCACAGGAGGGATATCCTTGACACTGTTCCAAACTTCTTCTGGTATCAGCCTACGAGGAGGTTCACCTGTTTCAACATTCCCCTTGATGAATGCATATTTTGACTTTCTAAAAGGATGCTCGGTAGGTAAAAAGCTACGGTGTGAGTCAAACTATGAAGATTTTCCTCCATATTTAAGAGTAAAAGCCTTTGTGTCAACCATGCAAATTGGACACGCCATCTTACCATGTGTCCCCCATCCAGACAATATTCCATACGCAGGAAAGTCATTAATTGTCCACATCAAAGCCGCCCTCATCATGAAATTTTATCTTCGTGCTGCATCATAAGTTAAAACATCATCCCACAACCTTTTTAGGTCATCAATCAAAGGTTGCAAATATATGTCAATACCAGCTGTTGGATTAGTTGGCCCTGGTATTATAGCATTTAAAAACATGTACGGTTTAGACATACACATTTCAGGAGGTAGGTTGTATGGGGTAACAATAACTGGCCAACAAGAATACGGTGTTGCTGACGCTTGAATATATGGTGTGAAACCATCAGAGCATAAACCAAGCCGAACATTGCGTGGATCATTGGCAAAATCTGGATGAACACGATCAAAATGCTTCCAAGCTTCACCATCAGATGGATGGCGTAATTCACCAGAATTATTTCTATTTTCATAGTGCCACATCATTTTACCCGCAGTTTCCATTGAAGTGAACATCCTCTTCAGTCTTGGTATAATCGACAAATAGAACATTGCTTTCCTTGGAACTGGTTTGCCTTTGCTTGTCCCTTTCCTGCTGACACGATACCGCGGCTCTTGACAAAACTTGCATTGTAGCAACTCTCCATTGAGAGTTTAAAGGCTTAATGAAACTGAGAGTTTAAAGGCAAGGTTTCGACTATGCCCAAGACTTAATGAAACTGAGAGTTTAAAGGCAAGGTTTCGACGAGAAAGAAGTTGAGAAGACTGGTCACAGGTTAAAGCCAAGGAGTTTGGTCGAAGACCAGAGCAATGATGCTGTCGAAGGCGTAGGTAGTTACATGGTCGAATTGTATATAGCAGTTATAGTTTTTCAATTTCTTAGCAGTTTTAGGCAGTTTATGTTTTCCTCCTTGTATATATAGTAGTTTTCCATAAGGAAAACGGGTCGCAAACTCATTGCACAAATTCTCACGCTTTACTTCCAAGTTAAAGCGAAAAACGAGCCCAGAGAAGCAATGTATGATTGTGTACCACTTTTCTCTTTTTAATGCAAATTTACTTTGTTTATTTCCAATTCCTGCACTTTTTGCCTTCTTTGTTTTACGCAATTCTCTTTTTTCTAGAATAATTCATTAGTTTCGCAAGAAACATTGAATTTCTTTCTTTTCTTTAACTTAACCCGTAAGAAACCCATGTTTTCTAAACAATTTTTATCCAAACTGTCTTAAGATTTACTAGTTGATCCCGCAAGTAAACCAAACTCGAAACTAGCGGTGTTTACCAAAATCCACGGTAAACACCAGCGCAGCAGACACTGTTCACTTACGCAGCAGATACCATTCATTTTTGCTCATAGAACCACGTGGATCGCTTTCGCTCACAGAACCACGTGAATGGCTAGCGCTCATAGAACCACGTGGATCGCTAGCGTACCCACACGGGTCTATAGTCATTCCTTTTAACAGATCAAATAGCCCTTTTTGCTGCATTATTCCCTTTCTTAAATCGCTCTAAACTTCACCCATTGCCTTCACACTTTGTTCTACAACTCGATCTAGTTCCTGTGCACAAAAATACAAGAAAAACTCGCATAACCACTGCACGAAACTAGATTTACAAATTCACAAAATCTGCTCAAACTTTACTGGTTTTCATTAAAATCTTCATTCAAAACACAATTTTATTATTCAAAACAAGCATGTGATATGGATTTATCAGCCATGAGTTATTTTGTTAGCTGATTGTTGTTGTGATCCGATTATGGGCATGAGTGCCTTTATATTCAATTGTACACTTGTTGAAAGGAATCAATCATTGAAGAAATTGTGTGGTCAATTTTCCTTCTCTATCTTCTTTGAAGGCTTCTCTGACATCGAATCAAAGTAATATTCTCTTTTCCCTCATTTACATATCCCCTTCAAATCCTAATCTGTTACATTGGCGCTTCCATTATCACCATGGTGGAGCAAACATGGATGGATCGATGGGACACAATGGAGGAACGCTGAAACAATCAATTTGCGAAAATTGAGGCTTTATGGAAGCCTTACTTCAGAAATACAATTGTGTGTGGAGCTCCTTCCATGGTGCATCGAACTCATTTGATGAGATCCTTACAGAACAGATTCAGTCCAAACCCATCCAAGAAGAGATCAATGATTCCGTTGAGAACATAAAGAATGTAGATGACATGCAAAGAATTCCAGAAGTGGTCACAATTAAAGATCAAGGCATCAAAATGTTCTTGAGCAATGCTGGTGGAGAAGGTATTGACCCAATGCTCCATACTCCAGGTGATAACGCTGCTCTCCCTGCTTCAGATTTATGGCATGGTTTTTCTAAATCATGGAACGAAGCTCTTACGACATCGAACAAATCTCTCCCCTGCAATGACGAATATCGTATTCAGGTGATGACAGAGGCTAAAGATCTACTCTCTCGTGATTCTTGCTACATGCTACTAGATGGGGTGTTTGTTAGTATTAAAAATTATGGCTACATTGCACCGCTGAGAATGGGAAAAGGACAACAGTGGGATCCCAGTGGGCATTATGAAATGTTTAAAGCCTTCAGGTCATTCCAATTCAAGCATCGGGATCCAGAAAAATTTACTCACACCGACCACTTTTACAACCTTGAGGACAAGGTTGATTTTGATGAGTAGGGTAACGTTATGATTCTAGAATCAAGACTCATCACCAAACCCAAAGAGCGGAAGGATTTCGTTAGCTTCAATTAGTTAGTTTATTGTTTGTTAGAATTCATTGCTAGTTTGTTATTTGGTTGTTGGTTAGTTGATTGTTTGTTATGATTCAATGATGACTATTAGTTTGTTAGTTGATTGTTGTTATGATTCGGTTATGGGCGTGAGTGCCCTTATATTTTGTTGTACAATTGTTGAAAGGAATCAATCAATGAAGAATTTTTGTGGCTAATTTCTCTTTTCTATCTTCTTTGGAGGCTTCTTTGACCTCGAATCACAGTAATATTCTCTTCTCCCTCGTTCACATATCCCCTTCAAAATCCTCATTTGTTACAAGTAGATTAGTAAAATTAGTTTTTTTGGTTATCGTGTTATTGATGCGCAGTATCCATCGGCTTTGCTGGTGACTAATCTACGCCGGGGAACCTGGCTGGCCAGGTGTACCCGACTTTGCCAGTCGTTTGGTTCTCCCTTCACAACAGAATAATTGTTTTATATTCTGCATTTGATTAAACGGGAAAAAGTTACATGTTGTTATCATAGATTTATGACTGAGAAAATGTATTCTGTAACGATCAAAAATGTCAAATGAAGAAAATATTCTAAAGTTGTAAAAATTCATTTCTTAATAACTTGAAAGATTTATTGTAATTGAATTCTGTCTAAGTCTATTTATACAAAGAATATGATGTACCTGCGCGTATTCACAGTATATTTCTAGTTTCAGTAAAAAAAAGAAGCTGGTAATATATGGTGTACGAGAAGAGTAGGTGGCGGGTAAAATTGTTTATGGGCTGGGCGTATTGTTTCGCGCCACATTTTGAAAACAACAACTTTCTTTTTAAATGACGTGGCAGAGTAAATATTCCACTTTCTCTCAAATCTCAATTGCGTATCTCGCGTCTCTCGCATCTGTTTACGCAGAAGAGAAAAATCCCCTCTACTTCAAAATCGGACCACCCCTCTACAGCGCTACTTTTCCCAGCCGTACGCCGTCGTCGATTTCGCGGTTCTCCACATCTGAAAATTTCGCCGGGCTTTTCTTCCTTAATAGGTGAATTGTTTCACCTTCTAATTCTATCTTCCTTCTCTGCTCCCTTTCCCCCACCTACATGAACCCTAGGTCACCACTTCGATAAAATAGTTATTGTGTTTGCGTTATTAGGAAATTTGACATTCATTTAGGGTATTTTTGGGAGGGGGATTTGGGAGGGTTTTGGAGGAAAGGGGTTTGGAGGCCAGGGGTTGATCTATATTTTAATATTTATTTGAGATTTTAAAAAAATGAAAGAATAACATGACAGATAATGATAAAACATTGTTAATCACACTTCATTTTTGTTTAGAAATATTTTATAACTTTCTCAATTTAGAATTGAATATCAAGCCCTCCCCTCCATTCTCCTTCTAAACCCTCAATCCAAACATACCCTTAGTTTATAAACTGATGGTGTACTATTTGACATTCATTATTTTCTTCAGTGGAATATTATAATATGCATGGCGTGAATTGCTTCAGTGAAGCTATCGTTGTCTTACCTTATTATCAATCTCAAATGATGTTAGGTTCATAATTCTCAAATATTATTTGTAGAAAACAGATTTGCGTTATATATTGCATGCTCTATGTTGGAGTATAAGAGCTTATGGAATCCTTTTCAATTTGAGTTTAGAGCATCCATGAGCCGGTTTGTAATTATTTGGCCTGTTATAATGTAAAATATTTTCATAATTTGGTATCCAGAGCAAGGATTTTTCTACTCGTCACATATTTTTTTTTAAATATGTTCAACCTGATAAGCTTATATGGTTTGTCCATGTTTTTGTAAAGTTCTGTTGTATTTATCCCTTTCGAGAAACTTTATCAAAGAATTTTGGTAGTATAGTTGACACTAACACAATAGATATTAGTTATTTGTACAATTAAATTACAACATTACGTTGGCGTATTCTTTTTATGTCTAAAATAAATTCTTTTGATTTAATCACTGCCAAGAATTTTTAGCCTTTTACGTTAGCAAAACTCAACAAACAAATATCTTAGTTCTAAGTGAAAACAAAGTGTCTTATATTTATTTAATTGCTGTATTTTTTATACTCTTAAGGTACACTTTATTATGGTTTAATTTTTTTTTCTTATAAGGTTTAGAAATCAGTTGATACAATTATAAAATGAATTGCACCCCTTTCATTTGAATGAGTTTAGCAATGTAAAAAGGGGTTGTATATACCACCTCTTATTCGAATTAGTTTATCAGTACATACCTCACTGCGAATTGAAGTCTCCAGGACTACCTTTGAGTTAGAGACATGTTCCTGTGTAGGAATATTAAGTAAGGGAGCCAACGGTTTCCCTCTAATTAGTAATTCTTAGTTCATGTCATTATGAATTTGTTGATTGGTGGTGCTGTCCATGGTTCGACCTCCTTGTTTTATTTTGTTTGCATGTTTATTTCTTTGTTTTGTTTGCTTACGGTTCAGTTTCAATGAGCCTCTTTATTAGTTTTTCTTTTTATTTTGATTTTTGAAGCTTTGCGTTTGGAAAAAGTTTAGTCTTAAACTTCCTTTGTAATTGTGTGTTACGTCATAAAACCCTCTCTGTCTTGGGATTGTGGTTCGAATTGTGATCCTTGTTTGGGTATAAGTGAAGTTGTAGAGCTTCCTAGGGAACGTCATGGTGTTCTCTACATGTATTTTTACTAAATGTGTTGTTTGGTTCTTAATAATTCTAATTTCTAACTTCTTGGAACATAGTATGTTTCTTTGAAATGTGAATTCGGTATCAAAATCCTCTAAGAAACCAACGTCAAAGAACAAAAAATGATATCATATGAAAACTTGAAAAAATAGATAAACACGTACACAATTCTGAATAAACACCAATACATGAACAATTGCACTGAACCAAAATAAGGCTCTTACATCAATGTAAGTGCAAACCCCCATTAGCTTAATAACAAAGGCTTGCTTGAATACACATTAACCGCAACAATGTTGAACATAATTTATAGAAAGAATTTCAAAACGCATTAGCCGCAAGCTTAATACACGGGTGGCGGGGGTGAGTTATAAAGGTAGGGATGATATGGTGGAGGAGGCAATGGAGATGGTGGAGGTGGAGACTTGTAGATATAAGGAGGAGGCGGTGAAGGCGAAGGAGGTGGTGGTGACTTATAGACATATGGTGGAGGAGGTGATGGAGAAGGTGGAGGTGGAGATTTGTACACATATGGAGGAGGTGGTGAAGGTGAAGGAGGTGGTGGTGACTTATAGACATATGGCGGAGGAGGTGAAGGAGATGGTGGGGGTGGAGATTTGTAAACATAGGGAGGAGGAGGTGAAGGAGATGGTGGAGGTGGAGACTTATAGACATATGGAGGAGGCGGTGAAGGAGATGGGGGTGGTGGGGACTTATAGTAGTATGGTGGTGGAGGAGAAGGAGAAGGTGGAGGTGGAGACTTGTAAACATATGGGGGTGGAGGGGAGGGAGATGGTGGGGGAGGGGACTTATAGACATATGGAGGTGGTGGTGATGGGGATGGGGGTGGTGGTGACTTGTAGATATAAGGTGGAGGAGGTGAAGGTGATGGTGGGGGTGGAGACTTGTAGTAGTATGGAGGAGGTGGTGAAGGAGAAGGTGGGGGAGGTGACTTGTAAATGTATGGAGGTGGTGGTGAAGGGGAGGGTGGTGGTGGAGATTTGTACACATAGGGTGGAGGAGGTGATGGTGATGGTGGAGGTGGAGACTTGTAATAGTATGGAGGAGGTGGTGAAGGAGATGGTGGAGGAGGAGACTTGTAGTAGTATGGTGGTGGTGGAGATGGAGATGGTGGTGGTGGGGATTTGTATACATATGGTGGAGGAGGTGAAGGTGATGGTGGGGGTGGGGACTTGTAGTAGTATGGAGGTGGAGGGGATAGGGATGGTGGGGGTGGCGACTTGTAGATATATGGAGGAGGAGGTGATGGTGATGGAGGAGGCGGGGACTTGTAGACATAAGGAGGGGGTGGTGAGGGTGATGGAGGTGGTGGACTATTATAGACATATGGTGGGGGAGGTGATGGAGATGGTGGAGGAGGAGACTTATAAACATATGGTGGGGGAGGTGAAGGAGATGGAGGAGGTGGTGACTTGTAGACATATGGAGGGGGTGGTGATGGAGATGGAGGAGGAGGAGGAGACTTATAGTAATATGGTGGGTATTTGTGGACATGTGGAGGTGGTGGTGGTGGAGATTTGTAGTAATATGGTTTGTGAACATAAGGAGGTGGTGGGGGTGGGGATTTGTAGTAATATGGAGGTGGTTTGTAATAGTTTCCTGGCGTTGGGTTTGGATAGTAGTTGTATGGTTTGTCTGCATAGTAAGGCTTATCATCATCTGCAGCAACACTGCTAGCTATTATGCAGAATGCTACTGCATAGATGAGTTGAGGCAAGTGCCTCCACCCAAATAATGAGGTTCCCATCTTCTCTTAGTTTAGTGAACTAGTCCTATACTCGTACCTTGTAAGAGTGTTCTTGTGACTGCTTGGCAAACTATGAATTCTAATCCTTTATATAGTGTTAGCCAAACATAAATAAGAGGATTTCTTACTTTGTCAAATATATGTTTACAGCCTGGCTTAATGTTTTAAAATAGTTTTCATTTTCAACGTTGGTGCATAGTTGCATACTACCTCTTGTTTATATATCATTTCATATATCATTTAAACTGGATGCATTAGTTGTTGATTTTATATACATTTTGCAGAGAATGGAAAAAGTCAATGAAAGAAGAGAGTAGGTGATGGCAACTACTTGGCAAGGCGCTGAATGAGTTCTTGCTAGTTATGAACAACAAATTATTGTGTAAGAGCTGGCTAGTGGCTATCATGATCGAGAGACCCCTCTCAGGTGTGAAACAGCTGATGGTGTCAAATTAATTAAATCCAAACTTGCCCGATTTCTCTGGCATGTCTTCTCTTTAGTTTTAGTTCTTTTTTTTTGAAATAATTTTCCAATTCCATTTTCTAGACGCACTAGTAGAGAAGGAATCAATATTTCTTTGAAAATCTTGTTGCTCTGTTTCAATTGGAAATTTTATATCAAGTTAGTTGCCACGCATTAGTCACACAGTATTTCAACGATATTTTCTTTTTCATTTCATCTTTGAGCTCTCCCCTTTGATAATGAATGTCTCAGTGTTTGTTAAATAATTATCAGAGTACATAGTATACATACCGAACTTGAATAATTTGTTAGTAAGTCGGAATGATTACAAGAGGTTGGGTAATTATCTATCTATCACCGTTATAGTGTTAGTCTGTTTTTCTTTCCCTTTCTATGTTGCCGCATCCTCTATTTATAGCCGAATTCTGTCGTAACCGGCGAGTTATGTTGCATGTCCGGGCTCTTTGTCGCTGCTCCGCGTGTCCTCTGGGCTATGTGGCGTCCTTATCCGAACTGCTGATCCTTCAGGCCGAGTACATGTGGAACTCAGCATGAGCGCCATCTGTCGTACACGCGGAGAGGATTTATGCCGTGCTCTATGTGCCGGGCTTCATTTACGCTGGGCCGGTTTGGACGGTCCACAGCCCCCCAAGCTCGAATGCTAAGAGCATGAAGAGTTTTAAGGAAAGGAAAGAGTTTTTGATTCTCTCATGCCAAGTGTTTTTAGGTTTGGAGATGTGTCAGCGCTTAATACCGAGTTGGTTTGAAGAAATTTGGACGGGCTGCGTATCGTAGCACGTACGGCGCGCTCTTTGTCTTGGGGGACACGCGTTCTGTCTTGGGAATTGGCGCGCTTTTATGTCCCATCAGCTCTACTTTATGTCTTTTCAGGCCTGCCGCTTCTGCTTCTTTCCAGCTACTTCACGCGCAGGGAACGCGTGACCGGTTACGTTGTGGATCAGATGCTTTGTTTATATAAAGCGATGCCTTCCTTTTGAGAAACTGCACAACTTCCATATTTGGGTTTTTTAGTTGAGATAGCTACAGATTTCGTCTCTTCCCAGCTTATCAACGTGGTTCTGCACGTTACTTCGTTTGTTTGCGCTCCAGCTCGTCATTGATTAAGTCTTCTAAGGTAACTTCTGCTTCTCTCTTTATTTTGCGTCGTTTTGTTATTCCTTTTCATTTTCGAGTTTCGTTTGGAAAGAATGGTGAAGATATGCGAGTTGGATGAGAATGGTAATGAAACCTCTGAGCCAATCTCTGTTTTTAAGAACACCTTAGGTGACCAAGTTGCCTCTTCTTCTCCAGGAACCGAACTTATTGCCGGAACCACCCTACCGGTTCACGGAGTGAGAATATTTATGGTTTCCGATCTGAGTGTTGAAGAGGCTACTGTTTTTGAAGCTTTAGACTATTCTTCAAGTTTCTTAACTGAGGAGAGTATCGCCGGTTTCCGGGCTGCCAACAGGATGTCTTCTACGGGTAAAAAGGAGGATTTGATTGTTGAGCCGTGTAAGAGTGGAGAACCTGTTTGCTTAGCTAGACCTAAGGGAGTGAGAGACGAGTTCACATATATGTATTCCTGTGTCTACAGCAACCTGAAAGTAAAAATGCCCTTTACCCTTTTCGAAAACATGGTTTTGAGGGCCTTGAATGTCGCACCATCCCAACTTCATCCCAGTAGTTGGGCCTTCATACGGGCTTTTCAGATCTTATGTCGAGCTTTACATATAGTTCCTAGGGTAGGCATCTTCTTTGCCTTTTATAGGACCAAAGGCGTAGACAAGGGCAAGTGGGTTTCATTTACGAGCCATGCTGAAAAACCCTTACTGATCCCTTTTACCCAGTCTTATAAGAACTTCAAAGATCAATTTTTTCGGGTACGAGGAAGTCCTTCTTGTCCAGAAATGTTTGTTGATGCAAAGGGGGCATATCATTATCCCTTGTACTGGCGAAGCGATGTTTTCACGGTGACTGGTGTAGACACTAGTGTGTTGTTGCCTGAGTATAAATAGGCCATCGAGTTCCTTACGAACTTTTCTCCCATGAGCTGCAAGGAAATTATTGGTTTAGAGGAAAAGGAAGAAGAGTTACTTCAATTTCTTGGTAAGCCGCATTGCATCGTGTCTCGCTTTGTGCATCCTTCTTATTTATTAACTCTGAATTTCTCCTTTCTGTGTTTCAGGAAGAATGACTTCAATGAAGGAAAGAGATCTGAGGAGTTATCTGAAGAAGGCTGCTGAGAAAAGAGCAGCTCAGGCTGCTGTCAGCGACACCGAGGTCGGAGTGGTCAAAGAGGCGAAGAAGGTTATTCACAAGACTGTTTTTGAAGGGAATGTGCCCATTTCTGCAACACCCCTGAATGCTGCAACCAGTAGTCAGGGAGGTAGAAAAACACCTCCTCCCAAACCAGTGAAGACGCGAAAACAACGTCAGGCTCTGCTTGGGGCTTCTCATGATGCCAAGAGGCCGAAACTGGATGAAGATGCAGAAACCTGGTCTGACATTCTTACTGAGTTTCAGGGAGAAGAAGGTGTTAAATCCTTGTGGGACAAACGCTTCCTGGTCTCGCATTTTGTTCGAGATCAACTAGTGACCGAGGATGATGCTAGCCGGGTTGAGGGTGTTGGGTTAGACCAAGCGGTGATGGCTCTTCAGTCATATGGGTTGAAAATTGCTTCCATTAGCCAAGTCGTCGGGGAGGAATTCAACAAGCTCCGGGTCCAAGAGCGCACCAGCAGGAAAACTCTTGAGTCAGCCCAGAAGACTTGAACAAGCCGGCTTGGCTAAGGAAGTTGTTCGCTTGAAGAAGCTGGTGGCCGACTGGGAGGTTGCCCAGAAGGAAAAAGAGGCCTTTGTTAAGAAGACTCTTGACGACACTATAGCGGAATGGACTGAGAAGTTAGCCAATGTTCGCGAACAGCTGAAAACCAAGTCGGAAACCCTGCTTCAAAAAGATGCGGAAATTGAAGAGCTTAAGATTGGGTCCGTTGAGTGCATGTTAACTGGTTTTGATAAGGCCAAAGCTCAGATAGAACTTCTTTATCCTGATCTGGATTTCTCGAAGCTTAGTGTTTTTAAGAGCATATCTGGAGGGAAGCTTGTGGAGATGTCGGCTTCCAGTGATGAAGAAGCAGATGACAAAGTGAACGAGGAAGTAGAGGGGGTGCAGTGCGCAAGGAGAAGTGATGACTTGCTCGCCTTTGTTGTTTTCTTTTTGCGAATGCCTTTAGGATGCCTTCGGGCTTGTTTTGTAATGCCTTCGGGCTTAATCTGTAAAGCTTTCAGGGTTTCTGTTTGTAGCTTTATGATGCCTTCAGGCTTCCTTGCGCTTCCTGAATATTGGGTTTACTTTTCTTTTCAAGTTTTTGCTTTCAAGTTTTTAACTTGAAGTATTATTTTCCCTTGTAATGTAGGACGACTAGTAAATGAGTTCGGTTTAAACTTGTTAACCGACTTGATTTTTAGGGGTTTGAGTGTTCCCCTGTTATCCCCAGGTTTTGGGCTGAGAGTGTCCCGTTGACCTATAAATGCGTAAGTAACCACTGATCTTTGTTGGTCTTGAACGATCCAAAAGGATTCCAGTTCTTTCTTTGATCGAGTGGTTAATTTTTGCTCACCGCAATTGCGGTAGAAGTGAGCGGGAGTGACTTCCAAAGAGAAGTGAACCCTTGTCTCAAGGAGACTTTACGCAAGTTCTTGCTTGCTTTTTAACTTTGGTTTCATTTACTTCAATTGCGGTAGAAGGTAATGGGAGTGGCCCTTTGAAAAGGGGGAGCCCTTGTCTTTATGGAGACCGGATATGATTTGAATATTTTAGAGAAGTAAGAGAATGAAATCAGCACTAGAATGTAATTAACTGGCAAGCCTCGCTAAAAACTCCATGTGGGAGAAAAGAGTACTTGCCAGATTTATTCATTGATATTCATGGTTTATATCAACATACAACGTGAGAAAATACAAGGGAATAAAAACTTTACAGAAAGGGAGAGTGCATCTTTGTTCTTTCAGCTGAAGTAGAAGTGCAGGTTGGCCGAGTTCCATGACCTTGGGATAGGTATGCGTGCTAGAGTTTCTAACTTGTAGGCTCCCGGGGAGAGTTCGGACATGATTCTATACGGACCCTCCCAATTGGAGAAAGTTTTCCCGCCCCATCTGATTTGGAAGTTTGTCTAAGGATCAGGTCTCCCTGTTTCATTTCTCTGGGGATTACCTTTGAATTGTATCGCCGAGCTGCGCGCTGTTTAATTGCGAACTCACGCAAATGGGCAATGTCTCTGGTTTCGTCGAGAAGATCTAAGTTAACCCTGAGATTGACTGAGTTAGATGATTCTGCAGTGTTTTCTCTTCGGAACCTAGGTTCGCCGAGCTCTACAGGGATCATGGCATCTGACCCGAAGGCGAGTTTAAAAGGTGTTTCTCCTGTTGTAGAATGTGGGGTGGTATGATAGGACCAAACAACCTGGCATAGTTGCTCGGCCCAATTACCTTTGACCTCGTCTAACTTTCTTTTCAGGCCAGATAAGATGACTTTGTTTGCAGCCTCAGCTTGACTGTTTGCTTGTGGGTGCTCTACGGACGTGAACTTGTTCTGGATACCGAGCTCTTTGCAAAAATTTACCACTATTGAGCTGGAAAATTGAGTTCCGTTACCAGATACTATCTCGGCAGGCAGGCCAAAACGGCATATTATGTTTTTCCAGTAGAATTTTTTGACTTTAGCTGTTGTGATCTTAGCAACAGGTTCTGCCTCCACCCATTTGGTGAAATATTCCACTGCCACTATTAGGAATTTGACTTGTCCTGGACCTATGGGGAATGGTCCTAAGATGTCAGCTCCCCACTTGTAGAAGGGCCATGGTGCAGAGATAGATTGGAGAGTTGTAGTTGGCGCATGGTGGAGGTCCGCATGTCTTTGACATTTGTCGTAGGCCTTTGAGAAGGTTATGCACTTTGTTGAGACGTGGCCAGTAGTAGCCAGCTCTGATTATTTTATTGGCCAGAGCTCTTCCTCCTATGTGACTTCCACAAATTCCTTGGTGGACTTCCCTCATTGCATAGTCTGCTTCATCAGGACGTAAGCATCGTAGTAGAGGAGTAGAAAATCCCCTTTTATAGAGCTTACCTGCCACTATAGTATACTTAGCGGCTTCTCTGCGGAGTCGATTCGCTTCTTGCTCATCCGTTGGCAATATGTCGTTCTCCAGATAAGATAAGATTAGGGAGGTCCAGTCTGTTGTTTGAAGTGAATAACAATGATTCTGGTATGCGGGGTGATCGAGGGAGGAGCTCACCTCTTCGCCTTCAATGCTGGGAGCAAGCAGCGTTTCTTGTATAACCGTGTGGTTTTTTCCGGGCTTTTTAGTGCTTGCTAGTTTGGATAAGACGTCAGCTCAGATGTTTTGTTCTCTTGGAACATATAACAACTCAAAGGATGTGAAGCCGGTCATTAATCCCTTAACTTTCTGAAGGTATCTGCTGAGTTGGGCGTCTCTGGTTTGAAATTCTCCAGAGACCTGGCTGGTGACTAATTGGGAGTCACTTTTAACCTTGAGATGTTGTACGCTGACTTCCTTAGCAAGTTTCATTCCAGTGATTAGTGCTTCGTACTCTGCTTGGTTGTTGCTGGCTTGGAAATTAAAACGAAGAGATTGCTCTATCAAAAGTCCGTCCGGGCTTTCCAGTGTGATTCTTGCACCGCTGCCTTTGAGATTAGATGCGCCATCTACTGACAAGATCCATGATATAAGTTTAGACTCTGAATCCTCTGGTGTGAGCTCGAGCATGAAATCGGCGAGGACTTGTGCCTTTATGCCTCCTCATGGAAGGAAAATAATGTCATATTCAGATAGCTCTATGGACCAGGCCACCGTTCTGCCTGCCAGGTCGGGTTTCCTTAAGACTTGTTTGATTGGATGATTTGTCTTGACAATAATTTTGTGGCTTTGAAAGTAAGGGCGAAGTCGTCTTGCAGTTGTAATGAGGGCTAGGGCTAGTTTCTCAATTTTTTGGTACCTGAGCTCAGCACCTTTGAGAACTTTGCTGCAGAAATAGACCGGACGTTGTTCTTTAGGTTCTTATCTGATTAAGACCGAACTCATTGCTCTTTCTGATACAGCCAAGTATAGAAATAACGGATCTCCAAGTTTTGGCTTAACCAAAATGGGAGGGGAAGATAGGAATTGCTTGATGTTTTCGAAGGCAACTTGGCATTCATTAGTCCACGCGAATTGGTGGCCTTTCTTTAAGGAGGAGAAGAAATGGAAGGTTTTATCACCTGCACAAGACAGGAATCTGGAGAGTGCTGCTAATCGGCCAGTGAGTTGTTGTACCTCTCTGGGACTGGACGGGCTTTGCATTTCTTGGATGGCCCGACACTTGTCGGGGTTGACTTCAATTCCCCTGTTTGTCAACATGAAGCCCAGGAATTTTTCTGCTTGTACGCCGAAAGAGCATTTGGTTGGGTTTAGGCGCATCCGATGCTTGCGGATTGAAAAGAGAATGTCCTCCAAGTCATTAGAGTGGGGTTTGCCTTCCTCTGTTTTGACCACCATATCATCTATGTAAACTTCTAGATTTTTGCCAATTTGTTTATGGAAAACTCTGTAGCTCCGGCATTCTTGAGGCCAAAAGGCATCACAGTGTATTGGTAATTGCAGGTGTCCGTCATGAATGTTGTTTTATCGGCATCATCTGGGTGCATCTTTATCTGATTGTAACCAGAATAAGCATCCATGAAACTAAGGAGCCGATAACCTGAGGCCCCGTCGATTAGAGCGTCAATGCTAGGTAGAGGGTATGGGTCCTTGGGACAAGCTGTATTCAAGTCTGTGAAGTCAACGCACATGCGCCATTTCCCATTAGACTTTTTGACGAGCACGACATTTGACAACCAGCTTGGGTATTGAATCTCCTTGATGAAGGAAGCATCCAGTAGTTTTTTGGTTTCCTCTGCGGCAACCAGCTTTCTTTCTGTTCCAATTTTTCGCTTTCGTTGAACAATTGGCTTGGCTGTTGGATGGAGGGAAAGCTTATGGGAGATGAAGGTTGGGTCAATTCCGGGTATATCTACTGGAGACCAAGCAAAGAGATCGATGTTTTGCTTTAGCAAGTTAATGATTGTCTCTTCTTCTTCTGGGGAGAGGTTGGCTCCGATGTTGGTGACTTGATCAGGGTTAACACCTATCTGTATTTGCTTCAAGTCATCAATCGGCTTGAGTCTCTAATCACTGAAGTCTTCTCTGGGATCTAAGTCGGCAAAATTGATACTGTGAGAACTTGCCCTTGGGCCGGGTTCGGCGTCTTTCTTTTTTGTTTTAAGGCTGTCATGGTAGCATTATCGAGCAGCTTCTTGGTCGGCTTTTAGTGTTCCCACGCCCCCATTCTCCAGGGGATATTTCAGAGTTAGATAGCGAGTGGGGAGTGTTGCGCCTAGGGCGTTCAGCGCTGGTCTGCCCACGATGATGTTGTATGAAGACTGGGCATCTATAACCAGATACCGCACCTTGATTGTTCTAGCCTGATCCCCTGTTCCAAATGTGGTTTTGAGGGTGATGTGTCCTTTTACTTGTACCTGTTCACCTGAGAAACCGACCAAAGTAGCATAGTAAGGTTGTAAATGTTCACGAGACAATTGTATACCTTGGAAAGCTTCCCAATATATGATATCTGCCGAGCTCCCTGGGTCTATCAATACACGTCGGACATTGAAGTTGAGGAGTTGGACGATGATCACCAATGGGTCGTCTTCGTGCGGTGCGATCCCTTCTAGGTCCTTTGGAGAAAAATTCAAATCTGGTTCGTCCTTTGCTGCCTTGAGATTAGGATTGGACTCAGCTACCTGCATTACTTGGCGAGCATATCTTCTCCGGGCAGAACTAGTTTCGCCGCCACCCGCAAATCCGCCAGAGATGGTGTTTAGGATGTGCTGTACCAGAGGGATTTCGTCTTCTTCTCCACTGTTGTCCAATTTGACTATCTGGGATTGTAGCTTTGGGCGAGGTTCTTTTGATGTATGGCTTCCTGAGGCTTCCAAGTCGGCCTGAATGTATTTCTTTAAGAGACCCTTTCTGATCAGCTTTTCAATTTCGTTTTTGAGGGCGAAGCAGTTTTCTGTATCGTGTCCCCGGGCTCTGTGATACTCGCACCATAGGTGAGTTTCTCTACCCAGAGCTCTTCTTGCCGGATTTAATTTTGGGATGAGTTTGGTGTGCAGGATATCCTTTAGAATAACCTCTCTTCTTTGATTCAAAGGGGTTAGCCCTCCCCGCTGCGGGCTGGCTCTGCGTTGAGACTCGCGTTGTTGGGAGGTATTTCGTGGAAATTCCTCAGGTTGGTGCCTGCGATCCTGCAGTGTCTCCCTAACGTCTCGGATACATTTTTCAGCATTGCTTTCCTCCCTTTTCATGTATGCCTCTGCCCGGGCTAAGACTTCTTGCATGTTTGATGCCGGCCTGTATGCTAAGGATTCGTTGAACTGCCCGCCACAGAGGCCATTAGTAAAGGCGTCGGCGAATTGCCGCTGGTCTGGGTGTTCGACGTGGACAGTTATGTCAGTAAATTGACCCAAGTATTCTCGGAGGGATTCGTTGGGACCCTGTCTGGTGTTGAACAGGGTGGCCGTTGTGGTTTTTCGGTGTCTCCTGTCTGAAAAGTGTCGGACGAATTTCTTGGAGAAGTCGGCATAACTGGAAATAGAGTTTTGGGGTAAACTCATATACCAGCGGAGAGCCGCTCCCTTCATGGTTCCTGAAAATAACTTGCACTTGAGAGTGTCATATGCTCCGATGATGGCCATTTGGGTATCAAAAGCTGTCACATGCTCCTGAGGGTCTCGTTTACCATCATAACTTTCTAAAGGAGGGGGTTTGAAGTTTTGCGGAACCACGTCTGTCATGATGGAGTCCACCAATGGTTGGGGCTTTTCTATCTGAACATTGTCCAGGCTGTTGGGATCTTTTTCTTGTTGAAACTGATCCATTCTGCGCTGCAAGGCTTGATTTTGCTTGCAGAGATCGTCGATGATGGCATTGACCCCTACTAGTAAGGGATGCTCTTCTGTCGTAGGTTGAACAGGAACGGTTGTATGAGGAAGTGGAGTTTCATCGATGACTGGTATTGCGGTGGGTACAGTTACCGGTGAGGTGACGGTTTACTGGGTAGGAATGGAACGGGAGTGGATGGGCGAGGAGTTCGAGGATGTCCTTGCGACCGAGGTTCATTCCTGACAGAGTTGCCACGAGAGGAACTCGGTGGACGAGGTTGACGATCATGGCGGGTAGTGAACATATTAGGAAAATAGGAGTGTGGCCGGGAATGATTTTACCGGGCCCCACGGTGGGCGCCAATGTACTTGAATAATTTGTTAGTAAGTCGGAATGATTACAAGAGGTTGGGTAACTATCTATCTATCACCGTTATAGTGCTAGTTTGTTTTTCTTTCCCTTTCTATGTTGCCGCATCCTCTATTTATTGCCGAATTCTGTCGTAACCGGTGAGTTATGTTGCATGTCCGGGCTCTTTGCCGCTGCTCCGCGTGTCCTCTGGGCTATGTGGCGTCCTTATCCGAACTGCTGATCCTTCAGGCCGGGTACATGTGGAACTCAGCATGAGCGCCATCTGTCGTACACGCGGAGAGGATTTATGCCCAGGGGCGGATCCAGGATTTTAGAATAGGGTGTTCCTCAATGGCGGACCCAGGACCCCAGAGTCGGGGGTGTCAAATTTTTTAAATACACAATTTGCTAAAAATATAATTAAAAACAACAATAATATATTAAATAAATAAATTATACATTTCATAATGACAATAATCCCCCACTGCTGGTTGCATTAACAAATTCAGCAATATGGGGACACCGACTTTCGGGTTCAAACCCAGATGTGTCCGTGCGATAGTGTGTCTGTAGTGTTTATTTGCCAAATTGTCTAAGCTGATAAAAAAAACTAAGTAACAGGAAGATGCAGGATGTGATTTACTAGGATCCACTGAAATAGCAGATATTAAAGGTCCATAAACTCCTCTTGTTGGTATGCCAGTGGTACCTTTTCCAGCCCAGTAGAAGTGAATCTTCAAAGTATGTTATGTGATACTAGCATTAAAGGTCTTCACTATTGTGTGATGTTTTTTTTTTTATAATAAAAGTGTGTGGTGTTTGGGTAAGTGAAATTTGGGTCTTTGGTGCAAATGGATGCAAAATTTGAGTGTTCATTTTTCTTCAGGAGTGAATAGGGTGTTCCTTCAATGACACTAAGACAGGATGTATTACCACAAAGACCGAATATTTTAGATGTATTACCACTAAAAGAGGATATTTGGAGTGTTTCCGGAAACACAGGAAACACCCCCTGAATCCGCCTCTGTTATGCCGTGCTCTATGTGCCGGGCTTCATTTACGCCTATAATTTTTTTTATAAGCAGATTAGATATATATAATTAGTTTCATCTCGGTGCAAGTTTTGCTGCTGAAACGTCTTTTCCACAGACACGATAACACTCCTTTCTCATTGACCATAAACAACTAATAATATCATATTGTTCAGTTTGACATCTTAGCTCACCTTTGAGGACTTTCTTTTGCATAATATTGCGGGAACTGCTGATCAAAATTTTGAGACATGGTCCCCATTCCCTCCCCATACATGCACATTTATTCCTCGCGCTCGCTGATTGGGAAGGCTTCTAATCTAACGAACATAGGAGTGTCCCTACCCATACGTTTATATTTTCGATCGATCTTAAATAATGAATGGTAAACCCATATCCATCTTGAAGTTAAACAATGGTAATGCCGTCACACTTGCTCCCCCAAAGGAACTTGCAATGAAGTATTTCATTTCCCTATTGTTTCACAGAATCATGTTTAGGTTTAAATTTAATAATTATGCCAAACTAAGGATGCTTCCATTGATTTTCCCCATGAAACTTCAAAATCAAGGACTTGAAAACAAAGACGGTCGTGCTGTGAGCGGGGACAGGGCCAGCCTACACTAGTTCGAGGGTGAATTTTTTTTGACAACCTTAGGCAAAACAAGTTCACCCGTATTGTTGAAGATATACTAGATATAAATATATACACGTGATTTTGAAAATTTATCATGTAGTTCTGTGTGGTTTGATGATTAGATGAGAGTGTTTCGTCCACTTGCTATGGAGTTCAAATCATACAGGTGGAAGTTTTGATTACCCCTTATATATAACGATTTTATATTACATATATTATACTATAATATAACATTATAACGAGAGACGAGATGAAATGACACTGGTGCAGAAAAGATATTTAGCGTCGGTTATTTTGAACTTTTAGCGTCGATTATCGCCTGACGCTAAATATCGCGATGCTAAAAGTGAGACTTTTTGCATCGGTTTTTTAGCGACGCTAAATGTCACTTTTAGCATTGGATTTTCAAAAAACCGATGCTAAATCTCCCTTTTATCACTTTTTTGTGGTTTGGAAAATGACATTTAGCATCGGTTGTTTCAAATAACCGATGCTAAAAGTCATTTCTTGATACATTTAGCATTGGTTATTTGAAACGATGCTAAAAGTTATTTGTTGAGACATTTAGCATCAGTTGTTTCAAATAACCGATGCTAAATGTCATTTTTTTTATCAAAAAATAACATTTTGCATCGGTTAATTCAAATAACCGATGCTAAATGTCTAGTTTCTTTTTATATATTGTTGATTTTTATCCAAACCAGAATTTATAAGAACCTGCTTTTGTCACATAGCCAGAACACAAACCATAACCAAACCCATAACAGAAGCCATATAACACAACCATAACAGAACCCATAACACAGCCAGAATTTATAACACAACCAGAATTTACACAAAACAGAATTTATAACACAACCAGAATTTATAACACAGCCAGGATTTACAATTACAAATTGGAACCATAACACAAACCATATAGAAGCAGCACAAATATTGGAACCATAATAAGAGTGTATCCTTTTGTTCTGTACGAATCTTCATAAAGAATTCTGCCCAAAGCTGACGAATCTCCAAAAGTTCCTCTTCAGTGTATGTCTTTGGGTCATTAAATACCTACAAGTTTAAAATTACTCAAACAAATTATATCCAATCAACAGTATACGCACAAACAAATATCCAATCAACAGTATACGCACAAACAAATATCCAAACAAAATTATACCTTCTCCCAATTATCAATAACACCGGCACTCAAAATGGTCAGCATAAACTTCATCACATAATAGCCACAATGAAAACCATTTCGTTGTATTGGCATCTACACAATTGAATTAACAAAATTAAAGAGAGTATTATATATATCATATATTAATTTACTCTAAATTAAATCAACTCATATTTTAAATTACTTACTATAGGGTACAACCACTTGGTGGTCGATGTAGAATCCCCTTTGACAGCTCTAATAACATAATATAAAATTAGTTATAAAATTTCAACCCAAAGTTCAAATACTACAATCTAAACCATGATAAAAAAATTAAAAACTGACCTGCTAAACATGTCTTTGATTTCTTTGTTTGGTTTGCGGCATAAGGAACACATCTAGACCACAGTATTTTCATTTGGGAGTAGGACAACCAGTTGCCAATAATTGCTGCAACATTGATAAACTTAAAATTAAGCCACACACAAACAAAGGAAAATGAATTACCAATTCGTTGAAATATGCAATCACGTACCTATAGCAAAATGGAGCAATATATATGAACTTATTGGTGGTCAATTTCACTTGAATATTTTGAAGAACGGTATCCATAGGCATATTCTTCAAGTTAAGCTTATGTGGACACAGAAATCCATATTTCTTCATCCGTACCTCTTTCAACACATTGACGATACAGATGTCTAGTGGCACGTAATAAAAACTATCAAGTTTATTAATATATGTAGAAATGTGAGAAATTGACATAATGAAATAAACTTTACTACTTACGTGCACCATATGCTCAAATGGCTTAACTCAAGCCACTCTTCACCGGAAACCATGTCCATGATCTCTTTGAAGGAGACAAAGCTGACATGATCTTCATACTCCAACCTTATCCTAGCATGTCTCTTATCAGCATACCCCGTCATAAGCATCTCTTTCAGCCAATCGATTTGGACCTCTGCCTCCTCCACATGAGATGGTGTGCAGCTAGCCTTAGATCCAACAGTGGTCATGGGAGAGAGAACATGAACAACCACATTATGACCTCCACATGAAATGGTGTGCTGAATAATTAAAACATACATATAAATTAAACAAGAATTTATGAATTGATTCAAATAATACAACAGATCTAGTAATATAAACATATACCTCTGCCAACGCCTTGTGAACTCGGTCTTACACCATCACTTCCACGCCCTCCATAATTTCTTTCATCAACCCCGCTTTATCAACTTGTGAGCTGCTCGAGGCAGAACGTGCTACACTTCCAAAGTATCTCTTCAGCCCGACACCTTTTCCAGCTACACGAACACGCCCAGGATGCTCAGGTGTTCCAATGGCAGCAGTCAAAATATCATTCTTTCCTTGCGAATGAAAGATCCTTGGCTACTCATAAACGTAAGTTCATCCTACAACAAAAACATGTTCACGTGTTACAATTGAATTACTTAAACAAAACATACTGTTATTCAACTTAGATCCACACAAAATTTTACTTACAATCTTAGATCCAACTGATGCTGACTCCTCCGACACATAAGATCCAGATTTGTTTTTGCGGCCAGCCTTCCACAGCTCATGACGCTCTGGAGATGTAGGCTCCACCTCCAAAGAAGGATCACCACACTCCTCCTGAATTTTTTTTATTTGATCTTCTTTCAAACTCTTCTTTAACTTTTTATAACCGCATGGCCCCATTGTGTGGTTGTATTTATTATTTTTTTGAATATTCTTGGCAGCTTCTCTTAGTCTGTTACATTGAACAAACACCACCACATATATAACAGATCATTAATGTTTAAGAAACTAAAATATTTGTAGTTAAAACAATACCACAAACTCCTCAGTAATGCGATTGTTATAAAATGCGGCCCATGTCTCGGTAGATATGCTGCTATACTTGTGACATGGCGTTTTTTCACCATTTTTATCCCCATTACCAAAGACATATGTTCTGGTGAGAGTTGTCTTGAATTGTCTCCAACAAAGATTGATATGAGACATCCAAGTCTTCTCGAATTTCTTATCGTCGGGAACATCAAATGTTTGCTTTACATCATCCCAAGCAATCCTTTTTGTCTCGCCATCAACCTCACTTCAGCTCATGGACAATATGCTTATTTTTGTTCGTGCAACCACCCCTAAATAGGTATTGAATTTGTTAGCATAAGGACCAATAAGATCGCCTTTACTATCAATATCCACTCTATATTTTTGACCAGTTGGGCAACTAGAAGTGAATTTATGTAATGATGTCGGGCGTCTAGTATTCTTTGTGGGAGGGTCGACACTGGAATCATCCATGATATCTGTTTAAACAAAGGAAACAAATATATCAGTCATTCTATGCCATTAAGTTCAACAGTGAAACATTCAAAAGAAGAAATCTGTCACATACAATAGAAACAAACAGTCGTTGTAATTAAGTTCACCAGTAC
This sequence comes from Astragalus membranaceus, assembly GCA_039519185.1. NCBI lineage: Eukaryota > Viridiplantae > Streptophyta > Magnoliopsida > Fabales > Fabaceae > Astragalus > Astragalus membranaceus. The sequence goes on along the minus strand of CM076850.1, from coordinate 111,004,281 downwards.
AATTTCATAAATCTGTCACATACATAGAAACAAACAGTCATTGTCATTAGTTCACCGGTACAATTTCATAAATCTGCACATACAATAGAAACAAACAGTCATTGTCATTAAGTTCACCAGTACAATTTCATAAATATGTCACATACAATAGAAACAAACAGTCATTGTCATTAAGTTCACCAGTACAATTTCATAGGTTAAAAAAAAAAGAACAAATCTAAACTCCTTCGTATAAAATTCCTTCATTATGATCATTGTGAGTGGCGTGTTCATTCTCATTAACTGAAGTAGGCACTTGTGTTAACAAACAAGGTGTTTCGAAAATTGTAAGACTTGAATCTTCATTTTCATCACTGCCTATTTTTCCTTGTAGGACCACTGACCACTTTTTGTTAGAAGGATCTTTGACATAGAATACTTGTTTTGCTTGGTCGGCCATGATGAAAGGTTCATCATTATAACTTATCTTGTCAAGGTCCACTAGTGTAAATCCCATTTCGTCGATACGTACACCACCGTTCCTGTTAACCCACTTACATTTAAAAAGGGGCACTTTAAATTTACGGTAATCAAGCACCAAATCTCTTCAATGACACCAAAGTAAGCAATGGATGCGAATACGGGATTAGTATCCTTTGAACTAGAGAAGTGCATTGAGGAAGACATGACCATAACTCCACTATTTTGCATGGTACTTTTGTCATCTTTCGATTTTGTGTAAAAGGAAAATTTATTTATGTCGTACCCGCTCCAACACACGACGTTAAAGCTAGGGTCATGTGCTAACCATCTCAAAGTCTCAGAGGCACTCGCATCTTTCTTAATCTCTAATTTAAACCAATCTATAAATGTGTTGTTATGCTCGTTCAATAACAATATTTCTTTCATTCGAGGGTTTTTGGCCTTTACTAACTCTTTAAGTAGAGACAAGTAAGGTAATACCTCATCTGTGTTATTCAAAACATACAAATGTGCTTGAAGCACTTCAGCTCGACCCATGCTCTTAGTGGTTATACCATGTGTACCTTTACCTTGACATCTCCCTGCATAACGAGACTTTGGTAGTCCCACAGATTTCGCTTCTGACAAGTAGTTTGAACAAAACTCAATAGCTTCTTCTGTGACATACCTTTCGACAATGGATGCTTCAGGACGATATCGGTTCTTCACATACCATTTCAAGATCTTCATGTATCGCTCGACTGGGTACATCCACCTTAACTAAACAGGGCCGCATAATCTAATCTCCCTAACTAGATGAACAATTAAATGAACCATGATATCAAAGAACGAGGGAGGAAAAAACATCTCCAACTGACACAAGATAATAGCAGCTTCATTTTCCAACTCGTCCAATTTTCGAGGGTCGATGATTTTAGCACATATACTATTGAAGAATAGGCACAATCTAGTTATGGTATGTCGGACATCTTTCGGCAAGATGCCACGAATCGCCACAGGTAGTAGTTGTTGCATCAAGACGTGGCAGTCATGCGACTTCAAGCCAACTAATTTGAGATCTTTCATTGAAACTAGTCGCTTTACAATTGAAGAGTAACCATGTGGCACTTTGATTCCTCGTAGACACTCGCAAAAGCTCGTTTTCTATTTTTTTGACAAGGTATAACATGCTGGAGGCAAATATGTCCCTTTACCTGTTTCCACTGGATGTAACTGTTCTCTTATACCCATCTCACACAAATCTAGACGAGAATTTATACCATCCTTTATCCCTTGAATGTTGAGAAGCGCCCCGATGACACTATCACAAACGTTTTTCTCGACGTGCATGACATCAATACAATGTCTTACATCAAGATTGGACCAATATGGAAGATCAAAGAACACCGACCTCTTTTTCCACTTGCTTTTCTCCTTGGACTGCTTCTATTTTTTGCCGAATACAACTTTGATGTCCTTAACCACTTGATAGACTTCTTCTCCGGTCAAGGCATTTGGAGCAATGTCATTTTCCTGGCACCCATTAAAAGCTTTTTTCAACTCACTACAACAAAAATGGCAACCGGCGGCAGTTATTCTGCGGCGGTATGGCAAAACCGCCGCCGGTGTAAATCTTGCGGCGGTTTACGCGGCGGTGAAGTTAACCGCTTCAATAAGTACGTAAACTGCAGCGGTTTGGAGGAATACTGCGGCGGTTTTGAAAATATAAATAATGGGATTCATACTGCGGCGGTTAGGGGCTCATACTGCGGCGGTTGCGAAATTTTCGTTCCCCTTTTTTTACCTACGCGCTTCTTTTCTTTTTATTATTATTATTATTTTAATTATTTTAATTATTTTAATTTTAATAAAAATATTAAAACAAAAATAGGACGCGTGACTCTCCTCTCTCTCACGACTCTCTCTCTCTCTCTCTCTCTCTCTCTCTCTCTCTCTCAGTTTCATTCCTCTCTCACGACCCAGTTTCATTCCTGAGCAAGAACAGTTTCGTTCCTCTCTCTCACGAAGCAGCAGCTTCGCTCTCTCTCACGCAGCACCAGGTACGTCTTCTTTCTTCCTCTCGAACTCTCTCTTTCTCTCTCGAATTCTCTCTTTTTTAGGGTTTTCAGTTTTAATCCCCTTTCTTTAGGGTTTTGAGAGAACGCGTGAAACAAAGAAGACGAAGAAGAAGAAAGCTTCAGAGAACCTCATAACAAAGAACCCTCAATTGAACCAGGTTCCTCTTCTTTCTTCCTCTCTTTCTATGAATGATGGTAATTAATCTATCGGATTATGGTTTCTCTTGTCATAACAGATGTGTGAATACTTAAAGTGATATTATTATCTAATATGAGAAAACAATATAACAGCTCTCTATGTGGAGCACGAAGTTAGGAGGTATTATTTTTGGTGGTTGTGAATGTATATAATAGATGTTAGTGTTTCTGGGAGATGGTAAAATGGTATGGACCACTTGTTTGGCCAAGCACGGTATAAATAAACTATTGACATTAATGATGACTATTCTTATACAGTGCTTTTATGCTGCTTATTGGAACAAAGGTTTGTAATCCTTGTGGATTGTGTATTTGTGTCTGATTCGTTACTCTTGTGGTAAACTAGGTGACAAAAAGTCAGTGACTCTCTCACATTCCTGTGCTCCTTTGACTGATTCAGTAGTAAAATCTTACTCTTGAAATCTAGAATCTGACAATGAGTTTTGGTTAGCTAACCTTGGCAAAGGCTAACTGCTATGAAGCTTGTGTTCATTTGGATAGACCACCCTCCTAATTATGGGGTTTGTGGCCTAGCTAGAAAGTGTTTTCTTACATGTTTTTCCAAGGGTATTTTCTGGTAGAAAATTTAATTAAATTCATTTAACTACATATAAAGCAGTTTTGTTTCATTTTTAAGGGATTGGAAAGTAGTGGGTGTAAGATGTGTTTGTTTTGCTTCAAAATCTGATAGGTATTGTTTTACTAGAGTTTGCAAGTCCAAAAAGTTCTAAGACATCTGTGTTTGGCTTCAAACATGAAATCATCTAAAAATATATCTCACAAGTGTGAATTGTAATTGATGTTTAACGACTGAAACAGGGAATACAGCTTAATAGCTTGTCCATGACAATTTTAGGTCTGTCTGGAAGTAGGAATTAGGAGTATCATAACTTTTGGTTATAGATACTGTGAGTTAAGGCATTTAAACCAATCCATAATTCATATTTGAAAGAGCTACAGTGGCCAAGATTACCACCAAAACCACTTAGCCATCTTCCCCTATGGTTCCATAAGACTATTATTTATGAGTTTTAATGAGTCTTTTTGGCTGGAACCTATTGTGTTATTGAACTTTTAATAATCCAATTCACAAAAATCCCAATTCAATTTCATGTTTCCTTTTCCCTCTATCTCAAACTTTCGGTTCTAATGAGTTTTTATGATAATGAGTTTTAATGAGTTTTTATGCATATCTGGACCATCAAATGGACCCTAATACTTAAATTTATTTGATTCTCTAAAAGATGTGAAATTGAAAGTTGTCCAGTATTTGTCAAAAAAAGAGAGAAAGTGGATGTCCTCTTTGTATAAAAAAACGTGGTTGTCCTTGTCCCGTATATAAGAAAAAAAAACATTGTTTCCAAGTCGTTGTTTTTATACAGAAACATACTATACTACTACGACTTCAAAATAATTAAAGAACCTGCATTTTGATTGGTTTTTACAGAACAAAAAATTTCAAAAAAAATCATGTCTTTTTTATAGAGTATAGATAGACTAGGGACTATTATAAATATTAAATAAACAGGTAATAAACAAACTGTTAAAATATATCTAAATTAAAGAAAATACTTGTAACATCCCTCAAAGTAATTATATTACTTTGGGGAGCTGAACACTAGCTATCTATCTTATGCCACCAAACATCTCACTACTTCTATCACCACATTTTATCCCAAAGTTGATATAAAACCAGAATTTTACATTACCCTTACCATTTGAAAAGCAGAGTTTTGATTCACCTCCTCCTCAAGTATTGGTCAAAGCTTGCGTGTGGTTTGGGGAGAACCAAAATCGAATCTTTGGGCTTGCATGTGGAATTAGAGGATTACATTGGGAACTAGGAGAGTTGGGTTTGGGTTAGGAGCATCAAAGTTGGAGTTCTAAAGCTTAGCTTGATGGTCCAGATATGCAGATATAGCCGGTTCAAAGGTTTTAATGAGTTTTAATGAGTTTTTACGATATCTGTGATTAGGTTTGAGAAATTTTTGATCCCCAAGGTAGACCGTCTTTCTTCCATGTTTGAGTTGATGGTGGAACGTGCCTTCTGGACAAATAGGACAACCTTTATGCCCCTTGACACTATACCCTGACAAGTTTCCGTATGTTGGAAAGTCATTGATTGTGCAAAATAACATGGCTCGCAGCTTGAAAGTTTCACTACAATACCCGTCAAACACATCCACGCCTTCATCCCACATTTTTCTCAAGTCTCCAATCAATGGACTAAGGTAAACATCCATGTCATTACCCGGTTGTCTCGGACCAGAAATCATCATGGATAACATCACATATTTGCGCTTCATGCACAACCATGGATATAGGTTGTAAATTACAAGGAGAACAGGCCACGAGCTATGATTCGTACTTAAGTTACCATATGGATTCATCCCATCTGAAGCAAGTGCGAGCCTAAGATTTCTTGACACAACGCCAAAATCCGGATACAAATTATCAACTTTCTTCCATTGCAAAGAATCGGCCGGATGGCGAACCTGTTCGTCACATTTCCTCTCATATGCATGCCACCTAATGCTCTTCGCGTCATTTGCATTAGCAAACAAGCGTATGAACCTGGGTATTATTGGAAGATACCATAAAACCTTGGCAGGGGAACCCTTTGAGCTGTTGTCGTCACAACTAGATTCACCCGACTTCACTTTGTAGCGCGGCCAATTACACGTAGGGCACTTGTGCAACTTCTCAAAGTCTTTCCAATACAATCTGCAATCATTTGGACATGCATGTATTTTCTGATACTCCACACCCATCGAACACAATATCTTCTTCGCATCATATGTACGTTTTGGCAATGTGTTACCTATGGGAAGCATGTGTACCAACAGCTCAAGTAATTCAGTGAATCCCTTATCACTCCACCCATTTACCGCCTTCAGATTGATCAATTTTAACGTCCTAAACAACCGTGTGTATTTTGTGCAACCCATATACAGAGGTTCTTCTTTGTCTTTGCACAAAGTATCATATTCATGCGCTCGCTTAAAAGATTTAGGACCAATGTCACGTATCATATCCTCCATTCGATCATCCATATCTTCATCGACTTTCTCTCTTTTGGACACACTTGGGTTGTCGGTTGATTCACCATGCCATATCCATGTGGTATAACTGGGACAGATCCCATAAACAAAGAGATGGTCTCGTATTACATTTGGTGGTTGTGGGGCTCGATTCACACAAAAACAACAAGGGTAGGAATAAGTTACACCAGTTTTGGGAACATCAGTTTTGGCAAAACGTGCTTGAGCAAAATTTATAAACTCTTCGACTCCGTTCGCATACTCATCACTCAGACGATTACTTTGCATCCAACTACGATCCATGACTACGCTCCAAAATAATAGACCAAGTATTGTCAAAACAAAATCAAACTATCACATCAAACCAACGACAACAATTAACAGTTAGTTATACAAGCATATCCTAACTAAGTTGAACACAACAGAACTAGAAAAATGCTCCCTCTCAACACTAGATTCCAGAGAACAACGACCAACAATTTGGCCAATGTTTTTACACCCAAGTCAAGAAAACAATCATTGTCCTCTAAAAGTCATATATTATTGCTATATCTAACACACACTTCAATCACACACTTCCATCAAAAAGTAGTGCATTCCAATAGTTAGTCTTATTATTATTTAGAATGTATAATGTTGACCAAAAACTTGCAAATAATGAATCAGGAAACTTGCAAATAGTGAGTAAACAATGAATCAATGAACATAAAGGTAGAACACACAGCAACCAAGAAAGAGAGACTCACAAGTTCAGTAGGTGAATAGGTGATGAGGGTGAACTTTTTATCACTGTGATAGACTCTGTTCAACACAAAAATGACGAATCAGAAAAATTAAAATTAGGGTTTCATAACAAAATAGAAGCAATTAATCAAACCAGAGAAGAATACGAACCAGGTGCGAAGACGGAGAACACTTCGCAGAGGCTGTCCTTAAGAGAAGGCCGTTTTGAAAACTTAGGGTTTCGAATATCCTTGCGCTGAAACGACGGCGAGGAAGGAGACGGTGAGCAAGGCGACAGTGAGAGTTGAGAACGGTGAGAGCGTCTTGCTCGTCGAGTTCAGAGAGTGAGAATGTCGTATTGTTGAAAGAGTGAGAGACCTCAGAGAGTGAGAGCACCGTCTTCGTATTGTTGAAAGAGTGAGAGACCTCAGAGAGTGAGAGCACCATCTTCGATTTCAAGCCCCAAAATAGGAGTGACGGCGAAGAAGGCGACGACGAGAGCAACGACGACTATGAGCCAAGAATCGACGACGAGGAAGATGGAGGTTCAGAGAGAGAGAGCGAGAGAGCCTTGAGAGAGTGAGACAGTTTAGAGAGTGAGAGTGAGAATGCGAAGAGTAGTGTATGCGATGGAAGAAGTGAAAAAATAAAACATGGCCTTTAGCGTCGGGTGTTTAAACACCCGATGCTAAATGTATTTGCTTTAGACATTTAGCATCGGTTGTTTAAACACCCGATGCTAAATGTCTAAAGCAAATACATTTAGCATCGGGTGTTTAAACACCCTATGCTAAAAGTAGGCGCGAAATATGAAATCTTTCATTTAATTGCAAAAATGCCACCGGTTCAACATTTAGCATCGGCTGTTCAAACAACCGATGCTAAATGATGCTTAATAATGTTTTTTTCCACTAGTGTGAGAGAGAAGACATAAATGTGTGTGTGAGAGAGAGAGTGAGGTGGGGGAGAACGAGATGAGAGGAGGGAGAGAGAGGGAGAGAGGTGAGATGAGAATAATGGAGAGATAGGGAGCGAGAGAGAGAGAGAGAGAGAGAGAGAGAGAGAGAGAGAGAGCAAAGGGATAGGAGAGCGCGAGGAGGGAGAATATTTATTGGGTACCAAATAAATATAGTATTTTGGTATTTTAGATAGTTTGTACGCCAAACAAAAAATTGTATCATGGTTTAGTAAGTGACTTGATTTTGTGTTGTTGTCCGGTTTCTTTCTCTCTATTTTGACGAGTACCATGAAATAGTTTCTAAATCAACTAAGGTACAAATAAAGTTGTTTTTTTTATAAGCAATGTTAGTGGAGGGTGGGAGAATGTTAGTTTCCGGGGTTTGAACCCGAGACATTCTTCTTGCACTTTTTGGTGCACTCCCTCGATATCCCTTAGCTCACCAACTGAACTACCTACTTGGAATGTACAACTAAAGTTGTTACGTCCGGTCCGTTGCTTTTTATTTTTAGCAAAATCAAATGCACCCTTACTGTTTTAATGTCATTTTGGTTCATAATATTGTCAAAATGGTCCCAGGATGAGGCCTGCCAAATGAGCCGGTGTTCTCAAGTAAACATGCCACGTAAGCATACTGTTTGGTAGAAAACGTGTCACTTAAACAAAACTAATGGGGTCAACAAATTGAATTAACGGCGTGGACCGAAGTAACCGATGAATTAGACATTTAAGAATTAGTTCGTAGTTTCATTGAAATTGGAGACTAAATTAACAACAAATAACACTTTTCAGAAACTGGAATGATTGTTTACCCTACTTAATTGTATTCACGATCCTATTGGTTTAGGAAAAAAGTCACCATAACACACAAATCAAGCTGCAATTAATTTGTGTTAGTTAAGTAGTAAATACCCCTTTATAGTTATCTTAGGATAATTGAGTTAATAGTTGTTTTGGGTCTCTAAAATACTAATAACTATAAAGGGTATATTTGGAAAAAATTGGTGATTGTACATTGAGTTTTTAAAAGTACTATTATTTTGGGGAAAAAATAAAAGACCAAAAATACCAAAGATTAAAATCGAAAGGAGTATCACTCTTTTCAATTTGGTCCCAAAAAAGAATAAACATTCCTTAAACTTTTTTAAATCCATCAAACTAGGCTTTGAATTATCACCCTCTCTTATTTTGAGAGTAGTGAGAGATTAAATTGATGAATTTAGAATATTTTAAACACTATTTATTATATTTATATTATTTAGGGATCAAATAAAAAAGTAAGCCTTTTTTTGTACCTCCTCTTAGATTCTGTACCCCATATTGACCAACTGACCATTTTACCCCTAATTTCTTTAAAAGTTTTCGGGATTACGTGTTTATACATAATTCCAGAACGCATTCTTCAGAAATTTCCGGAGTTACGTCTAAACACATAATTCCGGAACGAATTATCCAGATATTTCCAGAATTATGTCTTATGAGATATTTCCGGAACACATTATTGACTTCCGGAATTATGTCCGTTGAGGTAATTCCGGGAAAATGAAAAAAATGCGTTCCGGAATTATCCCATAGGACATAGTTCCGGAAGTATTTTTTTTAATTGAAACTTTATTTTAATTAATTAAAAACGCATATTACTTTGATTGAAAAAAAACGGATTACAACAACAGAAACAAACATAAATATTAAAACATGATTGAAACAAATACAAATTAATTAAAACGTTCGACTACTGTGATGGTGGAGTTAAACGGCGAATGATCTCGGCGACACTCCGTGTGGTTTTCACGTACAAATTCATAGGACTGAGATATCGAAAGGCGTCATAGATGTCCATCATGGCTTGCACGTCATCGTCGTTCTTCACATCCATTGTGGACCAGCGAACACATCCATCACTACAAAAAAATTGCCCATTAGCGACGGAAATTAGCGAGGGACTAATGTTCCCTCGCAAAAACTGGAATTAGCGACGGAATTTGCGACGAAATAGGGGCTGTCGTATTTTTGAGAATTAGCGACGGAATTTTGAAAATTAGCGACAGAAATTTTGAAAATTAGCGACGGAATTTCAGTCCCTCGCTAATTCCCTCGCTAATTTTTGACAGTTTTCAGATGATGGGACTCAGTGCAGGTATTTAGCGACGGAATTTCAGTCCCTCGCTAATTCCCTCGCTAATTTCTGACAGTTTTCAGATGATGGGACACAGTGTAGGGGTTGGTAAATGTGCAGAAATTAGCGACGGACAGTTGCGTCGCTAATTCCCTCGCAATTTTTTTTACTTTTTTTTTTCTTTAAATCCGTTTACACCCTCACTCTTCTTTCTCACTCACAACATCCTCACTCTTCTTCTCTCCTCTTCACCCTTCCTCTTCCCTTCCTCTTCCTCTACTCTCCACCACCACACAACCACCACCACCACCACCACCATCACCACCATACAACCAACCTACGGCCTACTCTCCCCTTCCTCTTCATCTACTCTCTCTCTCACCTACAAACCCTAACCCACCACCACCACCACCGGAGCTACTCTCCCCTTTCCCTCTTCTTCTCTCCACCTTCTTCCACCACACCACCACCACACAACCACCACCACCACCACCAGAGCTCCTTATCCTCTCCATCTCTCTCTCTCTCTCTTATGATTTCCCCTTTCCCTCTTCTTCTCTCCACCTTCTTCCACCACACCACCACCACACAACCACCACCATCGCCGCCACCACCCACGAAACCACCACCATGAACTCCTCTCTCCACCTACGAATTCCTCTTCTCTCACCTATACGAATTTCTTTCCAACTTTCACCACCACCACCACCCCCACCACCACAACCACCACAACCACAAAATTAATAATATAATAATTTTTTAACAGTATTAATAATAAATATATATAAAAAAACAAGCCATTCAGCACTGGACACGTGTCAGTTTTTTTTTTGAAAAACTGCAGTCATTAGCGAGGGATTCAATCTCCTCACTAATCCCAGTAGCGAGGAGGGAATTAGCGAGGGAACCAGTCCGTCGCTAATTCCCTCGCAAATGACCATTAGCGACGGATTTTGGTCATTTTGCGAGGGAAATTTCCGTCGCTAATAACCAATTTTTTTGTGGTGCATTATCGCACCGCTCGGGTTTGCGATAAATGATACGTTTGACCTCTCGCTCGTCACCCTCCACTTGAAGACCTTTAGGGAGATATGTATCTACAAAATAATCATAAACATAATTAATAACTTATAAATAATCATAAACAAAAAGACCTTTAGGGAGATATGTACCTCTGTAGTGGTAAATCCGTTCGATAAATCCATAATAAAGGGAAAGTGGCCATCAGCCGTAGCCATATCTGTAAAATAAATAAATTAACTGTTAATTATAAAAAAATTTTAAAAAAAAATTCAGAATTAGTTCCCTAAGACATAATTTCGGAAGGTAAAAAATTTAAAATTTCGAAATTACGTCTAAAGTGATAATTCCGGAAGGTAAAAAAAAATAAAATTTCCGGAATTACGTATTTTTACATACTTCCAGAAGGCAAAAAATTTAAACTTTCCGGAATTACGTATTTTTACATAATTTCGGAAAGGCAAAAAAATAAACTTTTCGGAATCATCAAAATTAGATAATTCCGGAACACATTTTTAAGGTTCCGGAATTATCCACTATACGTGTTTCCGGAAAGATAACGAAAAAACGTTTTCAGAAATACCTTTTTGGGAGGTAATTCCGGGAAAGTGAAAAATTTTGGGCATTGTTGAGATTTTGGTAAAAAATGAGAGGTAATTCCGGGAAAGTAATAGTATATGGACCAAATTGAGAGTTTCACAAAAAAAGCTCGTAGTATATTAGGTTTTTTTTTGTACCCCCACACTTGGACAGTATACCCCCACATATTTTTTAATTCCCAAAATGCCCCTAATATAAAGTAACTAACGGATTTACCAAACCAAAAGATACATCCGTTTTGGTTTTTTGAACTAACGAATTTATCTATTTATTAGATACTCCCGTTGCTGTTAAAATTTAACGGACACGATTTGACTGACAGTTTTGATCAACGGTGTGGATCGCACCGACAATATCAACGGTGGATAATTAGTGACGATTCCTATAAATACCCGCACCCACCCTCATTCTTTTCACACAAACATTTCACTCCAAAATGGAAATTTGTTCAACTCAGTACTCAAGCGAGAATAGACTTACCGCTATTCACCTGGCGGCCAAATCACCATGAATGAAGATGGTGTCTACTTCTCATGTCCGAAGCCAATTTTATGTAGGCTACGCGAATACATCACCTTCGACAGTTTGAAAGATAAAGTGGAGATCAAAGTTTAAGTGATTGGTGATGACCGTGAGGTTACTAGTATTACTTATCGCAAACCAGATCGTCGAGATGATGGAAGCATTTACTTCTTGTCCATGAGGATTATGACCGATGACGATGTACAAAGCATGTTGAACATCCATGACATGCTTCAGAATGGTAGGCCGTTGGAGCTGTACGTGGAGCATCAACGGAGCGTCAATAAAATTATACGTGGTTGTTATAATGGAGGACCAGGAATAGTTTAGAACTGTCTTTGTTGTTGTTTATGTTTTAACTTTTATGTTCTATCATGCTTTGGTTTTTATGTTTGGTTGTCGCTATAATCTACTTTTGCATTAATGAAATTAAAATTAAAATTAAAATTTAACGACTATAATACTAACGAAATAATACTAAATGCAAATAGATAAATCCAGAAAAGTACAAATATAGTCAGCAAAATAATAGTACAATCTAGAATAGTCAATCCTCTCCGGCTGCCAAATCAATCAAGCTCCGGATCACACCATACGACTGAGTTGAAGGATGAAGGTCTCCGGACTCAAGCACCATCTGCAACTGCTGGATGATAATCATCAATCTCTCCTCAAGTCCCATCACACCTTGTGCTGCTGCTGCTGCTGCTGGTCTCTCTCGTGCTGCTGGAAGGAGTCGGGGAGCTGATACCCTAATGTACCATGGCAAGTTAGTCCGATGAACGTCACCCACCCCTCTCATCAGTATTCGTGCTCAGAACCTCCTAGACACTCTCGCTCCATCTGGACAATCGCATCATCACTTCATTAAACCCTGGACGACCCTGAAGCGGCTCACGAGGGATGACCTGGACGTATCCAAACTGCCGGAGGCACCTATCCGGCATGTAGGGAACAGTGATGTCCTCCCAACTCATCCGACTCCTATTGGTACCGCTCCTCATGTACCTCATCCTCCGTATACTGTTGTCGTCTCTACACGCGTCTATATCGGTTAGACGCATGTCCAGCCTCTCTAATTCGGGTGCGTGTACTCACCGGAGTTTCCTCCGGTTCATCAACACCCGGCCGTGACGAAGACCCCCCTCGCAATATCAACCCCGGTGAATCACGGGGAATTCGGCCACCGACTCTGGTACGAGCCACTGCCAAAAATAAAAAAAACTAAAAAAAAACGGAAGTAAGCTACTTCCGCAGGCCAATACAACACATACAGAAGTAGGTACTTCCGCAGAGATGAAAACAAAATTACTTACTTCTGTGCGTAGATGAAAACGAAATTAGGTACGCCCGCAAAGATGAAAACGGAACTAGGTACTTTCGCCGAAACGAAAACGGAACTAGGTACTTTCGCGGAGACAATAACGGAACTGGGTACTTCCGTTTTGAACAAAAAACACAACTCTCTCTTTCTCTCCAACAAATGTAAGTGAAAAATGGTAAATCTTTTAGACTTGTGTTAAAATTTTAAGGGTATTTTTGTCATTTCATACGCACCGTGGAGGTATACCATGTATATGTGGAGGTAAAAAAAAACAGTATATTATTGTGTTTTAGAAAAGTAGGTGGCGTGTAAAATTGTTATGGTGGGCTGGGCGTATTGTTTCGCGCCAAATTTTGAAAACAACCAATTTCGACGTGGCGGAGTAAGTAGCGTTAGATTATTGCAAAGGCGTGATCTTTCTCATTTCCTCTCAAATCTCAATTGCCTATCTCGCGTCTCTCTCATCTCCGTACCAGAAGAGAAAAATACTCTCTAGTCTCTACTCGAAAATCGGACCACCCCCTCTCACCCTTCTACAGCTGCTTTTCCCGGCCGCCGTAAACCTCCTTCCGACGAACCTATACAACCAGTGGAAAGCTCACAAACTCCTCTATCAAAGCCCTCAAGAAACTCCGCCACCGAAGCCACTTTGACAGAGTTGCCATCCGCCGTCGTCATTGCCACTCGCGGGTCTCCACATCAGAAAATTTTGCCAGGCTTTTCTTCCTCAATAGGTGAGTTTTTTCACCCTCTATCCTCCTTCTCTAATTCCTTTCCCCCCCTCCTGCACGAACCCTAGGTCACTGATGCGTGAAAACAGTTATAGTGTTTGTGTTGTTGGGAAATTTGACATTCATTTAGTTTCTAAAGTTATGCTGAGCTGTTCGTTGCTGGTTGTGCAAATGAGATTTGTTCGGAACCGTATCTCCGGCTAGGTATCCGGTCTTGGATAAGTAGTCCGATCCGAGATAGTTGGTACGTATGTCATTGGTCGTCCGAGTTGGTGCTCCGGTTCGAGGTGGGGTGGTACCTGCAATGACACTCCGACGCTCAAGTCAGTGAGTGAGTCAATTACAAGTGAAAGTATGTGAGAGATGAGGACCATTAATGTGAGCAATCAATGCTTATTTTTAGGTATCCGGAGTGGAGGAGGGCTGTTGGATCTAGGTCTGCAATCTCCACCGTTGGATGAATTGGGTCCTTTGGTATTGGGCCTTTTTGGTGGATTGGCCATCGAGGCCCAATCCATAATAAGATTATAACTTGTACCGATCGTGTACTGTCTATGGAACTTGCGTCTTGTTTTCATATTGCACACTGTTATTAATTATTTTCTTTTTATTGCTCTTGCGTCAACACGTTTTCCTTATTATCATTCTCAACTGATCTTAGATTCACAATTCTCAAATACTATTTATCAAGATCGAATGACATTGACAGTGCGGTTGTTACTGAAGAAAAAATATGTCTGCGTTATATTAGCTATACTTGCATAAGTTGCATTGCACGCTCTATGTAGGAGTGAAAGAGCTTTTGGAATCCCTTTCAATTTGAGTTTAGAACATTCGTGAACCAGTTAGTAATTTCTCTGTATTTGTGTTACTCGTTACTTGTTAACCGTAAAACCCTTTGTCTTGGGATTGTGGTTCGAGTTGTGTGATCCTTGTTTGGGTATAAGTCAAGTCTTAGAGCTTCCTAGGGAACGTCATGGTGTTCTCTACATATTACATATACTTCTACTAAATGTGTTGTTTGGTTCTTAATAATTCAAACTTCTAAAGGACATAGTATGTTAGTTTGAAATGTGAATTCGGTATCAATTTCCTAAAATTCCTCTAATAATCCAACGCCAGAGAACAAAAAAAAAATCATATAAATACTTGAAAAAAATAGATAAATACATAATTCTGAATAAACACCGATACAAAAATAAGGCTATTACATTTTACATCAATGTAGAATATAGACTCGCTTAGCTTATTAACAAAGGCTTGAGTACTAATTAACTGCAACAATGTTGAACACGGTTTATTGAAAGAATTTCGGATACATTAGCCCCAAGCAGCTTAATACACAGGTGGCGGGGGTGAGTTATAGAGGTAGGAATGATATGGTGGAGGAGGCGATGGAGATGGTGGAGGTGGGGATTTGTAAATATAAGGAGGTGGCGGTGAAGGAGAAGGAGGTGGTGGTGAGTTATAGTAGTATGGTGGAGGAGGTGATGGAGAAGGTGGAGGTGGAGATTTGTATACATATGGTGGAGGTGGTGGTGACTTATAGACATATGGTGGAGGAGGTGAAGGAGATGGTGGAGGTGGAGACTTGTAAACATAAGGAGGAGGAGGTGAGGGAGATGGTGGAGGTGGGGAATTATAATAGTATGGTGGTGGAGGAGAAGGAGAAGGTGGGGGTGGAGACTTGTAAACATATGGGGGTGGTGGAGAGGGAGATGGTGGGGGAGGGGACTTATAGACATATGGAGGTGGTGGTGATGGGGATGGGGGTGGTGGTGACTTGTAGATATAAGGTGGAGGAGGTGAAGGTGTTGGTGGGGGTGGAGAATTGTAGTAGTATGGAGGGGGTGGTGAAGGAGAAGGTGGGGGAGCTGACTTGTAGATGTATGGAGGTGGTGGTGAAGGGGAGGGTGGTGGTGGGGATTTGTAAACATAGGGTGGAGGAGGTGATGGTGATGGTGGGGGTGGAGAATTGTAGTAGTATGGAGGAGGTGGTGAAGGAGAAGGTGGGGGAGGTGACTTGTAGATGTATGGAGGTGGTGGTGAGGGGGAGGGTGGTGGTGGGGATTCGTAAACATAGGGTGGAGGAGGTGATGGTGATGGTGGAGGTGGAGACTTGTAGTAGTATGGAGGAGGTGGTGAAGGAGATGGTGGGGGAGGAGACTTGTAGATGTATGGAGGTGGTGGTGAAGGGGAGGGTGGTGGTGGGGATTTGTAAACATAGGGTGGAGGAGGTGATGGTGATGGTGGGGGTGGAGAATTGTAGTAGTATGGAGGAGGTGGTGAAGGAGAAGGTGGGGGAGGTGACTTGTAGATGTATGGAGGTGGTGGTGAGGGGGAGGGTGGTGGTGGGGATTCGTAAACATAGGGTGGAGGAGGTGATGGTGATGGTGGAGGTGGAGACTTGTAGTAGTATGGAGGAGGTGGTGAAGGAGAAGGTGGGGGAGGTGACTTGTAGATGTATGGAGGTGGTGGTGAGGGGGAGGGTAGTGGTGGGGATTCGTAAACATAGGGTGGAGGAGGTGATGGTGATGGTGGAGGTGGAGACTTGTAGTAGTATGGAGGAGGTGGTGAAGGAGATGGTGGAGGAGGAGACTTATAAACATAAGGGGGTGGTGGTGGTGACTTGTAGATATATGGAGGTGGTGATGGAGATGGTGGAGGAGGAGACTTATAAACATATGGGGGTGATGGTGATGGAGGTGGTGGACTCTTATAAACATATGGTGGGGGAGGTGAAGGAGAGGGAGGAGGTGGTGACTTGTAGACATATGGAGGGGGTGGTGATGGAGATGGAGGAGGAGGAGACGTATAGTAATATGGTGGGTATTTGTGGACATGTGGAGGTGGTGGTGGTGGAGATTTGTAGTAATATGGTTTGTGAACATAAGGAGGTGGTGGGGGTGGGGATTTGTAGTAATATGGAGGTGGTTTGTAATAGTTTGCCGGCGTTGGGTTTGGATAGTAGTTGTATGGATTGTCTGCATAGTAAGGCTTATCATCATCTGCAGCAACACTGCTGGCTATTATGCAGAATGCTACTGCATAGATGAGTTGAGGCAAGTGCCTCAACCCAAATAATGAGGTTCCCATCTTCTCTTAGTTTAGTGAACTAGTCCTCCTATACTCGTACCTTGTAAGAGTGTTCTTGTGACTGCTTGGCAAACTATGAATTCTAATCCTTTATATAGTGTTAGCCAAACATAAATAATAGGATTTCTTACTTTGTCAAATGTATCCACAGCCTGGCTTAATGTTTTAAAATAGTTTTCATTTTCCACGTTGGTGCATAGTTGCATACTACCTCTTGTTTATATATAGTTTTTATTTTAACTTGATGTATTGCCGATTTCATTTATAATATGGGTTCATATTTACACTACACGGGCTAGAAAAAGTCAATGAAATAAGAGAGTAGGTGATGGCAAGGCGCTGAATGAGTTATTGTTATCTGGTTTTTGATATAACTCTTTTGCCATTTATAAAGAACTGGCTATCATGATCGAGACCCTTATGTGTGAAACAGCTGATGAAGTCAAATTAATGCCAAACTAGCCCGATTTCTCCAATCTGTCTTGTCTTTAGGATTTTGGTTCTTTCTTCCAAACAACCATATTCTAGATTATAAGAATGCAAAATTATATTCGTTGCTATAAATTTCATGCTAATATATATATATATATATTCGCTTAATTAGTTAAGTATTTCAGCTTAATTACTAGGCATCCCTGTCAGTATGCTAATTATACTTGACAAGTGATACCATAGGAAACTTCCCTCATTGTGACATCAAGAATTTTATTGACTTGGTATATTGTTACCGTCTACCCATTCGACCTACGCAATTATTTTTTAAACATTTTGATCACTGTCATTAAAAATGCACTTTACCCATTTTTTCTCACCATTCTAATTTTGTTCTAATAGATCTTTGATAAGTTCCACCATGTGACTAGTTCTTTATAAGTTAGAGCAGCAAGTGGATTCGCGAGTTTGAAAGCTTCTGCATAATGTCTTTCTAAATAAAAAATGGTAGGTGTATTATATTTCTATCAATTGATTGTTACATTTCGTTGAAAATTTTCCGTACCGAATATCATCACTCCTAAAAGAATACACTAATTCAAACGTTGCGACTGATGCTTATTTGAAGTTTTCCAATTCTGAAATAATTAAAATTTAAAGTACATTTGGAATTTGCTTCTGAAATAATTGAAATAATTTTCCAATTCCATTTTCTATACGCACTAGTAGAGACTAGAGAAGGAGCTTTGGAAAGTCATTCGTAGAGCTTTTAGTTACTGTGTGTTACAAACCAGTATTTTAAGGAACGAATATTTCTTAGAAAAATGTTTTTTCGGTTTCTATTGGAAATTTTATTCTCAGTTCTACCAAGTTAGGTGCAACACATTAGTCACGGTATCTCAGCGATATTTTCTTTATTATTTCATATTTGAGTTCTCCCCTTTGATATTGTCTCAGTCTTTGTTAAATAATTATCAGAGTACATAGTATATACATACATAATTGTACCGACAGAGTACATATATATAATTAGTTTCTTACTGGTGCAAGTTTTGCTGCTGAAACGTCTCCGCAGACACGGTAACATTCCTTTCTCATTGACCATAGCACAATTAATATCATATTGCTCAGTTTGACATATGCTGGTTGTTACCTGTTATCCTTCAATTTGCAGGGTCATGGTTTAGTTGTTTAGGAAGCATATAATTGCAGGATTCTATATATCCTTCTAGCCTACTTCGAAGCATGTAAATTAATTCGTTGGCAGGTTACCCTGCAGCCAGCTCACAATTGAGGACTTCCTTTAACATCGCGAGGGTAAATGCTGATCAAAATTGAAACATTCACATGCTTAAGCCGATTTACTGTCTAATCACCCTCAGATAGCAGCAGAGTCCTTTGGCTGATCATTGAACTTGTAAAGACACTTTGTGGCTCACCGGTAGCGTGTGTGGATTTCTAGTTGAACCGCATGATTCCGTTACAACTAAAAATAGGATATGCTGATTATTGCGAGAGATTTTGGCGAACACCCCGCAAAGTGTTGGGTTTTTTCTTTTGTACCTCCCTCCTTCTCCCCTATACCCCCATTTTAGTGTAAATCCCCAAAATACCCCGAATTTTTAATAAAAAAACATTTTTTAAAAAATTTCTGGAAAACAATTTTTTAAACTTTCTGAAAATACCTCAAAACGGAGTATTTCTGGAAGTCAAAATGGCTTCCGAAAATACCCCGTTTTGAGGTGTTTCTGAAAAGTTTAAAAGATTGGGGGTATAAAAGATTTCGGAATTATGCGAAAAAAACACAATTTCGGGAGTCATTTTATGTGTTTTGACATAATTTCGGAAGTCAAAAAAGTCAAAACTAATACCTATAGAGAAAATCGTGGGTAAAAGTCAATTTTTTTAATAAGTTTCAAAACAATATTTTCCATTCCGAATTACCCTTTATTTACATAATTTCAAAAGCCATTTTTTGGGAATTCCGGAAATATCTCTTTTTACATACTTCCGAAAGCCATTTTTCACATAACTAGTACATGACCCGTGCATCCGCACGGGCTGACCGCGTTATGTGGCATGATTATACTCAAACAAAAATAAAAATTTCAAATGACATTCATCTAATATTAATTGTAAAATATAAAAAAATTAGCAACTTTGTTGATGTAGTGACAAATTTATAATGGGGATAAATATTTTTTTGATATTGTATAAATCAAAATTTCAAATGGCATTCATCTAAAATTAGTTTTAAAATATAAAGATTGTAATAGTTTTGTTGTTGTAAGGGTAAATTTAGAATGATGATAGAAATCATTGAGATAGTGTTTAAGTCAGAATGTACAACAAAATATTAGCATATATTTGTATAATAATGGTTATTATCATCAAAGTTGCAAGCATCAGAGTGTTTCATAATAGCAAAACAAATAACATGCTCATTTGGAACGCAAAATAATTTAAACAATCAAAATGACATAAGCAAAAAGGATTCTCTAGATTAAAAGCTTAACGTGCCATGATTTATACTCAAACTAAAAATAAAATTTTGAAAGCCTAGTGTTCAAAAAAATAAATTTGAACAATAAAAAATGTATTAGTTTTGTTGTGGGACAAAATCAGAAGTCACTAAAAAACAAATAAAGAAATATTATATTAATTAAATGTTTCCCGTGTTTTTAAATCCCTCACAACTCTAGTAGGATACTCGTGCATACGCATGGATGCTGTCGTGTTTTTTTTATGAATGAACTTAGACAGTATTTAAAGAGTTTAAACATTACCCGGTGAAAATAAAGACAAATTTAAAGTAGATAAAAAAGTAGTTTCAAATAAAAAATAGATAAATATTAAAATCTAAAAATGTAAAAGTATCATTTAAAAATAATATGTGCATTTATCCTGTATTTTTTTATATATCAGTGCAGTGTTTTTTTATATATCAGTGTTGTTATCCTGTATTTTTTATATATTAGTGCAGCTATCCCGTGTTTTTATATATATCATTGCAGCTATCCCCGTATTTTTTTATATATCAGTGTAGTTATCTCGTGTTTTTTATGTATTAGTGCAGTTATCTCATAGTTTCAATTGATTATTTGAGTTGATTAGTAGATTATACTAGATAGTAAAAGATAGATAGTAGATTATCAATAAGAAATATTTATCCCGTGTTTTTTTATATATCAGTAACAATTATTTGTCCTCTTTTAGGTATTAGTGACAAATATTTGTCACGTGTGTTTTAAATATTAATCAGTTTAAATAGTCATTAACCTTTCTTGTTTTTTTAGATAGTAGGTTTATAGTAGTTTTTAAAAATTATAATTATCAATGACAAATATTAATCCCGTGTTTTTTTATATATCACTCTAGTTATCCGGTGTTTTTTATATATCAGTACAGTTATCTCGTAGTTTCAATTGATTATTTTAGTTGATTAGTATATTATCAATAAGAAATATTTTTTTTAAATATTAATTGGTAATTTAAATAGTCATTAAGTCTTCTTGTTTTTTAGACAGTAGGTTTGTAGTAGTAGTCTTCAAAAAATTTAATTATCAATGACAAATATTAATTTCGTGTTTTTTTATATCAGTGCAGTTATCCCGTGTTTTTTATATATCAGTGCAGTTATCTCGTAGTTTCAATTGATTATTTTAGTTGATTAGTAGATTATAGCAGATAGTAAAAGTGAGATAGTAGATTATTATCAATAAGAAATATTTGTTTTAAATATTAATCAGTAGTTTAAATAGTAATTAAATCTTATTGTTTTTAGATAGTAGGTTTATAGTAGTCTTCAAATATTCTTGACAAATATTAGTCCCGTGTTTTTTTATATATCAGTGCAATTATCCCGTGTTTTTTATATATCATTGCAATTATCTCGTAGTTTCAATTGATTATTTTAGTTGATTAGTTGATTATAATAGATAGTAAAAGATAGATAGTAGATTATCAATAAGAGGTGATAGTAGATTATCAATAAGAGTGTAAACAGATTTCGGAGAGAAAAATTAAAATTTTAAGGTGATAACTTTTTCCAAAAAAGTGATAGTTTTTTTTGTTGTTTTTTTACTGTGACTCATTTATATTTTTATAGGTAATTTTAATAGAGTGGTGTTTGTATAAATTTAGAAAATTAATTAAAAAAACTAGGTTAAATTATAGTTTTGGTCCCCATATTCTCAAAAATTCAGACATTTGGTCCCCCTATTTTAAAACTCAAACATTTAGTCCCCCAATTTTAAAAAACTCGGAACATTTAGTCCAAAGAGGGGTTTTTCAGTTTTTTTGGCTGATTTGGCAGTCTAGCAAAAAAAAAGACTGACGTGGCATTCATTAAATGACGTGGCAGCCGACTCAGCTTGCGCACATCATTTAATGAATGCCACATAAGTCGCCACGTCATATATATTAATAATTAATTAAAACAGTAATCTGTAACCAAAAAAATATTATAACAAAAAGAAATAAAATATAAAAAAAAGATTTTCAATTAGAAATCTATCAACGCCAGATCCAACCTTCTTCTTCATCATCTCTCAATTCATCTTCTTCTCTCCACTTCTTCTTCCCCCACATTCCCCAGGTCCAACCTTCTTCAATCTTCTTCTTCTTCCAACAACAATAATAAACCTAATTAGAAATCGAAAGAGGGGTTTTGTGAGAAAGAATGGGAAAAATGGTGCGATTGATAAGAACGGTGAAATGGTGCTGAAATTCGATTAATTCACTTTCGTTTTCGCTATTGTTTTGCGGGGAGGAAGTGACGGTGGGGGAAGGGTTAGGGGTGGATATCTCTGCTGTGAAGATGATGATCTTCGATTTAGGGTTCGAAGATTTTGGGGATTTTCTTGTGGGTCCTCTTGGATTTGGGTTTCTGTTTTTTGGAAGAAGAAGAACATGGTTGCTGTTGTTGTTGAAGAATAAGTGATTTTAAAAGAAGAACATAGTTGTTGTTGAAGAAGAAGAAGAACATTGGTTTTTGCGTTTCTGGATGTTTCGTGTGTATTCTTGTTGTTGAAGAAGAAGTGATTCAATATTTAATAATTAGTAATCAGTAATAATAATAATATAGTTTATTTAATTATTTGATTAATATAAATATATTAATATGATGTGGATTTGGTTATGTGGCATTCATTAAATGATGTGTGCAAGTTGAGTCAGCTGCCACATCATTTAATGAATGCCACGTCAGCCTTTTTTTTGTTAGACTGCCAAATCAGCCAAAAAAATTGAAAAATCCCTCGTTGAACTAAATGTTCTGAGTTTTTTAAAATTGGGGGACTAAATGTCTGAATTTTAAAATAGGGGGACCAAATGTCTGAATTTTTGAAAATAGGTGGACCAAAACTATAATTTAGCCAAAAAGCTAAAGTGAAGTGATAAGAGAAAGAGAAGAATTGTTTATGGAAAAGTAAAAGTAAGGTAAAAAGAAAAAAAAGGAAGAAATAGAGTGTAAGAGAAAACTGAAAATGAGGAAAGAGAATGTAAGAGGAAAGATAAAAAAAGAGAAGAAAGAGAGTGTAAGTGAAGTGAAAAGAAAAAAAGAGGGAATATTATATTAAGTATTTTGGTTAAAGTGAAAAGTTTGAATGGGATTACCAAAATATCATCAAATAAGACATGTGTCAATGTTTCCAAATGACTCTATATGTATTTGCATTAGTGGTTAAGTTGTATAAATATAGTGTAGATTCCGGAAATTTTTGACGTAATTCCGGAAAACTCAAAAAATACGTTTTGGAATTATGTTTTAACACGTATTTCCGTAAATTTTTTGGAAAGCAGAGGTAAAATCGTTCGTTTGGTCATTTATGGAGGTATGGGGTATTGGGGGGGGGGGGTGGTGTACGAAAACCCCAAAGTGTTTTGGGTTCGCCTGTTAACGGCCCATGACCATCTTATTGTGCACACAACTAGCTTTTTATTTGATTAAAATAACCAGTACTATACCCGTGCATCCGCACGGGCCGATCGCGTTACGTCATACGATTACCTCAAATAGAAACGTTAGTATGAAATCTCATTAATCTAAAATCAATTGTAAAATATAGATGATGACTTGCATACGGACAGGTGCTGTCGTGTTCTTTTTAGGAATGAATTTAGACAGTATTTAAATAGTCTGAACATTACCCCGTGAAAATAAAGAAAAATTTAAAGTAGATAAAAAGGAGTTTCAACTAAAAAATTGATAAATATTAAAACTAAAAATGTAAAAGTATCATTTAAAAACAATATGTGCATTTATCCTTTGTGTTTTTATATATCAGTGCAGTGTTTTTTTATATATCAGTGTTGTTATCCCATGTTTTTTTATATATCAGTGCAACTATCCCGTGTTTGTATATATATCATTGCAATTATCCCCGTATTTTTTTATATATCAGTACAGTTGTCCAGTGTTTTTTTATGTATCAGTGCAGTTATCTCATAGTTTCAATTGATTATTTGAGTTGATTAGTAGATTATTGTAGATAGGGAAAGATAGATAGTAGATTATCAATAACATATATTTATCCCATGTTTTTCTTATATATCAGTAACAATTATTTGTCCTTTTTTAGGTATTAGTGACAAATATTTGTCGCGTGTGTTTTAAATATTAATCAGTTTAAATAGTCATTAAGCCTTCTTGTTTTTTTAGATAGTAGTTTTCAAAAACTATAATTATCAATGGCAAATATTAATCCCGTGTTTTTTTTATATATCACTGCAGTTATCCCCGTGTTTTTTATATATCTGTGCAATTATCTAGTAGTTTCAATTGATTATTTTAGTTGATAGTAGATTATAGTAGATAGTAAATTTGTTAGATGGTAGATTATCAATAAGAAATAATTGTTTTAAATATTTATTAGTAATTTAAATAGTCATTAAGCCTGCTTATTTTTTAGATAGTAGGTTTGTAGTAGTAGGTTTCAAAAAATTTAATTATCAATGACAAATATTAATCTCGTGTTTTTTTATATATCAGTGCAGTTATCTCGTTGTTTCAATTAATTATTTTAGTTGATTAATAGATTATAGTAAATAGTAAAAGAGAGATAGTAGATTATCAATAAGAAATATTTATTTTAAATATTAATCAGTAGTTTAAATAGTAATTAAATATTATTGTTTTTTAGACAGTAGGTTTATAGTAGTATTCCAGAAATTTAATTATCATTGACAAATATTAATCCTTTGTCTTTTTATATATTTGTGTAGTTATCCCGTGTGTTTTTATATATCATTGCAGTTATCTCATAGTTTCAATTGATTATTTGAGTTGATTAGTAGATTATTGCAGTTATCCCGTATTTTTATATTAGATTATTTGAGTTGATTAGTAGATTATAGTAGATTATTGCAGTTATCACGTGTTTTTTTAGATAGTAGTTTTATAGTAGTTTTCCAAAATTATAATTATCAATGGTAAATATTAATTATAAATTGTCAGAAAAAATTATAAATATCAATGGTAAATATTAATCCCGTGTTTTTTTATATATCACTACAGTTATCCCGTGTTTTTTATTTATCAGTGCAGTTATCTCGTAGTTTCAATTGATTATTTTAGTTGATTAGTAGATTATAGTAGATAATAAAAGTTAGATATTAGATTATCAATAAGAGATATTTGTTTTAAATATTACTTACTAATTTAAATAGTCATTAAGTCTTCTTACTTTTTAGATAGTAGGTTTATAGTAGTAGTCTTCAATTTTTTTAATTAAAGTAGTGTTTGTATAAATTTAAAAATTTAGTTTTTTAATTAAAGTAGTGTTTGTATAAATTTAGAAATTTAGTTAAAAGAATTAATGTGAAGTGATAAGAGAAAAAGAATAATTATTTATGGGAAAAGTAAAGTAAAAAGAAAAAAAAGAAGAAAGAGAGTGTAAAAGAAAAGTGAAAATGAGGAAAGAGAGTGTAAGAAGAAAGAGAAAAAAGGAAGAAAGAAAGTGTAAGAGAAAAGTGAAAAGTAAAGATGAGAAATGACATTAATATCCTTTGTTGTTGTATTAGAAAGGATAGGTGGCAATTAGTGAAAGATGCTAATAATGGTAGTTCATAGGTAGTGTATTAGTATAAATAGATATTAGATTGTATAAATTTAAAAATTTAGTTTTTTAATTAAAGTAGTGTTTGTATAAATTTAGAAATTTAGTTAAAAGAATTAAAGTGAAGTGATAAGAGAAAAATAATAATTATTTATGGGAAAAGTAAAGTAAAAAGAAAAAAAAGAAGAAAGAGAGTGTAAAAGAAAAGTGAAAATGAGGAAAGAGAGTGTAAGAAGAAAGAGAAAAAAGGAAGAAAGAGAGTGTAAGAGAAAAGTGAAAAGTAAAGATGAGAAATGACATTAATATCCTTTGTTGTTGTATTAGAAAGGATAGGTGGCAATTAGTGAAAGAGGCTAATAATGGTAGTTCATAGGTAGTGTATTAGTATAAATAAATATTAGATTAGATAATCATGTAACGTGTTTGTAGAATTTCACGAGTGCGTTTTTGTTATGTCTAGCGTTGCCCTTAAAAATATTAATATTTGACGTGTATCAATTTTATACTTCAAAAAATTATAGAAAAAATATTATCATTAATTTTTTTTTTGGGTAAACCCGGGTATCCACCGTTCGGACAGCAGTGTCTAATCCACTCGCTCATTGTTGCCTCGAGGGGCAGGACAGCTGGCCCAGAGTTTTAACGCTGCTACGTACCCAAGGCGGAGATCGAACCCCCGATCATTGGTTAAGGAAGGTTCAGCCCTAACCGCTGAACCCTACGCTCTAGTTAAATATTATCATTAGTTGAGCACGCCTTGAAATACCAAAAAATGTTGTATTTAATTTTGTACAAGAAGAGAAATAACGTTGTTCTACCGTGGAAACTAAGAAAATTGCTTGAACCCACAGGTTTACTGGCCCATTGGTCGTCGGGTCACAAGTTTGACCGCAAAACTAGCTAAGCCACATCAAGTTGGTGATTATTTGTACACAAGGGGTGCAAAATGATACAAAAAAGGGGCTGGTGTGCTTGAACTTTAGATATTTTATGTGTGATGGATTGTCCAACTTGTGAAGGATTATTATCATCTCCCTGAAACTCTTGGATTACACTGAGCTCCAGAGCTCCCGTTTCTGGCTCTAACTGCAATTCTTGCACTACATCTAGTTCTTGTAACAGAAATATAATTACTAGTTTTATGGGTTTGTTTTATTTTATGAGATTTACTCTTTTACCCTTGATAGTTGTATTTAGCTTGTCCTAGTGCCTCATTTGATAATCAATCAACATTTCACAAATATTATCTTCTCTCTAAAAAAAACTCTAATTCTCTCTACACATTCTCTAATGTTCCGAATTCCATTCTAATCATTGGAGTTCCTGCTTTAGAGACTGGATTTTACCGGAGAAATCCTTAGAATCCATTTTCTTGTCTCAATTGGTATCAAAGCATCGACCTGGTGCTTAGCTATGGAAGATGCGATGTACGATCAAGAAGAAACTGAAGCAATGAATCAGTTACTGTTGAAGATGGACAAGTCTCATGAAAAAATGCTCACCATATTTGATAGATCTCTGGATGCCTTGGTTGAGATCAAAACTTTGATTCTTAATCAAAGGAAACCACACCAGCAGAACATCACCTAGGAATTGCAATGGAGCTTGGAATTCTGAAATCAGTGTCACCAATGCGGATGAATTGAAGGTGGAGGAAATAGCTTGGAAATTTTCTCATCAGGTATCAATTCTGATTCAAATTCAGCACTCCTCCCAAGAGTTGCAAATCGATTTGCAAAAAGAAAGTGATGCACCAGATATTGACACGAAGGAAGTGGCGGCAGACACTGCCGATGAAGATTTCACCAATCTCTTCAATGACGAACTCACTTCCGAACCAAACTATGAGATCGTTGACAAAAACTTGGCTGATCCTGTTCGTGATAGCGTTACCGAACATACGGAAGCGGCGTTGGCGATCGTCTAGTCAGACGAAGCTCAGTCGTCGGGTTACAATTTTGTGTCATTTGCGGGTTACAATCCGCCGAAAAATTGGACTTTCTGGTGGATTTTTCGCGCCGATAGGCAGCTCGTAGCAAACGGTTTCTAGCGGATTTCGTGGCGTCGAAAAATCCGTCGGAAACTCCCAAAAAAATCGCATAACATTACCGGCGGATTATCCGCCGGAAATCACGTTAAATCCGCCGGTAAAAGCTTTTTTTTTAAAATAGAAAATCCGTCGGAAATCCCGTTAAATCCGCCGGAAAAACTTTTTTTTTTGAACAAATAAAAATCTGCCGAAAAAACCGATAAATCCGCCGGAAATTAATTTTCGTTTTATTTAAAAAATTAATATTATTTTATTAAAAACTTTTATTATTGATAAAAAATAAAAGTTAATAATTAATTTACTAATTAAAAAAATAAAAATTAGGAATGAAAATTAATAATTAATTTAATTATTAATTAATAGATTATAGTAATTAATTTTAAATATTTAATTAATTTAGTTAAAAAAATTCAAAATTATTTATTTTAAATTAATAATTAATTTAAAAATTTAATTATTGATAAAAAAATAAAAATTAGGAATGACAATTAATAATTAATTTAATATAGTAATTAATTTTAAATAATTAATTAAATTAATTAAAAAAAATTTAAAATTATTTTTTTAAAGTAAAAAATAATAATTAAAATTAATAATATCGATCTTAATAATATACGAAATGAAAAACAATAATAGGTCTGAACTGAAGATGATTTAATTTAATTCAAATTTAAAATCGAACAAAGTACTCAAATATCCATAACCAATACAAATGAAAACTTAAATATCATACAACAAAATAAAACAATCCAAAGCTATTGGGGTGGCTGCTGGCCTGACTCATCATCATGATAATAAGTATGTTGGGGTGCCATTCTTTAACACATCTTCGAGGACCGTCTGATATGTTCCTCAAGTGTTGGTTGGTAGGAGTTGGTGGGAGGGCATAAACATGTTGCCTAAACCACATTGGAAAATGTGCATTAATATGAGCAGAAGATTGTTGCTCACTTACGTCCTCTGATGACAAGAATTCCCTAAAAAGAAATAATTAATTGTTACACATTTGTCTACTTTATATTAACTAATTAAGATCGATAGTTAATGTTGAGGAACATACTCAATAAATGGTTGCACCTCAGTACAGTTTATCAACACATGAACATGTGCTGAACTTAACTCTTCATCTGTTAGCCAGTGAGTTGACTCCTTCTCAGATGGACGACCGGGTAGACAAAAGACAGAGAAAGCTAAATGATGTCTAGGCCATTCAGTATCTATTTCATTTCGAGTACTGCTTTCAGGAGCAAACTGATCATTCTTGAAATAATAAGAACAAAAATGTGTTGTTTCACGGTGTAAGTAAGAAGAACATATCGATCCTTCAACTCTAGCTTTGTTTTTCACTGATCTTTTTGAATCACCCATGAACCTAGAGAAAATGATATTAATTAACATAATAATTAATCATATATTTTAAACTTGTTTCTTATATTATAAAAATTAACTGACCTTTCAAATGGATACATCCATCTGTATTGGATAGGTCCGCCAAGTTTAGCTTCATACGCGAGATGCACTGGTAGATGCTTCCTAGAATCAAAGAAACCTGGCGGAAATACTCTCTCCAACTTGCTTAAGATAAGTGGGATGTCTTGTTCCATTTTTGAAATATCATCAGCTTTTAGCGTTGCAGAACACAAATTCTTAAAGTATTGACTTATTTCAATGAGCGGATTCAAAACGTGTGTTGGCAAAGAACTAAAAACGATAGGAAGTAAGCACTCCATGAATACATGACAATCATGGCTCTTCATCCCATGCAACCTCCCATTATCCACATCCACACATCTAGATAAATTGGAAGAATAACCGCCTGGCATTTTCAACTCTTTTATCCACTGATAAACTGCTTTCGCTTGTTCGGTAGATAAAGTATAATTGGCTTTGGGTTTCAAAGTCCTAATACCTTGCTCAACCAACAACAAATCCTTTCGTCTGCATTAATGATCTATATCCTTCCTAGCTTTCTCATTGTCTTTCGTTTTGCCTTTCACGTTCATGACAGTGTTAAATATGTTGTCAAAAAAATTCTTCTCTATATGCATGACATCGAGATTGTGTCTCAATAGATTATCTTTCCAATAGGGAAGTTCCCAAAAAAGACTTTTTTGGTCCAATTGTGCCATTGTCCATAGCCATCTGGACGAGAAACAACACCCGCTACGACTTCCATAGGAGGGATATCCCTAACACTATTCCAAACTTCCTCTGGTGTCAACTTACGATGAGGTCCAGCTGTTTCAACATTTCCCTTGATGAACGCATATTCCCGCTTTCTAAATTGGTGATCCATAGGTAAGATTCTACGGTGCGAGTCAAACCATGAAGTTTTTCCTCTGTATTTAAGAGTAAAAACCTTTCTGTCAACCATGCAAATCGGACACGCCATCTTACGATGTGTCCACCATCCAGACAACATTCCATAGGCAGGGAAGTCATTAATGGTCCACATCAAAGCCGCCCTCATCACAAAATTTTGTTTGCGTGCTACATCATAAGTTAAAACACCATTCCACAACCTTTTTAGGTCATCAATCAAAGGTTGCAAATATATGTCAATACCAGCTGTTGGATTACTTGGCCTTGGAATAATAAAATTTAAAAACATGTATGGTTTAGATATACACATTTTTGGAGGAAGGTTGTATGGGGCAACAATAACTGGCCAACATGAATACGGTGTTGCCGAGGCTTTATTATATGTTGTGAAGCCATCAGAGCATAAACCAAGCCGAACATTGCGTGGATCAGTGGCAAAATTTGGAAGAACACGATCAAAATGCTTCCAAGCTTCACCATCAGATGGGAGACGTAATTCACCAGAATTATTTCTATTTTGATGGTGCCACGTCATTTTACCCTGCGGTCTCCATTGAAGTAAACATCCTCTGTAGCCATGGTATAAGCGGCAGATAGAACATTGCTTTTCGTGGAATCGGTTTGCCTCTGCTCATCCCTTTCCTACTGACACGATAGCGTGGCTCTCCACACAACTTGCATTCCGACAACTCTCCATCATTTATGCCAAAGTCATTGTTATAATAGAGCATGCAACCAGACACACAACAATCAATTCTTTTAGATTTTAAGCCAAGCTTCGATACCAGTCTTTTAGCTTCATAATAACTTTGCGGAAAAAGCCCTCTAATGGGGGTTGCATCCAACATCATTTTGGTCATATATTCCATGCACAACTCAGCAACATTAAATTGAGACTCAAGACCCAACAACCGAACACACATTGATAATTTTGAGTCTTTAGATCCTTCAAATAATGGTTTATTTGTCTCACTCAAATACATGTAAAACCTTTAAGCTTCCTCATTTGGAACTTCTTCAGCATCATATTCTGGTTCTTCAAAATCCAAATTTACTCCAACAACGTCAGATATCATTCCCTGATAAACATCTAACGGTTGTATAATTTGGCCTCCAGATGTCGTAGTCGCTGGATAACTACTTGATGTGGGAGCTACTACTTCAGCCGGAACATTAACCCCAGGAACTGCAGCTACCCCCGGTCCTACTTCCCCGTGACGACTCCATATATCCAATATTTTGGCCTAAACCCATTATTGTACAAATCAACTCTAACTTCTTCTTCATTTTTTATAAATAGAAATGAACATTTCAAGCACGAGCATCTAATTCTGCCTTGTCGCGCAAATTCTTCATGACACTTAGCACAAAAAATAAACTCTTCTACCCCTTCTACAAAACGTCGCTTTAAATCGGATCTTCCAGGAAATAATCGATCATACATATACCTACGATCCATAATTTCAAGATCGATCTATGTACTACACTACAACGTAAATGAAATAAACGATCAAATAAACTATCAATTACTTTATATTTTGATATATATTGATATATTAATTACTTTATTTTGATATATCAATAAACTATCAATGACCACCAACACAATGAATTTTTAGATAATGCTATATATTAATAATTTAAACATTATAAATAATAATTGCAAATTTAATTTTAAATTTCAATTTTTATAAGACAACATCTGTTAATAAATTTATAAGTGAACTTAATAAATATGTTTTTCCAGTATAAATTATTTTGTATTTTATTGCAAACAAAATTTGTAACAAAATTTTACTATAATTAGTGAAGTAATTAAAATTTTATTGATTTTAATATTGTACCAAAAATGTGATTTGAGAAAACCAACTTCTAAGAGACTACAATGAGACACAGGAACATGTATATATTGGTATATTAATTACTCTACTTTGATAACTAACCGTAGTGAAGAGAAGACTCTGACTTGAAGCGTATCCCCAACTCGAACAAAGAGGAAAAATGAGGAACGCAAACTCAAACAATACCTAAACAAACAACACCACAATTAGTAACAAACTCATATTATAAAATAATTCGAAAACTAAAACTATTAACTCATATTACAAACATACCTTAGATCGAAGAAATTTGCCAAAGAGAGGAAGAGATTTAGTAGAGAAGAAGAGAGGAATTTCAAGAAGAGATTTAGTAGAGAGAGGAAGAGTACTGGTAGAGGTGTGAAGAAGAAGTGGAGAATGGAGAAGGGATTATATAGGAGAACCGAAGTCCAACAGTCAAAAGGAGAATCCGCCGGAAATGTCATTTACCGGCGGATTTAGGAGATTTCCGGCGGATATCAAAAATTCAAATTCCCCGCTCTTTTCAAAAAATCCGCCGGAAATGACGTTTCTGGCAGATTTTAATCGGTTCGTCATTTCCGACGGATTTTTTTGGTGTTTCCGGCGGATTTTTAGGTATTTCCGGCGGATTTTTTCGTAGACCCAAATCCGCCGGAAATACCTAAAATCTGCCGGAAATACCTAAAAAAACGGCTCAAATTTGTGATCTAAAATTTTGATCAATGGCTCATGTTTCCCCACGCCTATTATAAATTCGGCTTCAGCTTTCCCTTCTACTTCACAAAAACCCTAACCCCTTCTCTGCTTCTTCTCCACGAAATCGTATAAACACAAAAAAAATGCCCCTAACACAATACTCAGAGGATTCTTCCCTCACTATCATTCATCATCAGGGCATCATCACCAACAAAGTTGATGGTGTCTGTTTTGAGGGGCGAGACACAATGCAGTGTAGGCTTAAACACAACATAACATTCGCTGCCCTAAAGTATAAACTGCTGGGTAAGGTGCAAGTGGATGGCGACGAGCGAGAGATAACTCGTTTAGTTTATCGGAAACCCAATTGGTCTGATGGACGTGTGCACTGGTCTACAATGGATGTCAAGAACGACGATGACGTTCAAGCAATGATGTGCATTTATGTCCTGTTTAAATGGAAGGGTTATCTGCATTTGTACGTGGAAACCACACGGACTGTCGCTGAGATCCTTAGTCGTTTAACTCCCCCAGCTCAGTATTTTGTCATTTTATCGTTTTCGTGTATTTCGAGTTTTATGTACGGTGACGCTTTTTAATAATAAAATTGTTTAATTTAAACGGTACTGTAAAACAAAAAATAATCAACCCAATATTTATTCATTACTAAATCAATGACGTTCAATTACAATTATTGATAAACAAAATAACAGTAAAAAACTACAACGGGGTAACAACAGAGCCGGATCCAACATCACTCGTAGTATCACTGTCACTTCCACTTCCATCATGAAATGCATCATCCATGCTTTTTGACTAACCTTTTTGGCCTTAGTGGAATTAAACATTCTTCTTGCTTCAAGTAGTTCTTCCTCTGCTTCTTTTTCCTCACTGTTCACAAGAGGGTTAGTGACACAATCACCTAGAATGGAATAACCCCAACAAATTTTCATGTCTTCCAATGTTATTGTTGCTTCACCCCAACGGAACACAAAAGTGTTGGTTTTGGAAGACCACCTTTTGGAGAGTTCAAGAATCAACTCATCATCACGTTTGATTTCAAATGTAGACACTTTGATAGCATTATGTATTCCAGCTTTTGACCATAAGTATTCATACCTGGGTTGTAATTTTTGGACCCATGTTTTCCATTCGTCTGGTGGTTTTCGCCACCCCTTGTATCTTACTTCTATTGGCATGTTTTTACAAGTTTCAGAGAAGATGAGAAAATGGGGTGGAAGACAGTGAGGGTAACGAATTGGATACTCCCACAATGGTTTTTTTGCCAACTCTAGTCTCCAAATCTCATTTGGAATGGAAATCCTCCCAGGATTTCGTTCAATGAGGGTAACAAATTGGATCATACCTGCAACCGAACATATCAAACACAACATCTGGAGAAGGGATTTATATACAAGAAACGAAGTCAAACGGTCAAAAGATAGAATCCGTCGGAAATGACATTTACCGGCGGGTATAGGGGGCTACCGGCGGATTTAGGGGGTTTCCGGCGGATCATGGGGTTTCCGACGGATATACCCCGCGCTTTTTTCAAAAAATTCCGCCGAAAAATACCTTACCGACAGATTTTTTTTAATTTTTTTTTCGTAGCCCCAAATCCGCCGGAAACACTTAAAAATCCGTTGGAAAGTTTGCGGCGGAAAACAATCCGCCGAAAAAGCCAAAACATACCCCGAATATGTTCCGGCGGATAAAATCCACCGGTAAGTCCTAAAATCCGCCGAAAAGTTTTCGGCGGATCTAAATCCGCCGGAAAGTCTTGGCCGGAAAAACAGTTGTTCATGTAGTGAACATAAATTACATCCTTGATTAAAAATAGGTTAACATATATTGTTGAAACATAAAATAACTAATTGGAATCCCATTCATTCTCAAAATCATCATCATCAGAGGAGTGAATTCATGATACACCAATGTGCTCTGTTGCATCTTCATCAGCATCTTCTTCGTCATCAACTTCATTGCCGGTGTTTGGCTCATCACATAAACGAGTAATGGGTTCAACTTGAATCACTTCATTTACATTAGACATCTCTTGCATTTGATATGACACATCTTCCACCGTGTCATCATTTGTCTCAATGCGACCTCTTGGTTTTGTTTTAATTGCGACACACCAACCACGCCTATCAGTCCGCATTGATGTATAAGGGACATAATAGACTTGTCTCACATTTTGTGCAATGACGAACGGATCATACAGTCGATATCTATATTCTTTTAATGTCCACTATATTTGACTTTGGATTCACCTTTGTTCCTCGGGCAGACGGATCAAACCAATTACAACAAAAAACCACTACCTTCTGACTAAAATCTAGATGGGGGGTACGAAAAAATCATATATGTGTTGAACCACACCATAAAAATCATCTTCACCTCCTCTAGTGACACCCTTCATGCAAACTCCACTATTGACTGTTTCTCTGCCCTGTGTCCATTCATTGGTGTGAAATTTGTATCCATTGACAAAGTATGTGTGCCATTCTTTAACACATCTTCGAGGACCGTCTGATATGTTCCTCAAGTGTTGGTTGGTAGGAGTTGGTGGGAGGGCCTAAACATGTTGCCTAAACCACGTTGGAAAATGTGCATTAATATGAGCAGAAGATTGTTGCTCACTTACGTCCTCTGATGACAATAATTCCCTAAAAGAAATAATTAATTGTTACACATTTGTCTACTTTATATTAACTAATTAAGATCGATAGTTAATGTTGAGGAACATACTCAATAAATGGTTGCACCTCAGTACAGTTTATCAACACATGAACATGTGCTGAACTTAACTCTTCATCTGTTAGCCAGTGAATTGACTCCTTCCCAAATGGACGACCGGGTAGACAAAAGACAGACAAAGCTAAATGATGTCAAGGACATTCAGTATCCATTTCATTTCGACTGCTTCCAGGAGCAAATAGATCATTCTTGAAATAATAAGAACAAAAATGGGTTGTTTCACGGTGTAAGTAAGAAGAACATATCGATCCTTCAACTCTAGTTTGTTTTTCACCGATCTTTTTGAATGACCCATGAACCTAGAGAAAATGATATTAATTAACATAATAATCATATATTTTAAACTTGTTTCTTATATTATAAAATTAACTGACCTTTCAAACGGATACATCCATCTGTATTGGACAGGTCCGCCAAGTTTAGCTTCATATGCGAGATGCACCGGTAGATGCTTCATAGAATCAAAGAAACCAGGCGGAAATACTCTCTCCAACTTGCATAAGATAAGTGGGATGTCTTGTTCCATTTTTGAAATATCATCAGCTTTTAGCGTTGCAGAACACAAATTTTTAAAGTATTGACTTATTTCAATGAGCGGAATCAAAACGTGTGTTGGCAAAGAACTAAAAACGATAGGAAGTAAGCACTCCATGAATACATGACAATCATGGCTCTTCATCCCATGCAACCTCCCATTATCCACATCCACACATCTAGATAAATTGGAAGAAGAACCGTCTGGCATTTTCAACTCTTTTATCCACTGATAAACTGCTTTCGCTTGTTCGGTAGATAAAGTATAATTGGCTTTGGGTTTCAAAGTCCTAATACCTTGCTCAACAAACAACAAATCCTTTCGTCAGCATTAATGATCTATATCCTTCCTAGCTTTCTCATTGTCTTTCGTTTTGCCTTTCACGTTCATGACATTGTTAAATATGTTGTCAAAAAATTCTTCTCTATATGCATTACATCGAGATTGTGTCTCAATAGATTATCTTTCCAATAGGGAAGTTCCCAAAAAATACTTTTTTTTCCCAATTGTGCCATTGTCCATAGCCATCTGTACGAGAAACAACATCCGCTACGACTTCCACAGGAGGGATATCCCTAACACTATTCCAAACTTCCTCTGGTGTCAACCTACGAGAAGGTCCAGCTGTTTCAACATTTCCCTTGATGAACACATATTTCTGCTTTCTAAATTGGTGATCCATAGGTAAGATTCTACGGTGCGAGTCAAACCATGAAGTTTTTCCTCTGTATTTAAGAGTAAAAACCTTTGTGTCAACCATGCAAATCGGACACGCCATCTTACGATGTGTCCCCCATCCAGACAACATTCCATAGGCAGGGAAGTCATTAATGGTCCACATCAAAGCCGCCCTCATCACAAAATTTTGTTTGCGTGCTGCATCATAAGTTAAAACACCATTCCACAACCTTTTTAGGTCATCAATCAATACCAGCTGTTGAAATACTTGGCCCTGGAATAATAGAATTTAAAAACATGTATGGTTTAGACATACACATTTTTGGAGGAAGGCTGTATGGGGAAACAATAACTGGCCAACATGAATACGGTGTTGCCGAGGCTTGAATATATGGTGTGAAACCATCAGAGCATAAACCAAGCCGAACATTGCGCGGATCACTGGCAAAATCTGGATGAACACGATCAAAGTGCTTCCAAGCTTCACCATCAGATGGGTGACTTAATTCACCAGAGTTATTTCTATTTTAATGGTGCCACGTCATTTTACCCGCGGTCTCCATTGAAGTAAACATCCTCTGTAGCCTATGCTCAGCAGATAGAACATTGCTTTTCGTGGAACCGGTTTGCCTATGCTCATCCCTTTCCTACTGACACGATAGTGTGGCTCTCCACACAACTTGCATTCCGACAACTCTCCATCATTTATGCCAAACTCATTGTTATAATAGAGCATGCAACCAGACACACAACAATCAATTCTTTTAGATTTTAAGCCAAGCTTTGATACCAGTCTTTTAGCATCATAATAACTCTGCGGCAAAAGCCCTCTAATGGGAGTTGCATCCAACATCATTTTGGTCATATATTTCATGCACAACTCAGCAACATTAAATTGAGACTTAAGACCCAACAACCGAACACACATTGATAATTTTGAGTCTTTAGATCCTTCAAATAATGGTTTATTTGTCTCACTCAAATACATGTAAAACCTTTTAAGCTTCCTCATTTGGAACTTCTTCAGCATCATATTCTGGTTCTTCAAAATCCAAATTTACTCCAACAACGCCAGATATCATTCCCTGATAAACATCTAACGGTTGTATAATTTGGCCTCCAGATGTCGTAGTCGCTGGATAACTACTTGATGTGG
This sequence comes from Astragalus membranaceus, assembly GCA_039519185.1. Classification (NCBI taxonomy): domain Eukaryota; kingdom Viridiplantae; phylum Streptophyta; class Magnoliopsida; order Fabales; family Fabaceae; genus Astragalus; species Astragalus membranaceus. Next base: position 110,966,906 of record CM076850.1, on the reverse strand, counting down.
GAGCTAATACTTCAACCGGAACATTAACCCCAGGAACTGCAGCTACCCCCGGTCCTACTTCCCCGTGACGACTCCATATATCCAATATTTTGGCCTAAACCCATTATTGTACAAATCAACTCTAACTTCTTCTTCATTTTTTATAAATAGAAATGAACATTTCAAGCATGGGCATCTAATTCTGCCTTGTCGCGCAAATTCTTCATGACACTTAGCACAAAAAAGAAACTCTTCTACTCATTCTACAAAACGTCGCTTTAAACCAGATTTTTCAGGAAACAATCGATCATACATCCAACTACGATCCATAATTTCAGGATCTATGTACTACACTACAAAGTAAATGAATTAAACTATCAAATATTACTTTTTGATATATATATATATATATATATATATATATATATATATATTTATATTGATATATTAATTAACATCAACAGAAATTAATAATATCTCGTATTTATCTAAAAATTACAAACAATAGAAATTAATAATTACATTGACTTTATTTTTTAACTAATATATTATTATATTTCAGATTTATTAATTACATTGACTTTATTTTTTAACAAAGTAAATGAAATAAACTATCAAATATTACTTTTTGATATATATTGATATATTAGTTACTTTATTTTTTATAAACTAATATATTATAATATTAATATTAATATATTATAATATTTGATATTTACTTAATAAAGAAATTCAAACTAATAAAATCAAATAACGTTTTATACCAACTAATGACTTTGATAACGGTTCTGGACTGGACTAGGGGGTCCATTTAGCAATACCAGGAGGTCAATTTAGCAATTGGATATGGATTGGCCCAACCATTTCGGCCCATATCCACAACATACAAGCCCAATTAAGGCCACCACACTCGGATGGTTAAGATCAATTCTACTGATCCGACGATCCACAAACGGGCTCGATTTCCTATAAATACCGGCTCCCATTGCCATCTTAAGGTACATACTCCGATTCCTAGCTAAATCACTCACCTATTCTCAATACTGACTTGAGCGTCGGAGTGGCTTCGTAGGTACCCCCCGGGCTCACACAAACCTCTGGCAAGGTAGCAGGAGACCTACCAACTGCAGCCGACTCAATACTGCAAGGTACAGAACGTTGGCGACCACAGTGGGAGATATCTATCTTTCACGTCATCACTACTCCTTGAACTTTTCTACTAGAGGGTACTCCTGAGGGCAACGTCGCCAGCCTGCCTGACGAGGGTACCAGTCAGCCTGCCCAGCCCTCGAATGTGAGCCAACTTTTGGATCTCTTGTGCAATCGCACCCAAGCTATGCTGCACCAGGAAGCTCGCCTAAGGCAGATTGAAAGGTGTGTGGCTTCCCTGCCCGAGCAGCCTCCACCCAGCTGGGGAACCCCTCCTCCGACAATGGTGGCTTCAAGACGCCATCGGTCTCCCCCTCGAAGGCATCATGTCCATCGTTCCCCCCAAGGCGAAGGCACGAACATCGCCCTCCCCCTCGGCAGCGCAGGCATGGAGGATCAGGCTCACCTCCAAGGACCCTTCCATCCCCTCCATATGATACCTACCAGCTTCACGACTCCCACTCCAGGACCTCCTCACGTGCATCCCCTAATTCTCGTGAGAGGTCAAGAAGTCGGGTCAACACCCACCATGGGCACCACCGGGGATCGCCATCGAGGAGGTTCCCGTCCGGTGCAGGTATCAAGATTTAGACTATGAAGACACCTCCCCTCGAAACTCAAGAAGGTTTTCCGATGAAGGACCTTTCACTCGAAGGGTGGATGAATGCCGAATCCCAAGGGCCTGGGAAAAGCTGACAGCTCTCAAGATGTATGATGGAACCGGAGATCCAGACCTTCATCTGGCACACTTCTCCCTGATGATGCGCTATAGAGGCGCCAGGGAGTCTGTTCACTGTAAAATCTTCCCCCTCACTCTCGAAAAATCCGCATTAGAGTGATTTCAAGAGCTAAAGCCAAACTCTATCTCCTCATGGAGTCAGATGGCGAGAATGTTCACAGCTCCTAAATCTGAAGAGGTTCTTAGGGTAATCAGGCAGGGAGAGAAAGAAACACTTAGAGAATATCTGGAAAGGTTCAACAAGGAGGATGCCAACGTGAGGAACCTTGAAGACAAGAGGGGGCTCTTTTCGATGAAGGATGGCCTCAAGAAGGGAAGCCTGTTTCAAAGGGACGTGGGGATTAACAAACCCTGAAGCTTGGATGAGTTCCTTCGGAAGGCACAAAAGTACATGGACTATGAAGAAGACAACATGGCGTATCAAGAGGAAGCCAAGGTTGGCAGCAAGGAGGGAAAGTTGACCTACAAGGCCATTGAAGAACCATGGCAGAAGGGAGCCCAAGATGAGAGAACTCCTCGGGAGTCCCGACCCCGAGAAGGTCGCTTCTCAGAGTACACCCTGATGAACACATCCCAGGTCGAGATCCTTGCCGAGTGCGCCGACGCGGAGTGTCAGGACATCAAACAGCCCGAACCTCTCGTGCAAAGGAAAGGCCGAACCTCTAAGAAGTACTGCCGTTATCACAAAAGTTATGGGCACGGCACCAACAAATGCAACACCCTCAGGGATGACATTGAAGAGCTGATCCGCGAATGGAAGCTCGCCCAGTACGTGAATGAAGAAGAGGATGAGACTCGTGACTCTGAATAGAGAGCATGGCATCAGGACCGGAACCTAGAGCTAGGCCTAGTTAAGAATTTTATTGTTTGGACGCAAATGCGAAATGTAAAGCTCGATATGAATGATTAACAATGTTCATTTTGCAATTACAGTTTTTACTCTAGGTCATTAGCATTAACACTTGTTCCAAAGGAAATTCCTTAAAGATCAAGAAAGAAAAAGGGTCCAACTCCCTAGTTAGGGTGCCTAGTAATGGAGTCAAGAGTGTCATGGCACGCCAAAACAAGTAAGTGACCTTGGTGGTCACAACCCCTTGGGCGAGTTCTATCTGGGCCGAGTCCCGGTAAAATTTGCCAAGGGTATACTTCAAGCTGACCTTGGTGGTCACAACCCCTTGGGCGAGTTCTATTTGAGCCGAGTCCCGGTAAACTGTGCCAAGGGTATACTTCAAGCAGACCTTGGTGGTCACAACCCCTTGGGCGAGTTCTATCCGGGCCGAGTCCTGGTAAACTGTGCCAAGGGTATACTTCAATTTGACCTTGGTGGTCACAACCACTTTGGACTAGTTCTATCCGAGCCGAGTCTTGGTAAACTGTGCTAAGGGTATGCTTCATTACAAATTATCACAGTGGGCGTCGACAACTCAACTGCCTAAAGCAAGCCAAACTTAGCGACTATCTACTTGATAAAATCCTAAGTCCAACGAAAAGGGCCACACGCGAGAAATCACTAGCAAAGCATGAGACCATGAGGTCTTGGGTATCAAGCGCCAAGAAAGGCACGAAAGTCAAGCACGCGTGAGACTATGAGGTCACGGACACCAGAGATACCCACCACCACAAGAAAATCGACGATTTTCGACGGCAATTTTCGTCGCAAACGCAGCAATTTTCGTCGGAAATTGACGTTTCCGACGGACAAAAAGTCGTCGCAAAATCGCTCATCGCAAATCGTTTCCGACAGATTTTTTCGTCGCAAATGTCTCTGTCGCAAAGTCGTCGGAAACCCGTCGCAAATATCCGTGGTAAAGTCGTCGCAAACTCTGACACATTTTCGTCGCAAATCCGTCGGAAATCCGTCGGAAATTTAAAAAAAAAAATAAAAAAAAATAAAATTATACATACTAATCAGAACTAATACATACTATTTAATAATCCTTAAACCTTTCCTAGTTTCCATTGATTGAATTGTTTCTGTTTTATTGAATTTTCTAAATGAGTACATAGAGACTATTTATACAGCATTGCTACTGAGCTTACAACAGGAGGCAGAGTCACTGCAGAGAACTATATTGCAGTGACTATTTTACAGTGCTTGTAATTACAGAATAGTAAACCTATTTTACAGAATAGTAAATCTATTTTACATAGTTTACATACTCTAACACGCAGGGCCAGAATCACCGCAAATACAGTTCCTCCAAGTTTGCAGATGACCTACAATTCATAGACCAAAAATACACATTACATTGCATTAAAAGAGGACTGCTGCAAAGTACAAGCACACACTGGCATAATTCAAAAAATATGAGGCATTCATAAAAGGTTCAAAATGCAGGGCTTATCTAAAGCACCTAGAACAGAGGAATTAACAATAAGCTATTACTGTTTTGCTCACAATCAATTAAAAGCATTGTTATACCCCAATTTTGTCCGTCTTCTTTTTCTAGTTTTAGTCGTTTATTTTACTTAAATCGTGTTTTGAAGTCGCGTGATTACGAGAATTATCGGTATGGCGTCTCAGTTACTAACCCTGGTCAATTTCAATGACCCTGTTCAATTAAATCGAAATACCGTTGTTTTAAATTAGGCATGCACGCGAATGATTGATCGTTTCGTGCGTTCTTCAATTTAATCTTCGTATTTGGATTTAGTCGAACTTAATTGGGACTAACAAAGTCATTTTTCTCGCGATCGGGCTTGTCGTTTCAATTTGGGCTTAAGAACGCGATTCTGAGATGATTTTAGCGTTTAGCGGTCAACGGGCTTATTTATTCTATTTGGGCCTCGGTCTCACACACTTGTCTAGTTGGGGCCGATATCGTTTTTGTATTTGGCCCAATTTCTTTTATTATTTTTACTTTGCCTATTCATTTATTTTGAGTAGTATATATAGTCTAAAAATGTCAAAAAAAATTCTATTTATTTTTATTTACAATTTAATAGTGTTTAGGAGTCCAAATGTCCAAAAAAAAATACAAAAAAATTACATCAAAAGGGCAAAAAATGGCCAGATCCGAAAATGAGCATCTAAGGAGCAGATTAGGGTTTCCTAGCAGCACTCCAAGCTGCTACAGCTGCTGCTGGGCCTGGATCCAAAACCTGAAAAAATATTCAAAGCCCAGTCAAAATACAATTAATGCCTAAACCTGGAAATGTAGTATAAAACAGCAGTCAACAGCAGCAGCAAAAGACAGATAGAAATTCACACAGAAAATCCATACGAAACTTAGAGATATTCAGGGTAAAAATTAGGGTTTCAGTGAAACCCTAATTGCGAAGCGTCAAAAATCCAGAAACATAAACAGTCAAACAGAGTAGAAGCAGTAGCGGTGAGGCAATAGTGAGCAGAACAATTCGGTAACCACATAAGAAGAGACCAAACAGAGGCTGGAAAAAGAGGTTGGTGTTCCTGGAAATTTCGTTTTTATTAAGTTTAGTGCATAATAGGTTTTAGTTGCTCAACTAATAAACTAATAAGCCGGGACTAGTAGCAATCCAGATCAAAACAACACAAATATGTTTTTTAAAAAAAAAGGGGGAAATCAAATGTAGTAAGTTTTAGTTTGCTGGCCGTAAACAAGGTCCTAAATTAGTACTGTGTATATGAGTTAGCAAATGATGAACACATTAGGTTTTTTTTAGTCAGTATTGTATAGAATATATTTAATTTGAGACAAATCAAAAAACAAGAAAAGCAGAAACAGACATATGAAGGAGCAGATAAGAAAAATATATATATAAAAAAAAAGAGAGAACCGAAACCTTACCTGCTAGTTCCGGCCACCGTAGACGGTGGCCGTCCGCCTCAAACCGCCGTCGTCCTCCCCCTCTAGGTAGCCTTGGAAACCGAACCAGAAGCAAATGACCACCGTACGGTGGTCATCTCCACCGTTATCCCCTTCGCGTCGCCGTATGATTCGTCGTCACCATCGCACGTGACCGGAGATGGTCCGGCCTCCTCTCCTCTACCACCGTCTCGTTCTCTCCCTCCATCGCACCTTCCCTTCGTTCTCTCTCCTGTTCCTGCAACAATCACCCTCTCGCCGGAGCCGTCACCACGAAGCTCTCCCTCTCACCGTGAACCCGTAGCCGGCAGCGCCGTGGTGCCTCGTGTAGTCCCCCCTTTCGGTCAGTCCCTCTCTGCATCGCCCTCCACCAATCTCTCTTTCCCTCCACAAATCTCTCTTTCTCTCCGCAAATTTCTCTCTCTCTCTCTCTCTCTCCGCAAACTTAAATAAGTATTGGTGGCGGCTTCATTGATTTTAGAAAAGTTGTAAACGAGGAAGGTTCTCCTTCGGGGGCTTTTTCGGGCGCAACAGCTGGCGACTCCACTGGGGAGACTAAGAAAACATTTTTTCTAAAGTGGGTCAAGCCTAATTAATTAAATGTGTGGTTTATATGATTGATTTGAATAGATAGTTACTTCTTTGCTTATTTCCCTCATGCATTTCTTCCCCTTTCTTATCATGTCCCCTTATTCTTTGCTCCCTTTCTTGAGGTAAGTAGTGCATTGTTATTGGCACCCTAGATTAGTTTATATTGGATCGATATTGAACCCTAGGATAAACAACATGCTATTTGTCTGGACTGCTCTGGATTTTCATTTGCAGGTGGGGAAGGGTAGTTATTCCTAGGTGTTGTGCCCTCGACACACACTTCACATCCTATACTTGTGAGTATTGAGTGGGGCCTAAAACCCAAGGTCTGAACAAAAACCTAGGAGAGTGGGAACGATTAGTGACTGCCATTTGTAGACCTTTGTCTGTATGGCTCTCATGAAAGTTCCGCCCAAGACTGCGCCTTGTCATGATGCCTCACACTCGGTAGTTTTCTACGATTGTGGGTGCCATCATGAGAGGGACTTTAGCTCTTGGTTGCCATTGTAAGGAAGTGATTAGAACCTACATGGGAGGATTACCTCTTTCGTCGACTTTAGACCCTAAGATTCCCACCCTTTGTAGGACACGGGGGCACGCCTTTGTTTGTTGCATTAGTTTAGGCATTCCTTTTTCTTAAACTCTATTTCAAAAATCGTAGAAAATAATGTCCTTAGTTTCTTACCCTCTTTTTATGTAAATGACACATCATTTCACATCCACATCATTTCGCATTCACATCGTTTCGCACCATTGCATTTGCATCTAACAAAAGTTTGAAACAAAAAACTTTCATCATTTGCATTCTTCATGCATTAAAGTTTGTTTGCCGGAGATCGCAACATAACATCGAACCTTGTCATAGGTGTGTAAGAAGCAACATGGAATCCAAAGGCAAAACCGCATTCAATTCAAGGTTCCCCATTGTAAAGAAGATTGATGTAACTAATTTGAAGGAGTATGCTTCCCTATTAGGTCCTATTGAGCTTCGGTCCTTCGACAAGACTTATGGGAACATCCGCAAGTTATTACAGTTAGAAGTACAAGAGAGCGCCATCGCCGCCCTATGTTGGTTCTACGACTCTGAGATTAGATGTTTTCTTTTCAAGAACTTCCAAATGGCACCTACCCTAGAGGAGTATGAGAAGATTCTGGGTTTTAATCGCTCAGAGGCTAGACCTTACCAGTATCAGAGGCAGTATTATTCAGATGAGAAGTTTGCTTCCTTGTTACAAATCAGTGTAGAAGAAGTGCGGTTCCACAAAGTTAAGCGTAACAAGATATTTAGGTTTCCTCAGGAGTACTTTGAAAGTTTGATGACTAGCTATGTAGCATCAAATGATTGGGTTTCTTTCAAACAAGTACTAGCTTTGACCATCTTCGGCATTGTTCTTTTCCCTCGGATTGAGAAACATATAGATGAAACCGCTGTTGGTGTGTTCCTAGCTTTCAAGAGTGCAAAAAGCCTCATCAACCCGGTTCCCGCTATTCTCGCCGAGACCTATCGTGCCTTCACCCGCCATCATGAGTTCCGAAAGGATAAGATGTGTTGTTCCTTCCCTGTGCTATACGCTTGGTTAATCAGTCATGTGTGCATTAACAAAAGTGAAGTTGGGGACCTGCTTTCCTACACCTTGGGTTGCAATCCGAAGACTATGAGCCCTCAAGAGTGGAAGGATACTCTCAAGAATCTTGATGCTCTTCAAATTCGGTGGTACTTGCACAAGTTTTGGGAAGATAGACCCTCAGTGATATTCCAATGTGGCAGTTTCCAGAACGTCCCTCTCATGGGAACACAGGGATGCATCAATTATAACCCGTCTTTGACCTTGAGACAACTCGGGTACCCTATGCGGGACTCACCCTCCGAAGCTATGTTGTTCCGTTTTTACCTCCATGAGGGGATCCCTAAAGACAAGGACTTACTTCGGCGAGTCTTGCAAGCTTGGGAAACCGTGGTGCGGAAAAACAAGAGCGAGTTATCTAAAAGGACCACTGCTATCTCCTTCACTCAATGGCTTGAAAAAAGGATTAAGGAAACTCGATCATCCAACCAAGGAATGCCATCACTTGAAGAGAAAATACCAGAACCCCACATTCCCCTAATTGAAGAACTAGAAGAGATTAAGTTAGCCTTATCAAAAGCAGAAGAAGAGAAAAGGGTTTTGCAAAACAGATTGGGAAAGGTGTTGCAAGACAAGCGGAAGCTAGAAAACGAAAATGCTCTTCAAGCTGCTGCTATTGAAGCAACCAATAGGAAGCTTGAAATAGAAGAAGAGAGCAAGAGGGGAATTCAGAAACATTTGGAGGGAGCTAAAGAAGAAGTAAAGAGGTGCGCCTCAAAGATGAATGAGGCTATGGCGGAAGCAAGGGAATGGAAGAAATCATATGCCAAGTCAAGGAGGGATGAGAAAATGGTTAGAGAGGCGCTAGCTAAGTCAAAAGAGGAATTCCAAAGGATGAAGTTTGAAATGGAGAACCAAGTGGAAAACATCAGGCAAGATAGAGAGTCTATCATAGGGATCTTGAAAGAATATCAACAAGCTTTGGAGTTTGAACAAGGAAGGTCGGATGAATTGAAGAGGAACGTCCAATGCCTAAGGGAATCTTATGGGCAAGTGCAAGTAGAAAGCCAGTACTGGGAGGAACGCTTCATGGCATTAATTGGCAGAATAGAAGACCAAGAAATCATCAAGGAGCTAAGGGATGAGATTCAGCTTTGGAAGAGCAAATTTTCAAAGCTAGCAGGGCTAGCTAATCAAGCTGTGAGAAATGTTCCCAAGAAGCTAAGAAGAGCTGAAGCAGAAATGAACCCTTGCAACACTCCGGCCAAGGTGCGTGAGTTTGTCGGGTATTGCAAGATCCTGACAGAAGAACTCATGGAGAAGGCCAAGGGGGCAGCCGAAAGCAAGAAGAGAAAGAGGAAGGAGAAATTGAAGGCTATATGCCTCTGAAGTTCACTTTAGAATATTGCAATAATTCTTAGGAAATTGTAATTTTCTCTAAAAAGTTGTAATTTTCTTTGGATATTGTACTTTGTCCTCAGAATATTGTACTTTGCTTTTCTCTCGAGTTTGAAGTATTCTTTCCTTTTTGAATAAAGTATGTTCGTTTTGCCTATTGCTTCCAACTCCGTTGCAAAAAAAATATAATAGCAAAAAATATAATAAGAATAAAAATAAAAATGTTAGAGCTTTAGACCTACACGCCTATGACAAGACGAATTACACCGCGATTCCCGGCACCCAAACAAACATAAAATCATGCATATTGCATTGCATCTGCATTCGTTTATTTAATTCTCGTGCTCATAAAGTGTATTCCCTCAATAGAAAAAGGCAAGCTGGTTCGCCAACATCGATACCTGACTCGTCTACAAGCAAGGCTCATGGCAACTAACCAGAATGACCGGGGCCGTCCTGTTATTGAAGACTTAGGAAGTGGGGAATCAGACCATGGTAACACCTCTGCTGAGGTTCCCAATACAGAGCAATTGGCTCAAGAGAATCGGGAGTTGAGAACGAAAATCGGGGCAATGGAAACACAGATGACGGAAATGATGGGCATGCTACAAGCTTTGAGGAACGGAACTGCCGCTGAAAGTCTCGCCGTCACTACCGGAGTTGCTGTCACTCTTCCCCCTCTGAGTCTCGAGACTAACACCTTTGCTCATACGTCAGGAACCAACAACCAGGGCCAACCAGTTATGCATGGGATGCCTTGGGGACTCCCATCCGGATACGCACCTCCAGGAGCCGAGGCTAATGCGGGAAGTAATCCCCTTACGGTTGCAGAACAAGTCCGACCCATCTCAGCCACAAACAATGGAGGAGCGGGAGCGCCTCAGGGCCAAATTCAGATTCCTATTCCGCTGGGAACTCCGTTTGACTTTCATTCACCAGTAACGGTCTATTCCCCAATTCAGGGACCAATTCTTGGGAATATCACTCACTCACGTGACCCACACGTGAACCCAGCCGTAGTGGCGATGAGTAATCCTCACTACGGTGTGAATGGTTTTCCTCAGAACTACCCTGCTGAAGCTCCTTGTCATACCCCAATTTTGTCCGGCTTAGGTCAAAACCCTAATTTTCAATCAAAAATAAATCAAGTCTTAGCATTCATCCTAGAGGTTAGGAAGAGCATCATGCTTGCATCTTAGAAGTTTCAGAATGCATTTTAGGGTTAGAAAAGCATTGCATGGCATTTTAGAGCACTTTAGAGCATGTCTAGGGTTTCTAGGGTTTTTCCTAGTCCAAAGGGTATTTTGGTAATTTCGCCAAAAAGACTTATTTTCTCATCATGCATGTATTTCTAGAGTTTTAGAGTCATCCAAAGGGTCTCGGGATCATTGTTAGAGTGGAAATGAAGTTTGGAGCAAATTAGGGTTTTTGGGACCAAAAAGGCATTTTGGTCATTTCACTAAAATAAATAATTTCTCGGTAAAAACCATCATACATCTCTTGAGGAATTTATGTGAATCCAAGTGAGTATAGTTGTGTAATTTTTGTGCATCATAGGAATATTTTTGGCATGAAATTCGGTTTTTGAACAAAAGGGTAAAATGGTCATTTCCTTTGGAGTGGGGTCAACAAATCAATTTTGGGATTGGTGAGATCATAAAATTCAGAGCCCAATCATTGAATCATGGTACATGGCCCAAAATGGTAAGATTAATGAAGAATTATCTAGAAAAAAAAATCAAGAAAAAGAAAGGATAATTAGAAAGGTAGTGGGAGACAAATAGTACAATGACAACTTGCAATTACTCTCTCTCTCTTGTCCTTTGGCTGCGAATTCCAGCCCTTTTTTCCCCATTTTTGGTTTATTTTATTGATTGCAAATTGTGTTTAAATCATGGCCTTCCATTCAAGTGTTAAATGCAATCCTCACCCTTCATTTGAATTAAAATGGCACTCTTGTAATATGCTTCATGAGAAAATACATTTTTGTAATTAAACTTATCCTTCACTCACCTCCTTAAGCTACACCCCTCAGCCCTCGCTCTCCTCACTTTGTGCTTTCTAATTGCCCCTAATTCATGTGACATTTGATCTTGACCCTTGGTTCCAAATTTAGATGCAATCCTAGAGCACCTAAAAAAATAAGAGACTAAATTACCCTTAAACCTAGTTTCATCCTATAAATACCTCCCTCATTCCCACACCTAGGATTCATCTTTTTTGCTTCTCATTTGCCTCTCATTCTCCTACACAAAAACCCTAGCACACCAAAAGCACCTCCTCCCCCTCTCCTTCCTCACCAAAACCGTAGCCTCTCCCTCCCTCCTCCATATATTTTCTTCAACTTTTCACCACCAAATCCTCCATTTCTTGTTAGATCACCATCCTTCCTTCCATTCTCTTCAAGGTTGCATCATCAAATTGCTAGTATTTTTTTGAGCTTATCACCTTCTTCCTTTCATTATAGTTTTGAGGTAATCCTTGAAGCTTTGCACCTCATATTTAATTTTCTTGCATGATCTCTCCTCTACTCCAAACTCCTTCTTGATTGTTGTTTGCTTTGAGGATCCATTTCAAACATTTTGACAAAGACTTAGGGAGCTTTGGGTGTTTGAGATGGGTCCTTGGCCTTGAAGGAGTTACTCTTCTATTTGAATAATTTCCCTTGCATCTTTACATATTATGCACTAAATTTCATAAATAAATTGTTGTCTATGGGCTCTAGCATTTTCGCATATCATGAAAAAAATTAGGGTTGATATGATTTTGTTGCACTTCCTTGCTTAATCATATGAATCCTTGTAGAAAATAGATCTATGTTGCTTTGTGTTAATTTTGTTGTTTTCTTTATTAAAAAAAATGTGGGTCTATGTTTCCTTTGGTTCCCATGCTTATAGATCTAAAAATATTTCTAAGTTGATTTTGTTGTTGTTCTTTGTTTAATGATGTTAAATCTTGTTATTAGTATTTCATTTTAGTGTTAAATGTTACTTTTGTTGTTTGATGATTTAGCAATATGATTCCCACTAGTGCCTAGTGCACCTTGACCTAAGTGGTGAAGATTGCTATAAATGACTCAATTTAGCGATGTGTTTATTTAATCTTTGCATTTTCATTTGCTTATTGTAAATTGTTGATGATAAGCAAGTTGATTCTCACTAGTGCCTAGTGCACTTTTCCCAAAGTGAGAGGATTGCTCTATGTGATTCAACCTAGTTATGTGTTTATTTAATCTTGGTATTTTTAATTTGCTTATTGTTCATTGTTGATGATAGGCAAGTTGATTCTCACTAGTGCCTAGTGCACTTTTTCTCAAAGTGAGAGGATTGCCCTATGTGATTCAACCTGGCTTTAGTGTTTATTTACTTGCTCTTGTATTCTAATTTTATTATTGTCCATTATTGATGATAAATCATATGATTCCCACTTATGCCTAGTGCATCATATTCTAAGTGGTGAGGATGGTTTTAGATGATTCAACCTTCTCCTCTCAATTTCTTAATGAATAAAAGATGAGATAGCTAGGTTTATGGTTTAAGGTCCATGGGGTATTGCAAAGGATAGGTTACCCAAAACCTTGATGCTCCCTCCTCTTTGATTGTGTTATTAGCCTTTGCGCCCTTATTCATGAATGCAAAGGATAGGCATACCTTAGCCTTGATGCAATTTCTCCTTTTGTTCATGTTATCGAGAAATCGTTGCTCATATGTTCCTTAGTTTAATTAAGACAATTCTATGCCTATGATCAATTGCTTGCTTGTTTTTGATGCATTTTAAATGTCTTGATTCAATTATATGCCATTCCATCATCCATGTGTATGACCTCCTAATGAAGACGTAAGTCTACATGCATGTTGTAGCATAGAGTCATTAGGGTAAATACACCCCTTCCTACACACACACATTTGCTTTGGGAACTCTATCTTGCATCCTTGATAAGTGGATCTTTGATCATATTGGCATGTTTAGTCTTAATTAATGTTCAACATATGCATGATTCCGTGATTATTGAATATGCTTGAACTTTGTAACCAATCATTGATAATAACTTCACCCTTTTTCCAAGAATCTTTCAAACTCTTTTCCATTTAATGTGAGTTATTAGTGACTATCACTCAAAGCCTTGGCTTGTTTGATTGTCATGAACGCCATCAAGGGTTATTAGTAATGATCACTCAAAGCCTTTGCTTGCTTGATCATTATGAAAGCTCTTCCCCTTTAAACCCTTTTCAAAAAAAACATTTCCATTAGAACTACGTCGCTTTGATTCCCATTTGGGATACGTGGGAGCGAGTCTCGTTCTCGTCAAGCGCAACAAATAAAAATCCTTTTCGCAACCCTAAACCAATCATTTTCACAAAACAAACCAAAAAGTCATTTTCAAACCCATTGTTATTAGTGACTATCACTCAAAGCCTTGGCTTGTTTGATTGTCATGAACACTATCCAGAGTCATTAGTAATGATCACTCAAAGCTTTTGCTTGCTTGATCATTACGAAAGCTCTTCCCCTTTTCAAACATTTTCAAAACCAAAACACCAAGAACTACGTGTGATTTGATTCTCTACCAGGAGATACGTAGGACCAGAGGGCGGCCGACCTCTGTCAATTGCATTAATAAAAAACTTTCTTTTCTCTTTTAATTCACTTTTCTCCTTTTTCTCAAAAAGTACAAAAATAAATAAGTGTTTATCGAGTCCTTTTTTTATTATTATTATAAGGGTAAAAACATTATTTTTGAATTAATAAATGTTTACACATTTAGTTAAAAGGTAGCCTTCCTTAGGAAGGATGTCGTAGGGTGCTAATACCTTCCCTACGCATAAACGACTCCCGAGCCTAAACCTGGTCCGCAAAACCCCCTTTATCCATTCAATAAGGATTTTCCAATGTTTGCCCTTAAACTAAACTTTGGTGGCGGCTTCATTTCAAGAACTTCGAAGGATCCCTCCTCCGGATTTTTCGGTCGCTACAGCTGGCGACTTCACTGGGGAGAAATGAAGAGAGTCAAGCCTAGTTAACTAAATGTGTAAGTTTTTATTAACTTTATATGTTGTTTTTGCCCTTATGCTTATGTTACTTATTTATTAGCCTTTCTTTATATTATTGAACCTTAGGGTAGGCGACTCTTTTATTATTATTGTTGTATATCTTTTCCAGCTTGGTTGGTTTAGGTATTTTGCCCTCATCACACACCTCACTTACACTTTTGCACACACCTCTGAGTGGGGCCCTATACCCGGGTCTGCAAATAACTTAGGACGAGTGGAGATTATTAGTGACAGTCATTCTGGATTTTATCTGTCTGACTCTCATGAAAGTCTCAGCCAGAGTACGCTCTTTTATGGTATCCCACACCAGGTAGCTCGCTATCGTTGTGGATCATATCATGAAAGGGATTTTAGCTCTAGAGACCGTTGTGAGGAAGTGAATAGAGCCACCTGAGAGATTGATCACATAAACGACCCTAAACCATGTTGAAAATCCCAGTTTAGACATGACCCACCTAGGACACAGGGGCATTATACTTACTGTCTCTATTAATCTTGGTTAGCATTTCTCCAAAATAAAATCACTCAAAAAAAAACATTTCATGCTTCCTTCATTTGCATACACAGGAGACGACATCACTCATTCCATTCATCATACAAAAATCATCGTGCATTCATAACAAAATCATTCTTTTCACATGCATCACGTTACCATTTCCCCACCATACATCTCATCATCTCTAAATAACAAAAATATCATCTGCATTATTTGTCCATCTTGCATATCCACACTGAAAAAAAATATCACTGCGGTATTATATATTCATTCATCATTTCATTTTCTCTTCATGCATTATATGAAAAAAGGGGGGCATTTATTTCTTTCACATCCACTTCAAAGGCATTACTCTCATGCATCATAAAAAAAAAAAATTCCTCTTACATGCATCTCATATTCCTACATGCATCAAAATAAAAATCAGAAACTTCTCCATTATTGCATCATTCATCATCCATACCAATTTAAGGTATCCCTATGTCACATTCAAAAATCATCACGCATTTCATCTCCATCATTGTCTATGTACAACAAACATTCATATGTTCATGCATTATACTTATTCAAAGAAAACATATAAAAAAAAATCACCATGCATTCATACTAAAATGATTTTTCCCATAAGCATTTCATTATC
Organism: Astragalus membranaceus; assembly: GCA_039519185.1. NCBI lineage: Eukaryota > Viridiplantae > Streptophyta > Magnoliopsida > Fabales > Fabaceae > Astragalus > Astragalus membranaceus. Next base: position 110,951,510 of record CM076850.1, on the reverse strand, counting down.
ACTCCCCTTACCATGCATCTTGTCATTTAGAAAATAACAAAAATATCATTCACCTCATCCGAAGTGCATCATCTTGCATATCCATACACCAAAAAATAATAAATATCCCATTGGTATTATAAAAAAAATTACATTCATTCATTATTTCATTACTCCTCTTCATGCATCATAAAGAAACAAAAACAAAAGTCCTCATGTATCTCAAATACTGCTCCTTCATATGTCATAAAAAACAAAGACAAAAGTCATTTATTCCTCTCACATCCATCTCAATGGCATTAATCCTCTCACATGCATTAAAACAAAATTAGGAATTGCTTCAATTTCTTCTATTCTTGCATTGTTCATCATCCAATAGTTCTTTTTGTCGTTTTGTTAGCCTCTCACTCTAGTTGAATTTTTTTTAAAAAAAAGATAAGTAAAAAAAATAAAAAATAAAAAATCACACACTTTCTTAAGGTATGATTACGCATTTCATTTACCTGCATCATTGTCTGTGTACAACAACATCCATATGTTCATGCATTCTATTTTATTCAAATAATTTTTCCAAAAAATAAAAAATGAAACTCATAAGATTTTTTTTGACACACTGTTTGATGAGAGATGATGCCTTCCTGAAAATATATTTTAATTGATTCCTCTTCCTTGGAAAATATTGTCATACACTAACTTGATTCACCAACATTAAGTTCTTCACCCTTCACCCCATATACACCCTACTCATACCTACCACATTTATGGAAACCATCCATCCGCTTAACCCTTCATTGGAATTCACCAATAACTCGTTCACCATCATGGTCACTCCGATATTGACCGCATCATTTCAAGCCCTTCCTCCCGTAGACTCGGCTCTTGGCCTCTGCGCGCCTCACCAAAGGCACCAGCCAACATATATCTCACACCCGTGATAAGAAGCTTAAACGTCTATTTTGTTAACTTGTGTGGTTTTGACAATTAAAATTGCTCTATCTTAAGCGGTGTTAACTCTCCACGAAGCATTTGCAAAATAAACTAACATGACATGTGTGTTTATCGTTGTTCGAGTCAGTTATACTACCCCCATTTTTCTTCATTTTCAAAACCAGATCCAACCATCCATAAAAGGCCCAGTCCCCACAAGAGTATTCCACTTCACGAATAACACTTTGTACGCTCCATACTGGGGTAGAGTAATGATCACTAAGATTTTCTGCTAGCATTCTAAACACTCGTGCAAGTCCTTTGAGTAAAAAAAAAAAAAACAAAAGAAATCCAAAAAAGAAAAGCCCGTTAGGTTGAAAACTCGCGAGAGCAGCCTAAGCAAAAATTAGGGCATATAAAAAAATAATAAATAAGGAAAAGCAAATATGTTAAAATGAAGTTTTGTCCTATAGTTACAATTTCGAGAAAATAAGCAATCATGTTTTGAAGTGAAGCTTGGCAACTTTCCCGCATCCTAAAAAGAGAAATACCCTTTGCCACCCACTTCGAGCCAAGAAAATCAAAAATCTTTCAAACACCTTAGACAATGATCAATCCCATATCTAACAGCTCGCTCAGCTCGAAAGAAAAAAAGAAAAATCACAAAAATGTGAAATTCAAAAAAGAGGATTAAAAAAGAAATCCTCAAAAAAAAAAAAGCAGTAGAAATTGCGAGCTGATACATAACCTCACCAAACACAGAAGATATCCTTGTCCGAATAAACTCACAAACACCTCCTTAGGCCGAATTATCATTTCTTCCACAAAATCCAAATCATTGGCTTCCAGCACTTCTCTGAATCTACTTATCTTTTAAAAGGTCATTGTATCAATAAACCATCAAACACCTCTCTGAGCCCATTTGAGCCTATACTCCACAAGCCCATAACCATTGACCACATTACCCATAACCTTTGACCACATTACAAACCCTCCTTTCATAAACCCCTAGCCATTAGCCATATTACAATCCTAAGGCCTATTCTGATCAATGATTGGTTGCTTCCATTTTTCTCAAAGCTTATACTATAGGATAAAATAATCAGAATAATTTATTTGCTCAAAAAAAAAAACAAAGAGAAAAATATTATTACAAAAGAAAATAAGAAAAAACTTAAAAGGGCTTGCACGCTCGAAGCTCATCAAGAGAAGATAACAGTGATCATCAACAAAGTGAATTTTCATCGAACCAAAAACTCTTGACTGTCTTAGCTTGTGGAATCCTTCCCAAGAAAAACCACAGATCCCTACTAAGGCAGTTACTTATCATATCAAAATGGGGCAATACCTCACCCTCCATTCCACTCAAACTCAGGGAGATTTTTTTTTAGCATCCCCAAAACACCCTCATCTTTCATCCCGTTCATATACTACGCTCATGCAGCCGTACCAGACCAATTTCCAAACCATTATTCTAACTTTACACCCTGTCACAATCCCACTCGAGATGGGGCAATCTTCACCTTTCAGGGATTGGGGCAACTTTGTCCTCTTATAGACCAGGGCATCATATCCCTTGGGCCGAAAGAATCCTTTTGCCTCCCATTCCATTCATTTCTAGTCACGCGTCACCCCAATACCAGCATATTTCCCAATCCCTCAATCAGTCTATATCCTTAGTTGTCATTGTCCTCCTTAGACAAAGGCAGACTGTTTCATTCCCCACTATTTGAAGTCAAAATTGGGGCAGTCAAACATTTCTTACCTTGGGACAAGCTTATCTCATAAGCTTGAGCCAATAAACCTCATCCGTCACTCCACTCGCGTGTCACATACCCTACATTTCTTGAACCCTGAGTCAACTGGCACATTCATTTGCATTCGCACTATTTTTCATGTTTATTAAGAAAATGCTTCAAAGAGAGAGACACACGATAATGACAATCCCTCTAAGTTAACATCTTAGACTTGAAAGCTTAGTCATCATGGGTCATCATAACCAAATGAGAACCCATCTGCAAATACACATCTCAATCTCTAGAAAGGGCACTAATACATTGCCGGAAGCCACACTTTTCAAGATGACAATCTTGAGCTTACCAGAGTTCAAGTCCAAGCCATGAAAAATCTTTCTTCCAAGGAACGATCAATTCAAAAGGTTCAGCTCTCTGTTCCCAGCATCAAAAGTTTTGTTCCTCATCAAACATTTTTGCATCCTTACAAAAACAAAAAAGTGTTGTTGCCAACAAATCATGCATTATACATGTCCTCATTATTCTAGAATTAAACCATGCATCTGATCATACCCATCACAACTCTTTCATACAAGTATGGTACATGCATTCACATTCCACTTGTTTTGCCTACACAATTTTGCTTCTTGTGCATTACGCATTGCGTATGCGAGCATGCATAGCCACGCTTAACATGTATCGCTTCAATAAAAATGTCAAATGCCGGTTGCATCATTACCAAAAGTCTGGCTACATCCCAATCAATCACATCATTGCACCATGTATTTAGGCATTTCCTTTTATTCACCGTAGCGTTTGCATCAAAATATTACGTATCCATCACATTCATATTCTCATTTCATGCATTCATCAAATACCAAAAAGACAATAAAACGAAAAGACAGAAAAAACCTCCCACATCCCAACAAACATCCAATCATTGCATCATACAACATCAAGTCATGCAGCTACCACAACCCTTCATCTAAGCATTACGTGTGCACGTTCATCCATTCATTCATTCATTGATTCATTCATTCATTCTTTTATTCATGAAAAGGGGCAAAACAAGAGAAAACCAAAAAGGCAAAAATCATCCACATTGCACCCGTTACTCCCACCAAAGCATAGGTCATTCCATCATGCAATCAACAGTACATTTGCATTCGCATGTTATCTGCATCCGCATCCACAGCTTATCAATTTCTGTTTCCGACCAACTTCAACATCCATCATTCACGGGCCTTTTGTAGTCCATTCACCTTCGCATTGCACATTCATCCCATTGCATACCTTTAACACTTTTTTGCTTCGATAGACGTGCCAAGTGCCGGTCTCATCGTTGCCAAAAGCTTTCTACTTCACCAATCATATCATTTGCTATGCATTCATGTGTTTCCTTTATTCACCATAGCATTTGCATCAAAGTATTACATTCGCATTATATTCACATTCGCATTGCATGCATCAAGAAAAGAAGCAAAATAAATAAGAAAAAAGCAAAAAGAAAAATCCATCCATTACATTCATCGTCACACCAAAAATTAATCACTACAGTCATATTCACATCTCATTCACCGTTGTCAACTTTCTCATTCCATCAGGTTCAACACCCATGGTATGCCCATTTCATTCATCATCTCACGTTCATCACATTACATACATGACATTGTTTGCTTCGATGGATGTCCGAGTGCCGGTCTCATCGTTGCCCCCAAAAAAAGAGTTTTTTTTACATTACTAATCATATCTTTGTACCATGCATGGCATTCGCGTCAAAGCATTACATTTGCATCCCATTCACACTTTGCATTTCATACACTCATATACCAAGAAAAAAAGAGAAAAGCAAAAAAGGACAAAAAGAGAAAAATTGCTCATTCCATCACATTCATCATTCCACCAAAATCAATCAGCACGACCACATTCCTACCTTTATCTGCATTCACACACGTTGTTCGTCAACCTCCATGTCCCATCAACTTCGACTCACAGCATCTGCCACATTTCATTCACCCCATCGAACACTTACCATTTCACATACCTATACTGCACGCACATATCATTCATCGCATTTTCAGATATGCCAGATATAGATAGCTTTTCCCTTCTCAGGTAAATGCATTCATTAGGTATGTCCTTGGCAAGTACGCCATGTGTCAATCCCAATAATTTGTTCCCTCAAAGTCAGTGCTCCAAGCACTGGTCTCATACCTCAATCCAGAATCTCAATACTCCTTTAGACCTCCTAGTGGTCCCTCAGAGCCCAAGCGCTCCTTCAGACCCCCAGCGGTCCTTCAGAGCCCAAGCGCTCCTTCAGACCATCAATGGTCCTTCAATCTAGATCGCACGTCGCGTTATCGAGCAACCGACGGATCATCCGGCCCCAGGCCCTTCAGACTAGCTGTGTCCGCCTAAAAAACACAGTGCACGTCCTTCGAGGTGCGCAAGTCAGGTCAACGACCTGACCTTGCCCCCATGGCCGCTCGAAAAAGGCCATCCCCCAAACGAACCGTTTTACTAGTACCGTTGCTAGTTTGCGCTCCTTCAGACCCCATTGGTCCTTCAGTTTGACTCCAGTCAATGCGCCGAGCATCGACTGTAAGTTAGACCATCAGAGCCCCAAGTGCTCCTTCAGATCCCCAGCGATCCTTCTTTACTTTTGTTCTATATCAACCAATTATTTTTCAATAATTTCTAAAAAATAGTCTTGACAAAATTAGCGTCTTTTTATCTTTATTTCTATTTTACTTGAGAAATTTGAAAACCCTCCGTATTTCCTAGTAAAATATAAATAAAGAGGGGCAGCTGTCATACCCCAATTTTGTCCGGCTTAGGTCAAAACCCTAATTTTCAATCAAAAATAAATCAAGTCTTAGCATTCATCCTAGAGGTTAGGAAGAGCATCATGCTTGCATCTTAGAAGTTTCAGAATGCATTTTAGGGTTAGAAAAGCATTGCATGGCATTTTAGAGCACTTTAGAGCATGTCTAGGGTTTCTAGGGTTTTTCCTAGTCCAAAGGGTATTTTGGTAATTTCGCCAAAAAGACTTATTTTCTCATCATGCATGTATTTCTAGAGTTTTAGAGTCATCCAAAGGGTCTCGGGATCATTGTTAGAGTGGAAATGAAGTTTGGAGCAAATTAGGGTTTTTGGGACCAAAAGGGCATTTTGGTCATTTCACTAAAATAAATAATTTCTCGGTAAAAACCATCATACATCTCTTGAGGAATTTATGTGAATCCAAGTGAGTATAGTTGTGTATTTTTTGTGCATCATAGGAATATTTTTGGCATGAAATTCGGTTTTTGAACAAAAGGGTAAAATGGTCATTTCCTTTGGAGTGGGGTCAACAAATCAATTTTGGGATTGGTGAGATCATAAAATTCAGAGCCCAATCATTGAATCATGGTACATGGCCCAAAATGGTAAGATTAATGAAGAATTATCTAGAAAAAAAAATCAAGAAAAAGAAAGGATAATTAGAAAGGTAGTGGGAGACAAATAGTACAATGACAACTTGCAATTACTCTCTCTCTCTCTCTTGTCCTTTGGCTGCGAATTCCAGCCCTTTTTCCCCATTTTTGGTTTATTTTATTGATTGCAAATTGTGTTTAAATCATGGCCTTCCATTCAAGTGTTAAATGCAATCCTCACCCTTCATTTGAATTAAAATGGCACTCTTGTAATATGCTTCATGAGAAAATACATTTTTGTAATTAAACTTATCCTTCACTCACCTCCTTAAGCTACACCCCTCAGCCTTCTCTCTCCTCACTTTGTGCTTTCTAATTGCCCCTAATTCATGTGACATTTGATCTTGACCCTTGGTTCCAAATTTAGATGCAATCCTAGAGCACCTAAAAAAATAAGAGACTAAATTACCCTTAAACCTAGTTTCATCCTATAAATACCTCCCTCATTCCCACACCTAGGATTCATCTTTTTTGCTTCTCATTTGCCTCTCATTCTCCTACACAAAAACCCTAGCACACCAAAAGCACCTCCTCCCCCTCTCCTTCCTCACCAAAACCGTAGCCTCTCCCTCCCTCCTCCATATATTTTCTTCAACTTTTCACCACCAAATCCTCCATTTCTTGTTAGATCACCATCCTTCCTTCCATTCTCTTCAAGGTTGCATCATCAAATTGCTAGTATTTTTTTGAGCTTATCACCTTCTTCCTTTCATTATAGTTTTGAGGTAATCCTTGAAGCTTTGCACCTCATATTTAATTTTCTTGCATGATCTCTCCTCTACTCCAAACTCCTTCTTGATTGTTGTTTGCTTTGAGGATCCATTTCAAACATTTTGACAAAGACTTAGGGAGCTTTGGGTGTTTGAGATGGGTCCTTGGCCTTGAAGGAGTTACTCTTCTATTTGAATAATTTCCCTTGCATCTTTACATATTATGCACTAAATTTCATAAATAAATTGTTGTCTATGGGCTCTAGCATTTTCGCATATCATGAAAAAAATTAGGGTTGATATGATTTTGTTGCACTTCCTTGCTTAATCATATGAATCCTTGTAGAAAATAGATCTATGTTGCTTTGTGTTAATTTTGTTGTTTTCTTTATTAAAAAAAATGTGGGTCTATGTTTCCTTTGGTTCCCATGCTTATAGATCTAAAAATATTTCTAAGTTGATTTTGTTGTTGTTCTTTGTTTAATGATGTTAAATCTTGTTATTAGTATTTCATTTTAGTGTTAAATGTTACTTTTGTTGTTTGATGATTTAGCAATATGATTCCCACTAGTGCCTAGTGCACCTTGACCTAAGTGGTGAAGATTGCTAGAAATGACTCAATTTAGCGATGTGTTTATTTAATCTTTGCATTTTCATTTGCTTATTGTAAATTGTTGATGATAAGCAAGTTGATTCTCACTAGTGCCTAGTGCACTTTTCCCAAAGTGAGAGGATTGCTCTATGTGATTCAACCTAGTTATGTGTTTATTTAATCTTGGTATTTTTAATTTGCTTATTGTTCATTGTTGATGATAGGCAAGTTGATTCTCACTAGTGCCTAGTGCACTTTTTCTCAAAGTGAGAGGATTGCCCTATGTGATTCAACCTGGCTTTAGTGTTTATTTACTTGCTCTTGTATTCTAATTTTATTATTGTCCATTATTGATGATAAATCATATGATTCCCACTTATGCCTAGTGCATCATATTCTAAGTGGTGAGGATGGTTTTAGATGATTCAACCTTCTCCTCTCAATTTCTTAATGAATAAAAGATGAGATAGCTAGGTTTATGGTTTAAGGTCCATGGGGTATTGCAAAGGATAGGTTACCCAAAACCTTGATGCTCCCTCCTCTTTGATTGTGTTATTAGCCTTTGCGCCCTTATTCATGAATGCAAAGGATAGGCATACCTTAGCCTTGATGCAATTTCTCCTTTTGTTCATGTTATCGAGAAATCGTTGCTCATATGTTCCTTAGTTTAATTAAGACAATTCTATGCCTATGATCAATTGCTTGCTTGTTTTTGATGCATTTTAAATGTCTTGATTCAATTATATGCCATTCCATCCATGTGTATGACCTCCTAATGAAGACGTAAGTCTACATGCATGTTGTAGCATAGAGTCATTAGGGTAAATACACCCCTTCCTACACACACACATTTGCTTTGGGAACTCTATCTTGCATCCTTGATAAGTGGATCTTTGATCATATTGGCATGTTTAGTCTTAATTAATGTTCAACATATGCATGATTCCGTGATTATTGAATATGCTTGAACTTTGTAACCAATCATTGATAATAACTTCACCCTTTTTCCAAGAATCTTTCAAACTCTTTTCCATTTAATGTGAGTTATTAGTGACTATCACTCAAAGCCTTGGCTTGTTTGATTGTCATGAACGCCATCAAGGGTTATTAGTAATGATCACTCAAAGCCTTTGCTTGCTTGATCATTATGAAAGCTCTTCCCCTTTAAACCCTTTTCAAAAAAAACATTTCCATTAGAACTACGTCGCTTTGATTCCCATTTGGGATACGTGGGAGCGAGTCTCGTTCTCGTCAAGCGCAACAAATAAAAATCCTTTTCGCAACCCTAAACCAATCATTTTCACAAAACAAACCAAAAAGTCATTTTCAAACCCATTGTTATTAGTGACTATCACTCAAAGCCTTGGCTTGTTTGATTGTCATGAACACTATCCAGAGTCATTAGTAATGATCACTCAAAGCTTTTGCTTGCTTGATCATTACGAAAGCTCTTCCCCTTTTCAAACATTTTCAAAACCAAAACACCAAGAACTACGTGTGATTTGATTCTCTACCAGGAGATACGTAGGACCAGAGGGCGGCCGACCTCTGTCAATTGCATTAATAAAAAACTTTCTTTTCTCTTTTAATTCACTTTTCTCCTTTTTCTCAAAAAGTACAAAAATAAATAAGTGTTTATCGAGTCCTTTTTTTATTATTATTATAAGGGTAAAAACATTATTTTTGAATTAATAAATGTTTACACATTTAGTTAAAAGGTAGCCTTCCTTAGGAAGGATGTCGTAGGGTGCTAATACCTTCCCTACGCATAAACGACTCCCGAGCCTAAACCTGGTCCGCAAAACCCCCTTTATCCATTCAATAGGGATTTTCCAATGTTTGCCCTTAAACTAAACTTTGGTGGCGGCTTCATTTCAAGAACTTCGAAGGATCCCTCCTCCGGATTTTTCGGTCGCTACACTCCTCAAGCTAGAGACAGGTATCATATGTTAGAAGAGCGCTTAAGAATGATTGAAGGGTCGGGCTCTAGAGCAAGAGAAGCTCGTGATCTGTGTCTCATCCCTGATGTGGTTTTACCTCCCAAATTCAAAGTGCCCGACTTTGACAAGTATCGAGGCGTGACTTGCCCTAAAAGCCATCTGACCATGTACTATAGAAAAATGGCTGCACATTCTCATGATGACAAGTTGTTGATCCATTACTTCCAAGAGAGCCTTGCGGGAGCATCTCTCAATTGGTACATGCAACTAGAACCGTCCCATATCCATTGTTGGAAAGACCTGGCTGATGCTTTCCTCAGACAGTACCAGTACAATACAGATATGGCGCCGGACAGAACACAGTTGCAGAGTCTGGCAAAAAGAGATAATGAGTCATTCAAAGAGTATGCCCAGCGGTGGAGGGCTTTGGCTGCACAGGTAACACCCCCTTTGTTAGAGAAGGAATTAGTCTTCATGTTCATGGAAACCCTGCCGCCGTTATACTACGATCGGTTGATTGGTAGCGTGTCTTCCAATTTCTCAGACATGGTAATCATCGGTGAAAGACTAGAAAACGGGATGAGAAGCGGCAAAATTGCCCATGGTTCCACAGGTATAACCACCCTGAAAAAGCCATCTTCCGGATTTTCAAAGAAGAAAGAAGGAGAGACCAACGCCATCACCATAAGCCCACCTTATCAGCCACAAAACATCCCTGTCCCCACTCAAACACGACCAACCCTTCCACCACAAAATAACTACCACAAAAGCTACCCAGACAAAAAACAGACTACCTTTGATCCCATCCCCATGTCCTATACTGACCCCTTCAACTATCTTTTTACAAACAAACTCATCAATACCAGACCCATGAGACCAGTTCAACCACCCTACTTCCGAGGCTACAATCCCAATGTTACCTGTGCATTTCATGAAGGGGCAGTAGGACACGCTGTTGAGGACTGCAAAGCATTCAAAATCGTGGTGCAAGATCTGATTGATGCCAAAGGGATAACCTTCAAACAAGAAGACCCGAGTATCACAACTAATCCGCTGCCTGGTCATCAGAAACATGCAACCAATGCCATCCATGATGCGGGGAGTCAATCCTTAATCAGAACCGTGGGATGTATCCAAACACCCTTAGAGGTTATTCATGCAAAGCTATGCAAGTTCGGGGTCATTGAGAGAGGATGTACTCAGAGAGAAGTCTGTGTTGATGTTAATTGTGTCGGAACATGTGAGACCTTCAAGACAGTTTTGCAGGACCTATTGGATCGTCATATAATCCAAATGGGTGTGCAAGAGAAATAGGAGGATGTGCTGACCTTCGAATCAGATAGGAATGGAAATGTTCAGGTACCTATTGAGGTCCCGTATAGCCGAAAGCTGATCGTGGAGAGACCTAAGACCATTGTGATTCCTGTCCCAGCTCCTCATCAAAAGAACAATGCTGCTCCATGGAGCTATGGAGTGTCAGTTCCAGTTCAGACGCCTCAGGTTGTTCCCGATGTCACCAACGTTGCGGGAAGCAGCAGAGTCACTAGAAGCGGACGTGTTTATGTGCCCCTGAAGTCCTGAAAGAAGGTACCTCAAAGGAGGAGGAGGAAAGAATTCGCAAAGGCAAAGCGCAAGAACCCAAGGAAAGTAGGAAAGTGTCAGAACAAGAAGCCACTGAATTTCTGAGGATCATGCGTCAGAGTGATTACAAAGTGTTGGACCAGCTGCACCACACCCCTGCAAAGATCTCTATCATGTCCCTACTGCTCAATTCTGAGGTTCATCGTGCAGCCCTAATGAAAGTATTGAATGAAGCCCATGTAGCTCAGAACATCACTGTTGACCAGCTCGATGGCATTGTAGGGAATATTGTTGCATCCAATTATATTACTTTTACCGATGATAAGCTCACCCCTGAGGGAAAGGGGCATAATCAGGCACTTCACATTTCAGTTAGATGTGGTGAATGTACACTCTCCAGGGTCCTCATCGACAATGGATCCTCTTTGAATGTCATGCCCAAATCTACTATGAGCAGATTAAATGTAGACTGTTCATATATGAAGCCTAGCTCAACACTAGTTAGGGCATTTGACGGATCCAAGAAGGAGGTTATGGGAGAAATGGAGTTCCAGATGCAGATAGGGCCAGAAGTATTTTATGTGAATTTTCAGATCATGGACATTGCATCATCCTACAGTTGTCTCTTGGGGAGACCCTGGATTCATGCTGCCGGTGCTGTTCCTTCATCCCTCCACCAGAGGCTTAAGTTTGTAGTCGACGACAAGCTGATAGTCGTTTTTGGAGAATAAGAGTTCATCGTTAGCAAGCCCCATCCCTCTCAATACATTGAGGCTGCAGAAGAATCACTTGAATCTGCCTTTCAATCACTAGAAATTGCAAATGCTGCTTTTTTGGGGGAAGAGGCCCCGTTGCCCGTACCAAAGATATCTGACGTTGCTATCATGGTAGCCAAAGTCATGCTGCAAAATGGTTACCAGATCGGAAAAGGGTTGGGAAAGTACGAGCAAGGAGTTCTGACGCCGGTTCAGCTGCAAGGGTACAAGGATAGGCGTGGGTTAGGATATTGGCCCACTCAGGCGACAAGAAGAGAATGGCTGAGGAAAAGCGAGAAAGGAGGCTAGCTAAGCTTTAGGGACAGGAACCAGGCTTGAAGAAGATTCCTATCTATGATCTCTCTCGGAGCTTTAGGAATGCGGGTATGCTGGATCCCAATCAGGTGGCCGTCATTGAGGAAGAATCAGTTGTGGAAGACAAAGGCGTGGACTTGGTGCGTCGCAGTGCTGCAGATGACGAGCTTGATAATTGGAAGATCATTGATTTCCCTGTTATTTTCATTCCAAAGTAATGATTTTGTAATGCAAACTCTTTGGCTCTGCCCAAGGCCTTAGAATATTCCATAAGGGCATGCATGTTTTTCCTTCAAATATCATCTATCAATAAAATGTTGTTTTGGATTCTCAAATGAACAAATTTGCTTTTCATTATCATACGCCTCCATCTTGTGTTTCTATTTTTGCTTGTTCATTTCTTTCTATTCCCGCTAATGCAGATCTAAAATGAATATCTTTGAGAATAACGATGCCAACGATTCATATGTTAATTTTGATCGCCCCGTTAACCAAGCTGAGGAGGATGCTGAGGATGACTGGGAAACTCCTCCAGAGTTGATGAGAATGGTTGAACAAGAGGAAAAGGTTATTCAGGCACATGGGGAGTCCGTTGGGATAATTAACCTAGGCACAGAGGACAGCAAGAAGGAAGTAAAGGTGGGTACTTCAATGAAGGAAGGCGAGCGCAAGAAACTAATTGAACTCCTGCATGAGTATGTTGATGTCTTTGCATGGACTTATCAAGATATGCCAGGTTTAGATACTGACATAGTGGTGCATAAGTTGCCAGTCAAGCCGGAATGTTCTCCGGTAAAGCAGAAACTGAGAAGAATGAAGCCAGAAATGTCCTTAAAGATCAGGGATGAAGTGAAAAAGCAGTTTGACGTTGGATTCCTAGCGGTAGCCAAGTATCCGCAATGGGTTGCCAACATCGTGCCAGTTCCGAAAAAGGACGGGAAAGTTAGAATGTGCGTTGATTACAGAGATCTGAATCGTGCTAGTCCCAAAGATGATTTTCCCCTGCCCCATATTGATGTCTTAGTGGATAGTACGGCGCAAGATTCACTGTTCTCCTTTATGGATGGGTATTCAGGGTATAACCAGATCAAGATGGCTCCTGAAGATATGGAGAAGACGACTTTCACAACTCTTTGGGGAACATTCTGTTACAGAGTCATGCCATTCGGGTTGAAGAACGTCGGTGCTACTTATCAAAGGGCTATGGTAACATTGTTTCATGACATGATGCACAAGGAAATAGAGGTCTACGTGGATGATATGATCGCCAAGTCTAAAACTGATGAGGAACACATTGTCAATTTGCAAAAGCTCTTCGAGCGGTTGAGAAAATTCAAGCTCAGATTAAATCCTGCCAAGTGTACCTTTGGCGTGCGATCAGGAAAGTTGTTGGGGTTCATCGTCAGCCAAAAGGGGATAGAGGTCGATCCAGACAAGGTGCGTGCGATTCTTGAGATGCCAGTCCCTAAAACAGAAAAAGAGATTCGGGGTTTTCTCGGAAGACTGAACTACATCTCTAGGTTCATATTCCAGTTGACTGCCACTTGTGAACCAATCTTCAAACTTTTGTGCAAGAATCAAGAGACCAAATGGAATGATGATTGTCAAGAAGCATTCGAAAAGATCAAAAAATATCTTCAAAATCCACCTATCTTGACGCCTCCTGTACCCGGCAGACCTCTGATCCTGTACCTAACTGTGCTAGACAGCTCGATGGGTTGCATGTTAGGGCAACATGATGAATCTGGGAAGAAAGAGCATGCCATTTACTATTTGAGCAAGAAATTCACTGACTGTGAGACAAGGTACTCGCTACTAGAAAAGACTTGTTGTGCTTTAGCTTGGGCTGCTCATCGTTTGAGGCAGTACATGCTAAGCCACACTACTTGGTTGGTATCTAAAATGGATCCTATCAAGTATATCTTCGAGAAGCCCGCACTTACAGGGAGACTTGCCCGTTGGCAAATGCAATTATCAGAATATGATCTCCTATATGTCACTCAGAAAGCAATTAAAGGTAGTGCGCTGGCCGAGTACCTGGCACACCAGCCTGTTGAAGATTATCAGCCTATGCAGTATGACTTTCCTGATGAAGATATCATGGCTTTGTTTGAAGAAGGGAAATCCCCAGAAGATGAAAGATGGAGAATGGTGTTCGATGGTGCCTCCAATATGTACGGGCACGGAGCCGGGGCAGTGCTGATTTCCCCTGATAATCGATTCATCCCATTCACTGCCAGACTAAGCTTCTACGTCACTAATAATATCGCAGAGTATGAGGCATGCATTCTTGGTATCCAGGCAGCCATTGATTGGAAAGTTAAGAGACTTGATGTGTATGGAGATTCAGCTCTAGTAATTCACCAAGTGAACGGTGATTGGGAGACCAGGGACTCCAAGTTGATCCCTTACCGAGATTACATTCTAAAGCTGGTTGAGCCTTTTGAGGAGATCACATTCCAGCACTTTCCTCGCAATGAGAATCAGTTGGCTGATGCACTAGCCACTTTGTCTTCAATGTTTAATATCAGCTGCGACAAAAGCTTGACTCACATCGGGATTCAACATCGAGATTTGCCAGCACATCATTATTGCATGGTCATCGAGGAAGAGTCTGACAACAAGCCCTGGTATTATGACATCAAGCAGTACATCTTGAACAGAGAATACCCTCCTGGAGCGTCAGAAAATGACAAAAGAACCCTCATAAGATTGTCAAGGAATTTCTTGTTAAGCGGTGAAGTTCTATACAAGAGAAATTATGATATGGTCCTTTTAAGGTGTGTGACAGAAGAAGAGGCAACAAAAATCATGAGAGAAGTCCATGAAGGCTCATTTGGGGTGCATTCCAGTGAGCACACCATGGCAAGGAAAATATTAAGAGCTGGCTATTATTGGTTGCAAATGGAATCAGATTGCTATAGTTTCGTAAGAAGATGTCACAAGTGTCAAATCTACGCTGATCATATTCATGTACCACCTGCTTCCCTAAATGTCTTGACCGCCTCTTGGCCATTCTCAATGTGGGGCATGGACGTCATAGGTCCTATCGAGCCTAAGGCATCAAATGGGCATCGCTTCATCCTGGTCTCTATTGATTACTGCACCAAGTGGGTTGAAGCTGCTTCATATTCCAGCATTACCAGCTCTGTGGTTGCTAAGTTTGTAAAGAAAGATTTGATTTGCCGCTATGGGCTCCCGGATAAGATTATCACAGATAATGGCAGCAACTTGAACAGTAAGATGATGAAAGAGTTATGCGAGGACTTCAAAATCCAACATCATAATTCTTCTCCATACCGTCCCAAGATGAATGGGGCAGTTGAAGCGGCCAACAAGAATATCAAGAGGATTGTGCAAAAGATGGTAGTAACCTATAAAGATTGGCACGAGATGCTTCCTTTCGCCTTGCATGGGTATCGTACCTCAGTGCGTACTTCAACCGGGGCAACCCCTTTTTCTTTGGTGTATGGGTCGGAAGCAGTCCTCCCCGTCGAAGTTGAAATACCCTCTCTGCGGGTACTGATGGAAACCAAGTTGGAAGAAGCAGAATGGGTCCAAGCGCGTCTGGATCAGCTGAATCTCATTGAGTAGAAAAGAATTGCTGCCCTATGTCATGGCCAGTTGTATCAGCAAAGGATGAAAACAGCTTTCGACAAGAAGGTTCGTCCCCGAGAATTCAGCGAGGGAGACCTTGTGCTCAAGAAGATTCTGCCTATTCAGAGTGACCCCCGTGGGAAATGGACTCCTAGCTATGATGGACCATATGTGGTAAAGAAAGCCTTTTCTGGAGGAGCATTGATACTCACCAACATGGATGGTGAAGAACTCAGAAACCCAGTCAATTCAGATTCAGTCAAGAAATATTACGCCTGAGAAAAATAAAAAGGAAAAAGAGAAAAATGAGCCAAGCAAGAATTAGCTCGCTAGGTTGAAAACCCGAAAGGGCGGCCTAGGCAAAAAAGAGCGACCCGGTGGACTGAAAACTCGCAAAGAGCGGTCCAGGCAAAAATTAGGGTCAGAAAGGTTGGACTTAAAAAAGGTAAAAGAGGCAAGCAGTGCCTCTAAAAGCTTGGATAAAAGGGCGATCAAGGATATAAGTATGGGTGATTGGCATCAACACTCCAAAGACGAAAAACGCTCATAAGATCTGTTGCGTCCATTTTTCTTGCTTTTTCTTAGTTTCAAAGTTCTCAATGTACTCTTTTCAGTCGGCGCGACCTTTTGCGCATTCGATTTCCATATGAATAAAAGTCCAAACTCTTCACTCCGTCTGCTTATTGTTTTGTCATTGCTTCCTTTTCATTTGTGCTTTAAAATGATGTTTTATGGTAGATGATAAATGAATTATAAAATGTGCATAAATCAGAGCATTAAACTCATTGCGAAACTTTTGAAAATCATGAGAAAAGAAATGATCTCTCAATCAGGTAAATTCATAAAAGCCAAACAAAAGCACTGAGTGCGTCAAAATAATTCACAAAAAGGCTGAAGCATGACCCTCACACCATTATGGACGATCATCGTGCCTCGTGGCGCAGGTCCTGCGATTTGGTTGAACCGGTGAAAGAAAAGCCAAAAAGAGCAAAAGAGCAACAAAAATAAGAAGAAAAGAAAAGGAAAACAATAAAAAAGGGGAGAGCAAAAGAGCAATAAAACGAATAAAACTCATGCATTGCATTCATCAAACATAGACAAAAAAATTCATGCAAGCAAGAAGAAGCTCCTGCATCACATCACATTCATCCCATCAAAAAGCAATCATGGCATTTGCATTGCATGCATTTGTTCATATCACTCGCAGGTACAAGGACGGATAAATACTTCGGTGTTAATCGTCGCCCTCAATTCCCAGAAAGTGCTCCCTTAGTTCGGAGTTCAAATGTTTTTCAGTTCAGCGCTCAAGCGTGCATTGCAGTTTGGAGTTCAAAACCGCTCTCGTCAGAGTTCAACGCTCCCTTCTGTCCAGGTCTCACGTCGTGTACGAGCAACGCGATGGACCGCAGCCCCATGTGAGGTTCAACGGAATAGTTGTATCAGCCTAAGGTACAGTGGACGCCGTGCATTGATCAGTATATCAGTTCCGGAGCTGATAACGATCCCCCCGGTCGCTCGAAAAGGCCAGCAGGAAGCGTGCTCCTCAAAGCCACGTGCAAACTCGGATTCACCAAGAGTCCGTTTAAGGATTACAGGTTTTAGGCAGCCTGGGCAATTTACCGCTTTCTGCACGCCAAGTGCCCATTTACCGCTTTCTGCACGCCAAGTGCCCATTTACCGCTTTCTGCACGCCAAGTGCCCATTTACCGCTTTCTGCACGCCAAGTGCCCATTTACTGCTTTCTGCACGCCAAGTGCCCATTTACCGCTTTCTGCACGCCAAGTGCCCGTTTTACCTTTTTTTTGCCTCAGGTTTCTCTAGGTAGACAAAATTGGTATAATTTCTGAATTCTTTATTTCTATTTTGCCTCGGAATATGTTTCGGCCAATTCATATTCCTTGTCAAAATCCAAATAAAGAGGGGCAGCTGTTATACCCCAATTTTGTCCGTCTTCTTTTTCTAGTTTTAGTTGTTTATTTTACTTAAATCGTGTTTTGAAGTCGCGTGATTACGAGAATTATCGGTATGGCGTCTCAGTTACTAACCCTAGTCAATTTCAATGACCCTGTTCAATTAAATCGAAATACCGTTGTTTTAAATTAGGCATGCACGCGAATGATTGATCGTTTCGTGCGTTCTTCAATTTAATCTTCGTATTTGGATTTAGTCGAACTTAATTGGGACTAACAAAGTCATTTTTCTCGCGATCGGGCTTGTCGTTTCAATTTGGGCTTAAGAACGCGATTCTGAGATGATTTTAGCGTTTAGCGGTCAACGGGCTTATTTATTCTATTTGGGCCTCGGTCTCACACACTTGTCTAGTTGGGGCCGATATCGTTTTTTGTATTTGGCCCAATTTCTTTTATTATTTTTACTTTGCCTATTCATTTATTTTGAGTAGTATATATAGTCTAAAAATGTCAAAAAAAATTCTATTTATTTTTATTTACAATTTAATAGTGTTTAGGAGTCCAAATGTCCAAAAAAAAATACAAAAAAATTACATCAAAAGGGCCAAAAATGGCCAGATCCGAAAATGAGCATCTAAGGAGCAGATTAGGGTTTCCTAGCAGCACTCCAAGCTGCTACAGCTGCTGCTGGGCCTGGATCCAAAACCTGAAAAAATATTCAAAGCCTAGTCAAAATACAATTAATGCCTAAACCTGGAAATGTAGTATAAAACAGCAGTCAACAGCAGCAGCAAAAGACAGATAGAAATTCACACAGAAAATCCATACGAAACTTAGAGATATTCAGGGTAAAAATTAGGGTTTCAGTGAAACCCTAATTGCGAAGCGTCAAAAATCCAGAAACATAAACAGTCAAACAGAGTAGAAGCAGTAGCGGTGAGGCAATAGTGAGCAGAACAATTCGGTAACCACATAAGAAGAGACCAAACAGAGGCTGGAAAAAGAGGTTGGTGTTCCTGGAAATTTCGTTTTTATTAAGTTTAGTGCATAATAGGTTTTAGTTGCTCAACTAATAAACTAATAAGCCGGGACTAGTAGCAATCCAGATCAAAACAACACATATATGTTTTTTAAAAAAAAAGGGGGAAATCAAATGTAGTAAGTTTTAGTTTGCTGGCCGTAAACAAGGTCCTAAATTAGTACTGTGTATATGAGTTAGCAAATGATGAACACATTAGGTTTTTTTTAGTCAGTATTGTATAGAATATATTTAATTTGAGACAAATCAAAAAATAAGAAAAGCAGAAACAGACATATGAAGGAGCAGATAAGAAAAATATATATATAAAAAAAAAGAGAGAACCGAAACCTTACCTGCTAGTTCCGGCCACCGTAGACGGTGGCCGTCCGCCTCAAACCGCCGTCGTCCTCCCCCTCTAGGTAGCCTTGGAAACCGAACCAGAAGCAAATGACCACCGTACGGTGGTCATCTCCACCGTTATCCCCTTCGCGTCGCCGTATGATTCGTCGTCACCATCGCACGTGACCGGAGATGGTCCGGCCTCCTCTCCTCTACCACCGTCTCGTTCTCTCCCTCCATCGCACCTTCCCTTCGTTCTCTCTCCTGTTCCTGCAACAATCACCCTCTCGCCGGAGCCGTCACCACGAAGCTCTCCCTCTCACCGTGAACCCGTAGCCGGCAGCGCCGTGGTGCCTCGTGTAGTCCCCCCTTTCGGTCAGTCCCTCTCTGCATCGCCCTCCACCAATCTCTCTTTCCCTCCACAAATCTCTCTTTCTCTCCGCAAATTTCTCTCTCTCTCCGCAAACTTAGCGCTCTCTCTCTCTCTCTCCACAAAAGAAGCGCCGCGGCGCAGCAAGAAGGAGAAAGTGAAATTAGGTTTCACCAAGAAACCCTACTTTCCCTTTATACCTCTTCCCAATTTCTATTTTATTTTATTTTAATTTTATTTTTATTATAAGAATACTAATAACACCCCTCCAATTCACGCGTACACCCCTCCCCCACTTAAGCCCAGTTTCGCATACTGGGCCCTCAGATGCGAACTGGGCTTCCTTTTTACACCTGCTATTAATTATACAACCCCTTGCGACTAATAACACCCTATTTTACCATTCCCCTCCCCCTTTTCCTCGTTTTTTAATTTAATTTGTTTCTCTTCAAGACAAAATAGTTTCTCATAAATCAAAAACTTTGTTAATAGTCTTGTGAAGCCTTTGCTTGCATGATTATTAACAACGAGGTACTAGTGGTGGTCACTTGGAGCCTTTGCTCAATTGATCATCATGAATGCCTGAATTTTCCTAAAGAATTTCACTAAATCAAAAACCTTAGTTGATAATCTTGTGAAGCCTTTGCTTGCATGATTATTAACAATGGAGCGCTAGTGGTGATCACTTGGAGCCCTTGCTCAATTGATCATCATGAAAGCTTGATTTTCACAATTAAACAAGATAAGAAACAAAAACCGTTTTCAAAACAAACAAGAACTACGTAGCTTTGAATTCTCCATCGCACCGGGAGATACGTAGGAGCGGGCCATGTCCCGTCAAGCACTTCTTTCTAAAAACCCTTTTTTTTTCCTTTCTCTCCAAAAATAAAAAATTTTATTAAGTTCTTTAATTCATTTTCAATAAGAAATAAAGAGGCAAATTAGATATTTTTCAAATCAACACTTAAAACCACACATTTAATTAAAGGTTCCCTTTCAGTAGAGAGGACGTGTGAGGTGCTAATACCTTCCCCGCGCGTAACCGACCCAAGAACCCAAAACTCTCAGTTTTCAAAGGCCAATCGCTTTCTAAAAAGGTTTTTCTAATACTTTTCCTTAAATAAGTATTGGTGGCGGCTTCATTGATTTTAGAAAAGTTGTAAACGAGGAAGGTTCTCCTTCGGGGGCTTTTTCGGGCGCAACAAGCATCCTAGCCAGTCTACCAGAAAGTAACCAAGACCCACTGGAAAAAGACAGAATGATGTAATCTCATATTTTATAAAATAAACCAGTAACAATAAGCCACCGTTAGAGTACATGGCCAGCAGAAAAAGCATAACAAAAGGTGATGTCATAAGATAACGGATAATGGGATTAAAATGACCCTTTTCTTTTTAACTGAGCACACAATTCAGAATGAATTTCGTGAAGATAGTATGTTTCCTAAAGTCTAGCAGAGTCCATACCCCATACTTGGCTCAGTTAGGCTTGCAATGATAAAGCCAGAAAAGGCTCATGTATCAGAGCTTAGCAAAACAGAATATCCTAACAGTGAATAGCAAAGCAGAATTATAGTTCCTATTCCAATATACTGATATAGCCATTTTGCTATTGAGCTGTTTTCTATTGGGCTTACAAAATAACCAAACTGAATCAGACAATTAGTTTTAACAACCAAAAACAACAACATGCAGAAGAAGCTGTACCCAATTCTAAAGAACACATACCTAATACCAATATTCTGCATTTAGATATCAGAGAAACACATTCAAATCCAGAAGATAAGCAAAATTTAAGCAAAGATTATAAAATTCAGACAATTGCTGTCACAAATAGCATTTCAAGAAACAAGCAAAGAAGAAAGCCAAATATCTTTCTAGCAACTAAAACATCTAAGTAAAGAATATTCGTTTATTTTAAGCTTTCTTTACTAATCCTCAATAATGATAATAAAGTAGTTTCCTAAATATATCCATTCTGAAGTAAAAACAGACATTCTTTACTAAGTAAAAACATACTTTACTAAGTAAAAACATATTGTTGCTGTAGATGAAAAAAGGGGATTTTGATTTGGCAGATATTGTTGCTGAATTTGAGGAGGCTGCATTCAGTGCACCTTTAAACAAGGGGATTTAGTGAAAATGCACTTGCTTTTTAGAACAAATGGAGTCATTGACAAATAACTAGAGCATAAGTTATGTAGCCAATAAAATTCTCATCAAGGAATTGTAGCAGTTATTTTGAAGTTGAACATAAACTAAGATAATACCACTCTCCAATTAATTATGTCTACCCAGCTCAGTGAAACCATCAGCATGACTCACTTAAGTCCTAACTATAATACCAATACCATGAATAGTTGTCACAAGAATGTAAATGTGTGATAATATGAAAAAAAAGACCGTATGCAGAAAAGGATGAATTCAAAAAATCACAATCAATATCAAATACTTTAATATAGGAAAAAATTTTGGTTTGTGTTATTTCATATACAAATACTTTAATATAGAAAAAAGTGAAAATAATGTGGTAATTTTATAATTAGTGAGAACACTAAATGAAAACAAAAAACGTTTTCTTTACATAGGTCGTTATATCACACTCACATGCAATTGCATTTTCAATTGTTCACAACCAACATGCAAGGATCAATAATATGCATTTTATAGCATCTACTGCACAAGCTGCTTCAAGAGAAATTAGGCACTTCTTAACATGACAAAACAAGATGCAAATGATAATTTAATTTCAAACATTGTCTTCAAAGCAAGTTTTCTCATACGTATCCGCATCTGAGTCATTTTGGTCGATCGTTGTTTTATCTTGTGTATAAGAAGTTTGGGCCAGTATATCTGTCAATGGAGAAGGTCGGGCAAACAATAAACAAAGACAATTATTTACAAGTAAAACATCAAATATATAAAGCCTGCAAAGACATATGCAGTACCAGAATATATCCTTAAAATATATTCATTTATTTTAAGCCAGACATTCTTTACTAAGTAAAAACATATATCCATTCTGAAGATGAATGAATGAATTCAAAGGCTTTTCTTAAAATCCTATTCCAAACTTGGACTGTTATAGCAGGAAATTATTCAAAGAGTACTTTCAATTTTCATCAACTAACAACTGCTAACATGAACAGATATTTCAGACAAGAATAAAGAATTATACTCAACCCAATTTAGAGAACAGTAAGAAATTCAGAACATATGTCTAGTTCGCCAGATATCTAGTAATGACATTGACATTTTTTGCGAGAAAACTGTTCTTACCATAACATATGTATCCTTTTGAGGATCTAATTTGGTAGATATTTCAGGCCCCCAGGTTCCAAATTGTCGGAGGGGTAGCACCGTAAATCCTGGCAAAGATGCTTTTCCCTGTATATGATGAGAGTATCGTTTAAATATATGGAAACCAAAATTAGATACAGAAATAAGCATCAGCAATACAAAAGGACGAATTAAAAAACTAAAGAGCAAGCAAAAAATAAATGCATATAAGTGTATGCTATTAAATGAATATCCCATACAATCAACCAAAAGATGTCCTACTATGGAGCATCGACACAGACACGAACACTAAACACGACACTAACATGTAGACAGCCTAAAGTGTCTGTGCTACAAAGTGTCCTAGTTTATGAGATGTGAAAAGAGCTTTAACATTGAAATGCTCTCAAAACTATCTATTGGAGTGGATTAGCTTGATATCTTCTCTTTTGTCTAAGCTTATTGCCTTTTGAACTTATCGTCACTCATTCGGCCTACTAACAGTATTAAACTAAATGCAAATCATACAAGAATGCATTTCAATGATTTCCAAAACTAACTAAAGTTTAAGAAAATAGGAGCATACACTTCTTCAGGCTCTCGAACATCAACTAACTGTGCTTCCTCCAAAAAGTTGGAATTTTGAAATTTCACATGCAGCTCATCAGGTTGAATGTCTTGAAGTACTGATTCTTCCCTGATAGTTAAAGGAGCAAATTTACAAACCATAAGAACACTCATTGAATAAACAACATTCAATTAGGATTTATTTAACACCAAATTTTCAATAAATGTTTCAATGGGAAGTTTCACACAAAATACATTTTACTATCCAACATAGAAAAGATATGGCTCGAAGTACCTTTCAGATAAAACCTGCAGCAAGTGCCAACCAAAGTTTGTTTTGCACCTTACAATTTTGTTTAAAGGTGCACTAAATGCAGCCTCTTCAAATTCAGGAACCTATGAGCATTTTTACCATCAGAGAATGTCCAACCACCTCAAAAATTAGCTCTAAGGCTATTAATCCCCTTTTGAACCATCTCTGCAAAAATCATGAGAAAGATGAGCACCCTAACACCACCCAAATGGTTTTCCCGTTCTTCCTCCATGAAAATGAACCTGTAATCAAAAGCAAAATTTTATTAGATGAAGCAGAAATGAAATCCCTAAAGATAAACTCATAAAAACGAAATCCTAAACCCTAACATCAAACAAACACAAAACAAATCATAAACAAATCTTAAATCCTAAACAAAATCGCACACCCCAAAGATCAAATAAACACCCATTGTTAGGGTTGATTAAACGAATTACGAATTTGACCTAGATATAAACAATGAGAGAAATTGATTTCTCACCACTTGTATTCCAGTTTGCTTCTGTTCCTTCCTCGTTTTCAGTCAGCGAAATAGGGGCTGGATTTTGCCCTAGGATTTCAATCGAAAGGGGAAAACGGGGTTAGGGTTTTGAATGAACCAAAATTTGTGGCTTTTCAGTGAAAAAGAAGAAAATCGTACTTACCCTTTAAGAAGAAAAAGAGAGGAGAGGCGAGAGGCGACTGAGAGAAGGAGAACGGCGATGGAGAGGCACGTGAAGAGTGAGAGGGAGAGCGGAAGGCAGGGGAAGAGGGAGAGCGAGAGACTGTCTTCGTAGCCTTGGATCACGTTTGCGATGGAGGAGGGCGGAGGAAGGTGGAGGAAGGCGGTGGAGGGCTACGGAGGGTGGAGGAGAGTGACGGAGAGAACGACAGAGGAGAGGGGAGAGAACGACAGAGGAGTGAGTGAATGAGGAGAGTGACTAAATGAGGCTTCGAGGGAATACTCTCACTTTTAATTGGGTTATTTAGTTTGCGACGACATTTTAGCGTTTTCCGACGGACATAGCCGTCGCAAATTTGCGACGAAACACGTTTTCGTCGGAAACGTAAGCGGGAAATTACGCGCCTTTTTTCCTGAACATTTGCGACGACTTTTTTGGTCGGAAATCCGTCGGAAATTGCGACGAATAAGAGTTCGTCAGAAAGTTTTGCAGGAAACGGGGCTTATTCTTGTAGTGCACCTACAAGGGTGCTGTCTAATCTGCAGACCATAACTTTGTCCGTGTTTATCCGATTGAGGCGTGTAAGCATGTGTTGGAACGCCAAAGAGAAGAGATACAATTCTTTTGTTGAACTCAAAATCCAATTCCGATGTCTTGAAGGCCTAAACTGCGAAATACATGCCTGCGCGGGATACCTATGCTTGGCCTCCCTCTCAAAGGTGACCGGGCCTCCCTCTGGCTAATGTGGCCGGCTCTCTCCCCCCCCCCCCTCTCTCTCTCTCTCTCTCTCTCTCTCTCTCTCTTTCTCTGCTCGGTTCTCCCTCACACTCCTCGGGACTTTCTACTCAATTCCTTTGTACAAAGTATGATATCATAAAGTTACCTTGTGCGATGGTGCAAGTTTGCACATGTGATGGGATAAATGATGATTAGTTCACTATGATGGTACACGTGATGGCACTATAGCTGACCGGGCCTAATTAGTACACATGATGGTACTATAAAAGATAAGTGCGTGTTGTTGCTACGTTATTATACAAGTGAGTTGTCACTCCACTAGGTACTCAAGCTTGCTCGTTGTAGACTTGCTCAACTAGGAGGGCCGACCACTTCCCTAAAAGCCTCCTCGGTCTTCCTCTCTCAAACTAGGAGGGCCGACCACAACATTTCTTCTCATCGGTGTCTCGGCCTAGACACGCTGAGATTTTGATCCTAAAAAAGTCACGAGACAAAAGGGTTAGCATAAAGATAGCACACTTCATTGGTGCAGGAAAAGAGATCACAAAAGTAGCATGTGAGGGAATAAAATGATGCATGAAGTGATGGACCTAGCATAGGAGAGAATAAAATGATGCATGAAGTGATGGACTTAGCATGTGAGGGAATCAAATGATGAGTGAAGTGATGGACTTGGCATGTGAAGGAAAACACAACCCTCTGCTCGTCCTTCACTCCTCTGCTCGTCCCTCACTCTCCTCTGCTCGCCCCTCATCCTCCTGCTCGCCCCTCATCCTCCTGCTCGCCCTCACTCCTCTGCTCGCCCTCACTCTTCCTGGTCGCTCCTCCCAACCTGATCGGCCCTGCTCTCTCAAGGACCACATCTGGTGATAGGCCATGTATCTCAAAATACACAAGGTTGTGCTCGGCTCTCTCTGCTCGGCCCTCATCTTACCAGGGGAGGTCACACCATTAACTGCGATCGGGCCTCACACTGTGATCGTCCTCAAATCAACAAGGGTGATCACGCATCATCACCTCTGCTCGATCTTCCCTTGGCCTGACCGGTCCTCTCTCTCAAATCAACAGGGGCGTTCAAGCCTCATCACCCCAATGTGATTGGCCATCCCACTCATTTCTGCAGGGGCGATCACCCCTCATTTCTGGAATTGTGATCGGTCCTCCCACCTAGGAATTGTGATCGGTTCTCACCTAGAAATTGGTAACTTTGCTATGTTGAATTGAGATCGGTCCTCTATCTCCTGGTGCTACAGAACATTGGCACAAGGCCCCCAGGAGGGCGCCAACTTCAGAACACAGCACTTTAGCACAAGGCGCCCAGGAGGGCGCCAACATCAGTAGGCATGGCACAAGGCGCCCAGGAGGGCGCCAACTTCAAAACACAGCACCTTGGCACAAGGCGCCCAGGAAGGCACCAACATCAGGGGGCATGGCACCAGGCGCCCAGGGGGCGCCAGCTTCAGAACACAGCACCTTGGCACAAGGCGCCCAGGAGGGCGCCAACATCAGGACGCATGGCACAAGGCGCCCAGGAGGGCGCCAATATCATGACGCAGCATCTGGGCACAAGGCACCCAGTAGGGCGCCAACATCTGGACACGGCACCCCAGCTCGGTGCCTGGTACAAGGATTACACCAAGGGAGGTGTGAGTCACGATTGCAGTGAAGAGATCTTATATGACCCGACAAGACAGATAAAGTAACGCTTCGGGTAGATCGACAAAAATTCTTCAAGCCTAGACTATCCTTCGGAATAATCTCGGCTTGGGGGACAACTGTTCTGGACTGGACCAGGGGGTCCATTTAATTAGCAATACCAGGAGGTCCATTTAGCAATTGGATATGGATTGGCCCAACCATTTCGGCCCATATCCACAACATACAAGCCTAATTAAGGCCATCACACTCGGATGGTTAAGATCAATTCTACTGATCCGACGATGATCACAAACTGGCTCGATTTCCTATAAATACTGGCTCCCATTGCCATCATAAGGTACATACTCTGATTCCTAGCTAAATCACTCACCTATTCTCAATACTGACTTGAGCGTCGGAGTGGCTTTGCAGATACCCCCTCGGGCTCACAGAAACCTCTGGCAAGGTAGCAGGAGACCTACCAACTGTCGTCGACTCAATACTGCAAGGTACAGAACAATAACTAACCGTAGTGAAGAGAAGACTCTGACTTGATGCGAATCCCCAACTCAAACAAAGAGGAAAAAAGAGGAAACCAAATTCAAACAATACCTAAACAAATAACCCCACAATTAGTAACTAACTCATATTATAAAATAATTCATAAACTATAAAACTATTAACTCATGTTACAAACATACCTTAGATTAAAGAAATATGCCAAAGAGAGGAAGAGATTTAGTAGAGAGAAGAAGAGAATTCGTAGGGAGGAAGAGAGGAATTTAAAGAAGAGAATTTGGGTGTGAAGAAGAAATATGGAGAAGAAATGTGGAGAAGAAATATATATAGGAAGAAGGGGGAATGGTCGAATTTATCAAAAATCCGCCGAAAATGTCACCTACCGGCGGATTGAATATATTTTCGGCGGATTAGGGGGTTTCCGGCGGATTTTAATGACGTACCGGCGGATATTTTAAAATTTAAATTTTCCGTATTTTCAAAAATATCCGCCGGAAATGATGTTTCCGACGGCTTTTGGCCGTTGTGTCATTTCCGGCGGATTTAAATGACTTACCAGCGGATTTTTTAAAATTTAAAACTCCTGCATTTTCAAAAATATCCGCCGGAAATGATGTTTTCGGCGGATTTTGGTCTGTTTGTCATTTCCGGCGGATTTTCAAAATTTAAAATTCCCACTGCTTTTAATGATCCGCAGGAAATTACCTTACCGGTGGATTTTTTATTTTTTTTTAAATTATATTTCGTCCACAATTATCCGCCGGAAATACCTAATAATCCGCCGGAAAATTTCCGGAGGAAATAAATCCGCCAGAAAATGCCACAGATCCGCCGGTAATTCCTAAAATCCGTCAGAAAGTCCTGGCCGGAAAATCCAATTATTCTTGTAGTGTCTATCTGCCGCCAAAAATGCCGAATAGGATCGCTGCTCGGACGCCGTCGCACGACCTGTTTTGGCCATATACTACTTCAGGTAGTTGCACAACAACACCAGGTATCATCGTGTATAGGCCAATACCAATTGCCCTCCATGTGTTTGGTCAATTCTCTATGAACCTTGTGGCTATTGCTATATTCACTACTAGTAGCATCGATTTTGAGTTTGAAACTACTGTAACTGTGTTCTTCAGAGTCACTCACATGGTTGGAATTACACCTAATAGTTACAACTTTAATCGTGTGCTGAATTTGTGCTTTTGTGAGCTTTTGGATTATGAAACACTTGCCCAATTAGTGGTTAACTTTATTATTACTATGCAATTTTACTTTGATGGTGTTCTTGATGATTATGAGGAAGAATTAAATACTGTTTATTTTGAGGAGTACAAGGTTCTTAAGAAGCAGTACTTTCATCTTGTGTCAACAATTTGTTTGGAACTTGGAAGGAATTATCAAGACATTAGTAAGGCCAAAAGAATGAATGATGGTCAAAAGGATGCTCAGTTCAAAGAATTTATTTTCACGGGTGGAAAGGGATTTGTGACTTTGTATGCTGAACTCTATGATCATTTTGTTGCCAATGAATTACAAGAAAATATTTTGAGAATTATACATTCTTGTGGTTTTAAGAAACCTTTTGCAATGCAACCCTACATATATATTCTCCAAATTCACAGGTTCACATGTTTTATATACCTCAACTGAAGCTATGCATAGAAATTATCTCTATTAGTGACCATCCTTTACCACAACATTCTCTGCTATTTCTAAAATGGATTGATCATATGCTTGGTGTGCATGGACCAATGATCCATATGAGTTTGATGATATAGTCTGTCCAAGAGAAATATACGTGGATTCAAAGTTTGTTTTGAGGTATTGTGAATTTGGCGTGACACTACAAGAGTTCAAAATGTTGATAGAATGTGGTGGTGATAGGGTACAACTCGAGCTGGCTTTCAAAGTTGTCCTCCATAGTCATGAACATGGTTTCCTTTTTGTGATTACATGTGAATGTCAAACTTGTTATGTGGTGGCTGTTTATCACAGAAAAATGATTGACCGGGGTCGATTTCGTGTTCCTTCAAGACTACTCAAATGAAAAATTTTACCTCCAAAACATGGTACTTGGAAATATTCATCCTTGAGGACAAGGATGTTTGAAAGGGGAAGTATTCTAACAGAAATATAATAATTAGTTTTATGGGTTTGTTTTATTTTATGCCATTTACTCTTTTACCCTTGATGGTTGTATTTAGCTTGGCCTAGTGCCTCATTTGATAATCAATCAACATTTCACAAATATTATCTTCTCTCTACAAAAACTCTCTAATTATCTCTACACCTTCTCTAACGTTCCGAATTCCATTCTAATCATGGGAGTTCCTGCTTTAGAGACTGGATTTTACAGGAGAAATCCTTAGAATCCATTTTCCTGATTCGAACTCGGGAGTCGACGTTCGCTGAAATTGCCAAGACAACCAACAATGGGAAGCTAATTCTTGCCTAAGCCTTTTAGTGGTAGACTAGACTCTAGAGATCCTTTTGATTATGGAGTCATGGGCTTAGACAAGAACTAGTCTCTCATTATTGGTTGTCTTGGCGATTTAGTTTGCCACCTCAGCCTTTTTTAACAATTGGTTAACAGAATGGTATTTTTAAAAACGAGTTGATTTTGCAGGGACGTATTTAAAAAAAAAATTGCAAGAACATATTTCAAAAACAGGTATATTTGCAGGACCAAAAACATATTTAAACCTAACTTTTATTATGTATAACATCTATTACCTTAGAATCTCACCAAAAAAAAGTCTATTACCTTAGAATCAAATCAGTTTAATATACTTTTTTATATTTTTGAACTCTTTTTAAAAATATTTTTTCGAAAGAAATTGTCATCGTTAATATTTATGTTTTTTTGACACATAATATTTATGTTTGTATGCAGCAAAATATAAATAAGATCCTAATTTTGCTCCATCTGTTGCGCCTCTCTTTCTCTTTCTAACTTTGACACCACAAACAAATCTAAACACATCTCATCGTTCTCTGAAAATCTCAATTCTTTGTCTTTTTCCCTTTCTCATACAATGTCCGATGGCGAAGCCACTACCCCTGCCAGCGCTTCCACACCAACTGCCACCGTAACATTCACCTTGGACACCTCAGAAAAAATCAATTCCGCAATTCAATCCCTTTCCTCAATCGTCGACCCATCCCTCGTTCCTTCAAATTCCAACCTCCTTTTTCTCCTTCATGAGCCCAACATATATTCCCACATCGCCTCCCTCCTCCGGCAACCTAACTCCGGTGCCGGTGACAACAACCTATGTCGATGGCTCTACGACACGTTTCAATTTGGTGTCCCCGAGCTCCAACTCCTTGTCCTTCGTTTCCTCCCCGTCATTGCCGGCATCTACCTCTCTCGCGTCGCCGACCGGAAACCACAAGCAGGATTCGAAGCCGTGCTATTAGCCCTCTACGCCCACGAAACAACCTCACGCGGCGGTGAAGCCGTGACAGTCACCATCCCCGATATGTCACAACCCAGTGTATACCATGAATCCAAAGCACTTGTCAAAAACAACGCCGGTGACCACAACGTCGTCGTTTTGTCTCCTGCACTTGAACCCCATGGCACTGTTAGATCCACAAGAAGGGCTCGCATTGTTGGCGTTGCATTGGAGTTGTTTTACAACAAGATATCGCAATTCCCTATTGCCTCAAAGATAGATTTTTGTGAGTTTTGTAAGGTTTGGGCTGGAGAAGATGGAGACATGTACAAGGATTTTGAAGTGGGAGACGAAGAAGAATATGACGACGAGGAAGAAGAGGAGAAAAAAGAGAAAGAAGAACAAATTGAAGAGGTTGTTAACGAGAAAAGTGAGAGAGGGAGGGTTCCCCTACCTTGGGAGTTGCTGCAACCAGTTTTAAGGATATTAGCTCATTGTTTGTTGGGTCCTGATAATAAGGATGTTATGTTGTTTGAGGTAGCCAGTGATGCATGCAGGTGTTTGTTTGCACGTGCCATGCATGATGTTGATGCCAATGCTATTTTGCCTACTAGGAGTTTGTTGAGACTTTCAAAAAATGTTCTAGGAAATACTATAGATGATTTCGATCCAACTGAGCTCCCCAAAACTGATGTTATTGTTCTTTAGAGATAATTCTTTAGTTTTTTTTTTCCTTTTCCATTCCATTGTGTCTTGATTTTAAATTCTTTTTATAAGGAAGAGTTTAGGTGAGTTTGGTAATGATGGCTCATCTGGGTTAGCCAAAGCCTCAATGTTTATACAATATTTGTATAGGTATTTTAATATTTTTAAGTTATCCACCTACAAGATCAGCACATCGAATACGAGATATGAATTTTGTGATTCTAACTTTAATATTTTTGTTTGTAATCAAACATATTTCTAGTATTTTTAAATTTAATTCAAATCATTACATTTTTCTTCGATGAGCTTAGCATGCATTGTGAATAAACACATGCAATACACTAAAATTGTACCGTAATATTACCATACTTCTCGGTCACCTTGGGTTTACCCAAGAGGTAATCTTGTAGACTTGTGTCATACCCCAATTTTGTCCGGCTTAGGTCAAAACCCTAATTTCCCAAAAAATAAATAAATTGAAGAGCGAAGAGCCTTATGCACTACATTTCGGATCCTAGAAGGCATCCCAAGGTTCTTGAAATCGTTTTTAGGGTTGGAACGCATTTTTCGGGCAAATTAGGGTTTTAGGGCCAAAAAGGGTATTTTGGTCAATTATAACGGTTTTTTTTCTCTCACTTTCAAAAAGGCTCAAAAATATGTATAATTAAAAATAGAAATCTGAAATCAAAATAAAAAAATGAATAACAAAATAATATTGGATGCTTATGGTATTTTTAGAATTAGGGCTAATTCCTTTTAGGTGCTTTTTGCTTTTATCCATTTTTGGCCAAAGTAAGCACCAATTTCACAAGCAAACAACCTCCCTCACTCCACCCTCATGCCCTTCACTTCAGACCCATCAAGTGCACATCACAAAAAAGCCTTTTATCATGACAAGCACACCTTTGAATCCAATAACATTCAATACACAACATATTTTTACTTTCTTTCTCTCTACACCACTAAATACACACTAATTTCTTTATTTCCCTCTCACAACCTTAAACCCATTAGATCTTTGGCCTCCCAAGGATTTGAATAAGGATAACTCACTCCTCTCCTCCCAAGAGGGCCAAGAAATTCGTAGCCCCTCCTCTCCCTCACTTCCTCTTGTTTTTCTTTCATCTCAAAGGAACCTTCCCATTTCTCCTACACCAAAAAACCCCAGCACACCAAAAACCTCCCCTTTTCTCTCCCAAAACCGTGGCCTCCCCACTCCCTTCCTTCATCCATTTTTGATTTCCTCTTCACCCAAACACCACCATCTCACTTCATTCTCATCCCTCTTTCATATATCTTCTCCATTTTCCATTCAAGATCAAACATCATCATCAAGGAAGGTTTTTCATCAAGCCTTTTTTTTTTGGGTTGGAGTTGAAGTTCCTTGGAGGTTCTTGTTGATTTGGTTTCTATTTTCTTCATCTCATTGCATTTTCTAGCTTGGATTTGAGGTAAAAACTTTCAAACCCTTGCATCATCTTCAACCCTTTTGCATTAAAACCCATTTTCCTCTTCACTTTGCATTTCACATATCATCATCATTTTGTTTAAAATGTAGCTTGTTGTTGTTGGTGAGAGGAGCCTTAAACACTATTGACAAGCACTTAGGGAGGCTTGGGTGTTTAAGGTGCCTCTCCTATTAAAGTTAGCTTTAATTTGATTTTGTTGTTTCTCTTTGCTTGGTGGGGCTTAATCATGTTGTAGATATTTGATTTTAGTGTTTTCATGCTTAGATACTTTGTTTAGGCACTAGTGGAAAAAAGGCATTTTATATCGGTTAAAATTGACATTTCATATCGGTTCTTGAACCGATGCCGAAAAAGGAGATATAAAAAAATTGGACATTTCATATCGGTTCCTGAACCGTTATGAAAAGTTTTTTCATATCGGTTATATAGGCCAACCGATATGAAAAGTCATTTTCGCTTATTTTTTATATCGGTTATATATTTGAACCGATATGAAAAGTCAATTTTCGCTTATATTTTATATCGGTTATATATTTGAACCGATATGAAAAGTCTTTTTAACATCGGTTTTCTTCCAGAACCGATATAAAATACGGATTTTTAACATCGGTTCAATATAGAACCGATATGAAAACTGAAGGTTTTTTTTTAAAAAAAAAAGTGTTTTCTGTTCAGCAACATAATGGAACAATACCCTCAACATAGAAGCAATGTTCCATTAAACATTAACTAACTTAACAATTCATTAATTGGTAACCAATATTAGAATTATTGCATTCATAATATTCAGTATTTGATTGAACTGAAGTAATTCTTCATTGATTGAAATAAGCTAGATACAAAGGATTATATAGAGATCCTTTACATAGAGACTTGAGTAGCAACTATAACAGAATCTAACTGAATAACAAACTGAAGCTAACAGATTAACAAACCGAAACTGAAGCTAACAACAGCAGTTATATTAAGACTTAGCTTATTATCTAATATGGTTGAACACAAACAAAAATGTACAACAATACAAATGGAGCCACTGAAAATCACAAATGGAGCCACCTCCAGCAAAGACCACCTCCAGCAAAGCCACCGACCACCTCCAGCAAAGTGAAACTCAATAATAAAAATGGAGCCACTGAAAATCACAAAGACAATAATTCAGTTTATAAGTGCAGACAAACCATCACCCAAATGGTAAAAGTTAAACAGCATTCCTACGGTTATGAATGCAGCAGACCTAAATAAGCAGACTCACATGGCTGCAGCAGACAGTTTAAACTGAAATTAAACAGCATTCCTACGGTTATGAATGCAACAGACATAAATAAGCAGACTCACATGGCTGCATCAGACCTACAGTTTTCAGATAATACACCAATTTTTATTTATAGACACTCAGCCCTTCTATGAACTAAACCAGTTGATATCAGCAAGACAAACATCAAATGTACAATGATTTCAGCATAGGTATAACTCTCCTCATCAACTACATACAAAGAAGGTGAGATCTTAAACTTAGAACTCAAAATCCATTTGACTTTCATTCTATATAAATTATGCTAAGCTAGTAAAAGTAGAAAGCAGCCAATTGCTGCATCTATATAAATCCAGTTGCTGCATCTAACTGGGATGTGACTTTCATTCTATATAAATCCAGTTGCTGCATCTAGCAGAGCAGCCAATTGTAAAAGTAGAAAGCAGCCAATTCTATATAAATTCAATTCAGTATCTAGAACATTGTTAGACGTTCTATTCAGTTTCAATCATGTGGAAATTTTTACTCAAGAAAAACTGTCATTAATTAACATAGAAGGCTTTGTATATTAACATTCCAGATTTGCATCCATATAAATCTGCATTGCATTATATAGTGTAATAGAGTGAGTATATATACTCATAAGAAAGATCAAATCAGAATATACCTGCATCACATCCTGTCTAACTTTCTGTGTAAGTTTTTCGGTGAGGTTCTGAGTAATTTGTTCTGTGAGGATAGCTAAGTCTTCCTTGGTGACAACTTCTGAGGTGGGCCCACAACGTGAACGTCGTCCAAAGTAATTTATAATGCCCACACCTCGTCCAGCACCACGAACACGACCGGGGTGCTCGGGACACCCAATCGCAGTAGCCAATATATCTTTGCGTCCATGTGGAACAAAGTTTCCTTGAGAAGATTGTTCTTCTAGAGAATCCTAGAACATGTACAAAATTCAGATTAAATTCAGATACAAATTAAATATAACATAAGAAATATTATAATGTTACTGCATCACAATTCAGATTACTTCCTCTTTAAATTCACAGGCACAAGCTACTTTTCACAGATTTAATGACTGTTGATTTCACTGTGAAATGGGCAGTAGCAGAATCTGCAGCAGACAGTTTAAATCTGCACAGTCAGTATAAATTAAGTTTGTTCTCACAGTCAGTATAATGGCAGCATTCCTACGATTATGCATAAATCTGCACAGTCAGTATAAATTAAGTTTGTTCTCCTACCTTACAAATATGCACTAATATGGCAGCATTCCTACGGTTATGTTTGTTCTCACAGTCAGTATAAATTAAGTTGTGAAGTGGCTAATTATATACAGAAACAGTTGGCTAATTATATACAGAAACAGTTGTGAAGTGGCTAATTATATACAGAAACAGTCAGTATAAATCAGAAAAAAACAAAGGTGTACCTAAAGAACTTACATGTGCTTATGGAGGAAAGTCAAGTTGTGAAGTGGCTAATTATATACAGAAACAGTTGGCTGATGCTTTGCGATTTGAATGCACTAATCTTACAGTCAGTATAAATTATGCTAAGCTAGTAATCATCTATATAAATTATGCTAAGCTAGTAATCATCTAGTAATCATCTATTAATATACAGTCAGTATTAAAATCAAAGCTAAGCTAAAATACTGAGCAATTTCCAGTTAAAATTACAATTAAAACTGAATATTTACTTACAATCTTCTCAGCAATAACGCATGCTTTTTCAGATGTAAAAGCACCATTTCTCTGTGGGAACCCTAAAATTGCTAAATTGCTAAATTGCTAAATTTATCAAATCCTAAAATTATCAAATCAAATTGGTCTTTTCCAACAGGTTTTTTGGGAAACACCAAATCAAATTGCTAAATTGCTAAATTTATCAAATCCTAAAATTATAAAGATGAGAAACCCTAATAGAAATAGAGAGGGAACCGCAAGAGGAGGAGTAGTACCTGGGTGCGACGGTGGTGCGGTGGCGAAGGCAAGGGCCTTCCTTCCAAGAATGACTTGAATAACACAAGTGCAAATGAGAGTATGTTGCCATAAACTTGAGTCCACCCACCAACCTAAGTTTCATTAACAAGAAATACTTTAATATTCAATTTGAATTATATTGTTGTGAATACAGACATAATAAAGTTCAAACAAGAATAAAATATACAGTTTTACACTTCTACTACACACAGTCCAATGTGAGGGGATCTTTCCACTTTAAGGAAAGACAAGTCAGTACTCATTAGTCACTAGTCAGTCCACTAGAGGCTTTCTGGCATCTTATGAGTGTCCAATATCCTCTTCTTACATCACAAGTCAAACTTAGCTTTCCTATCCACTTTCAATACAAGAGGTTTTCTTCTTGACCAGCCATGGCGCCCCTGCCATCACTGCCTCAATCTCCCGTATTTCCCTCGGACAATTGGTCATATTGTAGCAACCAGCGGCAGTAACAAGCTGAGTACATCATAAAAGAATAAATAAGCAAAAAAGCTCATACATAAAGGAACAAATAAATAGTTTGTACCAGAATCTATGATGTTCAAAAACAAAATATATAATATGCTAATACACTTTTCTTCAAAGATTCCCTTCTAGCAGCCATTTCTTTATTCACAACATTCAGCTTCTCAAAGGTTTTCAATTCAGACCTTTTAGCTATCTTAATATCAGAATTGGTAGTGGCAACTGTCTCATTGGCTTTCTCTTCTGCCTCATGGACTTGTTTGCTAAGCTGATAATACTCCTCCACCGAAAGTGTCACGCCGTTGACTGAATCCACTTCATTTTTGCTTCTAGCTGATTCACTCTTGTGCAATCGCTGCTATTGCCAACCTTTCAGAAGCCTTCGCAGCCTCTATCTCCTTCTGAACTGCAAGCAATCTACTTTGCATTGTATGTGCAACGTCATTGGCTTGTTTCGCCTCCTCTTTTACTCTCTGCTGCTCTTCACGTGCCGCTTGAGCAAGCAAATTGTCCTGAGTAGCCTCTTCAGCTGCTTTTTGTAGTCTCTGGGGAATCTTGAGAATTTTCTCAGTGTCTTCTTTTTCCTTGATCTGAACCAAAACTGTTTCTGATCTACTTTAGTCTAGTTCTTCAACTGTAATGGTGGTTATTCGATGTCTTTGCCTAAGGGATGCAAGAGCTGATTTCTCTTGTTCAAATTCTGATCTTAATGATGTTGCAGCCACCTTTAAGTTATCTACCTCGGCAATAACTTTCTCTATGTTAAGCTTCACTTCCTCAAGTTCCTTTTTGGCTGATGCAATTGCTGCTTGTATTTCATTATGTATCATATTCTCTTGTTGCTCTAGATCTCCTTTTTGGCTGATGCAATTGCTGCTTGTACTTCCTCATATTCTCTTTTTGGCAGTAACAAGCTGAATGTTGTGAATAAAGAAATGGCTGCTAGAAAGGAACAAACATTGTAGTTATTAAAAAAAGCAATAATTGTACTCAATCATACATGTGCATATCAACCCAGCTTACTACAGGTTTCATTGAAGAGATAACAGCTTACTCCAGGCCACATAGTTGATAGGTGTGGCCTGCATCAACAGCAAAAGCAGCAAGAACCAAGTATTAAATAAAATATTAATTGAGTCCTTCATAAATTGTAAAAATACCACTAAACTTTTGATACCATAGTCCTGCATTAGTCGAAAGAAGAGTTAAAAATGAGATCTTGCTTCTTCATCTCACGACCGCAACTCTAGAACATCAAAATAGAATATATCAATTTTTATAGTTAGTTCATAAGAGAATTGATAGGGAAAGGAAGAGATAATATGTACTAAATGCAATACCTCAAATCAAGATCCTCCTTCTTCTCTCAAGCTTCCTTTCTCTGGACCGATCCTCCCCTTTCTTCTTCTATCCTCTTCTTATATGCCTAACCCTCAAAACAAACACAACCAACACTGAAAGCCGCATAAATTTCCAAAATTCAGTTATTGAACCGAGCCAAATCAAGCTTCATAAATGATATCTGCGGCCTACTTCCAACAGTTACACGTCAGAGCCAATACCAGTGGGCATCAGTGTAACTCAAATTTTCCAGACATTGTGATAGTTTAATCAGATCAAAACGAATTAATCTCTATTCCAGTTCTGAGAAAAAAAACCAAGATTACTTCCAACATAAAAAAGATGAACATGTATTTAGAAACGGAAAGCATAGCATTGTGCAATCTGTATGACATGCGGCTAATAACATTAAAAGGCAACGGAAAGCAGAAAAACCAGAGACCAATTTGCAACTAAATCACCAAATTCTGCATATTGAGCCAATCATCCAAAAGCCAATTCCGGATAAATAGTAAAACACCAAAACTCTGTACCATCAGCAACAATAAATGTAATGCAATGCACTGGTATCACCATCTTTAAATCATGTTTAGCCCTCCATATTGTGACTTAAAATTGAAAGCTAGAAAGGATAAAGGAAACAGAAATTGAAAGCTAGACACGCACCTTCGTGAAAGTGGAGGAATCTCGAGCGAGCATAAAAAAGGGAAAGAAATCCCTAACGTCGTGAAGGAGAAGCGATAACGTCGTGGTGAGCTCGCTGTGACGCGTTCTCGTGCAACAGGAATGAAAACGTTCTGAAGTGAGAACAATGAAGAGGCGGCCGATTTGCGTTCTGGAGCGAGAGATCGAAGCTGGAGCTAGAGAACGATGAGGTTTTGCGTGAGTGAGAGAAACGAAGAGGGGTGGGAGGGTGAGGGAAACGCGTCTTCTAAGAGACGGTGGTGGAATCGAAGGGTGAGAGGGAGAGGGAGAGCAGTGGTGGAAGCGAATGGTGGAAGGGAGAGAGGGAGAGCAGTGGTGGAAGATGAGGGAGATCTGAGTGCGCGAATGAGAGTAGAGGGAAGAATCGTGGAAGATGAGAATGAAGACCTAAGTTTTTTGGTTTCTATAACGGGTGGTTTTGTGACCCGTTATGGAAGCCAAAATTTTTGGACTTTCTATAACGGTTATGGAAGGGAACCGATATGAAATATAGTTTTTGCACTTTCTATATCGGTTTCAGTGGCAACCGATATAAAAATTGTAATTTTAATTACAAAACTGCCACCGCGTCACTTTTAATATCAGGCCGTTTTTAACCGATATAAATGACAGTTATAAAAGGCATTTTTTCCACTAGTGAGGTTTGCAAATTTCTTTTCTCACATAGATTTCGCACAAAGTAAAGAGTTTGAGAATAAACGTTGATTTGAGGTTTTAGCGTTTAAATTATGTGATTAATTGTTCCTAAATCTTGTTAGTATCTTTTGCTTGCTTGATTTTGGGAGTTTGATGAATAAATTTATGGTTTGACTATGTATTGGTTTCGCAAGTCATGAAGAATAAATAGAGTTTTTATATGTTTGCTTATTGTCTCAAGTTGATGATAGACAATATGATTCTCACTTGTGCCTAGTGCACCTTGCCTAAAGTGATGAGGGTTGTTCTATATGATTCAACCTTTTTAGTCTATATGTTGTTTAAGTTGATGATTGGCAAGAAGATTCACACTTGTGCACTTGCGCACACTAATTTAAGTGTTGAGGATTGACCAAAGTGATTCAACATGCTTTGGTGTTTTGATTGTTAAGATGACTTGCTTGTTTAGGGTTTGCCAATGATCATGCTTGAGGCTACTCTTTTGAATTCATTTGTGCCTACCACTTCCTTGTCTACTCCCATGTGGAATCATTAATACTTAGATAGGCCCATTCCTCACATTGCATCTTCCACTAGATGTGCATTTAGATTCCCTTGCGTTTTGTAGAAATATTTGAGTATGGTTGTCGCCTAGCATCTTCCACTAGATGTGCATTTAGGTTCAATCTTGCCCACTCTTGCATTTTTTCTTAATGCCCAATTCAAGTTCCTTCTTTGCCTATTTATGTGTTGTGGTTTAATATGTGTAGTCTAGGCTAGTGTTTGCTCAAGAATTCAAATGAGATTAATTGCAAGTTATGACCATGTTGTTGTTTGCCTAAGGATTCGATTTCAATGATTGTGCCACGCTTGAATCTCCAAATCTTTTTGCATTCGTTGTTTTCTTTTCTAAATAGTTTAGCATGAAAATGGTAATTAGTGACAGTCACCCATAACCTTTGTTAGTTTGATTGTCCTAAGAGCCTAAGTTTCAAAAAAGATGTTTTCATATGCATAAGCTACTAGTGATAATCACCCATAACCTTCGTTAGTTTGATTATCATGAACGCTTTCGATTTCAAAAAATATTTTCGTAAGCATCAAAAGTCATAGCGAGTGTTAGTGATGATCACCCATAACCCTTGTTAGTTTGATCATCATGAGCACCCCTCACTTTTCAAAACCAAAGCAAAAAGACTTTCACTTTCAAGGCTCGTTAGAACTACGTCGCTTTGATTCCCATTTGGGATACGTAGGAGCGAGTCACATTCTCGTCAAGCGCAACCATAAAAAGTTTAGCATTTGCATAATAAAAAGAAAAGAATTATTTTCGTAACAAAAAAAGAATCACTTTCGCAAACCAAGATCATTTTTAGAACAAAAACATTTTCCTTTCTAAAATCATTTTCCACCCATCGTCGCTAGTGGTTAATCAGAACCTTCGTTCGTCTAGCCATTGGTGGCGATGTCTTTTTCCCAAAAGAACAACAAGCGATGATCACCCATAACTGTTGTTAGTTTGATCATTCGTGCCAATCAATCTCTTTCGAAAATCACTTTCAAAAAAAGATAATAAAAACGAGTCGCTACTAATAGTCAATCAGAGCCTTTGTTCGTCTGACTGGCGGTAGTGACTCTCATTTTCAAGAGTACTTAGCGGTGATTACCTATAGCCTTGGTTAGTTTAATCATTCACTAAATGCTCGTCCTATTTCGAAAACTCACTAAAAAGATAAAAGACAAAAACTTTTTCAGGACAAAAAAGAACTACGTAGCTTTGAGTTCTCCATCGCACCGGGAGATACGTAGAAGCGGGCCATGTCCCGTCAAGCGTTTTTTCTAAAAAACCATTTTCCCCCTTTTTCCTAATAAATAAAGATTTTCATTAAGACTTTTTTCAATAAGAAGTAGAGAGGCAAAATTAAGTATTTTCAAGTCAACACACTAAAATCACACATTTAATTAAAGGTTCCCTCTCAGTAGAGAGGACGTGTAGGGTGATAACACCTTCCCTGCGCGTAACCGACCCCCGAACCCTATTCTCTAGTTTCGCAAGACCAATCGCTTTCCAAAAAAGGTTTTCCTAATATTTTCCTTAATAAATATTGGTGGCGGCTTCATTGTCTTAGGAAAAGTTGTGAACGAGGAAGGTTCTCCCTCGGGGACTTTTTCGGGCGCAACAGCTGGCGACTCCACTGGGGACTAAAAAACATTTTTTTTAAAAGTGGGTCAAGCCTAATTAATTAAGGGTGTGGTTTGTGTGATCGATTTGAACATCTTGCTTTGCCTCTATTTCTTCTTCTTTTTCATAAGCATGTTGCATCCATATGCATTCTTCTTCTATGTTTGCTTTTGTTTAAAATAATTGATAGTTACTTCTTTGCTTAAAT
This sequence comes from Astragalus membranaceus, assembly GCA_039519185.1. Taxonomy (NCBI): domain Eukaryota; kingdom Viridiplantae; phylum Streptophyta; class Magnoliopsida; order Fabales; family Fabaceae; genus Astragalus; species Astragalus membranaceus. The sequence continues at coordinate 110,910,189 of CM076850.1, read as the reverse complement.
GCTTAGTTCCCTCATGCATATTTCCCCTCTCTTGTCATGTCCCCTTCTTCTTTGCTCGCTCTCTTGAGGTAAGTAGTGCATTGTTGTAGGCACCCTAGATTAGTTGTATTTGATTGGTATTGAATCCTAGGGTAGACGACATGTTATGACTTTCTATTGTCTGGACTGTTCTGGATTTTCATTTGCAGGTGGGGTAGTTTTTAAGGAAATGCCCTTCGCACACACACACTTGTACCTTGAGATTATATGATTAGAGAAATAGACCATAACCCAGGTCTGTTAGGATACCTTAGGATGAGTGGATTCGAGTAGTGGGAGCCCATCAGGACCTTTGTCCGTTTGGCTACTCGCGAAAGTTTCAATCAGAGTTGTGCTCTTTCATGATGATTCGTATCTAGCAGTTTGCTGCATTTACAGGGATTTTCATGAGAGGGACTGTGGCTCTGATAACCTTTGTGAGGGTGTGAATAGAGCTACATGAGAAGATTATCCCTAAAATGCCTTAGATCATAGGTTCTACCCCCTTTTAGGTCACAAGGGCTTTCCAAATTGTGTGCTGCATCGTTGCATTCAGTTCAATCAATTTTTCCTTCAAAATTTTTGAAAATCAAAAAAAGATATGCTTTCCCTTTTCAATAAACGCCTATATGAGGTGGCATATAGTGTGAAAATTTTCAAATCACCACCTGTAAATATCCTCTTTCTGGAAAAACACAAAAAAGAAGCATCCTTGCATCATCACATCATTGCATCATTACGTCATTGCGTCATTTGCATTAAATAAAGTTCCAATTTTGAAAAAAAAATCATTCATCTTGCATTCCCTTTCATCACATAAAGATAAAACAAAAACAATTATCATCTGCATAGCATAAGCATTTCATTTATAATCATGCAAAAAATCCTCGTCGAGTTCATCCAAAACATGGCATTCATGCATAAGCATTATTTCAAAAAAAAAAGACCCAGTAGAACTACGTAAGCTTTGATTCCTCATTACAATGGGGATACGTAGGAGCGGGTCATACCCCGTCAAGCATATTTTTCTAAAACCTTTTTTCCAATAAATCATTTGCATCTCCAAATAATTTTCAAAATCATGTTCCAAAACTAAAAAACAAAAAAAGAAAATCATTGTGAGTATCATGCATTTCATTGCACAAAAAATGAAAACAAGAAAGCATCTCATTCATAATCATGAATAAAAATCATTATCAAATTTATTCAAAATGTAGCATTCATGCACCATTTCGTTAACCTCATCACTTTAGTTCAAATACATCATTCCTCCATACATGCATCTTTCAAAAAGGAAGGGGCATTGGCATTTCATACTTTGCCTTGCCTCTAAAAAAAATCATCATTTAGAAAAAAGCATCATTCCTGCATCTTTCATCATTCAAAAGAAAAAGGGGGCATCGGCATTTCATATCTTATCTTGCCTCTATAAAAATCATTTTGAGAAGAAGCATCATTCTTGCATCATTCGCATTGGCATTCCATATTTTGTCTTGCATTAAAAATAACAAAATTATTTAGAATAAGCCACACTCTTCGAGTGGTCATTCTCTACGCATTTGCATCATACTTGCATATCATAATTTGTTTATTCATTCATTGCATAAAATAAGAGTTGTGATGAGAAGCGAGACGTTCTTGCGAAACAATCATCCTTTCTGAAAAAGTTTATCCTTACTTGGTTGCAAACTCAAGGTGTTCCAAGGCACTCAGTTTTTCAAATCAATAGCTCATTTGTATTTTCTTCAAAAAAAGACATTACATCCCATCCATTCCATGATAAAAGACTGAAACAGTTCATCAAAAAAAAAAAGTTTTCATATCATGTCTTAACCAATATTAACTCTCTGTGAAGCGTTCTTCTAGTAAGCATGCATGCCACGTGCAGTCAGCCAATTTCCTTCATCATCATTCCCCATCCAAGTCTAGTCCCGCCCCGTCCACCCATAAAGTGCATATTCTCCCCATCAGTGCGTATTTGACTTTTGGTTCATTCTAATGCTTTAAGTCCTCCATGCTGGGGCAAGTCTGTGATCATTAATTCCCCTTGATTAATATCATTTTCCTTCAGTGCAAGTCTCTCAAAATAATAATAATAATAATAATAATAATAATATAATAAACAAGAAAACAAGCTCGCTAGGTTGAAAACCCGCAAAGGGCGGCCTAGGCAAAAAAGAGCGCCCGGTGGACTGAAAACTCGCAAAGAGCGGTCCAGGCAAAAATTAGGGCACAAAAAAGGAAAAAAAGAGCAAACACATGAAGATAGATAAATTATTGTTCTAAAGTTAAGTCTTATAGAAATAAGCAATCGGGATTTGAAATGAAGTTTGGCCATCTCCTCAAAAACCCCAAAATCCCGGAAAGTCCCTTTCCTACCCACCTTGAGCCAAGAAAAACCAAAATCCAAGATCGCCCTAGGCAAGGATCACCCCAAAAAAAAAACAGTGCATCACTTTTTATCAGCTCACCCGAGTCAAAGAAGGAAAAGAATCATAAAAAAAATGATAATAATAAAAAAAAGGGAAAAAGAGAAAATCAAAAAAGGGGATTCAAAAATGAAAATCCCAAAACAAAAGAAAATACAAAAGAAATGTAAGTGGTGAGCTGGTACATGTCACCACAAAATACAAGAGATCCTTGTCTAAATAAACCTTCAAACACTTCATCATTCCAACACCTGGCTCCATAAACCTTCAAACACTTCCCTTGGCCTCAACATCAAACCCCTTAGTCATTCTACCATGAGACACGAATTTGCTTTAACAGAGCCCAAACAAGCCCAATAACCATCTTCCTCATAGACCATTAACCGTCAATCAACGCCGAACAAAACTCATCCTCCCATTAGCCTCAAACACTTCATTAAGCCTAACCCTCCTTCCTCCACAAAACACCACAATTCTGAAAAGTCCATTCCGATCAATGACCGGTTGCTTTTGTTCACTCAAATTCTAATCTTAGGACGAACAAGCTTATCTATGTACAATGTGTTTGCTCAAAAGAAAAACAAACGATCAGAAAAAAGAAAGCTGATCAAGAAAGAATAAACCCTCAGAAAAAAGAGAACTGAGGAAACAAAAAACGAACAGTCAGAAAAAAAGAAAGCTGACAAAATAAAAAAAGAGGGACTTGCACTCCAAAACACATTCAAGATGAATTAAAACAAGGTTTAGTGATCACCAGGTAAGGATTCTTTCGCACCAAAAGTCAAGACATCAGTAAAGAACCAAAGATTTGCGCTGAGAATACCACTCAGACCCAAAAGTTGGGGTATTCTCTTCACCACCCACACACCCTAATCTTGGGAAAGTCTGTTCAATGCCCATCCCATGTCACTCCAATTGTCAATGTCATTCCAAAGTGGGGCAAGTGCATTCCCATTCCTTCACCTCATTCATTCCCATAAAAACCTCACCGGGGAAATCTCTCAACTCACTATCCTAAACAAGACCTTGTCATTCTGATTGGGGCAGCTTTGTCCTTGTTATGACTGGGGCAACATCAAATTCTGTGGGTTGAAGCAAAACCCCTTTCATTCCAGCTTTCATCCCAAGAGCCGAAGCGTTCCCAATTCATCATCTTCTACGCCCCTAGTTGTTGTCACCACAAGACAGGGGCAAACTATTCGCTCATCAAAGACCTGAATTGGGGCAATCTTGTATCTCTTGATCCCTCATGAGCTTCGGCAATAGCCATGTCGGTCATTCCTTCACTTGCCATAAAAGTCCATGCCCTAAACCCATTCCAAGTTAACTGACTCATTCATTCATTCACATTTGCACTCCTATGCATGCTTACTAGACAATGCTTCAAAAGAGAGAGCACCAGTTGTTTACGTGATATCTAAAATTCAGTCATCATGGAAAGAAGGAGAAGACAAGTGAGGTGGTTTGTAAATAAAAACCTTGAGAACACCAGAGTTTGAATCAAATTCAATTTTTCAACAGAATGGTCAATAATCATCTCAAGCCCTTGCATTCAAAGTCTCGCATCTCATCATCACAAAAATGCTTACCTCATGCATCTAGGCATTATAGCATATGCATCAAAGCATTACATTTGCATCTTCACATTTTGTGCATTCATCACATAGTAAAAAGAAAAAAACGTTCCACATCAGTTGCACCATATTAATACTTGTATTTCATAGAAGAAAATAGTAAAGAAGTAAAAGCAGAAATCTTTTCATTGCATTGGCATCATATTAATGTTCGCACTTCATAAAAAAGGAAAAGAACAAAATCATTTCATGTCATTCATCATTAGAGCATTACATTTTGAATCAGATATTTCATAGAAAAAGCAAAGAAAGCAAAAAGAAAACAAAGAAAAGAAACCACAAAAGCAACACAAAAACATTCCCTGTCATCCAGCATTCCATATCATTCATCATTTCACAAGCATTCCTTTGTCATTCAATCATCAAACATCAGAGCATTGCATCATATTAATGTTTGCATTTCATAGAAGAAGCAAAAAGAAACAAACAGAAGTTAGAACAGGAGCATTCCATTCATCAAAGCGTCAATCACCGCATACATTTGCATTCAAACATCAAAGCAATACAGTTGCATCACATCAATACTGGCATCTCATAGAAGAAAAGAAAGCTAAAACATCCCATGTTGTTCATCATTTTATTTCGCGTAATAGCAATATTCACATTTCATAGGAAAAAGGCAAAGAAGAAAAAGTTTTCCATTGCATGTCATCTGCCATTTCATCAAAACGCAAGAGCATTACATACCAAAATTTTGCATTTGCATACCAGCACTGCATAAAAGAGCAAAAGAAAAGAAATTAGAAAACAAAAAAAGGGGATTAGAAATAAAAGAACAAAAGAACAGCAAAACAAATAAAATTCATACATTGCATTCATCAAACATAGAAAAAATTCGTGCAAGCAAAAAGAAACTCCTGCATCACATCACATTCATCCCATCAAAAAGCAATCATGGCATTTGCATTGCATGCATTTGTTCATTTTCAACTGCAGGTACAAAGAGAGGATGAGCACTTCGGTGTTAGCCCTCGCCCCCATATTCCAGAAAATGCTCCCCCAAGTTGGGAGAGTTCAGAAGAAAAAAAGAAACAGAAAAGAAAAGAAAAGAAAAGAAAAGAAAGGGAGAAACAAAAAGAAAAGAAAAGAGAAAAAAAAGGAAAAAAAGGAAAGAAGAGAAGCTAGAGAAAGAGAAAAAGACATATAAGAACTGGAGAAAATCATGCATTCATCAGACATAAGCAAAAGAAAAAGAAAATCATGCATTGCGTACAGACAAGAGAAGAAAAGGAAAATCATTGCATTCATCAAGCATATAAGAACAGTAGAAGATCATGCATTCATCCGACATAGACAAAGGAAATAAGAAACTCATCATTCATCATAAGAAAAAAGAAAACAGCAATCATGGCATTTGCATTGCATGCATTTGTTCATTTTCAGCTACAGGTACAAAGAGAGAATGAGCACTTCGGTGTTAGCCCTCGCCCCCAGATTCCAGAAAATGTTCCCCCAAGTTGGGAGTTCAGAAAGAAAAAAGAAAAGAGAGAAATAGAAAAGAAAGAAAGAAAAAAAGAGAGCGCTCTAGCGCGCATTGCGGATTGGAGCCCAGAGAGATCATCGCTCCCTTCTGCCCAGGTCTCACATCGTGTACGAGCAACGCGATGGACCGCAGCCCCATGCGAGGCGCAACGGAATAGTTGTATCGAGCCTAAGATACAGTGAACGCCGTGCATTGATCTGTATATCAGTTCCGGTGCTGATAACGATCCCCCCGGTCGCTCGAAAGACCAACAGGAAGAGCGTGCTCCTCAAAGCCACGTGCAAACTCGGATTCGTCAAGAGTTCGTTTAAGGATTACAGGTTTTAGGCGGCCTGGGCAATTTATCTCTTTTTGCACGCCAAGTGCCCATTTTACTTTTCTGTCTGCACGCCAAGTGCCCATTTTACTTTTCTGTCTGCACGCCAAGTGCCCATTTTACTTTTCTGTCTGCACGCCAAGTGCTCATTTTACCTTTTCTGTCTGCACGCCAAGTGCCCATTTTACTTTTCTGCCTGCACGCAAGTGCCCATTTTACCTTTTCTGTCTGCACGTCAGTGTTCATTTACTGTTTTCGCATCAACACGAAAGTGTCTATCTTTCCAAAAAAAAGGGGAAATTCGGGTTTCTCCAAATGGACAAAATTGGTATAATTTCTGAATTCTTTATTTCTATTTTACCTTCGAAATATGTCTCGCGCAATTCATATTTCTTGGTAAAATCCAAATAAAGAGGGGCAGCTGTCATACCCCAATTTTTCCCGGCTTAGGTCAAAACCCTAATTTCCCAAAAAATAAATAAATTGAAGAGCGAAGAGCCTTATGCACTACATTTCGGATCCTAGAAGGCATTCCAAGAGGGAGAGCAGTGGTGGAAGCGAATGGTGGAAGGGAGAGAGGGAGAGCAGTGGTGGAAGATGAGGGAGATCTGAGTGCGCGAATGAGAGTAGAGGGAAGAATCGTGGAAGATGAGAATGAAGACCTAAGTTTTTTGGTTTCTATAACGGGTGGTTTTGTGACCCGTTATGGAAGCCAAAATTTTTGGACTTTCTATAACGGTTATGGAAGGGAACCGATATGAAATATAGTTTTTGCACTTTCTATATCGGTTTCAGTGGCAACCGATATAAAAATTGTAATTTTAATTACAAAACTGCCACCGCGTCACTTTTAATATCAGGCCGTTTTTAACCGATATAAATGACAGTTATAAAAGGCATTTTTTCCACTAGTGAGGTTTGCAAATTTCTTTTCTCACATAGATTTCGCACAAAGTAAAGAGTTTGAGAATAAACGTTGTGAGGTTTTAGCGTTTAAATTATGTGATTAATTGTTCCTAAATCTTGTTAGTATCTTTTGCTTGCTTGATTTTGGGAGTTTGATGAATAAATTTATGGTTTGACTATGTATTGGTTTCGCAAGTCATGAAGAATAAATAGAGTTTTTATATGTTTGCTTATTGTCTCAAGTTGATGATAGACAATATGATTCTCACTTGTGCCTAGTGCACCTTGCCTAAAGTGATGAGGGTTGTTCTATATGATTCAACCTTTTTAGTCTATATGTTGTTTAAGTTGATGATTGGCAAGAAGATTCACACTTGTGCACTTGCGCACACTAATTTAAGTGTTGAGGATTGACCAAAGTGATTCAACATGCTTTGGTGTTTTGATTGTTAAGATGACTTGCTTGTTTAGGGTTTGCCAATGATCATGCTTGAGGCTACTCTTTTGAATTCATTTGTGCCTACCACTTCCTTGTCTACTCCCATGTGGAATCATTAATACTTAGATAGGCCCATTCCTCACATTGCATCTTCCACTAGATGTGCATTTAGATTCCCTTCCGACCCCATCATTGTTATCCTTTTCCACCAGCGATCTTCGATTTAACCTGTTATCTGAATGTTGGTCAACTCCCTGTCGGAACTGCCAACTTCCGCTTTACAATTTTTGCTAAGTCACGATGTTATGCTGATTCTCCCTGTACATAGTTTCTTGTTGTCGAAGTATCAACTCTTCTTCCTGACTGCAACTAATCAAACCTTGTTGTCATGCAAATGTCCACACTTTCGACAGAAACACTATCTTGTCTTCGACTAAACTTTTTGACGTCTTTCTTGTCGAAATCTTTGCCTTTAAACTCTTGATTTCATTAAACCTTAGACATAGTCGAAATTGCTCTTTACAACAGCCTTCTCAATGCCAAATATTAGCATCTCTTCTTTATTAATGACAAGTCATCAATATTGACTGCATTTAATTGAACCTATCGAAAATGTAGGCTAACACACTCGCACAAATCTCTAAACTTTAATGATGTTAATCAAATGGGTTAGCATTAAAATATGTTTTCATGGGTTATGAAAACCCTAATCGCAAGTATGAATTCCGTTTTTGTTTGCTTTGTTGTTTCTGTTTTGTTTCTGGACCTTAACTAAACATATACATGGTGATACTGATGGTACTATGCATTCTTGGTTGTGTATGCATCCTAACTTCATGCTTTACTTTTTCATTCTTATAGTTATGCCTATCCCTTGTTTGTTTCTTTGCTGAGAAAGGAAATGATAGTGTTTACAAATCGTTTCATTGGTTTTTGTATGGTTATCGACAACTATACTTAATATTGATATAAAAACGATATTTTCTTATGGAAATACTGAAATTGATAGTAACAATCGACAATATATAATAATATAATATAATAAAATTTTAAGTCCGATGTTAATTAAGTTTCTATATTTTATAATTAATGTCTATATTTTTTTAACTTACATTTCATAAATTTAATTGTTTAATTTTATATTTATTACAATGATATAAAACAAATTTGGCCTATTATATTAGTGTAATATTTATTATTAATTGAACATATTTATCTTTTTATTAATTGTTACAATCCATACTCAATATCTCTAATAAATCATAATTCAACAAATTTAATCTAAATTGTCTTTCAAAAAAATAATTAGTGGACCTTTGAAATTCTTTTTGGCATAACAGTTATTCATTGAAAGATAATAGTTTCAAACTAATATGAAATATTTCTTTTTTTACTAATAAACTCATGTTGGTGGAAGATGTAAAATTTTAATTGATTCAACATATATTTAATTAATTTTTATTAATTATTTCATTTTCTTTGATATTTAATTTATGCATTTGTCTCTTTTTTATAAATTATTCATATGTTTCTTTGACTTATATTTCATAAATGTAAACGTATAAATTTGTATCTATTGCAATTACATAAAATTTCAATTAAATTAGCATATAATTTAATCAATTGAACATATTTATCTTTTCTATTAATTTCTATTGTAACATTCACCAAAGCGAACGTTTGTTCTAGTTGCGAGGACCGTTTATCCCACGGAGTTTTGTTTTTTCGTTTGCGAGGACCGTTTATCCCACGGAATTTTGCCCGTTGGAAATTCCGTCGGAAACGTGAATTAGCGACCGATTTTCCTGCTTTTCCGAGGGATTTTTCCCTCGGAAATCACCGAAATTCTTGTAGTGTATGATTAGTGACTAATTTCGATTAATTGTTGCTAATGGAGTTTATTGATTTTTGTTGGGTTCTATACATGAGTTGCTTAATTTATTTGAGACCATGGTTAACTAATTAAATAGTTTGAACATAAGACTAAGTGAAATAGTTGAATCCATTTGTATGCTAGTTGCTTGTTTCCTCTGAGTACTGGATGAGGAATAGACGAGGTGCAAATAGCATATAGGGGGTAACGTAGGAATTTCATTCTTATTTTAAACGCTCTTTCTTAAAAAGACCCTTCCAGCTGAACCATTCATTCATTCCATCCTTATTTCATTTTGTTGCAAAAAGGGAAAAAATAGAGTGGAGAGAAAGGGAGAGAATTCGAGAGGAAGGGAGAAAAGAGAGAAAGTTGAGAGTCCAAATTCTCACATTCACACTTCCATGATCAAAATTGATTTACAACACTTCAAACTAACTCTTTACAACTGAAACTAGATAACTCAAGCTTCACATTCAGAAACCCCTACTAGATTTCTCTCCACCTCATTCCATTGAAGCCAAATCGAGTTGCATGCATGATTATAAGCTATTAAATATGAATTGCTAAGAGGAATTAATGAGGATTATTTAGAAATGTATATATATAGTGTACACACACACACACACACACACACACACATATATATATATATATATATATATATATATATATATATATATATATATATATATATTGTGTGTGTGTGATTATGTTTATAATTTACATTTTATAAATGTATATTGACTTATTTGTATATTTACATTATTAACTAAATTATGTATTATCTTCTAATTCCAAATGTGTAGCTATTAAATATTAATTGCTAAGAGGAATTAATGAGGATTATTTAGAAATGTATATAGTGTACATATATATATATATATATATATATATATATATATATATATATATATATGTATTATTAAACCCCAATTTTGTCCGATCTTTTTATCGCAATTGTTTTAGTCCTCGTGCCATAGGTCGATATCATTACAAGGACGGCATTTCAAGCGCCGCCTTGTTTCAATTTGGACCGAATTGTCCAATCGAGCCTATGTTCAGCATTTTGGGCTAGATTTTAAGTGGTTTCTTCAATTGGGCCTAGGTCCAACATTTCGGGCCTGATTTTGGTAGCTTGTCTAATTGGGCTTGCGCTTAACATTTTGAGCCAGCTCTAATATGCGAGCTTATGTCTAATGTTTTGGGTCATTTGTCTAATTGGGCCTATTTTAGTCTTTTGATTGGGCTTGTCCCAATTTAATCGTTTTCTTTCACTGTGACCAAAAACAATAAATTTGTCCATAGTCCAAATGATAATAATTTACAAATATAAATAAAAATCAAAATAACAAAAATTAATTTACAAATATTACAATTGTCCAAAAGGCCCCAAAACACAAAAAATAATAACTAAAAATTACAAAAATCAGAAAACGAAATAAAAAAACAACAGCAAATGGGCTTATTCTTAAGACTCCCAAACAGGTCCAACATCTGAAATAGGACAGAAAATCAGGTCAGAATCAAGTTTTTAAATTCCTAAACCTAAAAAATGCCTATAAAAACAGCTCTAATATACAGCAAAATGGACAGAATTCACACAGAAAATTAGACAGGCAAGAATCCATACAAAATTCACATAAAAAAGAAATTCAGAGCAAAGGATTAGGGTTTTACACTGAAACCCTAATCACTAAAAATCCAGAACAAAGGAAGACAGAAACAAGAGCAATAAAGGCAGCAGTAGACTAGAAGAGTAACAACAAGCAAAAGGAGAATTTCTGAGGCTGGAAAACAGGTTGGTTACCACTATTTCGTTTTCCCTATAGTTTGTCAAATTGAATACATAATAGGCTTTTCTTAAGAACTGTAGCTTTATTATAATCAAATTGTATATAGGAACTAAAAAAATGATTAGATTCTGTTTATTGGTTCCGTGAGCATTAGAGCTGTGAATAGATGTAGTTTTGTTTTAAATTTGATACATCAGGGTTTCGGCCTAGTTTTTTTTAAATAAGAAAAAATAAATTATGATTAACTAGATATTAAAATAGGCTCAGTAACAAAAATTAAATTTCAACAAAGGAAATTAGAATTAGGAATTAATTTGGAAGAGGTGTAGTGTTGTCACAAAAATTAGGGTTCTAAAGGGAAAACATAGCAAAACAGTAGGAAAAAATAGAAATGATTTTTCGAAATAGTTAGGAATCCAGCCAAAAATAGGATAAAAAGGAAACAATATCAAGATACAAAAGCTAGAACGAGGGACAGTAGAAGGAGAAAGGAATAGAATGAAAAAAAAACGAAAAAAGGAATAAAACACTAACCTGAAGCCGCCGTTAGGGGCGGACTCCGGCCACCATCCACGGTGGTCGTTGGCTCGTAACCGCCGCTGTAAATCGTGAGCAGCCCGTAGCCTTGCTTCCTCCCCAGAACAAATCCACGCTGTCGCACCGCCCCTGCGTCGTGAAAAAGCCGTCGTCGTCGCAACTCGGTCGTCTTCTCTGATCACGAACAGACCTCTGGCACGAACAACCCCTCCCACATCGTCCTCCTCCTCTTTCTTTCCGTTCCCTCTCACCAACGTTTGACCATCCTCACCGTCGTTGCGAAGCCCTCTCTCACTGTCAACACCATCGCCGCCACACTCCATCTCTTTCCCTCCACGATTCTCGCTCTCCATCTCTTTCCCTCCACAAATCTCGCATCTCTCTCCTCCGCGAAAATCTCTCTCTCTCTCCCTAAAAATCGCGTAGCCGCGGCGCTTATTAGAAGGGAACAGGGTATGAAATTAGGGTTATCACTCAACACTTTCCTTTTATACCCCATTTCTTTTTATTTTGTTTTTTTAAAAATAATTCATCATGATGCGACCGTTTTAATCTACGCACCCCGCTGAAAGGCCCACGAATTCGTGGGCTAACAGAACTAAGACCAGGTTGCGGTTTTCTGCACCCTCCGGTTTAATGATACACCCCTTACTATTAATGGTACCCCTGCTTTACTACTACAACCTCGTTTCGTTTTTCTACTTAATTCTTTTACAAAAACCTCACAAATAAATAAATATTTGTTTTCAAAATATAAATAGGGGGCTAAGTTGACTCTACAGTCGGGTTAGTCATCGTTCTAGGACGGATGAGCTGTACAGCTCAATAATCCTAGAACCCCTATAAAAAAAATAAAAAAAATCAATAAACCTTTTTTCCAAAAAACAAATAGGGGATTAAGTCGGTCGTACGGCCGGGTTAGTCATCGTTTTAGGATGAATGAACCGTACGGCTCAAGAGTCCTAAAATCCCTATTTTAATAAAATCAAACCAACTCACATCAAACCATTTTTCAAACGTCAAAAACTCCATTTTCAGAAAATAGGGGACTAAGTCGACTGTACAGTCGGGTTAGTCATCGTTCTAGGATGAATGAGCTGTATAGCTCAGTAATCCTAAAATCCCTATAATAAAAAACACCAACAAACAATTTTTTTCTACCAAGAACTACGTGTGATTTGATTCTCTACCGGGAGATACGTAGGAGCAGGAGGCGGCCGACCTCTGTCAATTACACTAATAAAAAACCATTTTTAGTCTTTCTCCAGATATTCCTTTTCTTAAATTCAAATAAAATATCAAGTTTCAACCTTCTTCTAATTTCTTTCAAATTCAAAATAAAAGGGTAAACTAAATGTTTTCAAAATTAACTATCGCTTCTACAACTAATTAGCAGGTAACCTTCCTTAGGAAGGATGTCGTGGGGTGCTAATACCTTCCCCATGCATAACCGACTCCCGAACCCTAATCTGGTCTCAAGGACCCTTATCCAACCCAAAGGGATTTTCCAATATTTGCCCTTAAACTAAACTTTGGTGGCGGCTTCATTTTTTAACCTTCGAAGAATCCTCACCCGGATTTTTCGGTCGCTACAGCTGGCGACTTCACTGGGGATTTTTAGAGAGTCAAACCTAGTCTAATTAGTTGTAGGATTAGTCGTTAATTTAATGTTTAATTTTACCCTTCTCTTGTCTTTTATTTTATTGCATATTATATTTATGTGATATGTAAACCCTAGGATAGAAGACCACTTTTTGTATATATGTTTGTTTGTTTTGCAGCTTGAGGGGTATTTTTGATATTTTGCTCCTTCACACACTCCACTATCACACTTTTGCACACACGTGAGAATAGTCTTGTACCCAGACTGAAGAATAACCTAAATTTAGAACGAGATTGCGTAGTGATGGCCTACTGGATGTGCGTCCTGTTGGGTGGTCACGAAAGTCTCACCTAGAGTTTGGTCCCTATTGAGAATGCTGGCACTTTTAATAGCTTGCCTATTGTTGTGATCAGTGTTCTTAACTTGGGTCGTTGGCTCTAGGAACATTATGTAGGACTCTTTAGAGCTACCCTTTGAAAGGTCCACTCAACAGACAAGCCCTACACCTATTCTCTTAGGAACCCTCATAGGACACAAAGGAGCCTCATACCCCTGCATTCAAACAAACACTGATACGTTTTCCCGGTCTTCTTAAAAGAAAAAAATTTCAAAAAACCATATGTTATTTTGGCATACCTCTTGCATTTTTACCTTTTCCTTTTTGCATGGCATAAAAAAAATTATTGCACATTAACATTTCATTTTTCATACATTTCTATGACTGCCAAGGAATTGTAAGACTTTCTTTCTGACAAGATCGTAAGTTTCTTTCAGTTCTGTGTCAAACAGAAACTTACAATTTCCCCGCCGTAACACGAAATCATAGATTTGCATTTCATCCACCTGGACTCATTAATTCATGTACTTACGTCGAAAAAAACTTGAAAAATAAACAGAGTGAAGGGGCAAGCTGGTTCATCAACATCGCTACCGGACTCGTTCTTAAGCAAAAATAAATGGCCGAAGAGGATAATCAGGCTCTAAGAGAAGACATTGCAAAGCTGAAAGATCAAATGAGCGAGATGATGGCGTTGAAAGATCAAATGGCCGAGCTCATGAAGCTCCTCGAGAGAAGAAATGTAGATGAAAGTGCCTCGGCAGGGAATACTGAGAACAATGCTACAAGTCTTCCTCCTCCTCCCCGCTCCGGAACTCCAAATACCACTGGAATAAATGTCCAGAGCTACCAATGACCCCCTTACGGTCTCCCAGCTGGTTATGCACCTCCTGCCATGGAAGCCAATCCACAAGAAGGACCTTTGGGAGTAGCTGGACCTTCAGCTCAAAATGCAAGCGCAGAAATACCACTAGTTCAATTCCCAAATTCTACCACTGCACCACAAGGCTATACCGTGCCGTCAAGCTCATATGCTCAACCTTGGGGACCGTTCTCATTTGCATATCCCAAATGAGAATCCAGCTGTAGTTCCGATGATTCATCCGTACTACAGTATGAACGGGTTTCCTCACGACCACCTTATAGAGAATCCTCAGTCAAGAGATAAGCTACAAATGCTAGAGGAACGTTTAAAGGTTGTGGAAGGATTCAACGTTGGGGCAAGGGATGCATATGATCTGTGTCTCGTCCCTAACGTGATTATCCCACCCAAGTTCAAAGTGCCTGACTTTGACAAATAGAGAGGGGTAACTTGTCCCGCTAGCCATCTGACTATGTATTGTAGAAAAATGGCCGCATTTGCACACGACGACAAGCTGCTCGTCCATTACTTTCAGGACAGCCTGACCGGGGCAGCCTCAAGCTGGTACATGCAGTTGGAACGCACCCACATTCGATGTTGGAAAGATCTGGCTGATGCTTTCTTAAAGCGGTACAAACACAACATCGATATAGCTCCCGATAGAGCACAGTTGCAGAATATGGTGAAAAGAAACAACGAATCATTCAAGGAGTATGCCCAGCGTTGGAGAGGGTTGGCAGCGCAGGTAGCACCGCCTCTACTAGAGAAAGAGATGGTATCAATGTTCATGGATACTTTGCAGTCGCCCTTCTATGACAAATTAATCGGGAGCGTATCCTCTAACTTCTCAGACATGATCACCATAGGGGAAAGGTTGGAAAACGGAATGAGAAACGGAAAATTTCTTACGGTTCAGCTGAAACCAATAACCCAAAGAAGCCCTTCGCAGGATTTATTAGAAATAATGAAGGGGAAACCAATTCCATAACAGGATTAGTGAAAGCCTCTTACACTTCCAAAAATCATCCTCAAGCCCTGCACTTCTCTACCCAAACCACTAAAAGCCATAAACCACCAAACTACCCAAAAAGGAGACATGTACAATTTGATCCAATTCTCGCGTCCTACTCAGATCTGTTCGACCACCTCACTAGTCACAACTTAATCTCCCCCCGCCCAATGAGGCCCATTGAACCTCCTTTCAAGAGAGGCTATGACCCAAATGCCACATGCAAATTTCACGCAGGCGCAATTGGGCATTTAGTAGAAAACTGCAAGGCATTGAAACATGTGATTCAGGATCTGATCGAATCCGAATTGTTGAGCTTCAATGAGGGTGCTCCGAATGGAGGCGCTAACCCTTTGCCAGGGGCATGAGAAGTCGTCCGTCAATGCTTTTGAAGGCGATCAAAGGGCTAAAGACAGCATCATCAACCTTGTGCGCCTTTGTCCCGCAATTGAAGCACTTATGAATTGGGAGATTGTTGATTTTCTTGTGATTTTCAGTTTAGAGTAATTTTATGTAATGCAAATCCTATGGCTCTGCCCAAAGCCTTAGGACATTTCAATAAGGGCACGCATATTTCTTTCCGGTATCAATATTAATAAAATGGCATTTTGAATTCTCCAATAAATTCCTTCTTTACTCATTCGCTCGCTTCACTTTTTCTTTTATCCTTCTTCAATTTCTACAAATGCAAATCTAAATAACTTGTCCTTGAAAATAACAATGTCGGCAACTCATATCATAACTTTGATCCCCCCATTAATCAAACTAAGGAAGACGTTGAAGATAACTGGGAAACTTTTCCAGAGGTAATAAGAATAATGGAACAAAAAGATAAAGTGATCTAGCCTCGCATGGAATCAAACGAAATGATCAACTTGGGCATAGAAGAAGATAAAAAGGTGTTAAAATTAAACATCACACCAAAAGGATAGCGAATCAAGAAAAATCGCTTGCATCACCTTGTCCGACATAAGATGCCCTTTGGAGTAACAAATCTGCGACTGTCAAGAAATTTGGTCTTCCGTTACGGCTTTTCCAAATAAGATCGTAATGGACAGCTGTGAAAGGGCTATGTGAGGACTCCAAGTCGAGCATCATAAGCCCTCCCCATACCGCCCAAAAAATGAATGGGGCAGTTGCGGCAACAAACAAAGAATATTAGGGATGATAGTGACCTTTCACCTTACATGGAGATCAGACCTCGTTCCGCACTTCAACAGGGGCAACCTCGTATGATGGAAGTAGTACTTCCATTAAACCCCATCAAACGAAAGAACGGTTGTCTTCTGTTATATCGGAAAAGAACAAAGAAAGTTTAACAGAAGAAGGTTCATCCTCAACAATTTTAAGGAGACTTGGTGCCCAAGAAAATCATACTCACCCAAAGGGATTTCCGCAGGAGATGGACCCCGAATTATGAAGGACCTTACGTGGTAAAGAAATCATTCTCTGGAGGAGTCTTAATTCTCACAAAAATGGATGGGGAAGACCTCCCACTCCCGGTGAACTCTGCCTAAAAAAGGGGTATAGAAAAATTAGAAAGATGAGCCAAGCAAAACTAAGCTCGCTAGGTTGAAAATCCGGAAGGGCGGCCTAGGAAAAAGTTAGAGCGACCCGGTGGATTGAAAATCCAAAAGGGACAATCCAGGCAAAAATTAGGGTCAGGAAGTTGGACTAAACAAACATTGAGGCAATCAACACTTCCAAAAGTCGGATGATGAGTGATCAAGGTCGTGAACGTGGGTGGCCGACACCGCTACTTCAAGGACACTAACTACCGAGAAGTCTGCTTAATATTTCAGCTTTTCTATTCTTTCAATGAAATTCCTGACGTAATCTTAAGTCGGTGTGCCTTCTGCACATTTGGCTTCCAATGTCAATATCAAACACTTTCCCTTCTTTTTACTTCTGTCTATTTTTTGAAATGATGCTTTGTAATAATTGATACTGAATTGTGAAACATGTGGCATAATCAAAAGCATTACAATCATTACGAAATTTCTGAGAATCACAGAAAAATATAGTCTTCCATTAAAATACCTATAAGGTAGAAAGGAACCGCAGGAGTAGAGCAATAAATGCGTGATCATCTCAAACGAGAGATCCCAATCATGCGCAATTGACCTAACAGCACGAATGCACTTGATAGCCTCGTAACCCCATGCCGGAAGTCCTGCGAGTTGAAGGACCAGCAAAAAAGCGAGGCCCAAAAAGAAAAAGAAAAAAAGAGACCAAAAAAAAGGCAAAAAAGAAAAGCAAAAAGCAAAAAGCAAAAGTCATCCATTACATTTTCATTCATCATTCCACTCAAAAATCAATCATGATAGATGCATACATTACATGCATGTCATACGCATAGCATCTTTTGCTTATCGACTTCAAGTGTCGATCCCTCCAGTTTTTAAAGTCAACGCGACGAGCATTGATTGTACTCCATACACCAGATCACAGTGTTAGCAAATAATCTAGCATAGATCCTTCAGACCAACAATGGTCCTTCAATCCAGATCGTATGTCGCGTTATCGAGCAACCGACGGATCATCCGACCCCTAGTTCTTCAGTTCAGTTCGAATCAGCACGTCAAAGCAACGACTTCGAATTCTACCTTCAAGATCACTATGTCGACACTGAGCGCGACAGATCATCCCACCCCAGGTCCTTCAGACTAGCTGTGTCAGCCTAAGACACAACACACGTCCTTCGAGGTGAGCAAATCAGGTCAACGACCTGATCTTGCCCCCATGGCCGCTCGAAAAAGGCCACCCCCTAGGCAGACCGTTTTACTAGTAGCATCACTAGTTTGCGCTCTTTAAGACCCCAAGTGGTCCCTCAGGGTTTAGGCAACCCTCGGGAGCCCCAGTGCTCCCTTAGAGCCCAAGTGCTCTTTTAAAGCCCCAGTGCTCCTTCCAGATCCCCAGTGATCATTCTTTTTTTGTTCTCGATTAACACGCCAAGTGTTAATCGTCCCTCGTTTCCCTAACTCATCTCCCCCCTAAGCGGACAAAATTAGCGTCTATCCTATCTTTATTTTTATTTCTACTACGAAAATCTGAAAACCATTCACCTTTTCTAGTAAAATATAAATAAAGAGGGGCAGCTGTTATACCCCAATTTTGTCCGATCTTTTTATCGCAATTGTTTTAGTCCTCGTGTCATAGGTCGATATCATTACAAGGACGACATTTCAAGCGCTGTCTTGTTTCAATTTGGACCGAATTGTGCAATCGGGCCTATGTTCAGCATTTTGGGCTAGATTTTAAGTGGTTTCTTCAATTGGGCCTATGTCCAACATTTCGGGCCTGATTTTGGTAGCTTGTCTAATTGGGCTTGCGCTTAACATTTTGAGCCAGTTCTAATAAGCGGGCTTATGTCTAATGTTTTGGGTCATTTGTCTAATTGGGCCTATGTTTAGTCTTTTGATTGGGCTTGGCCCAATTTAATCATTTTCTTTCACTGTGACCAAAAACAATAAATTTGTCCATAGTCCAAATGATAATAATTTAAAAATATAAATAAAAATCAAATAACAAAAATTAATTTACAAATATTACAATTGTCCAAAAGGTCCCAAAATACAAAAAATAATAACCAAAAATTACAAAAATATGAAAACGAAATAAAAAAAACAACAGCAAATGGGCTTATTCTTGCTGCCCAAGACTCCCAAACAGGTCCAACATCTAAAATAGGAAAGAAAATCAGGTCAGAATCAAGTTTTTAATTTCCTAAACCTAAAAAATGCCTATAAAAACAGCTCTAATACACAGCAAAATGGACAGAATTCACACAGAAAATTAGACAGGCAAGAATCCATACGAAATTCACATAAAAAAGAAATTCAGAGCAAAGGATTAGGGTTTTACACTGAAACCCTAATCACTAAAAATCCGGAACAAAAGGAGTAGACAGAAACAAGAGCAATAAAGGCAGCAGTAGACTAGAAGAGTAACAGCAAGCAAAAGGAGAATTTCTGAGGCTGGAAAACAGGTTGGTTACCACTATTTCGTTTTCCCTATGCTTTGTCAAATGGAATACATAATAGGCTTTTCTTAAGAACAGTAGCTTTATTATAATCAAATTGTATATAGGAACTAAAAAAATGATTAGATTCTGTTTATTGACACCGTGAGCATTATAGCTGTGAATAGATGTAGTTTTGTTTTAAATTTGATACATCAGGGTTTCGGCCTAGTTTTTTTTAAATAAGAAAAAATAAATTATGATTAACTAGATATTAAATTAGGCTCAGTAACAAAAATTAAATTTCAACAAAGGAAATTAGAATTAGGAATTAATTTGGAAGAGGTGTGGTTTTGTCAGAAAAATTAGGGTTCTAAAGGAAAAACATAGCAAAATAGTAGCAAAAAATAGAAATGATTTTTCGAAATAGTTAGGAATCCAGCCAGAAATAGGATAAAAAGGAAACAATATCAAGATACAAAAGCTAGAACGAGGGACAGTAGAAGGAGAAGGGAATAGAATGAAAAAAACGAAAAAAGGAATAAAACACTAACCTGAAGCCGCCGTCAGGGGCGGACTCCGGCCACCATCCACGGTGGTCGTTGGCTCGTAACCGCCGCTGTAAATCGTGAGCAGCCCGTAGCCCTGCTTCGTTCCCAGAACAAATCCACGTCGTCGCACCGTCCCTGCGTCGTGAACAAGCCGTCGTTGTCTCAACTCCGGTCGTCTTCTCCGATCACGAACAGACCTCTGGCGCGATCAACATTTCACCATCGTCGTTGTCCTCCTCTTTCTTTCAGTTCTCTCTCACCAACGTTTCACCATCCTCACCGTCGTTGCGAAACCCTCTCTCACTGTCAACACCATCGCCACCACACTCCATCTCTTTCCCTCCACGATTCTCGCTCTCCATCTCTTTCCCTCCACAAATCTCGCATCTCTCTCCTCCGCGAAAAGGTATGAAGTTAGGGTTATCACTCAAGACTTTCCTTTTATACCCCATTTCTTTTTTATTTTGTTTTTTTTAAAAGAATTCATCAGGATGCGATTACACCCCCCGTTTTAATTTACGCACCCCGCTGAAAGGCCCACGAATTCGTGGGCTAGCAGAACTAAGACCAGGTTACGGCTCTCTGCACCCTCCGGTTTAATGATACAACAACCTCGTTTCGTTTTTCTACTTAATTCTTTTACAAAAACTTCACAAATAAATAAATATTTGTTTTCAAAATATAAATAGGGGACTAAGTCGACTGTACAGTCGGGTTAGTCATCGTTCTAGGACGGATGAGCTGTACATCTCAATAATCCTAGAACCCCTACAAAAAAAAATAAAAAAAATCAATAAACTTTTTTTCCAAAAAACAAATAGGGGATTAAGTCACGGTCATCGTTTTAGGATGAATGTACCGTACGGCTCAAGGGTCCTAAAATCCCTATTTTAATAAAATCAAACCAACTCACATCAAACCATTTTTCAAACGTCAAAAACACCATCTTCAGAAAATATGGGACTAAGTCGATTGTACAGTCGGGTTAGTCATCGTTCTAGGATGAATGAGCTGTACAGCTCAATAATCCTAAAATCCCTATAATAAAAAACCCCAACAAACAAATTTTTGCTACCAAAAACTACGTGTGATTTGATTCTCTACCGGGAGATACGTAGGAGTAGGGGGCGGCCGACCTCTGTCAATTACACTAATAAAAAACCATTTTTAGTCTTTCTCCAGATATTCCTTTTCTTAAATTCAAATAAAATATCAAGTTTCTTCCTTCTAATTTCTTTCAAATTCAAAATAAAAGGGTAAACTAAATGTTTTCAAAATTAACTATCGCTTCTACAACTAATTAGCAGGTAACCTTCCTTAGGAAGGATGTCGTGGGGTGCTAATACCTTCCCCACGCATAACCGACTCCCGAACCCTAATCTGGTCTCAAGGACCCTTATCCAACCCAAAGGGATTTTCCAATATTTGCCCTTAAACTAAACTTTGGTGGCGGCTTCATCTTTGAACATTTGAAGAATCCTCACCCAGATTTTTCGGTCGCTACATATATATATATATATATATATATATATATATATATATGTGTGTGTGTGTGTGTGTGTGTGTGTTTTGATAAGTCAAATTGTATTGATAATGGGTACAAGGGGTACCACTTCCCCATTACAAAGTATATGTTACATCAGTTATCTCCACCACATGAGAAGCAAGGATTGGGACTAATACAACATTCCTCTAGAGTTAAATTAACCCCTAATCCTACTCTTTTAATCACCCATTCCCAAGTTATAAATTTGGTTTGCTACACCATATTTGTTACATTGACAGCCCCTCCCCTAAAAACAATATTATTCCTATTAATCCATGTATTTTGGGTCTTGTGTTATGAGCATATTTCATTCATTTATTAACTTAGACATATGAGGTGCTGTTAGTTCTTGTAGACAATTTTAGACAATTCAATTTGGTACAAACATGCATGTATTTCATAACACAATCAATCACAATGGAAAATCATCCAAGACACAAAACTTAGGAAAAGAACTCACAATTCCTAGTTGGATAGCTCATGCAAGCAAGGATTTCGATTCCAATGGTTCATCAAGACATCAACAAGTTCCCCAATTGCAAACCAGCTTCTAAACACTTCCTTTGACTTCTCTAAGCTTCAATGTAGGTACCCATTTGCCCTATCCATCTCTCAACCTAGACATGCAACAATCCCCAACTCCATTCTCGCCCAAACACTTACATGAAACCTCCAAAATCATTCTTCTTAGCAACAATGAAACCACAAGGCAACCAAGCTTAAAAATAAGTTCCTAACAACAATGTGAATTCCAAATCTGAACTTGAGTGTTTCCTACCCCAATGTGTGCTCCAAATGATGGAAATCTAGTAGTTAAACTCACATGCAAGATCAAGGAACAATCCTAGCTTCTATCCCTCATGTATGTCGAATTGAAGATGAAGAAGAAGGGATTCCAAATGCTTTGTTTTAGATGATGTTTCTGGTTTTCTTTTCAAGTTGAAGTGAGGTGGAGATGGTAGGAATATCAAATGAGGCAACTAGTGAAGAGTTTTGGTTCAGCCCTTGCTTCTCTTTCTCTAACTCTCGAGTTCTCTCTCTCTCTCAAACCAATGCTGGAAATAAAAGTGAAGAGGGAAATGTTTTGATTTTTAACATTTCAGCAGGCTTACAATTTATGGGCCTGGGACACATGGGTTAATGGGCCATTTTTAATGAAGACAGATTACTAGTGGCACCCTCTTGTTTCACTAAGGCTATAATTTCTAAGATGTAATTACTCACACATCAAAGCGTAATATTTTAGCGACCAATTTCATCCAAATCAACTTAAAATAGTAATTACTATACAAAAGCATATCATTATTCCCACAAATACAATTTTATTTATTGAAACTAGCACACAATCACTCAAGGAATTCATGTATCCAAGCAATTCGAATCATTAATTATTGACCCAAACTAAAATAAGTGAATCACGGAATTTGGAGATGTTACACCTAGTATTCCCATCTCCTTGTTGTAACCACCTCTTCCTTGCGTTTTGAGCTAGTAGGCTCTCTTTGCGATGTAAGGTTTCCCAAAATTCCGCATTCAAGCCTTTCCATTTTTCACCATCCCACTCCCCTTCACTTTCTCCACCATCTTCCATGACATTTAATTCCTTCACTGTGTTTTCAATGTTAAGATCCAACAAGCCGTACACTTCCTTGTTCCAAGTTCTCAACCTTTCTTTTACATATTTGAGTTTTTCCTTTACAACATGAGCCATCCAACCATTTACCTTATGCTCTCTCCATTTCTCTTCCATGAAAGTCTTCCCATCTTTGTGTTCCAACCACCCGTTAATGAATTTAAATGGTTTCGGACCCCAATTTTTGTTTGAAGACAAAATCCACACTGTGCAATGGTCCGATACATTTCTCTCCCCAATCCACTGCGCTTTTACCTTCAAAATATCTATCAATTCTTGAGACATTTGAATTTTATCAATCCTGCTAGCCGCCGTTCCATTTGGTTGGTACCATGAGTATTTTTTACCTAAACTAGGAGGTTCTACTACCCCCATTACCGCCATGAACTGTTTGAAGTCCGGTGACTCCACATTTCTAAATCTCATGTTTCTTCCCCTTCTATCGGACCTGCTAGTTACCAGATTAAAATCCCCACCAATCACCCAGCAACCTTGATTCAACCTAGGCCTTTCTGACATAATATTTGACCATAGTTCCCGTTTCCTTCTTATAGAGCATCCCGAATAGACATTGACAAGGTAAAGTAATCTATTTTCCAGCTGCACCGCAATACCAATATAACCAGAGTTAGAGAAAGAGAAAAGAAAGCTAAACGCACCTTTGCGCCAGATTGTCAGGATTCCGCCAAAGAGACCTGAGGAAGACTGAGCAAGCCATTCGAAATCGTCACCACCCCAAAGAAGCGAAACTACTGATACATCAAAGTCCTCCCTGTGTGTGTGTGTGATTATGTTTATAATTTACATTTTATAAATGTATATTTACTTACTTGTATATTTACATTATTAACTAATTTTCAATTTTACTCACGACAGCAACACAATTTTTAAAGGTGTGTGTATTAATAAACATATCACAATAAAAAATAAATAAAACGCCATTGCATATGTCTATAGCTTCAGCTGTGTAAGCCCAAGTTGTCTCTCCTTGAAGACAAACATCTCTATTTTAGGGGTAAGTTTGGGTATTGCTTTTCCCACACCCCCTCCTACTCGAAACACACCCCATAAGAGTGTGAAAAGACCAAAAGGCCAGACCAAACCTCTTTTTTTTCACGAATTTTCACCTGTTCGAACACGGGCATTTGAATAGGTTCGAATGACATCGTTCGAGTGTGTTAAATTTTGACTTCACACCCTTTTGGGCGTTTTTCACCTGTTCGCATGAGGTCATGCGAACCTGTTCGCATGAGGTCATGCGAACCTGTTCGCATGACCTCGTTCGAACACATTCGAACGACATCGTTCGAGTGTGTTAAATTTTGACTTCACACCCTTTTGGGCGTTTTTAAACTGTTCGCATGAGATCATGCGAACCTGTTCGAACACGGTCGTTCGAACAGTCATAAAACACGTCCTCGCAGCGTCTCACGCGAGGTTATTTTTGGAATAAAATTTGTTAAGGGGTGTAAAAGAGTAGGAGGGGTGTGGGAAAAGCAAAACCCCTATTTTAGTGCTTTTTGATATCTGCAGAAGGCTTGCTGGTTGTGAGTGGTATTAAAGAAGGCTGAGATGTTGTTGCATGCCAATTCCAAATCCTTATCTTCCAGCAGCCTCATTTCTTAGCTCTTGCTTGATACGGTCGTAATATCGATGGTGAGATCCCCTAAAACAAAGAGTAATACTACAAAATCCATCAAAACCGACAATCAAATTACTCTTACAATTTAAAAATAAGCATTCAAAAAAGAAATATTAAAAATAGTCACCCAATAGATAATTTACCCAACTCACCTTAGCCATTGAGATTGGATCAAGAAAGAGAACCCTGTATTTGGGATAATACATAAATCTCCGAGAAGAAAAACTATTTCAATCACTAAATCCTATAAAAGTTGCTTCAATATATATATATATATATATATATATATATATATATATATATATATATATATATATATATATATATATATATATATATTCGAAAAGAAAGTCTACATTAATATGCTTAAACAAACTTGACTAACATGTTCGATAACGATAGAGATCAAATGCAAAACTCAAACCTTTAAAAATATTTAAAGAATAATATGAACTAAACTTCACTAAGTGGGACAAAAATCACATTTAAACCCACTTGCTTTCAAAAAAATATTGGTGAATACTTCTTCCTTTCAAACTATAAGTGAATTGAACATATTAGATTTGTCATGTCGATTGAGAGTGTGCACTTAACAAAACCTATCAAACAAATATGAAAACATCATCAAACATTAGTAGTTTGAAATGACAGTTTATAAGTCAAGATGTTACCATTTGGAAATACATATCTAAAACTACCAAAAGTTTTTTAAACCTATCAAATGCAAGAGGATTTACCACGGCTAATGTAGATACATCCAACAACTCCTAGAAAATACATTTAGCAATGATCCAACTTAACAGTCTTACTTAAGTGTGTTAATCAGATGCATTTGTTTCAGAATTAGGTGTGTTAGTCAGATGGAAAGCACAACTATTAGTTCAAGAGGGGGCATGGCCCCTTGAACCTAATTACTGGAATTAGTAATTCATCAACTACGGAACCAATTTACAAATCACTACAACATTTTTGGCTTTAGGCCACGACAACCATTGCCACGGCTAAAAAAGCGTGGCTTAAACCTGGAAGAGGCCATAGTTCTAAAACCGTGGCAATAAGATAGACAATAGGCGACGTTTTCATTACGTTGATATCAGGCCACACTTTAAAAGTACATAGGCAACGGGTAAAAAACCGTAGATATATAATACCACAATTCTGCAAACGTGGCCTTTAAAATTTTAACTAACAAACGTGGCCTATTTGTTGCCTTCGGTAATAGTAATTAATAAGAAAATAAATAAACCTTTCACATTCACATTCATCAATTCGTTCCTTGGCTCTTTCATGTTTATCGGGAAAAAAAAACCTTTGCTGTTTCACATTCGCGCTATACGATCCGCCAAAATTTTCGTTGAAAATTTCACCCAAAAATTTCAGCGCTTCCATTTCGAAACCTTCCATTCAATTTCAAATCGATTCTATCCAATTTCATTGCATCCTCCCTACCCCTTTCACTTCTCTCTACAAGAAAACCCTAAGCCACCGTCGATTTGCAGTGGTTGTACACCAGCCACCGTCGATTTGTAGTGGTTGTACACCAGCCACCGTCGATTTGCAGTGGTGTACCTACCCCTTTCATCGTCCGCCAAAACGCAACTGATCAGCCTCCGCCAATCGATCATCTGCCGTGGTAAGTACACCAGCCACCGTCGCCGGTGGTTTCTCTCCTTTCCCTCTTATTGATTCGCTCATTGTTCTGTTCTTCCCCCTTTCCCCCTTTCTTCTCATTGTTCTGTTCTTCCCTTTCATCTCATTGTTCTGTTCTTCTCACTGTTCTAAGGCCAACGCTCAGTACTCTCGCCGAAGGTTTGATACTCACTCCCTTTTTTTTTCAATTTGGTGTTCATTTATTTGTGTCTCTTACTGTTGCACATCCATGAGGCTGATATCTTTGAAAAAGTTTCAGTAATGATTTAAAGAAATTCCAGTTGTGAATCCTTTCATTTTAGGATATCTTTGAAAAAGTTTCAGTAATGATAAGTTATCTTGGTACTGAAACTAGTTAGGATGCATACTTGCTGGTTTTAATACAAGTTTGAATATGAACACCACTTTTTCGTAAGTTAGTTTCTTGCTCTACTTGCATCAAGAGAACTTCTGGTTTCTATTTAAAAAAAGGGAACTTCTGGTTTATTGCCAAATATGGTTATAGCTATGGATCAATATGCTTCTAGTTTATTCATTAGATATGCTTGTTACTTATGCATCAAATTCTGTATATATAGTAGATGTGCAAAAGTAGTAAACTTCTAGTAAATTAGTAAATGTTTCTAGTTTAAATAGTGGGTTTACTAATGATAAACATGTTGTGATTGATATACCCTCTACATGTTTGTTGTGGTTGATACAGATTTTGGTGGAATTGGAGCTCCTCGTTTCATAGCAACATTGATATCTTTTCTCCTTCACTTTGTTTGTAAGGCCCTACTCCCTTGATTATATGTTTTTTTAAGTTGAGTTTTCAATACGGTTTGGCTCCCTAGGTTATGCTTATTTTTGAAGTTGATTTATTTTTGTAAGTCCCTACTTTGTATTATTGATTTGACTATACTTTTTCTCAAACTAGTTTTGTATTAACTTGCATCAAATATGCTTCTTGTTTATGAATCAATATTTCTGGTTATGATCAAACTAATACTTTATATAGTAGAAATTAGTAAATGCTTCTTGCTGTGATATTAAGTTAGTAAATGCTTCTTGTATTATGCTTACCTTTCTGTCACCTGCTATAGTAGGTTCCCTAGTTAGCATCACCTGCTTGTATATGAGCAGTTCAGTTTGTTGTAACCTTTACTGCATAATGCTTGTAATCTGTACAGTTCAGTTCAGATGTTGTAATCTCAAGTTCAGTTTTAATCTGTACAGTTCCCTTTTGTCAATAAATGTTTTAATTCTTTTGTATTAGGATACTCTTCAAGAATCAGTTGAAAATTCAAGTGAAGATGCAAAAAAAGCATTCCAATTATTGCTTGGCAAAGAAAGGCACGGTAGAACGCGTTGTTATGGAAGAACTATGACGCCATCAATAATGAAGAAAAATGAAGAATTTGCTTCTGTAAAAAAGCAATATTCTAGTAAAATTACAGTCTTGGAAAAGAAGATGCAAACATATGATGCTCTTTTAAAATGTGTGTTGATGCAACAAAATCCAAATTTAAGTGAAGAGGATGTGAACAACCTAATGCAGTGTGCTTTTGAAAATGACAGTAGTGAAGCACCACACAATTTGGCACCACGTTCTTCTACATCTGCTAATGCTCCTCCTCTTGAAAAGGTATATGATCTTGTAGAAGGTGTTTTACAATGTTTGTAATAATGTCCTTGAATGTCATGGATAGATAATTTTTGTAATGTTTTTTTGGTTATAGGTTGGAAATGATTTTGAAGAAGATCTTGAAGATGATCTTGAAGGTTTTGAAGAGTGATGTGATACAAGTGGAAAATATTGCTACTTTTTGAATTTTGATGAGCAATGTGCTACAAACATGGTTGTAGACTATTTTGTAGATCTTATTTTAATTAATGAACAAAGATATTGTTTATATTTTTTGGATTTAGTTTATGTTTCTATATTTGAGTATTAGTGACAATTGACATGTAGATGATTAATGTTGTTTAATGTATGATATTACTATAAATTTAAAAAATTGATGTCTATTTTTTGTTAGTGTTAAACAAATGTGATATAATTATTAAAATATTACCTTGAATAATTTATAACAATTAAATAAAAGTAGTAAAAAAGTTATTTAACTAAAAGCAACAAGGCAACGGTTTTTAATCTGTGGTTTAACATTTTAGGCCACACTTATTTATGTGTGGCCAATTGAAAACCGTGGCAGGAAACCAGACTAATAAACCGTGGCCTATTTTAATAGCTCTGGCCACAGTTTCGATAATTCGTGGCCTAATGTTAAAAAACCGTAGCCTGAAGTAATAGGCAACGACCACCTACCCCACGCCTCCAAAACCGTGGCCTCAAGTTTAGGCCACAGTTTTTTCACTTCTGGCCACGGTTTTCGGCCGTTGCGTAAACCTCTTTTTGTTGTAGTGAATGAATATGAAATTATTCCTAATCATGACACAAAACCAAGGAATGAGAAATTAAGGAATAAGATAAATTAACAGTGACAACGGACCACTAATAGTATCAAACCTATCAAACATTGTAGATTCATATCCTTATAAGATAAGCTCTAAGTAAGGAACTAAACTACTATCGGTTGCAAGTACATACCATTTAATTTCAGTTTTGCCGATTGCAGGATCAAAACCATATCTCAAAGAAAAAGATTAAAATAATTGAAAATTAACTTTATGTAGCTTATCATATTCAACATCTAATTAGAATTAGAATATCAAAACCCCTTCAATAGAGGTAGAGTTCATTAATAGAATAGTACATCGTTCACCATCACAGAACATAATTTTCCTCTGATATGCACCATCAAATTCAATATACATATTCGCAGTTTTACATAGAATTTGTTATGGATTGGGCCTCAATGGCCAATCCACCAAAAAGGCCCAATACCAAATGACCCAATTCATCCAACGGTGGAGATTGCAGACCTAGATCCAACAGCCCTCCTCCACTCCAGATACCTATAAATAAGCATTGATTGCCCACATTAATGGTATTCATCTCTCACATACTCTCACTTGTAATTGACTCACACACTGACTTGAGCGTCAGAGTGTCATTGCAGGTACCACCCCGCCTCGGACCGGAGTATCAACTCGGACAACCAAGGACACACGTACGAACTATCTCGGACCGGTCTACCTATCCAAGATCGGATACGTAGCTGGAGATACGGTACCGAACATTGGCGACCACGGTGGGAGGGCCTTATACTCTAGTCTTTCCCCCAACCTCCTTGATCAGAAATGGCTCCGGAATTACGACGGAGAAACGTCTCCAGCATCGTGGTCAGACCCGACCGGCAACAGGAAACCCCGGAGGGGGTAGCGATTACTCTCCCTCGCAGCTCGGCCCATGGCCGGAATTCATCCAAGGGGATGGTCCCTATAAGCTCTGCGAGAAACCAGTTTCAACCTCCAGCCCCGACCGTCCCGGTACCGATCGATGCTGTCCAACAGCTCATCCAACTGCTAACAAGGCAGGCCGAGGCTGATCAAAGGAGTCAGCGTTACTCCCAGCTGGAGGCCGAGATGGCCGAAGTCCGGGCCAGAGATATCCTGGATCGTACCTCCCCTCAAACTTACTCTCCTAGCAGAAGGACCTCCAGTAAAAGACGTCACCGGTCTCCTGCTTGGAGGAGGCACCACCATCGTTCGCCACCACGCAGAAGAGGGAGGCAAGAATCTGGAACTCCCCCAACCGAGACTTATGACGAGACTTATTACCCCGGGGACTCAGCTCAACAAAGCTCATCATTAGCATCTTCGTCCCCAAGGCGATGTTCTATAAGCCGGGGATGTCCCCCGAGGCATGAACGTCGGCGCCCTCGGTCCCCCGGATCCCCTGCCCGACACCCTATTAGAAGGCCTCCTCCGAGGGAAAGGTCCACGACGCGGAAGGGACCCTTCACAGCGGAAATCGACTATTTTCTAGTACCCAAGCACTTAGAAAAGCCCCTGGAGGGTTTAAAGATGCATGACGGGACAGGCGATCCCGACCGACACCTAGATTACTTCGACACGTTGATGCAATACCGAAATGTCCCAGAGGAGATCAAATGCCGAATCTTCCCTCTCACCCTTGAGAAATTGGCTCTGGATTGGTTTAGAGCCCTCAAGCCGAACTCGATATCATCTTGGGACCAGCTTGCAAAGCTATTCTCGGCCCAGTTTGCCCACTCCAAAATGAAGCCTAAGTCTCGGAAAGTCTTACAAGCCATCCGGCAAGGAGAGAACGAGTCTCTCCGAGACTACATTGAAAGATTCAACAAGGAGGCGGCTCAGGTCCGGAACTTAGACGATTCATTTCGACTATTCTTCATGGAAGCCGGCCTGCGGGAAGGAAGTCTGTTTCAGATCGATGTCGGAATCAACCAAACTGAGTCGCTTGCCGAGTTCCTCCAGCGATCTCAGAAATACATTGACCATGAAGAAGGCGCTGTGGCAAGAAAGTCAGATGCCGACCCCGGAACGAGCAAGTCTCGGTATGAAAAAGAGGCTCCGGTACGTTAGGCACCAGAGGCCCGTTATGAAAGGGAGGCTCGGAACGACAGTAGGCTCCGACCTCGGAACCGACACCAGCAATATTCCGACCTAAATGAAACAAGGGCCAGGATTCTGGCGGAATGTATGAACGCCGAGTTCAAAGAAGTCAAGTTCCCTGATCCGCTCCCACACAGGCCGGGACAGAGATCCAACAAGTACTGCCGGTATCACCAGAGCAAAGGGCACGATACCAATCGATGCAATGCTTTGAAGGATGACATCGAAGACCTGATTAAGAAAGGGAAGTTGAGACAGTACGTGGCTAAAGCACCCAGGCACGAGGCCGAGGTTAAGGAAGAAGAAGCCGATCCGAAACGAAAGGGTAAATCCCCACAAAAACGAGAAGAGAGCTCAGAGGACGAGCGCGATTATCGAAAATCAAAGGGCCGACCTGTGATGATGATGATATCTGGGGGCTACCCCGACGAGGCATCGGGCAAAACAATGAAAAGAAAATGGAAGGAAGTCATGTGTGCCGCCTCCACCTCTGCGATCAGCTCAGTCCCGGAGCGCCCACCCTTGGCATTCAGCGACCGAGACTTATTAGATGGAAAGCCAAATAAGCACATACCCCTCATAATCAGGGCGGTCATGGCAAACCATGAGATAAGGAGGATTCTGGTCGACCAGGGGAGCTCCGCTGATATCATCTTCATCGACCTGGTGAGAAAGCTGCAGATCTCAGAAGAAGACTTCACTCCTTACCGGGGATCGAATCTTTCGGGCTTCAACGGGTCTCGGACCAAACCTCTCGGCTACCTGGAAATGATGGTCACCTATGGAGAGGAGCCACTAGAAAGGACGGTCAAAACCAAGTTCTTGGTACTGCCATGCCCCTCGGTCTACAATTGTATCATCGGGAGGCCCACCCTTGGAAGGCTCGGAGCCGTAACTTCAACGGTTCACCTCAAGATGAAGTTCTACTCATTGAATGACGAAGTTATCACCCTGGACGCCGACTTAGAGTCCGCCCAAAGATGTTTCTATCTTCATGTCAAGGCGGACAGGCAGGCCTCAGAAGAAGGGGTTCCCCCATAGAGGCACGGACTCAGAAGAGCCCACAGAAGAAAAGAGCCGGTCCAGCGGCCGAGGTCAACGTCACGGACCTCGATGCAAGATATGACCCGGACAGCTCCGAGGAAGAAAGCGACGACGAGTTAGCACGAGAGCTAAAGAAGAAAATTAGGCGGCCTCAACCTGATGGACAGTTCATGCAAATCCAGCTGGGAAAGAACCCGACCCAAACTGTCCAGATCGGATCCGATCTCCCTGACGAAGTAAAAGCAAAGCTCACCCTCTGCCTCAAATCCCACGCCGATCTCTTCGCGTGGTCAGCAAAGGACATGCCCGGGATTCCCCCCGAGGTCGCTTGTCATCAGCTAGCGGTGAACCCCGGGGCAAAATGGGTCGCCCAACGCAAAAGAGCTCAAAGCCAGGAAAAGGCAGCTGCTACGGCTAAGGTCGTTGAAGATTTAATTAAGGCTGATTTTGTAAAAGAGGTCAAGTATACAACTTGGCTCTCAAACCCTGTACTTGTTAAGAAAAGCAATGGAAAGTGGCGAATGTGCGTTGACTATACCGACCTTAATAAGGCCTGTCCTAAGGACGCCTTCCCTGTTCCTAGCATTGATCGGCTCGTCGATAATGCTTCAGGTTTTCGTTTACTATCGTTCATGGATGCTTATTCCGGATACAATCAAATTCTGATGTTCCCCCCCGACCAAGAGAAGACGGCCTTTATGACTGACCGCGGTAATTTCTGCTACCGGGTCATGCCATTCGGTTTAAAAAATGTGGGGGCCACCTATCAAAGGATGATGAACAAGGTATTCCGAGATCAGATCGGTCGTAACGTGGAAGTCTACCTCGACGACATGATTGCAAAAAGCGAAAGGGAAGACCTCCATATATCCGACCTGGAAGAGATTTTTGCTGAAATCCGAAAAAATAATATGCGGCTAAATCCGGAAAAATGCACTTTCGGAGTCCGGGCTGGAAAATTCCTTGGTTTCTATCTCACGGAAAGGGGCATTGAAGCCAACCCGGATAAATGCCGAGCGGTAACAGAAATGCGGACCCCGTCCACTAAGAAAGAGCTCCAGAAACTCAACGGCATGATAGCTGCGTTGTCTCGTTTCATTTCCAACGCCGCCTTCAAATCGCTCCCATTGTTCAAACTGCTTAAGAAAGAAGCAACTTTCGAATGGACCCCAGAGCGGGATGAGGCACTCTCCCGGCTCAAAAAGGTCCTATCCGAACCGCCCATACTAAGTCGGCCGAGCCCAGGGGAAGATCTATTGTTGTATCTAGCCATCTCGGATGAGGCCATCGGAGCTGTGCTTGTCAGGGAGACCGGAACTGGACAAAGCCCGGTATACTTCGTGAGTAAAGCTTTGCATGGACCAGAAGTGAGATATCAGAAAATAGAGAAGATCGCCTTTGCTCTACTCATCTCGGCACGCCGCCTCCGACCTTATTTCGTCGCCCATCAAATCGTGGTGCGGACTAATTATCCAATTCGGCAGATCTTGCACCGACCCGACTTGGCAGGACGAATGATCAAATGGGCAGTAGAACTCTCCGAGTTCGGAATCAAATACGAAATGAGACCGGCCATGAAAGCTCAGATACTTGCCGACTTTATCACAGAGATGGCACCCACCGATCCGGATGACGGGGTGTGGACACTTCACGTAGACGGGTCCTCAAATCCAAAAGGAAGTGGCGCAGGGTTGATGCTCGAAAGCCCGACGGGCGTCGTAATCGAAGTATCACTCACGTTCGGTTTCCCTACCTCAAACAACCAGGCGGAATATGAGGCATGCATAGCTGGGCTCCAGCTTGCGATCGATCTCAAGGTCTCCCGGCTTTCCTTAAATACCGACTCGTTATTGGTGGTATCCCAAATCGGGAAACAGTACGAAGCTAAAGACCCGATCTTGCAAAGGTACCTAACCCAAGTGCAGGAGCTGCTCTCCCTTTTTACATTCACGGAAGTGAAGCACGTTCCAAGATCGGAAAATATCAGGGCTGACATACTCTCCAAGCTTGCCAGCACCAAAATTCCGGGGAACCACCGGTCAATAATCCAGGAAACACTGAGCAATCCGAGAGTAATCTTGAACCCGGAAGCAAATTTTTCCGTTAATGTAGTGGAAGAAAGCCAGGGTTGGATCGCGCCATTAATAGACTACATCAGAACGGGGAGCGAGCCTTCAGACCCGAGCGAAGCCAAGATCCTCCGGAGGAAGGCCTCCTCTTTTTCCATAATCAATGGAAGCCTCTACAGAAGAAGCTTGTCTGCACCACTGTTGAAGTGCATCGAAGGAGGAGAGGCGGACTACATCCTGGCTGAGATCCACGAGGGAATCTGCGGGCAACACCTTGGAGGTCGATCCCTGGCTCGAAAGGCATTAAGGGCGGGATATTTCTGGCCGACCATGGAGACCGATGCAAGAAATTATGTAAAGAGGTGCAGTAAGTGTCAGATCCACGCCAAGGTCCACATAGCGCCCCTTACGGAGCTTACCAGCTTAAGCTCGCCGTGGCCATTTGCTTGGAGGGGAATAGATCTCTTGGGACCATTCCCAACTGCCCCTGGCCAGATCAAATACCTCATAGTAGCGGTGGATTACTCCACCAAATGGATTGAAGCCGAGCCTTTGGCCATCATCAGCGCTAAGAATTGCACCAAATTCTTCAAGAAGAATATAATGACTAGATTCGGGATCCCCGAGGTTGTAGTCACGGACAACGGAACACAGTTCACCGACAAAGGCTTCAGAAAACTCATGTCTGACCTTAAGATCAAACACCGGTTTACCTCGGTAGAGCACCCTCAGACGAACGGTCAGGCCGAGGCTGCCAACAAGGTCCTTCTAAATGGACTAAGGAAACGGCTCGATGAAGCAAAAGGAAACTGGGTTGAAGAGCTACCTTACGTGCTGTGGGCCTACAGAACTACCCCACAGAGCTCAACGGGGGAAACCCCTTTCCGACTGTCATACGGAACGGAGGCCGTAATCCCGGTAGAAATCGGGGAGCTGAGCTGGAGGACACTCCACCCGAAACCTCCGGGGGACAATAGCCAGGCGTTGAAGGAAAACCTCGACCTCGTCGATGAGGTCCGAGGCCAGGCTTTCCTTAAAGAAGCAATAATAAAACAGAGGGTAGCAGTACGATATAACTCGAAAGTGATCCCCAGAGACCTCGAGGTCGGTGATTTAGTTTTACGAAGAGCCGATGTCGGTTTGAAGAACGCCGCACAGGGCAAGCTCGCCCCCAACTGGGAAGGACCTTACCGGGTTTTATCTAAAACCGGCAGAGGTGCCTACGAATTGGAGACCTTGTCCGGCAAGGCGATCCCAAGAACTTGGAACGCCACCAAACTAAAGAAGTATTACAGCTGACTCTCATCTTACCTAAAGAACGGTGTATACCGACGTTGTAATTCATTTTATCTGAAGAGCGGTGTATACCGACGTTATTCTTATTTTATCTGGAGAACGGTGTATACCGATGATATCAATTATGTTTGCGGTGTATACCGACGTTGTAACTCATCTTATCTAATGAACGGTGTATACCGATGTTATCCTTTATGATTGCGGTGTCTACCGATTTTATCGCATGTTCTATTTTCCTTTAGCTGACCGAGGTTTGTCGCTACCCTAAGGGGTGAGTTCGATCTGGGCCGAGTCCTGGTAAACTACCCCGAAGGCGATCATTATTACGACTATTTGGCCGAGGTTGCCACAACCCTAAGGGACGAGTTCGATCTGGGCCGAGTCCCAGTAAACTGTCCTTAAGGCGACGTTTACCACTTGAGCGAATCAAACGCAAGTGCACGAATGTAAAACAACAGTATAAAGACTGAACCGAGGTAAAGAAAACCGGAGGCACATTAGAATACATTTCCATTACAAATCATCCCGGATACGGCCGGGTCCTCTAGTTCAAAAGGGTAATGACATATTACAAATTTCGGTTCCGCCCGGAACCCGGGGCTTTACTCCCCCACCGGTTCCAACCGGAACCCAAAAAGCGGCGAATTCAGAGCTTCCCCATCAGCAACGGTCACGGCAAGGAAGGGGTAGGGTAAATGATATCGAACGCCTCGGAGTCATGATAGGGCCTGACAATACGCCCGTCTTCTACGGTATGGTCCAAACGCAGAATTCCCCAGTCCAGAGGAAGGGATGGGTGGATGATAGTGGCTTGAGCAAGCGCCTTTTCGAAACTCTCCCCGGCTACGTCCACAGCCATTTGAGCCACCTCCACCATCTCGTCCTCCAAGGCTTCGGCTTTGGCGCGTACCTCCTGAAGTTCTTTTTCCAATTCAGCAATCTGAGGCAAGGAATCAATGCTAGACCCGACCTGGGCCTGCCTCGCCTTCACAAGGTCGGCCTCGAGTTCATGAATCTGAGCCCTCAGGGAAGAAACCACCTCCGCAGACCGCCTATCTTGACTCTCAAGATCTTGGATTCGAACCTCATGTTCCATGCACAAGTTAAGGGCAGAGTCCCTCTCCTGTTCAAGTTTTTCTGCAGCCGCTTTAAGCTCGGTTTGGTCCCGCTCCAGAGCCTCATATTTCTTTTGCAACTCCTCCCGGGCTCTTCTTTCGTTGTCCCTCTCCACCAGGGCTCCTGTAATAGCAGAAACAAGGAAGTCAACAACAGAGATAACCAAGAAGAAAAATCAAAGAGTGCACCTCGGAACTTGGGGTCACCTTTTGCCTGACTCTCAGCCTCGACCTTCTGAAGCTTGGTCACGTCGGCCAGATGCCGGAATAACCTGAGAGATGCCTCAACCGGGTCGACCCGGGAATCCTCCAAGTGCTTCTGCAGGAAGTCGGCGTCAATAGAAATGCCGGAAGACCTAGAAGTCCGGTGCTTCCCATGACGCCCCTTTTTTGAAGCCCGAGCAGCCGGAGCATGTGAAGTAGAAGCAGGGTCTGCTTGCGGTAGGGGGCGCTCCCTTTTTCGATGCAAGAGATCCGCAGCCCGATCCTCTACTCCAGCCGAGCTGGCCTCCGGGATTGTGCTAATCGGAACGGCAGCAACGGGTGTTTCCTTTCGAACCCCGGCCTTCCTTTCTGCAAGAGCCGCCAGGCGGGAGAACTTGTCAGGCCCCATGCTATCTGCAAAATAAGGAAAATAAACAATGTTAGAAGAAACGGCAGTCGAAAAACTATTATGGGCGGGGTTATCTACCAAGAAACCTACCAAGAACGGCGACTACTTGAGATTTCAACCCGGCCCCAACCAATCGGGCTACGTCAATCCCAAATTTTTTGGGATCCCGGTAGACAATCAGGTCGGCAAAGTTCGTCAAGATCGCCAACGAGTCCTGATCAACCTGGGATAGCCGCCCTAAGCCGACGGTGTAGGAATGAGGCCTCCGGTTGAAATGAGAGAGAGACCACCCCAGTTGAAACTTTGTAAACTCCAGTGATTTCCCGTCCGCAGAATATTGGCCGACGTGCCTCACTGCCTCCTCATTCACGGGCTCCACAAAGAAATACTTATTTTTCCAATTCTTCAGAGAGTCAGAATAAGGCATGAAAATCTTTACCCCTCTCTTAGCCCGGAAGCTCACGTGTTCCCACCGATCTTTGGTGCCATCCTCGTGCCTCCGGTTAACCTCGAAAAGATGGAAGAAGAGGTCACAGGAGATCGGCCTCTCCAGATGAATGCACATCAACTCAAAAGCCCGGAGGAACGCCCATGAGTTGGGATGTAGTTGGGAAGGAGCGAGGTTCAAAATCTCCAAAGCCTCTTGTTGAAAGGCGGTGAAAGGAGGGCTAACGTGCATATCAAGGATCGTCACCCCGTACATAACAAACTTCAGAGCTTTCGGCCAGACGACCACATGCTGGTCTTCAGCCATTCCCTCCACATTCCAGATCTGATCCTTCCGGAAAAGGCGATTGACAAAGAAACTCATATCGTCCCCGGTCCTATAGAGGGACGGAATCCCCCTCAAAGCCTCCGACACCCATGAATACTCCCGGGGAACAGTGAGAGGTAGGGACAAGGGAACATCGACCGGCCCTACTCCGGCTCGGGGATATTGGTCGGAATCACCTTCTTCATGCGCGGGCTCTCCGCAATGCCCAAGACCCTCTTCATTGTTGCGGCTCTCAGCAACCTCCGCCTCACTCTCGTCCGAACTACAGCTAGTACTACCCTGCTCTTCACGGTCAGGCTCGGCGTCAGAATCACCCGAGTCAAGGACCACTACCTCTGTGTTATCTTCATCTACCGGCTCGTTGCTGGGAACCCCAGGAGACCGGTCTTCTGCGTGAGTAGGAGCGGGGCCCAAGTCGTCTTGAACCTCGGGAATAGCCGACCCGGGGAGACTAGCACGAATTTCCATTGACTCTCCAATACCGGAAGCCATTGTTTTTGCGAGATTAGGGCGATCGGTGTCAGCGACCCGTCGGGTTTGTTTCGTCCTCGCCAGATCGATCCTGCAGAAATGGGGGCTGGACGAGTCAGGTTGATACGAAAACAGTGGGTCCACAACCAAGTCGGAACCCGACCTGACGACCCCCACTCTGTATCTACAAATGCGGGTCCGGAGAGAACCCGGTCGTGATCTAAAGCCGGAAGCAATAAAGAGAAAGAGGAAAGCTAACCTTGTAAAAAACGAAGCTCGTCGAACACCTGAAGCAGATCGCGAACAGCAAAGACCTCACCGAGACTCAACACTACTCTGAAGGACGAAGTAAGCTCCGGAACGACTTTAAGATCGGAAGCAGAGCAATTCGCAGAAAAACAATCCAAGTAAGGGTGATCCCCCCTCCCTATTTATAGGGAGTAAGAAGGCCACAGATGGGCCTGGGCCTAGGCTACGTTTTCCAAGGCTAGCCCCTAGGCAGGCACGTCGTTCCAAGCGCCATCATTACCCCAATCATCCTCGAACGACGCGTCCCATCAATGACGTTGCCAGCTGGCACAAAAATCAAGGCGCAGCTAGGACCGGATCGCTTCGTTTCCCTCGGCTCGCCCCGGTCTCTTAACCCCGCCGTGACCGAAATCTCTCAAGAGCGGACAGCCTCGAGTCACTCGACGCGACCTGAGTCCCTCAGATCGTCCCGGTATACTGTGAAGTATCTCACCCGAGTTTGGGCCTGACGAAATCTCTAAACGACAAGTCTAGCTCGCCTTAAGGCGACCCGACTTGGGGGGCTACTGTTATGGATTGGGCCTCAATGGCCAATCCACCAAAAAGGCCCAATACCAAATGACCCAATTCATCCAACGGTGGAGATTGCAGACCTAGATCCAACAGCCCTCCTCCACTCCAAATACCTATAAATAAGCATTGATTGCCCACATTAATGGTATTCATCTCTCACATACTCTCACTTGTAATTGACTCACACACTGACTTGAGCGTCGGAGTGTCATTGCAGGTACCACCCCGCCTCGGACCGGAGTATCTACTCGGACAACCAAGGACACACGTACCAACTATCTCGGACCGGTCTACCTATCCAAGATCGGATACGTA
Organism: Astragalus membranaceus; assembly: GCA_039519185.1. Taxonomy (NCBI): domain Eukaryota; kingdom Viridiplantae; phylum Streptophyta; class Magnoliopsida; order Fabales; family Fabaceae; genus Astragalus; species Astragalus membranaceus. The sequence goes on along the minus strand of CM076850.1, from coordinate 110,870,908 downwards.
GCTGGAGATACGGTACCGAACAGAATTAATATAAACCAACTAATCACTTGATTTGAAATTGTCCAAGGAAATTAAATGTTGTAAACTTTAATTACCAAAAGCATAAGATAACATAAGGGTGTCAAAATAGTCCATTTGTCCACCGGATATCCGGTCCATCCATAGCAAAATCCATCCAATCCATCCACTACAAAAAAAAATATTAATGGATTGGATTGAATCCATCCGTTTGATTTTGTGGATGGTTGTGATCCATCCATTATATTTTCTAAATCCATTGGATTACAATAACTACAAAATCAAAATCCATTGTATAATTAATTTTTTTAAATAAATCCATTGCATAATTATAAAAATACTTTTTTTACCAAAAAACATTTTTTAAAATATAATTTTTTTCCAGAAACTTTTTTTAAAAAAATTCATTCTATAAATAATTTTTTTTGATCAAAACTCATTCAAAAATTAATATAATATATAATATATATATATATATATATATATATATATATATATATATATATATATATCTATAATAGGCTAAATTCATATTTTGGTCCTTTATCTTTGGGGTTGTGGTCACTTTGGCCCTTTATCTTTTTTTTTCTCATTTTAGACCCTCATGTTTTTTGTGTGTGTCATTTTGGCCCCTGCCGTTATCATTTTGGTCCCTTATGTTTTTAATTGATTTCATTTTAGTGACTTATGTTTTTAATTGATTTCATTTTGGGCCCTTATGTTTTTAATTGATTTCATTTTCGTCCTTAAAAATTTGCCTAAAAAAACATAAACATAACGGCAGGGGCCAAAATGACACACACAAAAAACATGAGGGTCTAAAATGAGAAAAAAAAAAGATAAAGGGCCAAAGTGACCACAACCCCAAAGATAAAGGGCCAAAATATATATTTAGCCTATAATATAATATAACCACCGGAGGGCCACCGCGAGCCACCTCCGGCCACCGTCCGCCGCCACCGGAGCCACCACCGGCCGCCAGAGCGCCGCCACCGGAACCCCCACCGGCCACCGGAGCTCCGCCGTCGACCGCCGCGTCGGCCGCCGGAGCTCCGCCGTCGGCCGCCGCGCCGGCCGCCGGAGCTCCTCCGCCGGCCACCCCCACCACCACCCCCACATATATAAATACATATTTATATATTATATTATATATATATATATATATATATTAACAATATTATATATACATATAGTTATATATATATATATATATATATATATATATATATATATATATTTATAAATCTAAAAAATTCAATTTTGTCAAAAAATAATAATAAATTCAATTTCTACAAAAAAAAATATTAAATTTTTTTTGACTTAAAAGATTTTTTTATCAAAAGATTTGTTTATATTATAAACATATTAGTGGATGGATTGGATATCCATCCATAAAAAAATTACAAATGGATGGATTGGATGAATTTTTTTGTAAACGGATGGATTTGATTGGATTTTTTTGACACGATTTTAGTGGATATAAATGGATAAATGGATTGTCTGCAATCCATCCATTATAATCCAAATCCAAATCCATCCAATCCATCCATTTTGACACCCCTACCACCAAGTTTGTTACTCTAAGTTAGCTTCTCATGCTCTATGTTTATAGATATTTCAAGGGATAGACTGATTTTGAAACATTTATTCAAATATTTTGACACTCGTTGATGGAATTGATTCTATTAACATGGATTTGAATTAGACAGACAAAGTTTTTATTTGACTTAGTATTTGTCAAGCATATATGGTTCACTATTGAGTATTATTTTTCTAATTTCTTTTTTTTTTTCATTTCCAGTTTTTGCATGAGCTGCATTACATCTTCTCAATTCAACTTTATTTCAAAAATTTCACCAGACATTGAAAGTTGGAGGATAGCGGTTCATTATTTCAGAACGTAACATCATTGTACGTTGTTTTATATCTTTTTAGTGTTTAATCTATGTTATCAATATCTTCCATTCCAAACAAATACCATATAAATCAATATATTTTCTTTGTATTATTTTAATTGTTAGCAACAATTAAAATATGGGAAAATCGATGTTTAGAAATGAAAAATTAGTTATACATAAATTAATTATTTATATAGTAAATAGTTTTTAGATAATTTTTTTTTTTGACAAAGAGTTTTTAGATAATTGTTTATACAAAAATCCTATTAATAAATAAGTTTGAGAAAAAAAAAACTCTACAATATGTAGGTTCGTTCTACGCACAGTATATAGTACTTTTTTATTTATAAAAAGTAGACAATCATGAATATATGTAATATTTAGAATAAACTATTAAATTAGTTTAATGAAAAACATCTATGAAAATGAAATTTGCTAATACTTGTCTAATTTAAAAGTGTTAGACAAATTAACAATAATCGTCTCATAACATACCTTAAAAATTAGTAGATTAGAAGAGTGAAGCAACCAACACAATTTTAGAAGATGCAAGGAAACTTTGACATTGCTGCTTTGGGCAATTGAGCTATAAAGGATTGCAAACATTGCAGCTGAAACAAATAGTGGATGGATTGCAAACATTGTTGTTAGCTCCCAGCTTTAGACACTTTCAACACAAAATTCAATAGAAAAAAAACAGCAATCAACAAACAATTGTAATGTGTCACGCAAACCACTTTCATGAGCCTCAAAAGTACAAATAAAAAATCATTACAAGCCTAAAAAATATTTCTTTGAGCCATATAAGACACTGCCACACACATCATCTTCAAAAATTCTAATTTCGAACAAAAAAAAGGATCACCTAAATTCAATTTTGCTAAAAGAGTAGTGTTTTAAGCAAAAGCAAGCCATTATAGCAGCAACATAGGGCAAAAAAACCATTCCATACCAAATTTTTTTTTTTTACCTAAATACTACACTTTCTACATTATATACCAAAGTAACCCACTTTTTTTTGAAGTGGAGAACTCGCCCCCCACCAAACCGAGTTCTAAAGTAAAATTTTGCAATTTTTTTTTATTTCTAGTGTAGAACTCGCCCCCCACCAGGGTGAGTTCTGCACTGCGTTTTTTTATTTTTTAAATTTCTTATATTTAATTTGATCAATATATAAATTAATTTAATTTAATTACAATAATTAATTTAAATAATTAGAATAATTAGTAAACTTATTTATAAAGTAATTACGGTAATAATTACGGTAAAAAATGAAGATATTAAAAATTGGAACAGAATTTAATATAGGATAAGAACAGAAATGAAAAACACAAATTGCAGAAATACAAGGATAGGAAATTTAAAACGAAACGACAGGAAAACATAATACAAGAAGAGGCAAACATGAAGTAAACTACTTCTACTTCCACCATACATTCTTAGGTGGTGGCCATCGGATGACTGGAGGGATAATTCTACGGACGATGGAATCGCCAGACTCTCTGGTTTCAACGCACAATTCGAGATAAGTTTCAATCCAACATTGGAACCTCTCATGTTCCTGAAACATTTCTTGAACGTCATTGTCTTTCTTGATAGGTTTGTTCCACCACCGAATACGATTACGTGGGCCGATGTAGGGGCAGCGATAAACGATACTAGTGATTTCTTGCTCCACACCCTCTACGTGCGCGTTTTCCGTTAGTTTTTCTTTCATTTCGGCGAAGGTGATGTTGTTCTTAAGCCTGGAATATTTAGTGTTGGGACCCTCAAAATACACACCATCTTGTTCCCTGCGCTGGACAATGCCCTGATAGTAAATTTTACAGGTGTGCGTAATGACTCTTTCAGGTATGGGTTGTGGTGCGGGTGGTCTTTGTTGCAGAAGATGAATGATTTCTTCTGGAGTGCGCATTGTGTCCACGTACAGCTCTAAGATTTGTCGCCCGATGAGAAGTGTAGCATGATATTCCATCATTGTGCGGACGTTGTCGTTGCTGCGGATCTCCATAACTGAAAAATAGGCAGTCCCGTCTTCTCCACGTTCGTACTTTCGGTAACGTATACGGCTCACGTCTTTATGCCACCCTCCCTCTGGCCGTATCTTCCTCTCAGCCTTCTCCTTCAGTTGGGGGAATGTGATGTCCTTATTCATCCTACAGAAGATATGATTAGGACACTGGAAGCCAACACCATGTTCATCGGTGGTTACAGTTCCACTGTGATGAAGGGCGGTTAGGAATTTGTCATTTGAGTACTGGATTTGGCACAACTGCCATTCCATTTTAGCAGGTGGGGGGATGGTTTTTGGGAAGAAGCCGAGAAGAGAAGATGACTCAGAAGGCAAGGGTAGGTTGAGGGTAAACTCTTGGTGTGAATGTTAGTGTAATTTGAGAATGTATTTATAATAGACGTGATCGTGTGTGAGCCGTTGATTTAGGATGATCATAACCGTTGATTTTAGGGTTTAGTGTCGGCAAAATCTAGGCTGTTAAATAGTGTCGGCAAAATCTAGACCGTTAAATAAAATAACACCTCAGCACTATGCACACTCTGCACAATGCAGCACTCTGCACAATGCAACACTCTGCACAATGCAGCACTCTGCACAATGGACACTCTGCACAATGCATTATTAAAGATTAAATATTTAATTATTGATACAACTGAATTAAATGTGACTTAACATTAAAACCTTAAATTTAATAAGTGATAAAAATACAACTTCTTAATTATGAAATACAACTTCTGAAACTAATAATATTTAAAGTAAAATATTAACAAAGAAGATGAGACCCAGTTCCACACCGTCTAGGACGGGGATGACGCTGTAGACGTTGACGCCGTTGTGGTTGTTCCGGTTCTTCCTCAGTCGAGGCAGGAGGAGGTGGGTCTGGAAAAAATTGGGGCACTGATGAAAAAGTAGCACCGCCGGCCTGAGGGGCAGCCAGAGGGGCAGGTGGGTCTGGAAAAAATTGGGCCATTGATGAAAAAGTAGCACTGCCGGCCTCAGGGGCAGGTGGGTCTGGAAAAAATTGGGGCATTGATGAAAAAGTAGCACCGCCGGCCTCAGGGGCAGGTGGGTATGGAAAAAATTGGGCAACTGATGAAGAACTAGCACCGACGGCCCTCTCTTCAAGGCTACGAGCATAAATCGCAGATTGGGGCGTACCGGCGTGGAAACCAAACAGATTAAAGAACATATCAGGGTCACTGTCAGCCGTAGAATGTCGATAGGTATGTTCTACTGACTGGTAGTCCTGAGATGTTGGTGTGTGGGAGATAGAGTGGCGGTGGGGCACATATTCTTCTGTCTGAGTAAAAGTTTGGTTCCTGTCTTCAGTTTCTGCCGGACGTCGATTACGATTACGGTTACGTTCTCGACGTTCGGTTTGAGTTCTTGGGGGACCTGGTAGCTCTTCTTCATCTTGTTCATCCACATCAGCAAGAACACCACCAGCACGTGGATCCCTTAGTTGTTGGTCGACAGAAATGTATGGCCTTGAATTTCTGAAAAACCAGCGCATGTATCTATCGGACTGCTTTGGTGTTCCATAGCACGGTTGAACCACAACACACCGATTTTCTCTATCATTTCATAAGTCGTTCCAGGTACTGTGATATCGAGCCCAATCGACATCATGCTGTCCCTGCATGGTGATTGAGTGCATGTGAGTCAAATCGCGTGGTTCTGCTGGTATGTCTTGGAGAAGTCGATATTGCAATTTTACTCTATCCGCCTGGTGCCATTCTACCATATGGAAACAAACCATAGCTGTGTTTGTAGTCCATATGGCGGAGCCCTCATATGCGTCTGGTGGAAGTGTGAAATCATCATAAGGCAACCACTTAAAATCTTCAGCTGTCATGTGGTCGATCCTTGTTCTGTATGAAACAAGGTCTCTTGGACATCTTGTGTGGTTAAGTGGCGTATTTACCCATCTAGTAAAAAAAAGGAACGGTTAACATAAAGATCAAATATAATTGTTAGTATTTTTAAAATAGTGTAAAATTTGTACCTCTTTGCTAGTGGCCAATCATATGAACGGGTGCAAGACGGTGCTAGGAAAGGTATGCGGTACCAGACCCAAGACTGTAACAAAAGAGTACATCCACCCATAGCCTTTGCGTGCAATGTAGATGTCGTACACAACATTCGGTATAAGTTTGTTAAACATGCTAACCCCCAACTATATTTTGAAATTTCGTCGAAATTTCTCAATACGAGTAGGTATTTCATGCTCACTCTGTTTGATGTTTTGTCTGGGAGTATGTATCCCCCGATCAACAGCATCAACCAAGCCCTACAATATTGTTTACGTACTGTCATGGAAGCCCCCTCTGGAACCTTGTTAAATTCACGTTGAAGCCACGTCAACTTAATACAGTTGCCTTCTCTTCCATTTGGTGGGACAACTTTACCCAATAGTCGTTCGCATACTTCATGCCAACTTTTTGAACAATTTCCAGTAATGGCATTTCCGTCAACACAAAGCCCCAACTGCAACTGGACGTCTTGGAGAGTTATTGTGCACTCCCCTACTGGAAGATGAAACGTGTGTGTTTTTGGTCTCCAGCGTTCGATCATTGTTGCCACCAAGGATGGTTCGATTTTGAACGAGCCAATTGAAGCAATTTTACCAAACCCAACTCTTTCTATCAAAGGTAGTATAGAGTCATCTGGTGTGGGAAGTGTGAATTTGTGGTGAACGTCCATGGGGTCATTTTTGAGAGAGTTGGAAATGTGATTAGATTGGTCTAATTTGAGGGAAGACATTTTTGCAAATAGAAGGTGAAGAGGGTTGGAATACCTTTGGTATCTGGTTTCGGATTAGTCTGCAGAATGTATGATGGAGGAGATGATGGAGGAGGTGTCCCTATTTATAAGCAACTTGGATGGTCCAGATTGCACCGACAGTTTAAACGGTGTAGATTGCACCAAAGTTTAAACGGCCCAGATTGCACCGACAGTTTAAACGGTGTAGATTGCACCAAAGTTTAAACGGCGCAGATTGCACCGACAGTTTAAACGGTGTAGATTGCACCAAAGTTTAAACGGCCCAGATTGCACCGACAGTTTAAACGGTGTAGATTGCACCAAAGTTTAAACGGCCCAGATTGCACCAAAGTTTAAAACTGATATTGATAGATTTATAAGCAACCAATTCACTAAGTGTCAAAAACGGTTTTTTACCTAAGTTTGGGACCATTTTTCTCACGAATTTAATTTTTTTTTTAATTTTTTTAAATATTATACCTTGTAGAAAAAGTATAATACTAATGTCTTGTGTTGGGAAAAAAATTTTAAAATGGGTTTAACAAGTAATTTATTTACTACAAAGTGTGATAAAAATCATTTCTTCAACTAAACTTAAAATGGTTTTTGACCCAATTTTTTGTCCATTTTCCCCACGAATTAAAATCAATTTAAATTTTTTAAATAATATACCTTGTAGAAAAAGTATAATACTAAAGTGTAGTCTTGGGAAAAAAAATATAAAAAATGTTTTAATAGCTAATTTATTTACTATAAAGTGTGTTAAAAATCATTTTTTCACATAAACTTAAAATGGTTTTTTGCCCAATTTTTTGTCCATTCTTTCCCCTATATTTTGTTTTTTTAAAAAATATACCCTATATTGCCACGACCAAAATGGGTGTAGGAGTGTAAATGATGATTTTGATTTTTGTGTTCAACCCTTATTAATAGGGGTGTTCGCGGGTCGGTTTGGATCGGATTTGACAAAATCCGTTGCCCGAACCAATGATAATTATTCGGTTTGGGTTGGTTCGGATTTTACATTTTTTCCTCCAAAATCCGAACCAAACCAAACCGATATTGAACGGGTTGGTTTGGATTGGGCTCACGAGTCATTCACTAAAATATTAATTTTCTAAAATATAAAAAACAACACTTTTTTATGATATTCCAACACTTTAAATAGCTAAAAAAATTGAAAATCACACGAAATCAAACTCAAATCCACTAATAGTCTTCCCATTCATAGTATTAAAATTTTACAACTTAATCATAAATTATTAAGGTAAAAATTCAAAGGAAATAAAATAGTGTGCATCTAAAATTACAAAATTATTAAAGTAGTTCACATGACTTTCTCCATATACTTGTGTTTAGGTTATTCACATGACCCTAATAACTCTTTATGACACTAATTCACATGCCTTTCTGAAGTTGATTGTCTCTAGGTTATTCACATGTCTTTCACATGGTTTATGACAAGTATTCACATGTCATTGTCCTTATGGAAGTGTCATAGTATTGTCTAGGTTAAATAAATTTTACATTAGGTTAAAAAATTTAATAAAATTGAAAAATTTATATGACATGATAGTAGAGGTCCTGAAGTAAAGTAGGCCAAATGGATTTATTAGTTATTTCATTAATTTGGAGGTGTAGAAGATAGGAATTGAAGATTGAAACATATTTTGACTAAGTGTCAAAAACGGTTTTTTTACCTAAGTTTAGGACCATTTTTCTCACGGATTTATTTTTTTTTTTTTTAATTTTTTAAATATTATACCTTGTAGACAAAGTATAATACTAATGTCTTGTGTTGGGAAAAAATTTTAAAAATGGTTTAATAAGTAATTTATTTACTGGAAAGTGTGATAAAAATCATTTTTTCAACTAAACTTAAAATGGTTTTTGACCCAACTTTTTGTCCATTTTCCCCACGAATTAAAATAATTTTAAAATTTTTAAATATTATACCTTGTAGACAAAGTATAATACTAATGTCTTGTGTTGGGAAAAAAAATTTTAAAAATGGTTTAATAAGTAATTTATTTACTGGAAACTGTGAGAAAAATCATTTTTTCAACTAAACTTAAAATGGTTTTTGACCCAACTTTTTGTCCATTTTCCCGACGAATTAAAATAATTTTTAAATTTTTAAATATTATACCTTGTAGAAAAAGTATAATACTAATGTCTTGTGTTGGGAAAAAAATTTAAAAAATGGTTTAATAAGTAATTTATTTACTAGAAAGTGTCACAATACTCATTTTTTCACCTAAACCGAAAATTGTTTTTGACCTCATTTTTTTACCCTTTTTTTGACTAAATAATTTTTTACACTCTTAATGATGAGAGCTGCACAGTTCACTCTGAACGATGCACAGTTTAGTCTGCAGAATGCACGCTGAACAGTCCACTTTGAATGCTTCAAAACTGCCGGTGGAATCGTGGCCGTTAAAACTGTCGGTGCAATCGTAGGCTTCAAAAGTCACGGTGCAATCTTGGCCTTCAAAACGAAAACTCCTCAGTGCAATCTAAAACGTCTAAATTTCAATAAATAGGCACTACATCTCCCACCACTAACCACACATTTACAAATCCTCCTACTACCAACTAAAAATCAAAGACACCCTCCTACTCCCAACTTCATCAATGGCTCCAACTCCAACCCCAGTTTTTATCACGGTGTTTTACAATGGTTATGTCGAAAAATCAAATACTCAGGGTTTGTTGTTTAGATGTGATAACTACACCCTTGTCAAACTCAACTCTAAATTCAAACTGCCTCAACTTAAACAAGCCATTGAAAAAAAATATGTCCTGACGATTCCAGAATGGTTTCTAGTATTACATAACGGTACCCCACAACACTCACGGCTGGCGATGACTTTTATGCGGGCTTCGAAATTACATCCGATGAAGATGTTGAAATGATGATGGAGCATTACCAACAATGTAGAGGTCAAGGTATATGTACACCAGAAAAATCCGCAGATTTGGTTGATGCGGCTTCAAACTATACCCAGGTAACTCACCCCCACTCTATTCCATCTTCATCAGAACACAACATCCCTTTTTCTCAACAAACATTTGAACCATACACTGATCTCATTCAACCTGTTTATCCTCACTTCAATCCTTCATCATCCCAAACTAACATGCATTATAGTCCTTCAACACCTCACCATCACTCTGCACCATCATCCTCGCAAAACCCCATTGACCTTAATACAACTAACACTCCACATACTCAAAGTAATACCCCACCGTTTAGTATGTTTGTTGGGGTCCATAATGAGGACGTTGGGGATTATAGCGATGATGAAGATGAAATTCTTCAACGTGAGGACGCTCAGGAACCAATTCAAACTAACCCCAACATAGGTGTTGCATTCCGCGAGCCTGTCTCACACTTTCAAAACGTTACCGCTGATAACCTAGAACCTTATGATTTAGAGTTTGGACATGCCATGGACCGTAACCAAGTTTTATCCAATGAAGATCCAAATGAACTCAAACTCAAAATGAAATTTCCCACAAAAGAAATAGCCATACAATTCATCCAAACATATCACCTAAACAATTCTGTTGCATACCAAGTCAACAAATCTAGTAGAACAGTTTGGGAGGTTTCTTGTGTTCACGATACGTGTTTGTGGAGGTGTGTTGTGAGGCTCGGAGCAAAATCTGGGTTGTGGGGGATTACACAGTTGACTCACCCACACACATGTACAACATCCACTATTTCCCAAGATCACCTCCAGCTGACCTCCTCCTTCATATGTTCTCGTATGCTTCCACTTGTAAGGGAGGACCCAACAATATCAGTGGCTGTGTTGATTGCACGCATCAAGGAGCGGTTCACGTACACGAGTTCCTACAGGAAGGCTTGGATTGCTAAACAAAAAGCAATCGAACAAGTCTACGGTAATTGGGAAGACTCTTACAATGAAGTAACCAGATGCCTAAATGGTTTCTATTACTATATACCAGGCACAGTTATCGACTGGCAGTCCAAACCATTCTATGAGAATGGACAACAAGTTACCAACAAAGGTGTATTCCACCGCATCTTTTGGAGTTTTGGCCCGTGCATAAAAGGCTTTAAATTCTGCAAACCAGTGGTCTCTGTTGATGGAACATGGTTGTATGGTAGGTACAAAGGGGTTCTTCTTTTGGCAATCGCACAAGACGGAAGAAACGACACCTTCCCAATTGCGTATGCAGTTGTCGAGGGTGAGACAATGGAGGCTTGGTATTTCTTCCTATCTCGTTTAAGAGAGTTTGTGACACCACAGGAGGGTCTTTGTTTGATATCGGATAGACACGAGTCTATCAAAAGTGCTGTTAGGCGTCTAAACACCAACTGGAAACACGTCTTTTGTATTCGCCACATAGCACAGAACTTCATGAGACACTTCAAAAACACTCCTGCCAGGAAAGATCTCATCAATATGGGTCAGTATCTTTGAAACTTTTTTAATTTTTTATTCTTTATTTTCCATTCCATAATTACCAACATCTTACTTTACTTGCTTCAGCATACTCAATGACGGAAAGATCTGCCATTCACTACAAAAATAAAATTGCTGACGAACTAGGTCCTGATGGGGTGGCTGGGGTTGAAGACATTAACCCAGAACAATTGTAGCTGTGGTGCGATGGAGGTTCTCGTTGGGGGCACATGACAACAAACCTTGCAGAGTGCATCAACAATGTCCTTAAGGGGGTGCGTAATCTCCCTATCTTTTCATTGATACATGCAACATATTTCAGGATGAACGAGATTTTTGTCAAACGGGGAACACAGGCACATGCGATGATGACATCCGGAACAATGTTCTTTGAAAAATTGTTGAAAAACATTGCCAAAAACATTAAAGTCTCAAAAACGCATGGCGTTGCAATTCACGATCGTGCCAACCAATTGTTCCGAGTTCAGGAACTTGCATGACCACAAAGTGGTAGACCTTTTACCACATTTGTGGTCGACTTTAGAGCAAAAACCTGTGAGTGTGGGGAATTCCAGGCACTTCATTACCCTTGTTCACATGCAATCGCAGCATGCGCAAAATGCAATTTCGACCATATGAAGTTTGTGGATCCACCATACACAATGCATAATGTTTTCAATACTTACATTGTGGAGTTCCCACCCTTGCCAACTGAGACCTCATGGCTTGATTTCAATAGTATTGAACTACAGCATGATCCAACTAAACGAAGAGATAAAAAAGGCCGTCCACAGTCTACCCGTATTCGTACAGAGATGGATCAAAGAGAAACGGGTACCCGCACCAAAAGATGCGGAATTTGTAGAAATGAGGGTCACAACAAAAATAACTGCCCTAACCGCAATGTCAACTGGTCACATTTACTACTACTGTTCTTTTCGTATTAGTCTTTTAAATCAATTCACGTCTTTTAATGTGACAGTTAAATTTATATTTTTTTTAAATAATTAAATTTAGTATAAATAAGTTTACTAATTATTCTAATTATTTAAATTAATTTTTGAAATTAAATTAAATTAATTTACAATTTAATCAAATTAAATATAAGAAATTTAAAAAAATAAAAAAACGCAGTGCAGAACTCACCCTGGTGGGGGGCGAGTTCTACACTAGAAATAAAAAAAATTTGCAAAATTTTAGTTTAGAACTCGGTTTGGTGGGGGGCGAGTTCTCCACTTCAAAAAAAAGTGGGTTACTTTGGTATATAATGTAGAAAGTGTAGTATTTAGGTAAAAAAATTTTTTTTTTGGTATGGAATGGTTTTTTTGCCGCAACATAGAGAGAAAAAAAGCATGTAGAATAATAGTCAGCAACCATAATAATACCATGGAGAGATCGATGAAAAAATCAGACTCAGTTAGAAATTTCTAGTTCATGAATCTGCCGATGCCACATCACAAATATAAAAAATAACACAGAATAATGTTAATAAATGATGCGAAATTAATAAGTACAATTAAAAAGGGAAGAGAAATAGAGATCATTGAGATTTGAGGAAGAGACAGAGAGAAATGCCTACTTCAAAGTTGGGTGCTTCCTTAGCCTACTAATGGCAAAAAAAGATTTAAACTTGAGAGAAAACAAAAAAATAGAACAAAGTAAGTATAAAATTGTAATTAGTAAATATTGAAACTTGACCTAGGAGGGAGGGAAGGAGGGAGGGAGGGAGAGAGGGAGAGAGAGAGAGAGAGATAGAGAGTTGTTGAAGAAGAGGTTGTTGCTTCAAGGCATGCGGTGATTTTCTATTTTCAACTTCTTTTTTCTCATCTTCACCCATGAATTTCTGAAAAGAAAAAACAATTACGTGACATGAATACTGAAGATTGTCGCATCAAAAGTGAGGGAGCTTCGATGTGTCTATTACAAGTTACATTCTATCCTTAATTATCCCTTTGGCTGTGCCTCTTCCATTCCATTCCATTGGCTGTGCCTCTTCCATTCCATCTAGTGGATTTTATTAATTAGTTAGCTGTTTGCATTCTTCCTTTTCATCTATATAAGGCTCTCTCATCATTTGTAATGGAACATATGAAAATAATAAGATGAATGATTTCCTTTCCAAAAACTCATCCCTCTCAATATTCAATATGGTATCAGAAGAATTCTAAGGGTTTCCACTCCCTCTCCCTTCATCGATCGCTATTGCCTCGTTGAAGATGGCGCTTATTCTTGATCAATTGAATCCCTATTTTCTCCACCACTCGGACAATCTCGGGCGGGTCCTTGCCACTCATCTCCTCGCCGCTAATGGTGAAAACTACAATTCTTGGAAACGCGCCATGATCTGGGCACTCAGCTCCAAGAACAAGTATGGATTCGTCGACGGTTCCATTGTTCCTCCCGTTCAAACGGATCCTCAATACGCCCTCTGGTTGCGATGCAACAACATTGTTGCTTCTTGGATCTTGAATTCGGTTTGTAAGGAACTCGCCGTCAGTATTGTGTATTCTTACACCGCTCGCGAGATTTGGATCGATCTTGAAACTCGTTTTCAGCAACAAAACGAGCCTCGCCTTTTTCAACTTCGCCGTGATTTTGTAAGTTGTAGCCAAGGTTCGGATTCGGTCAATGTTTACTACAACAAGATCAAGGCTCTCTGGGAAGAACTCGTTCAATGTATCCCCGGTCATCGCTGTGAATGCGGAGGTGTTCAACCATTACTGGCCTATTTCCAACAAGAATATGTTCACACCTTTCTTATGGGACTCAATGAGAGTTACAGTCACCTACGTGGCTAGATTCTTGTTATGAATCCCCTCCCTTCAGTCACTCAGGTCTTTGCCCTGGTCCTTCAAGAAGAAAAACAACGTGAAATTGGTGCCTTAGGCGTGACAACCACACCCCAATTGGCCTGTACCGTGCAAACCTCCACCCCTCGTTCCTCCAAGCCAAATTCCAGACCTCTGTGTGGACATTGTGGCATTCTTGGTCACCCAAAAGACAAATGCTACAAGCTCCATGGCTATCCCCCTGGGCATAAGAAGTTTAAGGCTTCAGCAAATCATGTGGAGAAGTCCTCTTCATCAAACACTCCATCTGCAGACCAATATCAGCAGATACTAACCTTCATTCAGACACAAATGGCCAATGCTGCCACAGTTGGCGACAAATCAGGTAAGTTCTGCATTGGTATCAGTTTTTCTGCTCTTGATTCTTTGCCTAATTGGACTAAGCATATTTGGCTTGTTGATTCTGGTGCATCTGCACATATCTGTAATGATATAACCCTCTTCACAGAACATACCACTTTGCACGACACATATGTCACTTTACCTAGCTAATAAACAGAAAGTTAAAGTTTGTTCTGTTGGCAGCATCACATTGGGTCCTCACTTCACCATTCACAATGTGTTACACATCCCTGAATTTAGTGTTAATCTAATCTCAGTTGGTGCACTACTGTATTCTCAACAGTTTGATGTGTTTTTCATTGATAACTGTTGTCTCTTACAGGATCGCACACACCAGAAGGTGATTGGAAGATGTGACCTTATCAATGGTCTCTTTCCTCTCAGTACTTCCGCCTCTACCCTCCCCACCTCAGTTTCTGTTTGTCTCTTATAGAACTCATAATACTGCCACAAATAATTCTATTTCAGTTTCATGCAATAATGTATGTAATACATTGGACTTAGCCAATCTTTGGCATGCTAGAATGGGGCATCCATCTGACCTTGTATTGCATTTACTCAGTAATAAAATTCCTTTTTCTGTTAAAGATAAATTTAGTTCTGACCTTTGCACAGTTTGTCCCCTTGCTAAACAAAAAAGATTACCTTTTCATTCTCAAAATAATGTATCCCCTCATACCTTTAATCTTATTCACTGTGACACTTGAGGCCCCTTCTCCAAGCTCACTCATGATGGTTATCAATATTTCTTAACCATAGTTGATGATCATTCTAGGTTCACTTGGATACATTTGATGAAAACTAAATCTGATGCTACACACTTAGTTAAAAGTTTTTTTAAATATGTTGAAACTCAATTTGGCAAAGTTATCAAGACAATAAGAACTGATAATGCTAGAGAATTCCTGCTAACTGATTTCTTGCAGAGCACAGGCACTGTGCATCAGTTTTCTTGTCCTTACAGGCCTCAACAAAATTCTGTTGTTGAAAGGAAGCACCAACATCTCCTAAATGTAGCTAGATCACTCATGTTTCAAGCTTCAATTCCCTTACAATACTAGGGTGAGTGTGTCTCTGCGGCAACCTACTTAATCAACAGGACTCCCACTCCTAATCTGGAAGGCAAATCCCCTTTTGAAATCTTATTCTCAAAAGTGCCTGATTATTCCCTCATCAAGATGTTTGGCTGCTTAAGTCATGGTTCTACTGTTCTGGCGCAAAGAACCAAATTTGATCCAAGAGCTGTTCCTTGTATCTTTATGGGATACCCTCAAGGTTACAAGGGATACAAGCTATTTGACTTACAAAAACAGAAGTTTTTTATCTCTAGGGATGTTACATTCCAAGAGTCTGTATTCCCCTTCAAGAATCTTGCCAATTTTGGCCTACCTACCTCCCAACAGGACAACTCAACCCTTCCTACCACCTTCCCCTTCCTTGTAGAACTAGACTATCCATCACAGTTACCCACTGCAACTGTGCCTACAACTGCTGATACATCAACAGATCTTGATACTACAGATTCTGATACATCAACAGATCCTGTTACACCTACTAGTTCTGTCCCCACCGATCCTAATACACCAACAGCCACTTCAACAGCCATCACTGACCCTTCACAGTTGTCCACTACAACTGTGCCTCTTGCGGTCCTTGATACACCAGCAAGTCCTGCCTCTCCACATCAGGCACCTCCCCTTCGCAGATCAACCCGACCACACCACCCACCAGCATACCTAAATGACTACCATTGCAGCCTGACTTACCCTATCCAGTCTTCTCTCAGCTATGACAAACTTTCCCCAAGTTACCTCAATTACATCATGCAAGTTACAGCCATCTATGAGCCAGAATTATATCATCAAGCAGTCAAAATCCCTGAATGGAGAACTGCTATGGCTGCTGAGATAACTGACCTTGAACTCAACCAGACATGGACCATACAAGCACTCCCCCCTGACAAACAAGCCATTGGTTGTAGATGGATTTACAAGGTCAAATACAAAGCTGATGGCACCCTTGACAAGTACAAGGCATGTCTCGTTGCCAAGGGATACACACAGCAAGCTGGCATTGACTTTACTGAGACATTTTCTCCAGTTGCAAAACTTGCTACTGTTCGTATTCTTCTAGCCATTGCTGGTCAAAGTCATTGGTCCATACTCCAACTGGACATCAACAATGCTTTCCTAAATGGAGAGCTTGAAGAATAAGTTTACATGAAGCTGCCTCTTGGTTATCCCAGTGAGGGAGAGAATCTAGTCTGCAAACTTCACAAGTCCTTGTATGGTCTCCGCCAAGCTTCTAGACAATGGTACACAAAATTCTCCACTGTCGTCATGAAGCATGGTTTCCAACAAAGCTCAGCAGATAACTCTCTTTTTACCAAAGGTAGTGGAGCTGACCTTGTGGTATTATTAGTGTATGTTGATGATATTTTGATAGCTGGCCCAAACAGTTCCCTCATTCACAGCACAAGACAGCTTCTTGAAGACAGTTTCCAGTTACGGGTCATTGGCGATGTCCACTATTTTTTGGGGCTGGAGATTGCTCATTCTAACCAAGGAATTTCCCTCTGTCAACGCAAATACACACTTCAGCTCCTGGACGACACTGGGTTCTTAGGTTCAAAACCTTTACATACCCCAATGGATCCCAACATTGCCCTCAATGACGTTGATGGAGAACCTCTTGCTGATGCTTCACAGTATAGAAGGTTGCTGGGACGCCTGTCATACCCCAATTTTGTCCGACTAATTGGAAAATCCCAAAAATTTTATCGCTTCGCATATTGTTCTAAACACGGGTGTATTTGGCACTCTCGTGCAATGATTTTGTGTGACACTCGTTATTTTCAAAAAAAGAATCCAAATATAAATAATAAAAATAATAATAAATAACGCGAGCGCGCGTTTTGTTTTGAGTCGTGTGAGTAATTGCGTCGGTGCATATTTATTTTACCGCATTTTTAGAAAGTGAGGATAAAATAAAATCGGTTTTAATAACGTACGCGCGTGCATATCCAAATCGCGTACACGTTCATAGCCTTAACGCGAGCGCCAGTTGGTTGTGAATCGTGCGCGAGTGGTTGCGTTGGTTCGTGTTGTTTTTACCGCTTTTATTGTTAAAAAAAATAATAAGTAAATAGTAGAATAAAATCAGCTGTCCCTTTTTTATTGATTTTGTTACACATGCAAACAAAAATAAAAAAAAAACAAAAAGCAGAATAGTACCACAAAAAAAAGGAAGTCAACTTTCTTTTACATTTGGACAAAAAAATAAAATACAAAAAGAGTACAAGATAAATAATAAAGCAAAATCAAAAAAGGACAGCCCAGGTCGCTGCTGCCTTTGCTGTGGCTGGGAAAGCATTTTGAGCTTCAAACTCAAGCTCCTTTCATCTGGCCCCTTTGCTTTTTCCATCTCCAGCAAAAACATTGCTGCAGTGGCAGCAGCCCTGTTCCTCCTCCTCCTGCCATCCCTCACTGCATATTTCAGTTCTGTTGTGCTTGGTCTCCTAGGAGCTTTGATCCCCTGCTTGATATCACACCTACACCACAATCCTTTGCCTATAAATACAAATGCACAGAAACAGTGTTAAGGGGGGAAAACGGATACCACTGTAAAATTATAGAGAAAATAGAGACACAAACAGGGGGAGACACTCAGAGCAATTCACAAAAAAGTACACACAGCAAACACAGCAATATACACACACAGCAACAAAGACTTACAACACACAAATAGAGAGAAAAATCCTCTTAGGAAGAGGTGGTTTGAAGATTTAGAGAGACGGAAGCTAAAGCTGTAGGAGTGGCGGTGTTTTCCATTTCAAAGAGTTGGAATTAGGTTAGTTCCTAATTTATTTGTTTATTCATAAGACCAGCTTTCAATATTGTTTTTACCTCATTTATTCAGTATTATAAATCATGTAGCCTCAGAAAATCTTTCAGTCACTGAGCATGTATATACGCATATAGTCACAAATTAAAAGGAAATTAGAAAGGCAAGGGAAACTTAATAGGAAACGGGGGAAAGAGGAGAAATCGCATTTTCATGTCGAAAGAAAATAGAGTGTGTTTTCATTACTTAAAAAAATAAATAATAATGATGTAAAAGAACACATCAAAAGTCAAAAATTAGAAACAGGTTCAGTAAAGGGAAAATGGGTTTTGCTGAAATTTTTTAGAAAGAAAACATAGTCAAAACCAGAATCAGTTTCAACAAATAGGAGAGCAAAAATCAAACATTAGCAGTAGAACGAGAGAGAGAAAAAGAAAAGAACAGTACCCACTCCGACCACCGTGTGTGGTGGTCGCCGCCACCTCCCCACGGCCGAACCTTCACCATTCGCCGGCGCACCCTCCACCGTATCACCACCGTCACAGATCCGCCCGACCACCACTGAACACCTCTTCGCAACCAAATCCTCCACCGCGGACCACCACACCCCTTCACAGCAGCCACCAAACACCCCCAAACGGCCGAACACCGCAACCTTCACCAAACACCCCCAACCATCAAATCGCCCACACCAAACCCAGCCACCAACGTCGCGACCACCGTTGATTGAGAGATGAGGGTGAGGTGAGATTGAGGGGAAGAGAGAGAAGATCAGGGTAGGTGAGCAGAGAGAAGTGAAACGGTCCTGAGAGAGGAGAGGGGACGGCACCGTTGGGAGGAGAGGGACGACGACGCAAGGGAGGAAGGGCGAGATCGGAGTGAGTGGAGGAGAGAGGTCGGCGCCGCGTGAAGGGGGGAGAATGAAAAATTTAGGTTTTGTGATTTTTAGGGAAAGAGGCGCCGTGGAGAAGGGAGAGACAAATTAGGGTTTCTAATTTTAGATTTGGTTTTATATTAGGAACCCAGGGGCATTTTCGTCCTTTCACTTTTATTTTATTTTTCAGATTTCTATTCACACCCCCTGCTTTTTACTCAGCGCGCCCCCTTTCTGAAGCCCACGATTTCCTTTTTTTTTTGAAACGCAGCCCAGCTTACAAAAACAAGCTGGGCTCACTGTTTACACTCCAGTTTTAATAATACAGCCCTCCTATTATTTGCACCCCATTTTACTGCTGCACCCCCTGTTTCTCCTTTTTTAAATTTTGTTTCTTTCCCCTAAATAAACTTTTTTTTTCACAAACCTTTTTCCCAAATAACAGACTTTCTTTCCCCTAAATAAGGATCAATCCAGTTGCGAAAACTCTTCAAAATCAAAAATTTCGTTAGTAGTCTTGCGAAGCCTTTGCTTGCATGATTATTAACAATGGAATACTAATGGTGGTCACTTGGAGCCTTTGCTCAATTGATCATCATGAACGCTTTCAATTTCAGAAGATATTTCCCTAAGCATCAAAAGTCATAGCAAGTGCTAGTGATGGCCACCCATAACCTTTGTTAGTTTGGTCATCATGAAGGCTTTCTTTTTTCGAAAGGAGATTTTTACATGCACTTAAGTGGGTTTTAGTAATGATCACCCATAACCTTTGTTAGTTTGATCATTATGAACGCCCTTCACTTTTCAAAGCCAAAGCAAAAAGACTTTCCTTTTCAAGGCTCGTTAGAACTACGTCGCTTTGATTCCCATTTGGGATACGTAGGAGCGAGTCACATTCTCGTCAAGCGCAATCATAAAAAGTTTAGCATTTGCATAACAAAAAGAAAAGAGTTATTTTCATAACAAAAAAGAATCACTTTTGCAAACCAATATCATTTTCAGAACGAAAACCTCTTCCTTTCTAAAAACATTTTCAATCCATCGTCGCTAGTGGCTAATCAGAACCTTTGTTCGTTTAGCCATTGGTGGCGATGTCTTTTTCCTAAAAGAACAACAATCGATGATCACTCATAACCCTTGTTAGTTTGATCATTCGTGCCAATCAATCTCTTTCGAAAACCCCTTTCAAAAGAACAAATAAAAACGAGTCGCTACTAATAGTCAATCAGAACCTTTGTTCGTCTGACTGGCGGTAGTGACTCTCATTTTCAAGAGTACTTAGCGGTGATTACCCATGACCTTGGTTAGTTTAATCATTCACTAAATGCTTGTCCTATTTCGAAAACTCACTAAAAAGATAAAAGACAAAAACCTTTTTCAGGATAAAGAAGAACTACGTAGCTTTGAGTTCTCCATCGCACCGGGAGATACGTAGGAGCGGGCCATGTCCTGTCAAGCGTTTTTTCTAAAAAAACCATTTCTCCCCCTTTTTTCATAATAAATAAAGATTTTCATTAAGAATTTTTCAATAAGAAGCAGAGAGGCAAAATCAAGTATTTTCAAGTCAACACACTAAAACCACACATTTAATTAAAGGTTCCCTCTCAGTAGAGAGGACGGGTGGGGTGCTAACACCTTCCCTGCGCGTAACCGACCCCTGAACCCTATTCTCTAGTTTCGCAAGACCAATCTCTTTCCAAAAAAGGTTTTCCTAATATTTTCCTTAATAAATATTGGTGGCGGCTTCATTGTCTTAGGAAAAGTTGTGAACGAGGATGGTTCTCCCTCGGGGACTTTTTCGGGCTCAACAGCTGGCGACTTCACTGGGGACTAAAAAAGAAAAATCTTTTTTAAAAAAAGTGGGTCAAGCCTAATTAATTAAGTGTGTGATTTGTGTGATTGATTTGAACATCCTGTTTCGCCGTAATTAATTAAGTAGTGCATTGTTGTTGGCACCTTAGGCTTGTTTGTATGATATTGAACCCTAGAGTAGACAACATGCTATTGTCTGGACTGTTCTGGATTTTTATTTGCAGGTGGGGTAGTTTTTAAGGAAATGCCCTTCGCACACACACACTTGTACCTTGAGATTATATGATTAGAGAAAGAGACCATAACCCAGGTCTGTTAGGGTACCTTAGGATGAGTGGATTCGAGTAGTGGGAGCCCATCAGGACCTTTGTCCGTTTGGCTACTCGCGAAAGTTTCAATCAGAGTTGTGCTCTTTCATGATGCTTCGTATCTAGCAGTTTGCTGCATTTACGGGGATTTTCATGAGAGGCACTGTGGCTCTGATGACCTTTGTGAGGGTTGGATAGAGCTACATGTGAAAATTACCTCTAAAGTGCCTTAGATCATAGGTTTCTCCCCTTTTTAGGTCACAAGGGCTTCCCAAATTGTGTGCTGCATTGTAGCGTTTAGTCCAGTCAATTTTTCCCTCAAAAATTTTCAAAAAAAAAAAAAGAGATATGCTTTTCCCTTTTCAATAAACACCTATATGAGGTGGCATATAGTGTGCAAGTTTTCTAAATTCCGTCTGTGAATACCCTCTTTATGCAAAAACCTCAAAAAAAAAAGAAGTATCTTGCATCCTGCATCATTGCATCATTGCATCATTACATCATTGTGTCATTTGCGTTAAATAAAGTTCCAATTTTGAAAAAAATCATTCATCTTGTATTCCATTTCATTGCATAAAAATGAAAAAACAATTATCATCTTCAAAGCTTAAGCATTTCGTTTATAATAAAAAAAAGAGAGGAAAAAGCTCCTCGCCAAGTTCATCCAAAACATAGCATTCATGCATAAGCATTATTTCAAAAAAAAAAGACACAGTAGAACTACGTAAGCTTTGATTCCTCATTACAATGGGGATACGTAGGAGCGGGTCATACCCCGTCAAGCACATTTTTCTAAAACCTTTTTTCCAATAAATCATTTGCATCTCCAAATAATTTTCAAAATCATGTTCCAAAACTAAAAATCAAAAAAAATGAAAAGTTTCCAATGCATGCATCTTCTCTAAACAAAGAAAAAATAGAAAAGCTCTTCATGTAAAAGCTCAATGAGTAAAAGTGCACCTTTGAATGACGAAGGGTAATATCTCAAATTTGTTTGTGCACTACAAAATTGAGATGTTACTCTACGGTATCGGGGCACTTTGACCCTATCAAGTGGGGTTTGTTTTCAAATAAGAGAATAAGTTTGAGTTAACCAAATGTCGAAGCATTTCAGTATATTGCGTGAAGTATTGATTCAGGATCCACTCAATGTTTCATGCAAGTTACTCAGAGTAACGACAATTGGTTGCCTCACACCATCATTTGCATACATCCTTGCATTACATAAAACAAAATTTTCAAAAAAGGCAAAAAGCAAAACTTTCAAAAAATCATCATAGTCTTTTCTTTTACCGGGCTACATGAGGTGATGTTCCCAAAATTTCAGTCACCAAACTCGAAAAATGTTTTCATCTTATTTTTCATATGCATGTCAAGTCGCATTATCGCCGTCATTTTCATATAAAGACATCATTTGCATGGCATAAAAAAAAACTTGATAAAATTCATACATGCATTTTTCTCAATCTCATTTAGGTTTGTCAGGAGTGCATTCTCCGCACGTGTGCGTTTCCATTCACTAAGGCTTTTTCCCCTAGTTTTCTCGAAAGATCCAAAAATCGTGTCTTATTAGGAGCGCGTCTCATGCATTATTGTTGTCCTTTTTCACACATCATGAAAAATAATACATTAACCTCTCATTTTGCATGCATTTCCATTCAATAAAAACCATGTCTTCCCACGCATATTTTTTTGTGAGTATCATGCATTTCATTGCACAAAAAAATCAAAACAAGAAAGCATCTCATTCATAATCAAGAATAAAAATCATCATCAAATTTATTCAAAATGTAGCATTCATGCACCATTTCATTAACCTCATCACTATGATTCAAATACATCATTCCTCCATACATGCATCTTTCAAAAAAGGAAGGGGCATTGGCATTTCATACTTTGCCTTGCCTCTAAAAAAAATCATCATTTAGAAAAAGCATCATTCCTGCATCTTTCATCATTCATAAGAAAAATGGGGCATCGGCATTTCATATCTTGTCTTGCCTCTATAAAAATCATTTTGGGAAGAAGCATCATTCTTGCATCATTCATCATCCAAAGATGCACTGGCATTTCATATTTCGTCTTGCATAAAAAGAAAGCATCAAAAAGAAAAAACTTTTAGAATAATCACACTTTTCAAGTGAATATGCTTTCATACATTTCATTTTCATCATGTATACATCATAATGTTTTCATCCATGCATTGCATACAACAAAAATGTTGTGATGAGAGACGAGATGTTCTTGCAAAGTAATCTTTCCTTTTTGGAAAAGTTTACCCTCACTCATTTGCAAACTCAAGGTGTTCCAAGGCACTCAGTTTTTCACATCAATAGCTCATTTGTATTTCCTTCAAAAAAGGGCATTACATCTCATCCATTCCATGATAAAAGACCGAAACAGTTCATCAAAAAGGTTTTTATATCATGTTTTAACCAATGTTAACTCTCCGTGAAGCGTTCTTCTAGTAAGCATGCATGCCAGGTGCAGTTTCTCTTGTTTGAGTCAGTCAATTTCCTTCATTTATCATCATTCCCCATCCAAGTCTAACCCCACCCCGTCCACCCATAAAGCGCATATTCTCTCCCATCAGTGCATACTTGACTTTTTGGTTCATTCTCACTAACACTTTAAGTCCTCCATGCTGGGGCAATTCTGTGATCACTAATTTTCCTTGTCAGTATCATATTCCCTTAGTGCAAGTCTTTCTAAAAAAATATATAATAAATAAAAAAGATAAAATGAGCTCGCTAGGTTGAAAACCCGCAAAGGGCGGCCTAGGCAAAAAAGAGCGCCCGGTGGATTGAAAACTCGCAAAGAGCAGTCCAGGCAAAAATTAGGGCACAAAAAAGGGGGAAAATAAAAGAGCAAACACATGAAGATAGATAAATTATTGTCCTAAAGTTAAGTCTTACAGAAATAAGCAATCAGGATTTGGAATGAAATTTGGCTATCTCTCCATACCCTCAAGAACCTAAAATCCCAGAAAGTCCATTTCCTACCCCTCTTAAGCCAAAGATTCAAAACCACAAAAATACCATTTGTTACCCATCTTAAGCCAAGAAAAGCCCAAGATATCCCCATCACTCGGGACGAGGGTTAATTCCGCATCAAAAATGGTATATCATTTCCAAGTCAAAAGGAAAGGAAATTCACAAAAGGAGGGGAATAACAAAGTTTAAAGAGGAGAATCCCAAAACAAAGAAAGGAAGACAAAGGGAGTATAAATTAAGAGTCAATACATTTTTCCATGAAGCATAAGAGCTCCCCTCCAAAAAAAAAGGGCCCCCAAATTCAATGGGTTCAATCATTTCCCCTTCTAAAAAAGCCCTCAATTCAATGGGTTCAATCATTTCTCCTTTCAAAGAAGCCCTCAGTTCATTGGGTTTAACCATCTCTTCTTTCATAAAACCTTCAAACACCTCATTGGGTACAACCATCCCCAAACGCCTCATCAAACCTAATAACCATTTCCTTCATAAACCATTGACCATCGGCCAACACCGAATAAGACCCATCCTCCCCATCAACCCCCAAACACTTCATTAAGCTCAATCAGCCCTTTCTCCACATCACAACCCTAAAAAGTCCATTCCGATCAGTGACTAATTGCTTTCGTTCTCTCAAGTTTTAATCTTAGGACAAATAAGTTCATCTATTTACGACGTGTTTGCTCAAAAGGAAAAAAACAAACAAGTAGAAAAAAGAAAGCTGCTCAAAAAGAAAAAACAAACAATCAAAAAAAGAAAGTTGGTAAAAAAGGAGAAGGACTTGCACTCCAAGATGCATTCGTGTTGCATTAAAAAGGTCTAGTGGTCACCAAGTGGAGCCTCTCCTCATACTAAAAAGTCAAAACTTTCATTGCATTTGAGTGTTTCTTAAAGAGAACCAAAAGTGTGTACTAGGGGGCATTCCCTTCACCTTTCACTCCACTCAACTTGGGGGAGGTTTGTTCATTGCCCACCCCATTCATATATTACCCTCAGTTCAAAACCATCACCATAACTCTGTCGCCTTTCACAACCTCACTCAAAGAAACCATTTAAAATGTCATTCGAAAGTGGGGCAAGTGCGTTCCCATTCCTTCACCTCATTCATTCCTATAAAACCTCACCGGGGCAATCTCTCAACTCACTATCCTAAACAAGGCCTTGTCATTCTAATTGGGGCAGTTTCGTCCTTGTTATGACTAGGGCAACATCAAACTTTATGGGTTGAGACAAAATCTCTTTTGCTCCACCTTTCATCTCAAAAGCCGAAGCATTCCCAATTCATCATCTTCTACACCCCTAGTTGTTGTCACCACCAAACAGGGGCAAGTTATTCACTCATCAAAGACCTGAATTGGGGCAATCTTGTATCTCTTGATCCCTCATGAGCTTCGGCAATAACCATGTCTGTCATTCCTTCACTTGCCATAAAAGTCCATGCCCTAAACCAATTCCAAGTTAACTGACTCATTCATTCACATTTGCACTCCTATGCATGCTTACTAGACAATGCTTCAAAAGAGAGAACACAAGTTGTTTACGTGATATCTAAAATTCAGTCATCATGGAAAGAAAGAGAAAACAAGCGAGGTTGTTTGTAAATAAAAACCTTGAGAACACCGGAGTTTGAATCAAATTCAATTTTTCAACAGAATGGTCAATAATCATCTCAATTCCTTGCATCCAAAGTCTCGCATCTCATCATCACAAAAATGTTTACCTCATGCATCTAGGCATTCCAATCTATTCATTATAGCATATGCATCAAAGCATTACATTTGCATCTTCACATTTTGTGCATTCATCACATAGCAAAAAGAAAAAACGTTCCACGTCAGTTGCACCATATTAATACTTGCATTTCATAGAGGAAAATAGTAAAGAAGAAAAAGCAGAAACCTTTTCATTACATTGGCATCATATTAATGTCCGCACTTCATAAAAAGGAAAAGAACAAAATCATTGCATGTCATTCATCACTAGAGCATTACATTTTGCATCAGATATTTCATAGAAAAAGCAAAGAAAGCAAAAAGAAAACAAAGAAAAGAACCACAAAAGCAACACAAAAGCATTCTATGTCATTCACCATTCCACAAGATGCTAATCATTGCATGCGCCATTGCATCATCAAAATTCTTCAGACCATTAGATCAATACAGACCCATAAACCAGACCTTTGTGTCCATAATTCAAAGCTACTCCCTTGATCCCAGGCGATCCTCATTTCATGTCTTCTCATTCATTGCTTTTTCATTAGCACATCCAGTGTTGACTCTCACTTGCAAACTCCAAACAAGCAACAAAAAGAACAGAAACATTCCTTATCATCTAGAATTCCATATCATTCATCATTTCACAAGCATTCCTTTGTCATTCAATCATCAAACATTAAAGCGGTGCATTTGCATCATACTAACGTTAGCATTTCCATAAAAGAAAAAGAACAAAAATCATTGCATCAAACATCAGAGCATTGCATCATATTAATGTTTGCGTTTCATAGAAGAAGCAAAAAGAAACAAACAGAAGCTAGAACAGGAGCATTCCATTCATCAAAGCATCAATCACCGCATACACTTGCATTCAAACATCAAAGCATTATGTTGATATTTGCATTTCATAAACTACAAAGAAGAAGCAGATACAAAAGAACAAAAGAATTCCATAATATTCAAGACATCAATCATGGCATATGTCTGCATTACATGTGTCATTCATTGCATTGCTAAGCAAAATGCGGATGAACACAAGATGTTAATCCTCATGCCTAGTGTCAATCTTCAATCTAATTCTCAAGTCAGTCATCCTGAACTTGTCAGTCTCAAAATCTCATTCCCAGTCACTCCTTCAGTTTGGAGTTCAAATGCCCTCGGGTCCCAAGTGGTTCATTAAAAGCACGCTAAGTGTTCATCCTCATTTACTGTTTTCTCATCAGCACGCCAAGTGTTCATTTACTGCTTTCTCATCAGCACGCCAAGTGTTCATTTACTGCTTTCTCATCAGCACGCCAAGTGTTCATTTACTGCTTTCTTTCTAGCAAACCAAGCATTCATCATCATTGCATCAGACATCAAATCAAGTCTCAAAATACAAAATCATTTTCAATAAATAGGAGACTAAGTCGAATGTACATTCGAAATAGTCATCACGATAGGACACTTGAATTGATCACTCAAGAATCCTAAGGTCCCTATGCCAAAAAAAGAAAACAAACAAAAACATTCAGTGTCATCTACATCATAGTAATGTTTGCATTCCATAAAACAAAAAGAACCAAAATTCATCATCCCATCAAACATCAAAGCAATACAGTTGCATCACATCAATACTTGCATCTCATAGAAGAAAAGAAAGCTAAAGCATCCCATGTCATTCATCATTTCATGTTATTCATCAGCAATATTCACATTTCATAGAAGAAAGGCAAAGAAGAAAAAGTTTTCCATTACATGTCATCTGCCATTTCATCAAAACACAAGAGCATTACATATCATCAAACACCAAAATTTTGCATTCGCATACCAAAGATTCTTAAAAGAGCAAAAAAAGAGAAGCCAAAAAAGAAAAGAAAAAAGAAAAGAGAGAAAAGAAAAAAGAAAAGAGAGAAACAAAAAAGAAAAGAGAAAAGAAAAGAAAGAAAGAAAAGAAAAGAGAGCGCTCAGGCGCGCATTGCGGATTGGAGCCCAGAGAGATCATCGCTCCCTTCTGCCCAGGTCTCACATCGTGTACGACCAACGCGATGGACCGCAGCCCCATGTGAGGTTCAACGGAATAGTTGTATCAGCCTAAGATACAGTGGACGCCGTGCATTGATCTGTATATCGGTTCCGGAGCTGATAACGATCCCCCCGGTCGCTCGAAAAGGCCAACAGGAAGCGTGCTCCTCAAAGCCACGCGCAAACTCGGATTCATCAAGAGTTCGTTTAAGGATTACAGGTTTTAGGCAGCCTGGGCAATTTACCGCTTTCTGCACGCAAGTGCCCATTTTACTTTTCTGTCTGCACGCAAGTGCCCATTTTACCTTTCTGTCTGCACGCAAGTGCCCATTTTACCTTTTCTGTCTGCACTTCAGTGTTCATTTACTGTTTTCGCATCGACACGAATGTGTCTATCTTTCCAAAACAAAAAAAAAAAGGAAAAAAAAGTTAAAAAAAGAGAAAGAAACAGAAAAAGAAAATTCGGGCTTCTCCAAGTAGACAAAATTGGTATAATTTCTGAATTCTTTATTCATATTTTATCTTCGAAATATGTCTCGGCCAATTCATATTTCATGATAAAATCCAAATAAAGAGGGGCAGCTGTCATACCCCAATTTTGTCCGACTAATTGGAAAATCCCAAAAATTTTATCGCTTCGCATATTGTTCTAAACGCGGGTGTATTTGGCACTCTCGTGCAATGATTTTGTGTGACACTCGTTATTTTCAAAAAAAGAATCCAAAAATAAATAATAAAAATAATAATAAATAACGCGAGCGCGTGTTTTGTTTTGAGTCGTGTGAGTAATTGCGTCGGTGCATGTTTATTTTACCGCGTTTTTAGAAAGTGTGGATAAAATAAAATCGGTTTTAATAACGTACGCGCGTGCGTATTCAAATCGCGTACGCGTTCATAGCCTTAACGCGAGCGCGTGTTGGTTGCGAATCGTGCGCGAGTGGTTGCGTCGGTTCGTGTTATTTTTACCGCTTTTATTGTCAAAAAAAATAATAATAATAATAATAATAAGTAAATAGTAGAATAAAATCAGCTGTCCCTTTTTTATTGATTTTGTTACACATGCAAACAAAAATAAAAATAAAAACAAAAAGGAGAATAGTACCACAAAAAAAAGGAAGTCAACTTTCTTTTACATTTGGACAAAAAAATAAAATACAAAAACAGTACAAGATAAATAATAAAGCAAAATCAAAAAAGGACAGCCCAGGTCGCTGCTGCCTTTGCTGTGGCTGGGAAAGCATTTTGAGCTTCAAACTCAAGCTCCTTTCATCTGGCCCCTTTGCTTTTTCCATCTTCAGTAAAAACATTGCTGCAGTGGCAGCAGCCCTGTTCCACCTCCTGCTGCCATCCCTCACTGCATATTTCAGTTCTGTTGTGCTTGGTCTCCTATGAGCTTTGATCCCCTGCTTCATATCACACCTACACCACAATCCTTTGCCTATAAATACAAATGCACAGAAACAGTGTTAAGGGGGGGAAAACGGATACCACTGTAAAATTATAGAGAAAATAGAGACACAAACAGGGGGAGACACTCAGAGCAATTCACAAAAAAGTACACACAGCAAACACAGCAATATACACACACAGCAACAAAGACTTACAACACACAAATAGAGAGAAAAATCCTCTTAGGAAGAGGTGGTTTGAAGATTTAGAGAGACGGAAGCTAAAGCTGTAGGAGTGGCGGTGTTTTCCATTTCAAAGAGTTGGAACTAGGTTAGTTCCTAATTTATTTGTTTATTCATAAGACCAGCTTTTAATATTGTTTTTACCTCATTTATTCAGTATTATAAATCATGTAGCCTCAGAAAATCTTTCAGTCACTGAGCATGTATATACGCATATAGTCACAAATTAAAAGGAAATTAGAAAGGCAAGGGAAACTTAATAGGAAACAGGGGAAAGAGGAGAAATCGCATTTTCATGTCCAAAGAAAATAGAGTGTGTTTTCATTACTTAAAAAAATAAATAATAATGATGTAAAAGAACACATCAAAAGTCAAAAATTAGAAACAGGTTCGGTAAAGGGAAAATGGGTTTTGCTGAAATTTTTTAGAAAGAAAACATAGTCAAAACCAGAATCAGTTTCAACAAATAGGAGAGCAAAAATCAAACATTAGCAGTAGAACGAGAGAGAGAAAAAGAAAAGAACGGTACCCACTCCGACCACCGTGTGTGGTGGTCGCCGCCACCTCCCCACGGCCGAACCTTCACCATTCGCCGCCGCACCCTCCGCCGTATCACCACCGTCACAGATCCGCCCGACCACCACCGAACACCTCTTCGCAACCAAATTCTCCACCGCGGACCACCACACCCCTTCACAGCAGCCACCAAACACCCCCAAACGGCCGAACACCGCAACCCCCTTTTTACGACTAAATCCTCCACCGCGGACCACCACACCCCTTCACAGCAGCCACCAAACACCCCCATGCCGCCGTAAACCATCAAATCGCCCACACCAAACCCAGCCACCAACGTCGCGACCACCGTTGATTGAGAGATGAGGGTGAGGTACGATTGAGGGGAAGAGAGAGAAGATCAGGGTAGGTGAGCAGAGAGAAGTGAAACGGTCCTGAGAGAGGAGAGGGGACGGCACCATTGGGAGGAGGGGGACGACGGTGCAAGGGAGGAAGGGCGAGATCGAAGTGAGTGGAGGAGAGAGGTCGGCGCCGCGTGAAGGGGGGAGAATGAAAAATTTAGGTTTTGTGATTTTTAGGGAAAGAGGCGCCGTGGAGAAGGGAGAGACAAATTAGGGTTTCTAATTTTAGATTTGGTTTTATATTAGGAACCCAGGGGCATTTTCGTCCTTTCACTTTTATTTTATTTTTCAGATTTCTATTCACACCCCCTGCTTTTTACTCAACGCGCCCCCTTTCTGAAACCCACGATTTCCTTTATTTTTTGAAACGCAGCCCAGCTTACAAAAACAAGCTGGGCTCACTGTTTACACTCCAGTTTTAATAATACAGCCCTCCTATTATTTGCACCCCATTTTACTGCTGCACCCCCTGTTTCTCCTTTTTTAAATTTTGTTTCTTTCCCCTAAATAAACTTTTTTTTTTCACAAACCTTTTTCCCAAATAATAGACTTTCTTTCCCCTAAATAAGGATCAATCCAATTGCGAAAACTTTTCAAAATCAAAATTTTCGTTAGTAGTCTTGCGAAGCCTTTGCTTGCATGATTATTAACAATGGAATACTAATGGTGGTCACTTGGAGCCTTTGCTCAATTGATCATCATGAACGCTTTCAATTTCAGAAGATATTTCCCTAAGCATCAAAAGTCATAGCAAGTGCTAGTGATGGCCACCCATAACCTTTGTTAGTTTGGTCATCATGAAGGCTTTCTTTTTTCGAAAGGAGATTTTT
The DNA here is from genome assembly GCA_039519185.1 of Astragalus membranaceus. NCBI lineage: Eukaryota > Viridiplantae > Streptophyta > Magnoliopsida > Fabales > Fabaceae > Astragalus > Astragalus membranaceus. The sequence continues at coordinate 110,839,664 of CM076850.1, read as the reverse complement.
ACATGCACTTAAGTGGGTTTTAGTAATGATCACCCATAACCTTTGTTAGTTTGATCATTATGAACGCCCTTCACTTTTCAAAGCCAAAGCAAAAAGACTTTCCTTTTCAAGGCTCGTTAGAACTACGTCGCTTTGATTCCCATTTGGGATACGTAGGAGCGAGTCACATTCTCGTCAAGCACAATCATAAAAAGTTTAGCATTTGCATAACAAAAAGAAAAGAGTTATTTTCATAACAAAAAAGAATCACTTTTGCAAACCAATATCATTTTCAGAACGAAAACCTCTTCCTTTCTAAAAACATTTTCAACCCATCGTCGCTAGTGGCTAATCAGAACCTTTGTTCGTTTAGCCATTGGTGGCGATGTCTTTTTCCTAAAAGAACAACAATCGATGATCACTCATAACCCTTGTTAGTTTGATCATTCGTGCCAATCAATCTCTTTCGAAAACCCCTTTCAAAAGAACAAATAAAAACGAGTCGCTACTAATAGTCAATCAGAACCTTTGTTCGTCTGACTGGCGGTAGTGACTCTCATTTTCAAGAGTACTTAGCGGTGATTACCCATGACCTTGGTTAGTTTAATCATTCACTAAATGCTCGTCCTATTTCGAAAACTCACTAAAAAGATAAAAGACAAAAACCTTTTTCAGGATAAAGAAGAACTACGTAGCTTTGAGTTTTCCATCGCACCGGGAGATACGTAGGAGCGGGCCATGTCCCGTCAAGCGTTTTTTCTAAAAAAACCATTTTTCCCCCTTTTTTCATAATAAATAAAGATTTTCATTAAGAATTTTTCAATAAGAAGCAGAGAGGCAAAATCAAGTATTTTCAAGTCAACACACTAAAACCACACATTTAATTAAAGGTTCCCTCTCAGTAGAGAGAACGGGTGGGGTGCTAACACCTTCCCTGCGCGTAACCGACCTCCGAACCCTATTCTCTAGTTTCGCAAGACCAATCGCTTTCCAAAAAAGGTTTTCCTAATATTTTCCTTAATAAATATTGGTGGCGGCTTCATTGTCTTAGGAAAAGTTGTGAACAAGGAAGGTTCTCCCTCGGGGACTTTTTCGGGCTCAATAACGCCTTATCTACCTCACCATATCTAGACCAGATATAGCTTATGCTGTCAATAGATTGAGCCAATTCATGAGTAAACCTCGTTCACCACATCTCCAAGCAGTTCATCATCTGCTGCAATTTTTGAAGAAAGCTCCTGGACAAGGTTTGCCGTTTCCTGCTACCTCTTCCTTCCGTGTTAGTGCGTATTGTGATGCCGATTGGGGAAGTTGTACCACCACTAGGAGGTCCACCACTGGCTTCTGTGTTTTTTTAGGATCTGCCCTCATCACATGGAAGTCTAAAAAGCAGAATACAGTAGCAAGGTCTTCAGCTGAAGTTGAGTATCGTTCCCTTGCCACACTCACTTCAGAGCTCCTTTGGATACGACAAGTCCTTCGCTCCTTCAACATTAACATCCCATCTGCCACCATTTACTGTGACAGCAAATCGGCTATCCAGTTGGCGACCAATCCCACCTGTAATGAGCGTTCTAAGCACATTGATATAGACTGTCATTTTGTTTGAGAACATGTCTCCTCTCACTTCATCAAGCTGATCCATGTCTCTTCTCAAGATCAGTTGGCTGATCCCCTCACCAAAGCTCTCCCAAGACCTCTCTTTCAGTCGCTTATCTCCAAGTTGGGACTTCATGACCTGTATGTCTCAACTTGAGGGGGAGTATTACAAGTTACATTCTATCCTTAATTATCCCTTTGGCTGTGCCTCTTCCATTCCATTCCATTGGCTGTGCCTCTTCCATTCCATCTAGTGGATTTTATTAATTAGTTAGTTGTTTGCATTCTTCCTTTTCATCTATATAAGGCTCTCTCATCATTTGTAATGGAACATATGAAAATAATAAGATGAATGATTTCCTTTCCAAAAACTCATCCCTCTCAATATTCAATAGTGTCGTCAAGAGAAAAAGTTACGTTCAAAAAATCGGGAGAAGGAAGATGGAAGGAGAAATAGATGGATTCAAGGTGAGAAACATGAGGGTGAAAGAATCTATGGAGATAGAGAGGAACATATTGAAGTCAAATTCAAATTGATAGTTTGAACGGTAATGGAATAGGAAGAAGATAAAATTTAGAAGATAATAGTACAAATGATGTGTGCATTGTAATTTATGCACTTTAAATTTAATTGTCCGTTACAAAACAAATGAAGTTCAAATGATGTGTGCATTGCAAGTTTCATGATTGTCAAATGGATGAAATTGATAGAGGGGCGTGTCATAGAAAATAGTTCAAAATTGTATTTATCACTACAACAGAAGTGCTTAAAAAGAGCGCCAACATTAGTAGCGCTTTCTAGGTGAGCGCTCCTTATTCCCAACACGCACGTCCAATGAGTAGCGCTTTGTACACGGGCACTCCCTATGGCTAAACGCGGACGTTGAATGAGTAGCGCTTAGTACGCGAGCGCTCCCTATGGCTAAACACAGAGGTTCAACAAATAGTGCTTTGTACGTGAGCGCTCCCTTTGGTCAAAACGCGTTCCCAATGGGTAGAGCTTTTAATGCGAGTGCTCCCTACGGTTTAATTTATTTTTGTAAAACCAATTTCCTCCCGCGCGTACTAGATCTTCTTCTAGTTGAAACACATTACTCAAACACTCTCTCACGCAGAATCCCTCACGCAAACAGTACTCAGTCTCTCAAGTTAGATGACACCTTCCCTTACCTCCTCCCTGCGTCGCCGCGTTAGACGATGCCGTCCTCTCCTTCGACGATGTCGTCCTCTCCTTCGACGACACCGTCCTCTCCTTCGACGACACCGTCCTCTCCTTCGAAGGCTCTTTTTCATCTCTCCGCTCTTTCCTTAGACGACGCTCTCTTTCCTCTCTCATTCATCTCGTTTGGTTCAGCTGGTACTGCGAAAGGCTCTCATTCATCTCTCTGCTCTCTCTTTGGTTCTTGATAATAGGTATGGTTCTTGCCCCTTTCATTTTTATGAGTTTTAGGTTTTAGGTTTTAAGGTTTTGATAGTTTTGGTTAATGTGTTTGTCAAAATTGATTTTAAGGTTAATTTGCATATGTATTATTGTTCGACTGATTTTAAGGTTGATTATAGGCAACCGAAATTATCAAACCATTTAGTCAACAGTTTGCTCAGTTTTTTGTTGTTGTATTCACAAGGCCTATAATGCCTTCTCCGCTTTTTGTGAAATGAAAATTATGCAGCAACATTAAACACTATTAATGGAGTCTCATATAGCATTTGGCAGGCTGTGTGTTCATCGACTTGCATAGTTTTAGTGTTTCCTTGTGATGCTTGGGTGCTAGGAACTCGTAAGTGTGATGTGGTGTAGGTCTCAAATGCTTTATAATGTGGCTGTAGAAGTATTTTTGAAATATTAGTTGGTAGGGGCGGGGTTCTAGTCACATTGAATTTACTATTATTAATCAATGTGTATTTTGAATTTGAAATGTTATAACAAAAACGTTAATCAACAACACTTAATCAACAACACTTCAATAAATAAAAATTACGAGAATAAAATTTGAATCCACAACACTTAATCTGAAATGTTATAACAAAAACGTTAATCAACAACACTAAAAGCTGCCACCATCAGACTCCTCAGCTTGCTCCTCATCTTGCTCATCATCTTCCTCCTCATCTTCCTCCTCATCTTACTGCTGATTTTTCTGCATATTCTTAAAATACTTTAACATCATCGCCTGCCTACAGCTCACCTTCTCAAAGTTTTGCTGCATCTTTTTCATCGCCTCAGAAGAGCTCCTGACCTCCTGTCGAGTATCGTGCAGCTCCTGTCGAGTAGACTGCAGCTCCCGTCGAGTAGACTGCAACTCCTGCTCCATCTGCCTCACATGCTCTGTATCTGCAGGAGTAGAAGCTGGTTGACTGCGTCTTCTGCTGCTCCCGGCCCCAGACTGGCCCAGACATGGAGCCAAGGGCCCCGTACCATACAGGCGACCCTTAGACCAACCAACTGTCTTCTCCCAATGTTGATTTGCAAGATCTATCATCTCAAGAGTAAGTTGGCCAAGTGCTTCAGGGTCCCAGCTCCCCTGAGTTAGCTGAGTCATGAACTCATTTACTTGCTCCTGTTTTGAATAACCACAAATTAGCGCTCCATTCTGACAAATCAACATTATATATAATACAAATCAATTTGTATATTTACCTGAGTCATCTTGGAGCGCTCATCAACATACTCGCCAGTGCCTTTCCTCACATGGGTGGCTCTATGCAGCTCAGGAGCAGTGATAGGGCATCCTGCCTTTTTACTCTGTAAAATGAAACACATTTTCAAAAATTGCTAACTAATTAAATAATGTAAAAAAACACACAGATTTGTAAAATAATTTACCAATCTAGCAGCATGCTGAGCCTGGTTGATGGACCCGCCGCAGTGAAGCGAGCCACCCTTTTCTGAGTTTCTATTGTTTTTGGCGCTTGCAGCATTATTCTTGAAAGTCTCGGTAGCCCAATGGCTCTTGAAGGCATTCCAAATATCATCACCCATGAAGTCAGGCTTTTTATCTTTACAGCGGAGCTTATAAAGCAAATATGAAATCTGAGCGCCCATCCTTTTGAAAAAAAATCTCCGCACATTGTGATCTTCTTCTATGTCCCAAGTTACCTTGGTCTGTATTAAGTAAAATGAAAATATCTATTAGTAATTATATTAAACATTATTAAACATAAAATTTAAACAAACAATATAAGTAATGACAAAATAATTGACACTTACCCTAAAGAAGTCAAGCAGATACTTCCTGTCATCTTCTTCGACTTTGCTCCACTTTTTATGGAACTTTTGAAAATATTTTTTCCGGATGACATAGGTGATGCTTGATGAAGCTACCTTTGTAGGAAGAAGCCTGCATAATGAAAGATATATCGAACAATCAAATATATATAATTCGTTGCATAATTAACTTTAAAAAAACAAACAATATAATACTTACGCATTACCACGGCTATAAATGACTTTGAGTCTAATACCATTAATAACAACCACCTCCACTCTCTCGTCATCGGTGGATGAATCACCTTCAACATTACCAACACCAACATCATGCTGAATATCATCCTGGGGCTCTGGTGTAGGCATAGATAACCCAGCTGATGGGCCCATATGTCCAGCTGATGGGCCCATATGTCTAGATGATGAGCCTATATGCCCAACTGGTGTGCCATACCCAGCTGGTGTGCCATACCCAGTTGATGTGCCATACCCAGCTGGTGGGCCATACCCAACTGGTGGGCCATACCCTGCATACGCATCTGCTGGGCCCATATAATGCCCATGTGATGGTAAATGATACCATCCGGGGCCAGATGGAGGCGGAGGTTGTGGGGCGGTAGCTGGTGGGCCCATATACATATGACCCCTCATATTCCCAATATTAAGTTCCACTTCACGATTACGCCTCCTCCTAGGAGGTTCATCGGTCATAGTCTTCTTCCCTTTATTATTACGTCTCGGTGGGTCAGAACCTCCTCCTGGATCTATATCTATGAAAAAATAGAAACGAAATGTGATACTAACAACATTAATTATATATATATATATATTTATAAATAATTTAAATAAAGTAAATTAACAAGAACAATATTGATATATTAATGATTCTAATAAATTTAAAGACAACATAAGGAGTCAACATAAGTAGACAATTTATATAAGATTAATCAAATACAACATTCTCTTCTTCATCTTCATTCTGTTCTTCATCTTCATTCTCTTCTTCATCTTCATTGTGTTCTTCATCTTCATCAACTTCTTCAACTAGCCGTCGATCATCACATAATGAGTCAATCGGTTCAAATTCAATTACCTCATCTACTCCTGAAATTTCATCCACCTGATAAGGAACCTCATCCTCCGCATCAATGGCTTCAATGCGACCCCGTGGTTTTTTCTTAATTGCAACACACCATCCTCTCTGAGTTGATGGATATGGAACATAATACACCTGCCTCACATTTTCTGCCATGATAAACGGATCATAAAGTTTATACCTTCCATTCATTCGAATGTCCACGGTATTACATTTTGGATTCAATTTCATTCCTCTAACCGATGGATCAAACCATCTACAAAAAAACAAAACTATTCTCTTTTCATAGTCTAACGGTGGGTATTCAAGTTCATATATGTGTTCGATCACACCGTAGTAGTCATTTTCACCTCCTCCTGTTTCAACTTTAACATATACCCCACTATTAATTGTTTTTTTCCCCTCACTCCATGATTGGGTGTCAAATTTGTAACCATTAACTAGGTACGTGTGCCACTCGGTCACCTCAAGAAAAGGACCATCGGCTAAGTTCCTCAAGTGTCGGATTTGGGGAGTTGGTTCTGCTTCATACACCTAAGTAAACAACATATGGAAAAATAAGTCATGTCTCGTATCTACTTTAAAGAATTATTCAGCGCCTTGAGGATTTGGTTACTTACTCTAGTCTTAAACCAGGATGGAAAACTTTCATGTATACGAATAGAAGATTCTTCAGTGCCTATACCCTCAATTCGTAAGAATGCACTGAAAAATATTGAAAGTTGATCAAAATCTGATTTAACATCATACAGTATAGATTAACAACTGAATTGGAGCATACTTACTCAAGATATGGTTTAACTTCAGTGCAATTGATCAAGACATGAACATGTGCTGACTTATGCTCTTTATCTGATAAGTAGTTGGTTGACTTCTTTCCCGAAGGGCGACCAGGTTTGATAAACACAGATAAAGTGAGCGGGTGTCTTTCTTCTTCAATCTCCATTTCATTTCTATTATTTGTTGACAACATAAAGTTGTTGAAATAATGTGAACAAAAATAAATTGTTTCACGGTGTAGATAAGCTGTGCAGATCGATCCTTCAACTCTAGCTTTATTTTTCACCGATCGTTTATAATCACCCATTAATCTATTTGTTGAACGAAAAATACTTCATTAAACTAATAATCATACTAATTAAGATAATTTTAATAAAATGTTGAAATAGATAATTACCTCTCAAATAGATACATCCAACTATAATGAACTGGTCCACCAAGCCTTGCTTCATACGCAACGTGAACCGGTAGATGCTCCATGGAATCAAAGAAACCGGGAGGAAATATTCTCTCCAACTTACAAATAATGAAAGGAATATTCTGCTCCATCTTAATAAGATCATCCCTTCTCAATGTTGAAGAGCACATATTTTTAAAATATTGACTCACTTCAATAAGTGGTTCCAAAACACACTTTGGTAATGAATTAAAAGCAATTGGAAGCAAACACTCCATGAATACATGACAATCATGACTTTTCATCGCATACATCTTCCCGGTGTTCACATCGGCACATCTTGCAAGGTTAGAAGAATAACCATCTGGCATCCACAATTCTTTCAACCATCGACAAACATCTTTCGCTTCATCTGGTGTTAGGCAGTATTTGGCTTTGGGTTTTAACATCTTCCCATTAGGCATTTCCACCAAATTCAAATCAGATCGATGTTTGCCACAATAAAGAGCAGAATCCAATCTAGCCTTATTATTGTCTTTGGTTTTATCTTTCACATTCATCACAGTGAAAAATATGTTGTCAAAGAAATTCTTCTCGATGTGCATAACATCGAGATTGTGCCTCAACAAATTCTCTTTCCAATATGGGAGATTCCAAAATATGCTTTTTTTGTCCAATTGTGCACCTGTCCATAACCATCCAGCCGGGTGAGCTCCCCTACCTCTGTGGCTTATGGCAAATCCATAACTCTGCTCCAGATTTCACCTGATGTCAACAAAGGTGGTGGTCCATCTGTTTCAACTGCCCCTTTCTTGAAGGCCTTCTTGTTCTTTCTAAATTTATGATCTTGCGGTAAGAATCTGCGATGCGAGTCAAACCAAGAACTCTTGCCCCCGTACTTTAGCGTAAACGCCTTTGTGTGTTCCATACAGTGGGGACATGCCAATTTACCGTGAGTCCCCCAACCAGACAACATACCATAAGCAGGAAAGTCGTTAATTGTCCACATCAATGCGGCTCTCATCATAAAATTTTTCTTTCGTGCTGCATCATATGTCAAAACACCCCCCCCACAATCTCTTAAGATCATCAATCAGAGGTTCCAAAAAGATATCAATGTTAGCTTTTGGATTGGATGGACCAGGTATCAGACAAGTCAAAAACATATACGGTTTAGTCATGCACATCTCAGGAGGAAGATTGTAAGGGGTAACAATGACTGGCCAACAAGAGTAGGGTGACGCCGATGCTTGGATATATGGAGTAAACCCATCAGAGCACAGGCCAAGCCGAACATTCCGTGGGTCTGAGGCAAAATCTGAATGCACTTGATCAAAGTGCTTCCACGCTTCACCGTCGGATGGGTGGCGTAAAATGTCGTCTGAGGTACGCCTATTGTCATAATGCCAAGTCATTTTCTACGCAATTTCGGTCGATGCAAACATTCTTTGCAACCTTGGAACTATAGGCAAATAGAACATCGACTTTACCGGGATAGGTTTATAATTACGTTTTGCCCCTTTACGATCATGATACCTTGGCTTTCAACAGAATTTGCATTCAAGTAGCTCACCATCATTTTTACCAAATTCGTTGTTGTAAAACAACATGTGCCCTTTCTCACAACAATCAATCTTCTTAAATTTCAATCCCAGCTTTGAAACTAACATCTTTGCTTCATAATAACTTTTTGGCAAATTATCCTTATTAGGTGTCGCTTCCAACATCATTTCAGTCACATAGTCTAAACCCACCTCAGAAATATTACTCATGGACTTGAGAGCTAAAAGTTTCACACACATAGATAATTTTGACTGTGGCGAGCCTTCAAACAACGGTTTGTTTGAATCTCTTAACAAATTATAAAATTTTTGTGCTTCTTCATTTGGAAGTTCATCATGATCGTCATATTGAGGCTCATCAAATGGCACATTCACCCTGAGACCATCACAAATCATGTTTTCCATCGACTCAAAAATTTCATTACGTGGAACACCAACACCAGAACTGCTTGAAGCCCCTACCTCAAAATTTTGACGTCGTTGTTCTCCATGGTCCACCCAAATCCAATAATTAGGCCTAAACCTCCATTGATACAAGTGCTCCCTGATTTCATTATCGGTCCTAATAGGTACACCGTCGCATTTTAAGCGTGGACATCTAACCCCCTTTTCCCGTTTAGCCAATTCATGTCGCCACGCTACCACAAGAAACTGTTCAACCCCAATTACAAAAGATTCCTTCAAACCCGCTCTTCTCGGATATAACCGATCATACACCCATTCACGATTAAATTCATACAAATTCATCTACACACATTTAAAAAAACGTGTTAGATTCCCTTAACATTCCCAATAATCTATCAAGTTAGTGGCATCGATATGATCTCAGTGGAGATGATTCCGAGCCGAGTATGGGGGTCAAGGACAGCACAAAACCCTTTTCCATCCAAGTAGTGAAGGAAGTTATTTCGTATAACTCCCAACCTTACTGTTGTTAGTATCGCCTCGCAATTATCTCAATGGAGATGATTTCGAGCAAAATATGGGGGTGAGGGACGGCATCACCTCACCCTTTTCCATCAACAACACACAGTCATCTAACTTAGGGTTCATGAAAATAACAATTAATTTATTTTGGAAACTAACCGTTATGAGATTAAGGTCTGGTGCGGTACATGGTTCGGTGACGGTGCGCACTCCGGTGCGGTTGTGAGACTTCAAACACCAACAATTTCAATCCTAAACCATTTCAACTTCAATTTCAATAACTAACTTCAACTTCAACTATTAATTTCAACAACAACTTCAATATCAACTTCAATTTCAACTATTAATTTCAATTTCAAGCAAAAAACATAAATCAATTCACTATTAATTTCAATTTCAATAAAACAACTTCTTCGATTTCAACAAACAATTTCAATTTCAACAAACAATTTTTATCCTACAGAATTTCTATAAATCCTAAACTTAATCCTAAAACCTAAAACACAATTTCAATTTCTACCCAATTTCAATTTCTAATCCTAAACACAATTTCACTAAAACAATATCAAAAATTAATTTTACAATATCACAAAACTAAATTCACTAAAATTACCAAACAAAAATATAACAAAATTAATTTTACAAATCCTAACAAAACAATATCAAATAAAATCAGTTGGTAAAAAAAATTAAAATCAGTAAAAAAAACCTCCAAAGGTAGAGCTCCGGTGGTGAGGAGGGCGAGCTCCGGTGGTGGTGAGGAGGGCGAGCTCCGGTGGTGGCGAAAACGGAGAGCTCCGGTGAGAGAAGTGTTCGCATAGGAGAGAGAGAGAGAGAGAGAGAGAGAGCGACGTCGTGTAGGAGAGAGAGAAAGGAGCGACGGGTGAGCGGTGGTGTGGTGGCGGTGGTTCGGTGGTCGTGGGGTGGTGGTGCTGGAAAGGGTGTGGTGGGGTTGGGGTCATGAGAGAAGAGTGGGGGAGTGAGAGACAAGAAGAAACAGAGAAGAGGAAACAGAGAGAGGAAAAGGGATCTGATTCTATTTAATTGGGGTTAGCGATGGAATTTGCGAGGGATTATTCCGTTGCTAATTCCTTCATGCTAACCAAGGTGGAACGGTCAAAAACATTAGCGAGGGACCAGTATTTCCATCGCTAATCGCTTCGGTTTCCATGCTGTTCAGATTTCAGTTTCCCTCCAAACAATTAGCGACGGACTGTTTTGCTAATGCACTAACTTCCGTCGCTAATTTTCAAAAAACCGAAGACCCTTATTCCCTCGCAAATTCCGTCGCTAATGTCAGTTTTAGCGAGGGAATAATATTTCGTCGCTAATGTCCGTCGCAAATAACGTTTTTTTTGTAGTGATTTTAGTTAGTTATAGTGTAATCATAGGATTTTCCTAAGAAGTGGGATTGATAATATAACAAAGTGTTTAAGTGAAATCATAAAATAACAAAGTCCAATGTTTTAGGTTCAAAAAGTTGTACTTTGTGTGTTTTTCACCTATAACATATTTAAGTTCTCTTATCAGGCTTTTATTATCAATTTTGGTTAAATATTGATCGAAAGTGGATGTCTGCAAACCGTTTGTCGAAGGAATATGTCGATGGAGTAGAATATTTTGTTAACTTTGTTGTTCGACGATTGGGAACTTCTAGTAATATCAAATGTCCTTGTTTACGGTGTTGTTATGTAAACCCAGTTACTGCAGTTGAGCTGGCAGACATTTAAATTAAGGCCTACGGAATCGATCAAAGTTATACTTGTTGGAAAAAGTACGGTAAGGAAAGAGGTGAATCTTCAAATATGAATAATAGTACTGAGAGATGTGCGTCGGTTGACACCGAAAACTATACATTTGATGGCGACCAATTTGAAGAGATGACAAAGGCGATTGAAGATGATCTTAATGATTGTCCTTAAAAGTTTGAGAAGTTTATAACCGATGCAGAGACACCGTTGTATGCGGGTTGTACTGAGTTCACAAAATTATTGGCTGTGATAAAGTTGTATAAGTTGAAAACTTGCCACGGATGGTTGGAAAAGAGCTTTACAGAATTACTCGCACTATTGAAGGATATGTTGCCGAAAGATAATGTGCTCCCTTCTCGGACGTATGATGCAAAACAAATGTTAGACACCATTGGCTTGTCCCAATGATTGCATATTATTTCAAAATGAACATGCATTATTAAAGTCGGGTCCTAAATGTAATACATCGCAGTATATTTAACGAGTTTATTTGTAATTGTTATTTATAGATATAGATATAGATATAGATATAGATATAGATATAGATATAGATATAGATATAGATATAGATATAGATATAGATATAGCTATAAATTTCTTGCTCCTTATATTGAAACGAAATCTATAATATAAGGACATCAGTAGCTATTGGATCAGAGAAGTTATTGCAGAGGGGGTGCGTTGGAAGATGTGGCTAAGTTGAAGGAGGTATCCTCATCTTTTTGGAGGCAGTTACATATCAAAGAAAGAATGATCAAACAAAAATCAGGAGCCAATTGGATCAGAGAAGGGGATCATAACTCTAAGTTTTTTCATGCTTGCATTAAGAATTGTAATAGAATTAATCAGATCGTTTCCTTGAATAAGGATGGGAGGAGTTGGAGGAGGTAAAGCAGGAAGTGAAGAGATATTTCGAAGCTAGTTATGTCGAGGAGTATTTTCAAAGAACAATTCTAGGTGGAATTGAGTTCGGCAGGATCACTGAGGAAGAGTATTGTCAAATGATAGCTCCTTTTACGGAGGAGGAGGCGAAAGAGGAAGTGTCGGGTTGTGATGGGAATAAAAGCCCAGGGCCTGATGGCTTCAACCTTAATTTCATTAAAAATTGTTAGGAGGTGGTGAAGGAGGACTCTTGGGTTTCTTAGGTGAGTTTCACGCCAATGCTGGGATGCCCAAAGTCATTTCGGCTTCTTTTCTTGCTCTTATTCCCAAGAAGTAGAATCCTCAAGATTTTAAGGAGTACCGTCCAATTTGTCCCATTGGCTGCATCTATAAAATCTTGGCTAAAGTGTGAGCTAGTAGATTGAAAATATGAGTGTATGCTGTTTAAAGTTTTTTTTTGATAAGCCAAAGTTAGCATTTGTTAGTAATGTTAGATTTGTTAGTAGGTGGGAGTTGAACCCCTTCCCTCCTTATCACTCCATTTCACCTACTCCTTAACTCAACCACCCTCACCATCAGACCACCCTTATCCCTCCTTATCACTCCGTTTGTTAGTAATGTTAGATTTGTTTAATGTTGATTTTGGAAAGGCATATGATTCTATTTCTTGGGGCTTCCTTGAGTACATGATGGGCCGGATAGGTTTTAGGTTGAAGTGGATCAATTGGATTAAATCCTGCCTATACAATTCTTCGATGTCTGTTCTTGTCAATGGGAGCCCAACCAGTGATTTCAAGATGCATAGAGGTTTTAAGCAAGAGGATCCTTTATCTCCTTTTCTATTCCTCATTGTTGCCAAGGGTTTACCCGACATGGTTCCGAAAGTTGTGCGTGAAGGATGTTTTTCCGAGTTTCAGATTCATAGTAGCCTATTCGATGCTTCAGTTTACGGATGATACTATTTTGGTCGGTAAGGGCGCCTGGGAAAATTTATCGTGCATTAAGTCTATCTTTATGATCTTTGAATTGGTCTTGGGGCTGAAGGTGAACTTTCATAAGAGTTGTCTTTATGGCATAAATTTAAAGGTTGACTTTATGGAGGCATCGACAACTTTCTTGTCTTGTAGTACCGCTGATATTCCATTTAAGTTTTTGGGTGTATTCGGGTGGGAGTCAATCCCAGAAGAAGATATACTTGGGTTTCAATTATAGATAAGGTGAGAAAGACGCTTTCATCGTGGAGTGGACGTTTTTTGTCTATTGGGGGTAGAGTGACTCTCATTAACTCGGTCCTCAATAGTATGCCGCTTTACATGTTTTCATTTTTTAAGGCCCCCAAGATAGTAATTCAAGTCAAGATTCAGAGGGATTTTTTGTGGGAGGGGGGGGGTACTAGAGAGGGGCGTCCCGTGTATTGGGTGTCTTGGGACAATGTTTGTAGACCCAAGAAAGATGGTGGTTTGGGGGTGAAGAATCTGGAAGCCTTCAATCTGGCTCTTTTATGCAAGTGGAAGTGGAGATGCATCAACGACAATAGTGCAAGTTGGTGGCAGCTTCTTTCACACCGATATGGTGACTTGAGGCATATCTTCATAGGGGATCCTATGCCTAGAGCTAGTACTAAAGATTCTTTATGGTGGAGGGACTTATTAATGTTGGAAGATGGAAATTCTTCGTGGCAGGGTGCATTTGTTTCTGCTCTTAGACCTGTGCTGGGAAAGGGAATTTGATTTCTTTTTGGAATCATAAGTGTGCAAGCAATGACACTTTCAAAGATTTATTTCCTAGCCTTTTTGAAGTGGCTAAGCTTAAACATGACAGTATTTTGGAGCACGGGTACTGGTTGGATAACATTTGGTGTTGGAATCTTTCTTGGAGTCGCGACTTGTTTGCAGAGGAGAAGGTTGATCAGGATTTGCTTCTGGCCACTCTTCATCCTCTACATCCAGTCGTATCAGAGCAAGATCATTGGCGGTGGAGGCTTGAAAACCTTCATCTTTTTTCTGTTAAATCTGGCTATGATATTGTTGAATCTTGTTGATATGTGGCAACTATCTATTCCTACTAAGGTGGGAGTTTTTGGTTGGAGACTATTTTTGGGGAAGCTCCCAACTCGTGATTCTCTTATTTCAAAGGCATTATTAATGACCCTCACGGGGTGTGCTGCCCCTTTTGTTTTGAACAAGATGAGTCGATTTCCCATCTTTTTTTCTTGGGCAGATGCTCCGAGTTAGTTTGGTTTGCTATTCAGAAGTGGTTGGGCATGGCGATTTCAACTACTCTAGTAGGGGTCAAGCATTTCCGGGCTCATGGTTTGCATTTGAAATCGAAAACACTACAACAAAAAGAGGTTTATGCAACGGCCAAAAACCATGGCCAGAAGTGAAAAAAACGTGGCCTAAACCTGAGGCCACAGTTTTGGAGGCGTGGGGTAGGTGGCCGTTGCCTATTCGTTTAGGCGACGGTTTTTTAACATTAGGCCACGAATTTTTGAAACCGTGGCCAGAGCTATAAAATAGGCGACGGTTTATCAGTCTGGTTTCCGGCCACGGTTTTCAATTTGCCACGCATAAATAAGTGTGGCCTAAAATTTTAAACCACGATTTAAAAACTGTTGCCTTGTTTTTTTTTTATAAGCAAACTATTGCCTTGTTGCTTTTAGTTAAATAACTTTTTTACTACTTTTATTTAATTGTTATCAATTATTTGATAGGGTTACTTGTGATTAGAAACTAAGAATAATTAAAACTAAACCTAATTATTTAAAGCACCGGACATAAAAAGGATAAGATAAGATAGTAACACTAACAAAAAATAGACATCAATTTTTTAAATTTATAGTAATATGCATTAAACAACATTCATCATCTACATGTCAATTGTCACTATTACTCAAAATATAGACACATAAGCTAAATCCAAAAAATATAAACAAAATAGTCTACAACCATGTTTGTAGCACATCTACATGTTCATTAATTAAAATAAAATCCACAAAATAATCTACAACCATATTTGTAGCACATTGCTTTTCCACTTGTATCACATCACTCTTCAAAACCTTCAAGATCATCTTCAAAATCATTTCCAACCTATAACCATAAAACGTTACAAAAACTATCTATATATCCATGACATTCAAGGACATTACAAACATTGTAAAACACCTTCTACAAGATCATATACCTTTTCAATAGGAGGAGCATTAGCTGATGTAGAAGAACGTGGTGCCAAATTGTGTGGTGCTTCACTACTGTCATTTTCAAAAGTACGCTGCATTAAGTTGTTTACATCCTTTTCACTTAAATTTGGATTTTGTTGCATCAACACACATTTTAAAAGAGCATCATATGTTTGCATCTTCTTTTCCAAGATTGTAATTTTACAAGAATATTGCTTTTTTACAGAAGCAATTTCTTCATTTTTCTTCATTATTGATGGCGTCATAGTTCTTCCATAACAACGCGTTCTACCATACCTTTCTTTGCCAAGCAATAATTGGAATGCTTTTTTTGCATCTTCACTTGAATTTTCAACTGATTCTTGAAGAGTATCCTAATACAAAAGAATTAAAACATTTATTGATAAGAGGAAACAAAACAGACAAACAGCAAACAGGCTTCCAGCAAAACAGCAAACAAGGCTTCCAGCAAAACAGCAAAACAAACGGCAAAACAGCAAACAAGGCTTCCAGCAAAACAGATACTGAATTTGATTTGTGGGGAATAAAATATGCTTTCATGTGTTATTGATTATTTGTCTGATACATTCTAAGCAAGAACAACATGACTTGAATTAATTACATGACAATCTTGCATCATTTGTGTACAATTAGACATGTGTAGTACACCTATTCTCGTGTAGTACACCTATTCATGTGTAGTAAATGAGCAACACTATAGTATCTTCAATGCACCAAGGTTCAGTTCAAAATTGTAGCAGGTTATGAACCGAAGCTTTGTTTATTAAGTCTCAATATTTACTACTTCACTACATTCTCTGCATAATATATTAATTGAAGACTGCACAAATTGGCACAACATAAACAAATTTGGAAACATGGATTCAAGAATCAATTTTAAATTACAGTCATTACACCATACACATTTAATGGAAGAAAGGGTATGTAAGAGTTACTTGAAGATATGGAAGGTAGTTGCAGAGAAGCTGCATTTTATTGTATTGTGTATTTCAATTGAGTTTCAGTGCACATATATATACTACCTAAGATACATGCATCAGTTTGCAAGAGATGCAACTACCTAACAGATTTGCTAACTGATTCTAACAGTACTAACAGTATTGCTAACTGATGCTGACTATTACTAACTGATACTAACTGAATTTGTTACATAGTTTTGGTGAAACAGTTTTGGTGAAGTATGCTTCCTCCTCTTCTCTACTTACACAGATGTAGGGATATGCTTTTCTTCTTCTCTATTAGGTATGAGTCCTAAAAAGCAATTTGATCTGAATTCTAGTATAATATAAGCAAACAGAGTCATGGTCACAAACAACAATCCTAGGCATCAATTGACTCAAGCACATAGGATTTAAGCTTGGCAACTAGTTTAAAAATTACCATCAATCACATTTCCACAAAACAGTCATGCAATCAATAAACATATTAGCACCACAAAGAAAGTTTAGACTATATGCATTCAGAGATTCAGAATACAAAACATCTTAAGACCAAAATCAAGGCAAGAGGGAATACAAAAAAAGCTGGCTTCCAGCAAAACTGGTTTGCTGGAACAGGTTTGCCCCTGGTACTTACAATTGCATTTCGTGTTTGATCATCCACTGCTTTTCCTTTATGGCTTTTGCGCGTATAGATAAACATTTCAGCCTGGGTAACTTCTTCTCCATCCTCTTTCTCACCAAGCTATATTTAATAAAAATTGAAAAAAAAAACAATTAAAAGACTACTTTATTTACATAAAGAAAATGATACATAAAAGCACATGATTACCATACCAATTTTGCACGAACTCTTGCAAAATTTACTGGTCCCACACGATGCATGTACTTTTGCTTAGCCCTGTTTTCTGCATTTTTTTGGCTAATTTTCTGCATGGAGAAAGAAATTAAAATCTGAAAATGAAATATAAATTTAAATTAATAAGCAATGCTACTATCTTACTTCAATGGTGTCATTTGTCCAATAAACACCTTGTTGGTCCCCTCGTTCTTTTCTTTTTTGTCCCTATTTTGACATCAAAGTTGTGAAGTGACATAATAATAATAATAATCACTCTCACTATGACATACATGTATCAAATGAAAATTTTTTAATTAATCATTACACATTTTATATAAACTGGAATCTTTACCTTCAATTTCATTGCCATTAGTTTCACAATTGCTACCTTTGTGTGCATTTCCTTCTTCTTCTTCTTCTTCTTCTTCTTCTTCTTCTTCTTCTTCTTCTTCTTCTTCTTCTTCTTCTTCTTCTTCTTCTTCTTCTTCTTCTTCTTCTTCTTCTTCTTCTTCTTCTTCCATAACATCATATTCTTCATCATCACTTTCATTTTCGAACTCTTCATTTACTTCTCTATTTTCTTTAAGAAACTCATCGATTGTCATTGACGGACACAATGGGATCCTTTTTGGCTTCTTGCCTGCATTTTCCTGCCTTGCCCTTGACTCATCTTCAACCACCCTTTTCTTAGGCTGCTCCTTTTCCCTTGAAGTATGATTTTCAGATATTGCCCTTTTTTGTTGTTGATCCTTTTGTTTTGAAAGGACATTTCCAGCACTTCCATCATTTTCAACCACGCTTTTCTTAGGCTGCTCCTTTTCCCTTGAAGTATGATTTTCAGATATTGCCCTTTTTTGTTGTTGATGCTTTTGTTTTGAAAGGACATTTCCAGCACTTCCATCATTTTCAATCACCCTTTTCTTAGGCTTCTCCTTTTCTATAAGTTGTTGTCTATCCCTTGATCCATCATCTTCAACCACTTTCTTCCTCATTGCTTGCCTTTTTGAATCTTGACTTTGTATAAGTCCTTCAACTTGAGCCAATATTTTACTTTTTGGATCTTGGATTAGTTTGGATCCTTTGTCTCTAGCCATGGATGCTTCAATTGTTGTTCTCCTTTGACTTGGAATCTTAGGTTGAGTGTTACTTGCACTATCTGAAAAAAAATTTGTAGGTACAAGCTCCCTAGTTGAATCCAAAATTCTTTGGCCAGCTGCTGCAAAGTCAGACAACTTGAATTGTGCAACTTCTTTGGCTTGAGAATTGAATTGTTTAGTCACTTTGATAGCTTGGGAACTCACTTCTTTAGTGGTTGGTGGCTTCTTTTGTTTGTTACAAGCTGATTCAACTTCAGTCATAGGTGCATTAGATCCTCCAATATTTTTTAATACTTGTTCACGCTTGATTTTGAATACTCTCAGCAGTTCATGGCTGGATCTATAGTGACCTAGATCAATATTGGAAGTACTTCTTTGACCCCTCTCTTGAGAGTTCATATTTCTCTTGAAGGTTGCTTCGTTTTGCATTTGTTCTGAAAAGTTCAAGCACACAGTTTTGGTTAATCAAAATGAGATTTTCAGTAGCATAAAGTCTACTAAATTTCCAGTAGCATAAATAAACAGACAACAAAAATAGTCTCTACAAAAACAGTCTCTCAATGTTATACAATGAAGACAACAAAAACAGTCTACTCACTGTTATACAATGAAGACAACAAAAACAGTCTCTCAATGTGCACAGCAAAACAGTAAAACAGTATACAATGAAACATGCAGATAAAAATGCCCCTGGTACTCACTGTTATACAATGAATTGGCTGTGATATTTAAAGATAAATGGCTGTGATAAAATAAACATGGAAGTGTCAAAATAATATTTAAAGATAAAATGGCTGTGATATAATATAAGTATGCTTTGGATCTCTTTCATTAAACTTTTTCTTTAATCAATGAAGCAGTGAATGAAATTCAGTCTCTATCTTGCTCAGCTATTGACTAGAGCTTGTTTGTTTGAGCGGCAGGTTGAGCCCCAAAACTTTAGTATATACAGAGAGAAGGCTGTGAATGACATTGCATTGGCACTTGACATTGCATTGCAGGGGCAGATAAAAATTGCCCCTGGTACTCACTGTTATACAATGAATTAAACAATGAATGAATGAATTAATCAAAATGCTACTGAATGCTACTGAGGCTTACAATATATTCAAAAGCTTAAGCTTAATCAAAATGTCTCTGCATGG